>OX637534.1:25777457-27012457 GCA_951800035.1 Linnaemya tessellans | reverse complement strand
CAAAATAGGTACTAAAATTTAACACCAATCTAATATTGTGCAAAATTTAAATGTTTTATATCAGTCATATTTCTTAGTATATTTTAAACTCTGGATATATATGTTATATTTCACTGCATTATATATATCGAATTTTCGCTAAGAAAAATATGTTTTTGAAATATGAGAAATATTTGTTTGATTCGTCTATAGTAATATGTATAATGAATTGTATGCATTAAACTATTCTTCATTCGTTATTTGCTCTGAATACATGTACTGCATACATATATAAAAAATGGAGATCCCATCAACATTTTAGTATCTAGTAGGTACCTAATACCCGTGAAGATATCAATATAAACAAAATTACATTAATCCAATTCATAGTAATGTAAAATTAAAAAAAAAATAGCTTTTAATGTGGATTTTCCATACCTGACTTTTAGTAAACAACCCATCGCTCATTAGTTATTCCAATGTTAAACCATGTTTATTATTTCATTACATTCCTATTGCTTCCATTAAATTTTATTTCAACTTATTTATTTAATATTAAATTTAATTAATGTAATCTCAGTTTGAAAATGTGTGCTTTCATGTAAGTGAAGTGCTTGTTTGACATTTGGATTTTTAATAATATGTAAATAGTATGTACAGTATGTTCTTATAACTTAATCTCAATTTTGTTATCGTTGCTCAGAGCTATGAAATGAAAAAGCGGTGTTATCGGCATATATAACTTCTGAAATATCTATTTGAGTTTTCTTAATACATATATTACTATTGGTCAACATTTATAAATAATACAATTTATAAGTAAAATACAATCTTTAATTTCAAAATATTCATTTATACAAATGTAGGTGTGTACCCATGTGTATTGTAATTGCACTGAACGAAATAATTATTGTAAAGACCACAAAAAGTTAAATAAAGGTTCTGAATTTGACTCATATACCTACTATAAAATAATCTAAAATAAACAAACTCATCCCCACTACAATTAAAAACTAAAAAATGAATAAATAAAATCGATTACTTACAAAAAGCCAACAAAAACGAAAAAACTAAAAGTTTACCACCTATTACAGTGTGAGTAATCAAGGAAAATAACGCACATACGTACATATCTATAAGCAGGTAAGTGGCAAAAAAATTTTTATAATTTTCATAAAAGAAGATCACGTCCGATCTATATAAAACCATGTGCCGAATGTTACTTCTTGATATTACCGAATAAGAATAGCTGAAACAATATTCGCGAATACGAATATTATAGTGAAGTTTTAAATTTTTTTTATTGATGCTCTATTAACGTCTGCATAATGAAGTGTGAACATGTTTGCTTGAACAAGATCTTCATAAGTCCTATTCGCGTAAGTTCAATAACAAATGGATTGCCTAAAATTAGCAAAGCGTTTACACAATATTTATGGCATGACATTTTTACATGACGTTATAGAAAAAGTAAAACTCCCTACCTAGCGTGTAAACGTATACCAAATCCCCTCTACAACTTTCCCAAACTATCAGGAAATGCGACAATGTTATTTAATAAATAACTTAATTTATTTTAAAGCGAAAAAGAAAATGTACTTTCGCCTGCAAATATTTTGACCACAACTCTTTACCTGTAAAATGAAGGCCGTACACACTCAATTTGCTGTCAAGCTAAAAATAAGTCAATAGGTAAATAAAAAAAAAAAACAATGAAAGAAGGTGTGGTGAAATAAAATAGTATTTATATATTATACCATATATATATATATATATACATATATATATATATATATATATATATATATATATATATTATAAATTAGCTAGAATTTATGAAATGAATGAAAACGTCACCGCAACCGTTAGCATAGATTCTGGAAGTTTCAAATTCAATTCTTCCCCGCCGCTTTTACTCATGAAGAAGTATCCCATCATTTCTATCAGTGTGGCAAATATCACCCAAATTCATAAAGCTGTTTTCACTTCAACAAAATACCAACTTTCACTTAATCTTAATCTTGTTTATTCTAATATATGTACGTACAGAAACTAGTAAATAGCTTCCCACCTAAAATCCTGGCAGAAAGGTGATTACAAAATTGTACCATCTGGCAGCACCTTTTAGTTTGTGTATTATTTTGTTGTTGGTCTTTCCACTTCCTGTTTCAAATGTTCTGCTTTTGTTGTCGTTGCTGTTGCCGCTATTCCTTTACCATATTAATGAGGATGCCAACTGTTTTTGGTTTATATGTCACTTCACTTCATCATTATATCCAGACTTTTACACAACTTTTCTTTAATTAATTCTCCTGCCACAAGGACTATTTTGACAATAAGATATGAATAAAATTAAAAAAACATGAGTAAAGCTGAAAGCAACCGCATTAAAGGAAGTAGGTATAGACAACATAAGTGTGTGTGCATGTGCACACTTATTTATGGCTAAGATGTTAAAGAAAACATGTGGCCTTGTTATTATTTTTAACGCAGATTTGTATAGTTTCTATTATTGATTTTAGTTCTATCTATAAAGTATTATTAACACGAGCCAGATAATGTTTCTGGGAACTCCATTATGATTATTTTTAAAAATAGAGAATGGTCTAAATATAAACATGAAATAATAAAGACTGAATGTGTTATTTTGTACCTACCTTATTTTTCAATAACAGGAGGGCAGTTTTAAAAGAATGCAAATAACTTTTACCATTTCTAAAAATAATATACATGATATGTCAGCATACATATGTATGTAATATACGAAGTCTGTTCAAAGAGTAAAATGAATTTAAATTTTTCTCCAAAACACCTTGTGCTTGATGAATAAATAAAAATTGTCCTTTTTAGCACTCTAAACGATTCGATG
Source organism: Linnaemya tessellans (assembly GCA_951800035.1). NCBI lineage: Eukaryota > Metazoa > Arthropoda > Insecta > Diptera > Tachinidae > Linnaemya > Linnaemya tessellans. Next base: position 27,009,609 of record OX637534.1, on the reverse strand, counting down.
TTATGTCCTCAATCATCACAGAACTCCGTCCTTTCACAAGTCTCTTCAGTCTTGGGAACAGGAAAGAGTTGCAGAGCTCCAAACCGGTTGAATTCGGTGGGCAAGGCGTGATTAGTGTTTTTTATATCATGCGCCAATTTTTTTTATATATTTTTTTGCCTAAATATGCTTCATGTTCCAAATAATTTTCCCAAAAATTAAATATCATAAAATAACCGATATTCTGACATCCTCCTCCAACTTCTATTCCCTATTTCACTTTCTCAGCGTAATCTTTCAGATTTGAAAGTTCTCCTTAATTTTGAATAGACCTCGCATGTGTGTATGTATGTACATATGTATGTATTCTGTATCGTTTCATTTTGCTGAAATTACGTATGTTTCTTTACTTTCGTGTTTCGTTTTGTACTTTTCTTTCGAGTTGTTCTCTCAAAAATTAAATGTTTTGCAAAAACTAAGAAAATATGAAAACTTGTATTGGAATAGATTCAAAATCATTATTTTATGTTTATGAGTATGTCCCGGTTTACACTATGCAATTTTTGACGCAGCAATTCTTGATATTTAGTGAGGAAGAGCGAGAAAGAAATACAAAAGGTATATATTCCCATTTCAGGACTCTCACACAAAATTAAAATCGCAGCCACAAAAATCGCACAATGTAAACTGGGACTATGTATACATATTAAATAAATAAATATTTCGGGTGGGCCATCTAGCGGCTTAAATTTGAACCACTGGTTATTTCGAATCTGGCAATACTTATGCCATTTAATTAAGTCACAAAATTCAGTATATTATCTCCACTGAGCAAAATGATTTGATCTACGCTGGAGCAACGTTCGGATTTATTGAAAATTTATATTCAAAACAAACACAATTGGTCGAAATTACACGAAAATGTCGTACAAAAATTTGATCGCAGTTTATTGCTTGAGTTCTTGACTGGTTTCGTTGTTGGTGCGCCAAGATGTGAGCGTGCTTGTACATTGCGTACAATCGAAAATATGGTAGCTGTGTTTGAGATTGTGTGTGAGAATCCATCAACATTAACTCGTCACCGTTCTCAAGAATTGAACATTTCACGTACCAGTTTACGTCGAATTTTGCGAAAAGATCTCGGTATTACCCGGACTTTGCCCAAAAAATAACGAAACGGAGCCCCAATTAAATGTCTATAAAACTTACGATAAAAACAAGGTTTTTTTATTAAAAATGGGCTGTCAACAACTATAATAGCCAACCGCCGATCATTGCAACTTTTCGGTACTTGTAACAAAGCGATATTGGGTATTTAATCCATAAAAAAGTTCTGGAGGCAGCGTTCAAGAGTGGTGCTTCCCTTTTATTATTTTTTCTCCCGATATCAGGTGTTACATAATGGATCTAGATAGGTGTTTATGTATACACATATAATTTGTATACCCTCCAAAATAGAATTGGAGGGTATATTCACTTTGTCATTTCGTGTGTAATGCAGCGAAATGTCCTTCTAAGGCTCCATAAAGTATATATATTCTTGATCAGTGATGAATTCTAAGAGGATCTAGCCATGCCCGTCCGCCTGCGGAAATCACGAATCAGTCTAAATGAGTTTTTATTTATTAAATATATGGAGGGTATTTAAGATTCGACCTTACTTGTTATCTATTTCATTATGCAAAAGTCCAAGTCCACATTTTCAATGGCCAGAGTAAGACACATTTCGCCGCCTTATTACATTTTATTACAATGCATTTAACTTTAGCTTTTAATTGACATAAGCGAAATCTTCTGTACGAGTTGAGTTCGATTAGTTCTTAGATCGCCCTCATATTAATACAGATGTATGTTCGTATGTATGTGCATTCGAATTTATGTATCTATCTAAGTTGAAAACGTATAACTGATGCATTTTATTGCTTGCATAATGCACATACGTGCATATGCTTGACTAGTTTTGTTTTGTTATTTATTTATGAACACATATAAACACATACATAAATAACTATAGGTTTCTTGCATTGACACCCACATTTTCTGTTTTAATAGCGAGCGATAAGATAAAAAAAAATTTGAGTTACTTTGACTTTATGGTTTTTAATAGTCAAGTCACCTGCGGCCATAATCCACATTGTACGTGTACGAGTACAGTGTTCATTCATACTGCACGCTTAATTATCTCCATGAGTGAGTGCTTGCTCTTGTATGTTTTTCTTATATCTTTCTTACGACCAAAGTAAATGCATGAACTAAATTTATACATTTATGTATGTACAAAAATATATATTTTTGACTGAAAAACAAAAAATCATAAACACCAACACAAGTTTTTTGTTAACATTAAGAGTGGAAAACTTTATTAAATGTATCCTTTTTTAAACTTTTTTGAAATCTGTAAAATCTGTTGTTACTACACACAACGTTTATTACAAAAACGACAAATTTTGTTTTAAACATAAAAAAAAACTTTATTATCTGTTTGTATGTATGTACAATGTACATTGTACATACTTGAAGTGCAATTTAACAATTATTGTGTATTTACTATGTAACTTTTTCGAGTTTCCACATAATTGACGGATATATTTATTAAAAAATTACTACAAAACAATTCAACTCTATCGCGATTATTATTGTCGTTTTGCTTCACACTATTCAATAAGTTGCACAATGTTAAGAAATATCTGTATATTGCAAAATAAAAATAAAGGAAACCTCGATACGCATGTGTTTTTAGAAAATAATTTCACCGTAATATGTAACGGTTTATCAATTTTTAATGTTAAAGAAACACACACGTTTATTAAAATTAATCAATCGATCCTTTTATCGTTAACTTGACTAATGTTGGCTTTCAAATGCTCCATCGGTAGGAGGTTATCCATGTAGGGCAGAGTTTTTTTTAATCTTGGACCAGCACTCAGTTGATGGGTGATAGTATTGAGGGGACAGATGAAGAGAGAAGAGAAGATAGAGAATTTTTTTGTAGCTATTAGAAACTTTTTACTTCGCCGGCAAATTTTTTGCTACAGGATCGACAAAGGAGGGTGCTGTTACTCTGCTTTTAGTACATGATTGTGTCAGTCGCTGCCAATTATGTTCAGTGATCAGTGACTATGCCTTCATCATTGAAAACAGGCTAACAACTAACACAACCATGCACTAATGATGATCACAAGAATTCCACACAATATTTCATGTCTCAGCGAGCGATTGAACTCAGGACCCTCCGCTTTATAGTCTCGTGTTCTACTACTTCAGCCAACAGCACCCACAAAAATTATCTAACACCATCAAATCGCATGATCTTGGAGGCCAAAACATGAAATTACATGTTCTAGCAACTTCTTATGCAATAAAGACGATGTCGATTGTGTTGTGTGCCTCGTTGCAGCGTCTTATCTTGAAGTATAAACCAAATCTTGAAGTATAAACCAAAGTCTGTACTCACTGTGCTCTAGACTTTGCATTTTACACTTTGAGAGTGTAAAAGGGCTCTTATTCAACTATCCAAATTAGAGTATGACAGGCTTTACAGTTATTTTGTTTTCGTATTACAATTATAGTCTGGCAACACCAAAATTATTGTAAAATTGTTTCATCACGGTGATGCCAAGTTAGTTAAAGTTTTTCTCTGTATAAAAAACGTAAAATAAGGTTTTGACCAGAGCGCGAAGGCGTTCGGCGCACAGCCAGCTTACGTCGCCGACGATTTTTTTAGTTGCGTCCCCGCCGATATATGCGGCTGTGTAACACGAGACCATGAAACGGAGGGATCTGGGGGGTTACTCTGTAATTCGATTTGAAAAGAAAACTATTCGAATTTGTATGTTATTTACGTTGCAGTTCGAAAGCATTTTCTTTCGATTCGACTTACAGAGTAACCCCCTGAGTTCGATTCCGCTTTCAGTCATGAATATTGTGTTATATTCTTTATATCAGCATTAGCGCATGGTTGTGTTCTCAGCCTGTTTCAGTGATAAAGTCATAGCATTGGTCACTGAACATAACTGGCAGCGATTGACACTATCATGTGCTCAAGAGAGGAACAGCATCCTCCTTCGTCGACCCTGTGATAAAAAATAGCCGGCGAAGTAAAAAAGTGAAACAGGTACAAAAAATTCTCTCTATCTCCTTTTCATCTGTTTTCTCAATGCTATCCCCTCTTTTTTAGTGGTCATCTCCTGAATGCTGGGTTAGCAACCGCCGCCGCCGTCAAATAGGGTCGGCTTCGGCCTCTGGTTTTGACAAATTAAACATGTTTAACAGCTTCTCTAATGACGTTACAAGATATCGTTCTATCGAATAATTGCATTTAAAACAAAATATGTTTGTTGTTTGTTTTATAACTAATTGTGCGACAAAGACATTGTGAGACGGACAGTAGGTCCTCCCATAATGATATGAAAATTAGTAATGCTATAAAAACAGAGCCAAATTACAGTAGTTGCTGATACTCTAGCAATTACGGCTGAAAGCTAAATATTTTACGGCAAAGATGAGAATTGTACATAAAAAATATTATAGAAAGCAAGTAAACCCTATAAATCGGTTCAGTCTTTAAACATAATGGACCTTATTACGGTTCTCGATTCGACTCGAAAAAATGTAATAAATTAAAGAAAAATTCAAGATTTTTCTTTAATCTATTACAAACACTCGAGTCGATTCGAGAACGGTAATAAGGCAGAATATTATTCTGAATTGAAAAACTAATATTCGGTTGTTTCGAAAGATGTTGAATGGGTGATTACGGAATGTGACTGTATTTTCAATAACAAATGTGTGAGGTTTCAAATATTTTTATTCAGCCTACATGTAAGAGGTTAAAAACGTCAAACAATGTATGTATTTTATTTAGTACAGCGTAGCAATATAAATATTGTGAAATGGAATTAAAAACGTTAATAAATTTTAATGTCAAATTATATTTGTTCCTGCCTTAAAGGCGTCCCTATTTTTATATTTTATTAATTTTTTTCCAAGAAATGCATAAACGATTATACCTTTTCCTTCCAAAGAAACACATTTTTTTTTGCTATTGTAATTTTCATTATTCGCACACAGATTTTCAAAAACTCTTTCATGTTGTACTTAAAATTGTTTGCTGAAAACGTCACTACATCAAAACTAAATGTGAACACAAGCAACAACAATTGGAAGCGGTGACAGCACCATTAACAAGAGTAACAAAATAATAAGTTCAAATCTATTGTCATTCTGTGGTTTACTTACACACAATAATAAAAACACTTAAACATTTTATTCGTTGGCTTTTGTAGTCAATTCATTTGCTACTTTTGCTGCTTTCATTATTATTATTCTTTTTTTAATATTTGCCACCTTTCAAGAGGACAGTCGAAAAAGAACTTCAAAAATAGGCAAAATGATAGCACTTACTGATCTATACTCTAACGAAACTAAATAATATGGCTGAATGTTCACCATTTTCGAAACTTTAAATTAAAAAATTTGGATTTGGAAAATCAACTAGGTCGCGAGCTTAGCATCGCACGAAATAGTAATTAACTTTAGAATCTTTAAAACAAAATTATATCTAATGCTTCAAAAACATTCAGCACTGAGAGCTACTTTACAGAACTATAAATTCCGTTAGAGACACTGTCATTGTATAGTCAGCTACTCCATTAAAATATACTTAAATCACTCAAAATTAACTTAAAAATGCAGTTTAATCCTTTTGCATTCACTTCTTTTATATATATATATATATATATATATATATATATATATATATATACATATATTAGGGCTATATATGTACACATACACATGTACATATATATTTATTTATATATATTTATTTATTTATAGTAGTAGCAACATTAGATTCGATCATTACAGCTCCGAAAAAAGCAATCTTATATATAGCTGTACATATTATTGTGGTACGCTTTTATATATCTTATCATTTCTCAATATGTATGAAATATATATGGTTTGAAAGATCTCTTAATGTAGATAAGCACAATATAAATTAAATATAATTAAAAAAGCATTTTAATTGAAGTGAAGTGTTGAATTTAGAACATCGAGCGATCCTAGTTAATTTCATTTTACTATAACCACAAAAGCAGCATGAACATTAATCTGCATATGTTTTGCTTGTTGTCGTTAGAATAATCATTCTTATACAAGGGGCGAAACGTATCCGAAGTGTTCAATTTATCATGACTGGCAACATTTTCTACAAATCCGCCCAAATTTTACCGATGGCACGGGTTATATTGGCTTTGTGGACCGCTGTGGCTTGTGACTTCACCTCCACTTGAGTTGATCATGCCCTCAAATCGTTCGGGCAGAATATCCAATGTGGCGCGAACTGAAATCACATATTGTTGGTGTCCACGTCACTCCATTCAGGCCAAAAGAAGTTGATAATGATGGTCAGGTCACCGTCGTTGGCTGAAGTAGTAGAACACGAGACTATGAAGCGGAGGGTCGTGAGTTCGAGCCCTCGCTGAGTCATGAAATATTGTGTTGAATTCTTCTGATCAGCATTAGTGCGTGGTTGTGTTAGTTGTTGCCAGCCTGTTTCAATGATGAAGGCATAGTCACTGGTCACTGAACAGAATTGGCAGCGACTGACACTATCATGTACTAAAAGCAGAGTAACAACACCCACCTTCGTCGGCGCTGTAGCAAAAATTAGCCGGCGAAGTAAAAGGTTGAAATAGCTACAAAAACAACTGTCTATCTTCTCATCTTTCCCCTCAATACTATCCCCTAGTTTTCAGTTCCGGCGCAATGCATTGCATATATAGGGGGTCATCCCCTGAGTGCTGGTCCAAGATAAAAAAAAAAAAAAAAAAAAAAAAAATATATCCGATCACGCCGCCATCCCAAAATCCACACCACACAGTGGCTTTTTCGGGATACATTGGATGTCGTGCGGATTGGTATCGTCCCAAATTTTATAATTTCGTTTATTCCCGCACGCTGTCATGCAGAAATAGGTCGAATCGTTGAAGATGATTTTTAGATTATAATTAGAGTCAGTCGCCAAACGAATAGAACACCCACTTTGTTAAAAGAATTTTTTTATTTTCGCATGTTGTTGAATGCTATATAGAGATTTCGCAAAACAGGCTGAAATTGATAGATGTTGCTTCCCGAAGATGGCTGTAATTAACTGTCAAAGTCCCAGTGCAGGAACTGCGGCGGGGATAAGAAATTGTGGTTTTTGGGGATATGAAATTGAAAATGGGCGTTAAGGTTTAACAGAAACGGGGAACCCAGACCAGTTGCATATCCTTGTAATACAACCGTCGTACTATAAAAATAATTTTCTATTTGCCGTTCAAAATGTTTTAACTTCAGTTTTAGTATTTCAGTTCAGTTCATTTAAGTTTTTTTTGTTTTACACTAAAGCTGCTTTTCATGTTTAGCTCTTTGTTATTTTGTTTTTATCAAGTTGCTGCTGCTTTTATTTTCTTGTATAAACTGTATTGGGATGTTGTTTTTGCTTTATTATTGAGCAGGCAACATCAGCATATAAATCAATAAGAAGCTCTGTGTATACAACGACCGAAAATGTGTGCTGTTGAGATTTTGTGTGGGAATTGTTGCGGTATATTCTGCCTCCTAATAATCCCCACCACCTCCACCACGCAAAACAGTTACACACATTTTGTTAAATGTACGTGTGCATGTGCATGTAAGTATGTGTGACTGTATGTATGTATGTGTATACATAAACATTTATGTACGTACATGTGTAGGTTCAACTTACTAGGATGGCTTCGTTTCGAAAGAGAAAAATGGTCATTAAATTATTTTTCTTTCTGTTTGTTTTTTTTTTTTTTGTTATATATTTTTGATTTTTTGATCTGTTTGTGTATTCATTTCTGTTAACGTATTGAAACACGCTCGATTTGGCCTGTTCATGTTGTGTTCGATTGCTTACGAATAGAATAAAGTCATTAGACCCTATTATTGGTAATGATTAAATCCGTTGACTTCGGTCGAATAAACGACCAAAGAAAATACAAGTATTTTTATAGAATATTCATATTGCTATATTAAATCCAATTAAGATTTATAAGCTAATTGTTCGAATATTTGCTTAAATTCAGAAAGACATGACAAATAATCCAAGTCACAAAGGAAAGTCAACTTCATTTTTTAATTATTCAATTTACACAGCAGAGCAGAACAGCTGTTTTCGAAAACCGCTACACTTTCGCCAGCAGTACTCATGTGTATTTTGTTTGTCACCATTATTATAATTATTTGTGTTTGTTTATATATTTTTCCTTATATATAAAAGTTAGATATTGTGAAACCCTTAAAATTGTTTGACTTGCCTAGAAGACATCTGAGTAAAGAATCAGTTACTCTACTTGAACTTAAGGGAATTATAAAAATCATTATTAATAATTTGATGAAAACCAGTGATTTAATTAAAAATCTAAGGATTACATTTTATGAGAGATGAATTCAATTACTTACGTACATTAATTCGTGAATGTTTCCTTGTAGCAAAAATTTTTTTTCAATTACGGCATAAAAATTAAGGAATTAATTGCAGAATCTATGGCCCTGAACGTTAGCAGAATGACTTTGATGAGATGGTGATATTAGAGGAAAACGAATAATATGGAAGAAGTAAAATTTTACATTAGAAAAAAACAAAATTGTAATCGCATAATGGAAATTTTTATATTTTTTAAGAAGACCAGGAAAAGTACTTTGCACTTGAATATTCTCTACTATGGATTGTTTTTCTAATAAAATAAACAAACTTTCGTTTTAATGTAAATATTTACGGAAATCTCTTCTGTTTGATAGGTATAAAGAGCGTTTTATTATGCATATATAAAACTTTAAGTTGGCAACAGTTTTTTTAACTGGCGGCCATTTTGTCAGCTGCCAAGTGATTTATGTATAGTTTTATTTAGCATTTCACTCTATAAAAAATACCCTTCAGTTCGAGAAAATGCTATTGTGTTTTTTATAATAAAATCTCAAAATAAACAGTTTATATATTTTATCAATCGGTTAAACGATTAATTAGAAGCTAACCGATTACATCAAAACCTAAAACAGAAAACTGGGGCCAAATTACGGCATTCGATATCGATCGAAATTTGTATATAAATTGTATTGAAGTTTCGAATCGAATGTGGTAATTTGGCCCCTGATCAAATGAATTCGAGAAAACTTATGGTCATATGAAATTACTTCTTAAATTTTGAGTTGTAGATAATGATTGGATCACGACAGCGACGAACGACGAATTTCATTTAATATGTCATATGAATCACAATAACGACGAATACATTAAAATAATGAGCAAAAAAAAAATTAAACATTTTTTTTAAATACCTTTGTAATTCTCTGACGCCAGATTGTTTAGACATAATTGTCCATTTTTTCCAGAACAAATTCCTTTTTGTAATTATTTCCTGAAAATTTTTTTGTCTGTAAATAAATTATTCGTTTCATTTAATGGGTGACCATATGAAAAAGTGGGAAATAGGAAGAAATACTATATTACAAAAGTGTTAAAAATTAATAAGAAGTCGTCCAAATGATAAGTTTTTGTGAATTGTTGAAGGCATTTTTAGTATGCACTGAAAATTTTACTGCTACCTGCAACAATACAGTAGTGAAGTATGTTTTTCCACAAAAAAAACAGTTTGAGTATGTATATGAAACCTGGGCACTTTATATTGATTTTTTCGTCGTTCGTCTACGTAAGAAATAGAAATAAACCTATCGCAAAGTTCCTTGTGCACAACGTATTTCGTCCAAAGTACATATTGTGTGTATATTCAAGGCGAATTCAATCAGGTGACCTTATTTCAGAAAATGTCGATCAGGTGATTTTACACCGGTCTGTCAAAATCTTCTTCTGCTTACTTCGTTTGTTTTTTATCAATTAAAACTAAAATTTTTTGTGCGCTAACAACAAAGTTTTTCTGAAATTTCACTAATTTTATTAAAAAAGTGAACAGAAAACAATAGGCGGATGTGCGTTGTGTGCAAGAAGAAGTTCAGTAAGGGAGAGGGAACTTTATTCCATGTTCCAAAAGATGTTGGAAGCATGAGGCAAACATCTGTATCCCAAGTTTTTTATTTTTTCTGCTCAACTAAAATTGACACTTCAGAAGCCTGTACACTAACAAAATACATGTTCTTTATACAGAGTTGCATAAATAAGTTCACCGTATTCAATTCGCCTTGTGTATATTCATTTACTTATATGTGTTTTATTTCCAACGACGAATATTCGTAACGAAAAATTCGTTATTCGTCCCAGTTGTGTTTATAGCATAAGTCAGATACCACAGAATCTGGCTTGAAATCTCGGAAATAAAGAACAATGCTAATGGGGAGATCACCTGGTATCAGCTAACCACATCTTCAATTGACGTAAAATACTTTTTTAATTCGTTTGCTCTTGTCACTCACTAATGTTTATATTAAGTTACCGTGTCTATTGCACATACTGTAAATAATTTTACTAAACCAAGTACAAAATGTTCTTAATATTCTGCCAACGTTGTCGAGTTGGCCGTCACCATCGCAGCCCAGTCTACAGTAGCCCCATATGATGCTTCATAACTATACTCTTGCATTATTACAATTTATTCATATCCAAAGTGCTTTTGTGTTGAAAAGTTTCAATTATTAACGCAACTATGAGTACTTACAAACGGACAGAGTGATATGTGCATGTGTGCATAAGAATTTAAGAGCAAGCTGACACCCTGAAAGAGACTGTTTTCCGCATGCGAATGATTTTTTCAAGAGTTGGTAAGTTGGGTTCTCTTTTTGATTACAGGCTGTTTCATTTTTCATTAGATTTTTCCTTTATTTACTATAGCAAAGACCATTTTCCACATTCATTGAATATGTTTCGCTATTATTACAAATAGCGCAATTTTTTAAAAATTGAAAAAAATAGAAAAACCCACTCGAGTTGTAAAAAGTCCATCTGTGTCTAATTGTAGTGGGTCACCTTGCCTCAAAACCACTAAAGTTCTTACCAACTGATCACTCCGTAGAGATTGCAAACTTCAAGTAATGGGAATTAGTTGCTTCCACGTTAAGCTGCCATGCTATGGGCAACAAAATTGCCAACACTGTCTAACGCCCACATCAACTATGGCTTTAGTAGAGAACTAAGTTTTTGTTGATTTGAAACACTGGGTATCTATAAATATTAACATAAATATTAACATCATTTTGTATAAATTTCTCCAATAAAAGTGATTTTAGAAGATCAACGTTTTTTATCTGACCGTAATGTTGAAAATTAAACTTAATTAACTAAACATTCCTAGTGTTGTTAAAATCGCTGACTTGGCAAGGCTGTCAGCTTTTAAATGTCATCTGAAGTGTCGTTTATTTAAGTGAAGCTTTTGCCTTTTATGAATACAGATTGTTTAACAACAATTAAAGAATGAATAAAAATAGACAAAACTTACCTTCAAATGCGATAGTTCAAAGTTGGCCAATTGTCGAGTATTACGGGGTGATTGTGGTCGTCTTAATTAAACGAAATCTGCAGAGACTGAGAAAGAAGCCTTACAGATATGGTCAGACCCGTGTATCATCGCAATATGCCTAAATTTATTGGAAGTAAAATACGACTTTGTCTGATTTTACGACTTATTGAGGCATATTTTTGACCTGAACTTGAAGACTATGAACATGAACTGCACGATATGTGATTTCAACAAGACGGTGCTACGAGCCAGACAACATCGATATTGGCTTTGCTGCATGAGAATTCACGTCTAGGTGACTCTAATTGGCCACCAAGATCATGTCATTTGACGCCGTTAGGTCTTTTTTGTAAGGCTACGTGAAACACCGTGTCTACACGGAAGAAACGCCGCAAATTAATAATCTAGAGCTCTTGGTTCAAATTACCGCATTCCATATCGTTCAATTTAAAGAGAACTTTCGATCGGTATTGTATATATATCATAGCTTTATGTGTATTTTATTTAGCTCTACTTTTGAAATAGCAAAATTAATAAATTTTTTCCAAAATATGGTTAATGGTCTTGAATTTAAATACCCACAATTTTTTTTTTTAAATGTCCATTGCTTTTGATGGATATTTTCAAAATCATACATCAGCGTCTCAAATGATAGCTTTTTCTCCAAATGCAAAGCTAATTAAGTTTTGTACTATTTGCTGGCAAATTGTATTATTTTAGTTACCAGGGCAGAGATCTTGGCAGAAATAGTAAGCATAAAGTTATTATGTTAGTTATCCTTGTTGCATCCATAAAAAGCCGGTTAGCACTTCAATTGCATTGCCCGAAAACCGTTAAAAAGCTTTAAAAGCCGGTAAAAGCGCACATACAAACACACTCACATCCATTTACACATACTTACGTGTTTACATGCACACAAATAAGTATTTAAAAATAATCTATATACGAGTCGTGCTACGAATAGTATTGGAGTAGTTTTACTATTTGAAATTTATTATTATGCGTATGGACATGCACTCGACGCGTTCTTTAAAAACAAGCTTTACTGCAACAACAAATAATATTCTCTGTCTACCAAACTCTCAGTTTTTTTTTATGAGTGTAAAATACTTCCTTGTTTTAAATGTCCTTATATTTATGTATGCAGCAGCACACAACCAAAAACTATAAATTATGTTGGAGAGAGCACGACGGGCTTCATTTGGCTTAGAATATAATTCTCTTACCATATATATATTCATGCTCTTATTTCAAGTGCCCACCTTTAGTCGGGGTTTTGTTTGTGCCATTCGCAATCAGTGTTGCCACTTTCTGTGATGTTGCCAACTCATATCTGGAGCTTAAAAACGTCTTTATTTTCATTGAATAAATAGTAATTTCGAGTGGTGTATGTGCTATAAGAATTATTTGAAATGATTTAGAATTGAATAGAAATTCAAAACAGAAATGGCTTCTTAACGCAACTATACATAATTAGTAATTCAGCTCTGACGAATCTTATATACCCTTCACCGACGTTCTGCTAGGGTATATATAGTATGTGTGTACATACAATCATTCCAACCCTGGATATATCTGGTTTTCAATACCAATAATTTTTTATTTTTTTTAAATATAAAATAAGTTTCTTTTTTCAACGGGCTTAAGTTCGAATCTGCATGTCTGCAAATGATTTTTTATTATTTTATTAATAAATGAATTTGTACTAACCAGAAAGGTAATAACTTAAAAATATGAATGTTCGAACTTCTCATATTCAATTTTCGTTAATAACATTGGTTAAATAGTTGATATTCCTACTAACTAGCACCACTTGCAAAAGTGAAAAAATTGAACAAAGATCGCTGATGAGATGGCGTAGCGGCCTCGAAATCAGTAGTGATCCGCTCTGCTGGTTTGATGATGATTGAAAATATTCTTAATATTCCAATCTTAATATAAAAAATAATAAATAGAATTTGAACAAATTCATTTATTAATAAAAAATCATTTGCAGACATGCAGATTCGAACTTAAGCCCGTTGAAAAAATTAACAATTTACATAAGAAAGTTCGAATAATAAAAATTCATATATAATTTAAAATAAGTTTCATTACCAAAGAAAAAACTTATTTTTATGTAGTTCCCTTAATATTCCCAGAAAAGTTTATTGCCCACCCTACAAGAACAGTGTCGGTCATTTGACCGGTAATATGACAGTCACTAGTGAAATAGTTTCCATCAGCACGTAGAACAAAGTTTCTATCACTTTATTAAGACCAATATGAGATAAATCATGTGCGCGTGTGATTTTGCATTCCTCTCTAACCTATGAAATTTATCGTCCATAAAACATATATCCGAACTACACACTCTAACGTTATTACAACATATAAATTTGTCACAGTTGATAGGTATGGTGTCAATGTTGACAGTCACCCATGATAGGTATGCTGTCAATTACTGACGGCGCACCCCTGATAGGTATGGTGTCACCGATGATCAGCCATTACTGACTTATCAAACCTAACCTAACAAAATTTGATGAAATAAAACACGTTTACTCCAATTCAATTCTTTGTTTTTATTAAATATTTAAAAAATTTATTTTTACATACATATTTATTTACATACCCAGTTAAAAATCATATATGCTTCTATCGTCTGTTTTTGTTTTTTTCCAATGTCAAAAATTAAACTAGTATGTATGTACATACATTTGTCACCGATGGTTGTTGTCTACATCAAGAGTCATATGTTCGGTAATACGTAAAATTTTGGCAAATGTATTAGTATAAAAATTATGTGTGAATTAGTTTCTGTCACTCATTTCTTGCAGTGCAATAATTAAACATCATATATTTTTAAAATCTCTTTAAACACCAAATTAATTTTTATAGATCATACTTAAACACAATCCAAATCTCCTACCAGGTCTGTTTTTCATACTACCATATGTTTTTGATCGTTTGTTTACATTCTGCAACTTGAAAATTTGTAAAGCAGCTGTTCATTGATAAAAAACGTCGGTTTTTTGCATTATACTTTAATATATCAAAAATAAGTTAAAATTTTTCAGCTCTGGAACCTGATCTTGGAATATTTCCAATATATCAATCCAAGATCAAAGTTCTTAGGTTTTGAGGGGGCTTCAGAAAACCGATTTCACGTTCAGACAGACGGACATCGCTTTTTAGACTTACCTATTCATAAGGACCTAGAATATTTGTACAGTGAGCGCTCGATATTCGCGACTAATTAAAAATTAAAGCTGTTGCGAATACTGAATTTTCGCGATAACAGGGCCCACAAATTTAATAAACATTTTTGTGCTGCTATTAGAATTATAAATATTTTTATTAATACACAAACATAAGTATTTATATATTAAATATTATTGAAGAAATTGGAGATTTTGAGTTGCTTTTTTGGTAAATTATGTGTCAAAGTTACAGATGAATCACGTAACTCATACAAGGCTGTTGTCGGCTTGTCATATTCCAATGTCCTTTATATACGAAATTCTTCGTAAATCCAGCTTTTTATGTCAGCATTCGTGAAGACACGTTTCATGGTGAAATTTCTTCGTTTTCTTCTCACATTAAATTTTGCAAATTATTCTCTTCCCATATTAAAATATGTTTACACAACAAATGAAAAAAGTAAACTGATCAAATTAAACATCAAAATCGTCTAAAAAGTAAAAGTCTGGCATTCCCATATTTTATTTCCTTATGTTGATTATATGCATTCCAAATATTTGTAAGAATAAATTTCTGTTCTGACTGAAAAAACGATAAAAGTCGCGAATCTTTGCTTATTAAAAATTGTTGCGATTATGGAATCTAAATGTCTAAAATTAAGCTGTCGCAATAACCGGGCCGTCGCGAATACCGAGCATGCACTGTATATACTTTATGTGCGACCCCATAATATTAGCCCAATTCACAATCCTGTGCAGTGCTGCCGCTAGAGAAAAATTGAGTGAAGTAGATTTTGGAAAAAAGTGGAGTAGATTGAATAAAATTGAAGTAGTATACATTTTTGAAAACAAAACATTATAATTCATTTCATTTAATAAGAAAAACAAAAAAAATGACATTTCATTAAAATATAGATACATATAATAAAATAAACATACAAATAATAATATAAATCACATTTCGTTACTATGATAAGTACATACATGTCCATACGTTATTAACTCACAACAATTTGACAGTTCACGCAATGGCACTTTTACAAAGCAAAAATAAAGGGTTGCCATTCCAGCGATGAAAAAAAGCGTTTGCATATGTTCAGTGATTAAAACCACTATTTTCATCGTAATTAAGGGAATAGGAAAAACAATTAGGTAATATAGGGAAAAAATTTTAAAATTTGAAGCAGAACAGAAAGTGAAGCAGATTTTTGGAAGAAGGAGTGACGAAGTAAATTTTGTGAAAATGAAGCAAAATACTTCGATTGAAGTAGTAGCGGCAGCACTGATCCTGTGCAAATGGTCTTGCATTATAGCATTTGCAAATTGAGAGAGTATTTGAGAGCATTTTCAATGTATTTTGTTGGTGTAGAGTACAATTATTTTGCAAATGCAATGATGCACGACCATTTGCACAAGATTGTGAATAGGGCTATTGTGTAATTTATACACGCTACTGCAAGGCATTTTTGGTGAAGGGCTTAAAACTGGAAGGAATTTTTTGTGCCATATGTTCATGTGTCCAGGGATACGCACCCGCCTTTTGCCAAACAAGTGCTGGTAACACTGTTTGCAATATGAAACTCTTTGCACACAATTTATTGTTGGCGTTGCGAGTTGATGTTCAAGTGAGTAAGTGAGTGAGTGTTAGAGTATCTGTGTGTGTGCGTTTTCTTTTTTATTTTTATTTCGTGTGGAGTTTGTGCGCTGCAATTCACAACTTGTAAACTTTTTGTGGGCAAAAAAAGCTAACAAGAAAAAAGGTTTTTTTCAATAATCGCAGCTCCTTTGTCGTCAGTCATCGTTGTCGGTTGTCGGTCGGGAGTTGTTATTATACATAAAACATATTTAATATATTTTTTAAATATAAATTACAGATATATTTCTGGGCTAGTATTAGCTGTTGTTCTTGTTGTCGATTGTGTGTGCAGTGTGTTTGTGTGTATTCAAAAGTACTCGCACAAGTTTTTCCTTTTTAATATTTCATTTAAATATTCATACAGTTTGTGCATGTGTTTGCGTGCTAGTGTGTGTTACCAAGAAAATACATAATTTTTTTATATCATTTAAAGAAAAGCAATGGAGTTAAATTAACGAATTTTAATTACGGATGGCATAAACTTAACATAATAAATTAAAAAAAAAAAGGAAAATCATTATAAAAAAAGAGATTGCCAGGAAACAGAACTCATCTTATTTTAACAAACTACTTAAAAAAAGTTAAATTAAAAAATAATCTATAACAAGTGTTGTTACAAAGATATACCTACTGCATACAAGTATATTTTTCCTGTATTTCATTTTTAATCATTGAAAATCTACTATGAAGTGTGTATACGAAAAAATGGTAATTTTTCCAATAGTATTTTGCAAAAAAGGAACGAAAAAAAAATCATCACATTTCACATTTGTTTTTTGATTTGAAAATTGCATGGTTAATTTTTAATAAATATTAAAATTTTAATTGAAAACTACTTTAAGCTTGAGCGAAATATTCTAAATGCTTCAAAACCTTAATAGAAAATCTTAAATTGAATGATGTATAGCAATTTCATTTATATGTATGCATATATTTTCGTTCTTCTTCCACTTTATTAGTTTTAAATGGATCCTTCAAAGAGGCAGGGTTAGAGAAGAGGTGCAGAAGTAGTATATAGTAGTAAATTTTTGGTTTCTACCAAGAGTAATAACCAGTGTGTGCTCTGTATGTGCGTTTGTAAAGAGAGCTGGCTGGTCTTTGCAGTAGGGTAGTATGTATTATTTATTGTTAAATTGATTATGTTTGCTCTTTTTTCCTGTGTTTCTTCTAGGTATTATTGGTTATAGTTATCTCTTATTCATGACGTTTTCGGTGTTTGGTTGTAGTACATTATTTGTTGTGTTAGGCCAATTGTTAGATGTAATCGATTATTTCTGGCAATGGGAAAAGATTGGAGTGCCAGATTGTTGTTAGAGTCATTATAATTTTTCTAATCTGGATTTTTTGTTCAACAATCCACTTCTTTGCCTGCTGACCTATTTCGTTTTATTGATATTGTTTAACATTTGGGTTATTCAAATTGTAGTCATAACGTCATAAAATAATAGCACAAAAAAATATGAGTGGACTGAACCAAGCGTCATATAAACCCCTTTCGAAAAAAATTAGTGAATTTTTTTTTTGTTTAAATGCATGCGATTTAAGCTTTTTCAAAAGTTCCTTCAGTTTTGAAACTCCTTGCAATAGGTATTTATTAAAAATAAACGCATATGTATTTCGAAATTCGGTCAGCTGATATGAAAAAAACACACTTTAATTTGCTATCAAAGAAAAAAGAAAATACTTCTTTTTTGTTTAAAACTAAAAAAATTTCTATAGCAGCGCAATATTCTCCAAGTAAATTCGTATGTATAAAACCAAAACAGCCAACGAAATGTTCAATGGCTGCCAGTGGCATAAATTTAACACGCAAAATTTTGACTTGTTTATTTTATAAAACACTAGTCGTCATATTTATTTTGACATATCAGCTGTTTTTTATTTATTTTATTTAAATTCATATTCAGCGAAATGCCAATATTGCCAGCTATAAAAGTGAATAATTTTTAAACGTTTTATTTTAATTTTTGTATCATACATAAGTAAAGGCGGCTAATATATACTTTCGCCTTCTCGACTAAGGAGATTGGGCCGCTCGACTTAGATGTCTAGAGCTGTTTTATGACAAAACTATAAATATACCTCAAATAAAAATGCCCTTTTTATATGTAGTATAACAACAACTTTTTAAAACTGTTCTAAAATATGAAGACATTGTGACAATATGAATAACTAATTCATTAACTAATTTCATTATGCACGTTTGCCCGTAAATACCTATATTATAATAGTACAAAACCAAATTTTTTTAAACGGTTGACACTAAAGGTCGTCCCGGCAACTTCCCGCTAATTATAACAGCAAAGCTATAGTAACGTGGTTTGTTGTGCTGTTCTCTGTCTTTAACTCTTCGAGCTCAAAAGTCGAATCGTGTTTTCACACTGAAAGCTAAAACTTGATTTTAGCGTTCATAAACAGCTGATTTTACGTTCACAGCTGATTTTGGGTACACACTGCAAATTGTGGTTTTAACATACAGGCTGTATAATAAATTTGTTCAAAATAAATTAAATCGTTTATAGAAATGTGGGCTGTACTTGTTCTCTATTTTTACAAACACTGAATTGACAACCTGTGCATCAGAAGTTTTTGTATGAAGGAAAAGGAAAAAGTTTTACAGTGCGTTCTAAAATAGAAATTATTTTACATTTTGTGAATGAATATTTTAAAATTATGGAACTACTTATACAAAGTGAACCACTTCAAGTTGTTATATGTACGAGGTCTGATAAAAAAATAACCGTTATTTTCAAATTTCGTGAGTTACGTATGTTCGATTATCGCATTCTTTTTTCTGTTATGTTGGTATACATGTCTGTTATATATGTTGGTAATATCAGCCATTTTGGATTGTCAGCTTGTTTTTGACAGATAAAACGGTTAGTCGTGTTTTGGTGTACTCTTCGATTTTTTACTATTCGAAAAAATGGATCAAGAAACGTTTTGTGTAAAAAATTAAATTAAATGCGCAAGGACATTTGAAATGTTGACTGTGGCGTTTGGCGAGTCTACTATGAGCAGAACACAAGTTCAAATGTGGTATATCCGGTTTAAGGAAGGCCGAGAAGATGTCAATGACGATGCTCGTCCTGGTCGCCCGAGCACGTCAACAACCGATAAAAACAATGAAGCAGTGAAGAAAATGATTTTGGATAATCGTCGAATCACTATCAGAGAGGTTGCTGATGATGTTGGCATATCGTTCGACTCATGCCAAGCAATTTTTACGGATGTTTTAGGCAGGAAACGTGCGGCAGCGAAGATTGTTCCAAAATTGATAACGCACCAGCTCACACATCGATGTTTGTGCGTGAGTTTTTGGCCAAAAACAAAAGCGTTATCATGCCTCAACCACCGTATTAACCGGACTTGGCCCCCGCTGACTATATAACGGTTCTTTTTTTATCAGACCTCTATATAAAAAGCAACAAGAAAATATTTTATTCGTCAGTATATATTCTTATTAACATCAACAAGACCAGGTGTTTCCAATATATAACTTGGCAGCACTCTATTTAGCACAGGCAAAACCAAAGTTGCATTTTATAAAGACTATGATAAAAACAGGTTTTAACCTTAAAAGAGTTTAATAAAATAAATTTTTTTTTAATTTTCAAAATGCTTTAACTTTTGGATGAATTAATGAATGGCTCTCACGTGATTAGCAGTGATTGATGTAGTTTTTCGAGGCCTATAATAGAATCTTGAACACTTGATTTTGAATTGTTCGGATAAATAATTTCGGAGCTTGAAGAAAAAAATAAACTTTTTTCTTCGTGCACGATATATCAGGAATGCATCAATCGGTTTGGACGCGGTTAGTGGCGATCGTCGTGGTTTTTCAAATTCAAGCCGTTCAAAAGTTATAAACGGTTCACACACACATAGTGACACCTTCTCAGGAGTAGGCAGGGAAGCTTCATAGAAACTCGAGATCTGGTGAAAACTAGAGTTTTGGAAAACGGGGTGAAACCAATAACTTTCCGATTTTTTTTTACAAAATTTCAATTTTCTTAGCGAGAAGTTAAAAAAGTTGTCTTCGCTAGACCTGTACTGTACACATGCATACATACATGCATACAATCTGACTGAAAATAAATAATAAATTAATTATATGCATATTTTTAAACAAACGTAAACTTTTTCTTCAGTGTTTTTCTTCAATTTAAATAAATTTCTACTCCTGAAATTCACAAGTTTTAAATTAATTGCTTATATCGTTGCTAAACAATATTAGGGCCGTGCTTACACGTGCCACTGTCAACAGAACTCAAGCTGACGTGTTAGTGTCATTATTAACGTCATTGCCAATGTTTCATAAATGTTTATAAAGTTCTTGTTATATTTTAATTCAATTTCTTTTATTTAAAAAAATAAAATACATGAAATAGAGTTCAATGTAGCTGTAAAACTGTGACTGTGACAAAATTAAAAACATTTTATTTATGATGAATTTTTTGTTTTTTTGTAAGACAGAGCAAGCGGGTGAGTGCAATGATCTTTTAAAACATACAATAAGTATGCCATACTTACATTACATGTGTTGTTGTTGTTATAATTGTTTTGCCATAAAAGAACTACAGCAACAATGTTAACAGATACAGAGTAGATATTGTGCGCTTTTATAATTCTGTGTTTCTTTGATTGTTGTGTGAATGGTAACTGGAATTGGTAATGTGTCTTTAAAATTCTTAATCGGGTTTTCTATTCATTTATTGTATTTTTAAATGATACCTATGTCTATGTTGCTTAACAAACAAACAAGACTGGGTCCACAATTCGAAAATCCATATATGGGTTCTTGAAAATATACTCGATATGTACAAGATATCGTCGAGTGCTTTTGGTTTTGTTAATTTTGTTATTGTGAATGTATGGGAATTGGAAATGCTTGATGAGCATTTTCCTTTCTTGGAGTTTCAATTTCTTGACGTTTCTTTAAGTTTGGCTTGGCTGGTTGACTGTTGAATTTTTGTGTTCATACTCCTACGGCCATTTTTGGATACAACCAACTGTCTACAGCTTGTCCCCGTGACAGCCACAATATACATACTTACAAATTTGTATACGTGTGCACATGTGTGTACCTACACATGTATATATTTAGACAAACTTCCATAAAACAGCTAGTCTGTTTTTTATATGGAGGCACAAGAAATCTAACTGTGTCTTAAAGGCAGCAATGCATTTTTGTTGTTGTTGCTGTTGTTGTCGTTGCGTTTTTTAAACCTTACCCAACTGCCTACCTGCTAAGCTTTTTTTGTTAATACAGGGTGCTGTGACAAGAGACCCTTCGCCGGCTAATTTTGTTGCCACAAGGCCGACGAAGGAGTGCTGTTCTTCTGCTTTTTAGTACATAATTGTGTCAGTCGTTGCCAGTTATGTTCAGTGACCAGTGCTATGCCTGCATCACTGAAACAGGCTGACAACAACTAACACAAACATGCACTAACGCTGATCAGAAGAATTCGGCACAATATTCATAACCGAGCGCGAGGTTGAACTCAGAACCCTCCGCTTCATAGTCTCGTGTTAACTACTTCAGCCAACAGCACACCCTCAAACTTAGCCTAAGAAGTGGGGGAAGAAAATCCTGCTTAAAGAATTTTTTGTGAATAACACGACAAGCTCTAGTCTGAACAAGCCTGCAGTTGCTAAAGGGGTCCAATATCATTTCTTTTCTGGCAGCTCATGACCTACAAAAAAACTGCATTCGAAGTGAGACAGCTGTTAGAAATCAGATGATAGACAATGAGAGGTCAGCTTTGGTGACTTGAAAGCTAAGCGCTACAATACATTAGACAAAAAAAATATATATTCAAGAGGACTTTCTAAGAAGTCGTCTGTTTGTCTTTTATTCACTTGACTATTGGCGTGAAAATCTTGCGTCAGAAGAAAGAGAACTAACTGCCTATTTCTCATTGTCGAATGAATTCTTTCTTTCGTCTAAATACATTTGCAATAAAAACAATTTATAACAATTTTGTTTTTGTTTTAAGTATATTTGTACGAAAGAAAGAATTCGTTCGACAATGAGAAATAGGCAGTAAATACGCAATAAGCAGATGATTTTTTGCAGGGTTGTGTTTTTACAGTTAACAGTCGTCAATTATCAACAGTCTCTCATAAGTTGCTCATAGTCTTGGCCTAAATTGTTTATATATGACATAACAAAGATGTTTGTTTTTATGTCGCTGTATTGTTGTACTAATAAAATAAACTGATTAATGGGAGAAGGCTTAAGGCCGTGCTGCTGCCAAATATCACTGATGTACTAAATAAGTATGGTAATGTGGACTAAAACGCATCTGTCAAACAGATGTTTTTGACAAATCGTGCGATTTAAAAAATTTTATGATAGTTTCTATACGATCAGTATAGTATTTACCATGGTGAAACAAATATAAGTTGGCAGTCAAGGCGAATTAATACCAGGTGAGCTCATGGCCGAAGTTGAAATGTCAAAATCGTTTGGAAGTATATAGACAAAACGTTTTGTCTGACAAACTTGCTAAAAGTTAAAGCAGCACAAAGTAGCAAAAAATCCGGAAAACAACTGTCGAGTTCATCATATATAAATTCGTCTTGGTGGCAGTACTACGGCAACAAATACAACGTTACAACAACCATGCACATTTACTAGCAACGCTCACATATACAAACACAACGTATTGTACACAAAAACTTAAATCAATGCAGCCAAGCAATGGTTGAGCAACAAACTATCATCTGCCGTTGCGTTGCCACCTTATATTTATTTCACCATGGTGTTTACTGTCAGCCAGATATTTTTGCGCCATTGTTGTATAATAGTGTGTCATTGAAGCGTTTCCTGAAATCTGTCAGACTTCTGCAAGATTTTCCCTGCGACTGAATCGTGGGATTCTGTCCGAAAAAAATAAACTTTTATATGCAAAGATGATGTTCAGTGATGTTGGTCACCGAAAAAACTCTTATAATTAGCTTGGCACATCAGTTTATCTCTCACAAATATGTAAATGATAATAAATTACACTACTTCACAAAAAAAAAATACTTGGGTTGTCATACTACTTTTCTGTTAGGCCTTATCGAGTAGAATAAGACCCTGTTTTTTAAATTTTCCACACACCCCTCAAAATGGTGAGCTACGGGTAAAAAACAACATCAAATTTTAAAAATCACAAATGCCCTTGGTCTTGTCTTTCCAACTCCACCGAGAAATTAAAGTTCGGTTGACACTAGGCTAAGATACAGGCTAATAACTAAACCAAGGCAGAAAAACCGGGTGTTTGACGAATTTCAAAGACGGAGTCTTGTTCTGCCCGACAAGACCTATCATAAAAATAATATCATGTCCCAAGTATTTCAACTTTGCTCTATTTTGTATCATTTTGTACCACAGCATTGTTTGTGCTGTTGGCTGAAGTAGTAGAACACGATACTATGAAGCGGAGGGTCGTGAGTTCGAGCCCGCGCTGAGTCATGAAATATTGTGTTGAATTCTTCTGATCAGCATTAGTGCGTGGTTGTGTTTTAGTTGTTGCCAGCCTGTTTCAGTGATGAAGGCATATTCACTGGTCACTGAACATAATTGGCAGCGACTGACACTATCATGTACTAAAAAGCAGAGTAACAGCACCCACCTTCGTCGGCCCTGCGAAAGTAAAAGGTTGAAATAGCTACAAAAAAAAAAAAAAATTGTTCACAATACATTTGCAGTGTTGCCAACTGATAGGCTGAATTCCAAAACATCAATATGCATTGCAGTGATGCTAAGTCTCATGTGTTTTGTTTTTGTAACTAATGTAACTTGGCATCAATGTATTAGATGTTTTGGAATTCACCCATAATTTTCAAATGGCGTATAGAACCATGACTCCTAATTAATATCCGGATGGGCTGTCAATGTTGAACTAAAAATCCTTTGATGTTTGGATGATCGCTATTAACACCCTGTAAATTACACACAATTTTCATTATTGTTGTATTTCTTTGCCATTCAGCCATTTTAGCCAGCCTAAACTACACGTCTGTCTAACTACTCACTTACTTACTTCATGCTGAGTGCTGTTGTTGTTATTATTGTCATTCTTTGAGTATTCTTGTGTTACCATAAATTGAAACAATGCCTCATATTCCAAGCTGCATTTTGTTTAGCCTGTTTTTATTTCAATCTTTGTATTTAAGAAATGGAATCTGATTCTGTTACTGTTGAAAACATCTTTTTCTTGTTTTGTTTTCCTTCCTAACAAAGATGAAGAGAAATATGTAGATATGAAGCAAAAGAACTCACATTTATTCACACACACACACTTGCACAAACCCACTAATACATGCATGAAACAAGTTTTGCATCTTTTCTCTTCTCCTTAGCTTTTTTCTATTTTGTTAAGCTTTCTTAATATGCCTTTTTGTTGTATTGTAAGTATTTGTTGTTATTATTAATATTACTGTTGCCAGTAAAAATGACTTTATTGTTGTTGCACGAGCATGTAGGGAAAAGAAATGCAAGAAAAAGAATATTACTCCTTTTAACAGGCAGGAAAAAAGTCTTCTCAGTTAGTGCCTGTTTCATCTTTCGGTTTTTTCTTCACTATAACACCAAGCAACCCAACTATTTTCATTATTATTATAATCATGTTATTGTCACGTACATATTTGTTATTGTATGAATTGCACGGAAAGAATTTTTGCGTTTATTTTCACAATGAGTTGAATGGATAAGGAAGGAAATTTTATGTTAAAAGCTTTTGCTAATCAAATAATTATTGGGCTAATGTGTGATATGTTTAGCCGTCAGTGTGATTGTTGTAGGCTGTTTTTGTAAAACTGAATGAAAAATTTTCCAAACTTTTATTGTGAAACGGAACATGTTAACTTAATGTCATAATTGACTATCATAACATCGTACAATTGATGTCAAAAGGAAATGTGATAAAATTCTGACCGACGCACTGTGTCACAAATCATTTGCAAATAAGAAGTGCGGTAGATAGTGTAAAAAGATCTGGAACAGATCTTAATCGGACAGTGAACCATGGCAAAGAATCCATAATATCCCGATCTGTGACCAATTGGAAAGACGAAAAGCTATCCAAAGCTCTTTAAGGAAAGTGTATGAGTCAATAAATTTATTAAAGACCTTTTAAACAAGACTACTTTGACTTTTGTTTGCGGCTACATGTGACAAATTAGTTGCTATTTATTCGGTCTGTTTCGCCATGGACGGATACAGCATTCAACAACACGTCGAAATGGTCGCGCTTCGCCTATTTTAAGATCTGTGGATAAATTTGAATCCGCTGGTTCAGTAAACGATCCACCAAAACCCGTACGTCGACGAAACGCAAGATCTGCCGAAAACTTTGGCTCTGTCCGTGAGTGTGCAGAAGAATGCAATTTGACTTGGATCTGCAACCGTACAAAATTCAACTGACCCAGGAACTGAAGGTAGACGACCACAGATATCACTGTTTTTTTTTTTTTTTTGCTAAACAGACTGTGGAGAAGTTGGCAACTGACTTAACACCTAAAAATAATTATGAGCAAATAAAATTTCGGTAATTGGGACGATAGCAATTCACGCGAGATCTAAGAGCGTCTAATGCATCACAAAAAAGTCACTGTTCGGTGGGGATTTTGGGGTTGGTGGTGTCATATTCCATATTTTTTTTAGAACGATGTTTGCCTGGATGGGATGATCTTTACACCAAGCAATATGAGGTTTTATTACGACGACTCAACCGTTCACGACACTGGATATTCTGCCCTAGCGATTTGAGGACATGGTCAGCTCACGTGGAGGTGATGCGAAGTAGCTACTGAGATCGTAGGATTTGAGCCCCATTAGAATTTTTCTTCTGAGGTTTTTTTTAAATCGCAGATATATGCGAATAAGCCACAAACCTCAGCGGTCCTCCAAGCCGCTTTCAAAAGAATAAGAAATTCTGATAATATCTCGTATACACTTTGTGTTATTTAAATTAAAAGATAAGAGGCGTGGAGGTGATGCGAAGTGGCTACTGAGATCGTAGGATTTGACCCCCGCTTACAATTGTTCTTGTGATGTTTTCTTAAATCGCAGGTATTTTCAAATAAGTCAGAAACCTCAGCGGTCGTCTATACGATTCTCTTTATTCAAGCTTAAAACAGGTATGGACAATACTTCTCCAAATGGAGTGTCGTTTTCTTGAGATTGATATCAAATCTGTTCAATAACTATGAACATTTTCAAGTAATTTGTTTATCTTTGTTTGGTAATCGATTTAAATATGGGCGTTTATATCCGAAGCCAAGTCCCGCAGTGACCTTTTGTCTGATAGTATTTCCTTAACCTTCCACTCCATTGGTTGTTATTTGTTCACTAGTGTTTAGTCAACTATTACGAAATAGCGAAATAATTCCGTCGTATTGCGATGCAGATTCGTCGAATGCTTCTGCGAAGGACCCACGTGGTTCCGTTTATAGTGGATTGCCCTCAAACTCCTCTAAAATGATTATATCTATATCATACATGATAAAAAATGACACTAGTTTCATCTAATTTTATCACTTTCAATTTCCGTTCAACGCCTTCCCTTAAAATTCTGCGTATTATTATGGAATCTAACTTTTAATCAAATTCAAAAACTAGTGGAACTGTTAATGCACTGAAAATGCTGCAATCTCTCTTTGAAGGCAACAATGTAAAATCATGCAATATTAGTGACAGAGATTTCTGCTCTAAGAATTTATACTGTCCTAATTCCATAGGAGAACAAATGCAGCGCTTGAGTTTTTTCTATATAAGTACACGTATATCATGAGGATTTTCAGTTAAAGTAAAAGCCAACTGGTTCTCAATTCACCTTGAATAAAACTGTAGTTATTCACAGTATATTTAAGTGGTATCAATATAATGTGAATGCCTTTATCGGAGAAGAAGCAAATTTTCATATTTTCAATAGTAAATATTATTAAAAGAAAACAAATGGAAATGAAAACTAATTCAGGCAATTCCGTAAGGCTTTGCATTTAAATTTGATGAAAATTTCTTTTTTGCTCTTCATATTTCTTTATTTAACGTTTAGAAATACAAGAATATAAAAATACAATCAATTTATAGTATCGATTATGCGTAAAGAAATGATGTATTTCAACACAAGATATTTTTTGTATCGGAACGGCGTTTGTGAACTGCACATTAATTTTTTTCAAGTGTGTTTTGGAAATTTTATTATTGTTTTATTTAACCATTTCGCTTTTCATAATTTGAATGCTGTTTTATTTTTGTTTGTTTGTGCAAAAAGTGATTATTATGCTTATTTTCACTCTTCCATTAATGTATTCATGTGTTTATGATACTGATGCGTCGACTTCATCTCTGGCTGATTGTGTATGTAAAAATATAAAAGATATGGCTGCAACATTGTTCCACATAAAATGTATCGTGTAAAGGCGTGGTTTATTTATTATATCTTAAGAAATTATTTATTTTGCTCAATGGATATAAATTTTTTATCTTCAACAAACCAGATTGCTACTATGCATGGCTTTGTAGAGAAATTCTAGGCTAGATGGATTTGTAAAGCAGAAATCCAAGACAGTGGTATTGCCAGACGGCTGCGACTGGCCTAATCTACGTAAAGAATAACCTTAGCATTTCTTTGTTGTCAGATTTTAATAGATTTTTTGCATTGACTGAGTAATTTCCAATAGGATTTAACTACACTATGATAATAAATAAAATATGAAAAATTCATTTTTCATGCTACTGGATAGACGATGATTGAAAGCAACACCCTGTAACTGCTTTTGCCAGTTAATATTAAAAACTCGAATTAGTCTTAAGCTGGAGACTTCTTTTTGTTGTCATATAAAAGTGCGCTCTAATTATACGACTGAATTTTCTCAAAGATATAGTTGTATTAAAAGATGGGATTATTCCATTGGTTATACTAGACTACAATGGATGAGTTTCTAAGAACTTTTGGGTTTGATAAAAAAAACACGTGACATTTAGAGAAATGTGTGAAATCGTTATTTGAGTCGTTAGAACGATTTATATAATTCAATGTTTAAAGATAATTTAATGTAAAAGTTTCTATGCTCTCTCCAGCATATCGTCCTATATCTTAAGAATAAATTCTTCAATATTACGTCCCCTACTGACTTAGGCTAGGTTACATTAACAGGCTGCCGGTAGAGAAAGGAAAGAGTCCAGCTCACTTGGGTCCAATAGGATCCCTTTGTTTTACTTATATAGAAAGAGGAGGATGGTATGAGTGGAGAAGGAAAGAAATTCGTTAGAAGAGGATAGATAAAAAGAAGTAGTTGAAGAATTTTGGCCGTGCACGCACGCCGCAAGATAGTAGGCAACCGAACCAGCCGCTACTCCTGGTAAAGAGACACAGGTTTTTTAGTCCAATTCCTGATATCTTCGATATGCCGCTGAAGTGTGGTGTACCCAAAGACTGTAGACGTTGCTCCTCTAGAGTAGGACAGAGGCAGAAGAAGTGTGTAAAGCTTTCCTCCTCCTCCTCGTCGTTGCAACTGGAACAGTACTCATTGTAGGGGAGACCCATGAGCTTGACATGGCCCCCAAAGTGCAGTGTCCAGTGAGTGTGGCCTTTTGTAAAATTCAAAAGATCCTATGTCCTATTATAGTCGAGGCGAGGCCACATAAAACTTTCTCTGAACCACCTGTCCTGATCTAATTCAAGTAGTACAACGTCTATGCGTCTCCAGCAAAATGAGAGCGGAATTCCACTTAGTCTTTCGATATCGGCCTTTTGAAGTGAGCTTCCTCTCTCTGTTTTAACGTTGTCTAAAGTGGTCCCAAACCTTAGTACCCACTTTAAGGGGATGCGTGATTGCCCTAAAAGTCGGCCAAGGCTTTTGCGACATTCTTGCACGAGGTTGGATGAGCCGTACATCCCCGTAAGAGAGCTGATTGCCACTTGGCTGACGGTTATGATTTGGATGACACGAGCTCCACAAAGAATAAAAGTGTTAAATTGCCCGACCTCCTCCAAACCTGAAATAAACTATTCACCGAACTCGCTTTTCAGTTGGGCCATTGTTTCGTGTGTTGTGTGTGATGTAACTCTTCGATTTTGGGCAAAAGAAACTTTTGTAATCATCGCACGGTAGTGCCCGCCATGCACAGTATCCATTCAGCCAGACATTAGCACGATTTCTTGAATTGTGATAATAAAATTCAATAATCTGCAAGCATTATTATTTTTGAAGTCGTTTCATGGTTAAATTATAGACCAAACTGAACATGCTTAACAGTAGCATGTTACGTACACGAAAACAGCTGAGCTGCCAAAACCAGTGTTGCCAAAAAGAAAGTTGCTAAAAAGTCTGCCGTTGCTTACATATGCATACTTAATTCACTTCGATATAACTTTCAAACCAATTAATATGACTTTATTCTAATTCTAACACTTAAAAATACGATAATATAACGATACCACAAGTTTGTCAGTTCGCAAACGCATAAAATATATTGGTAAATTATGAACCGTATGACTGAAAAATTATTAAAATTTTCAACAACTTGCATATTTTCTTAACGTGTTCTGTAAAACAGCAATTAAAATATGTTATTAAAAAAAGTATAAGTATGTGTGCTATTTATGTATGTATGTACATGTGTGAGTACATGTCAACATGCATGTATGTGCATATATTTATATTTCTGTTTATTTTAAAATTTTACTCCTTCATGAGTTTCAGAAATGGCTCCAGTGACTTGTAATTCTCAGACTTTTTAGCTGTTTTTATTTAAAATCTGTCTAGAGCGCTGATGATCATGTGGGCATTGTGGAATTTCTTTAATTTGCTGCAAGAAAACAAAAATGATTAGCCAGAAGCCCAAACCAAATGTCCCAAGCAAAACCACAAGGTGTTTATTTCTCTTTTTTTTCATTTTGCAAATTAGACCAGCTTAGCTGTAATTGTTTTGTGCTGCAATTGTATGTGTTGGTATCTATGAGAGCCACAGTTAACAGACATTATTTATGGCCTCAATGATCTATGCTGTTCGTTTATACAAATTTTAACTAAAAAAAAAAAGAATTTGGAAATGATTGATTTTAACATTAAACATATAAATATAGGCAGATTTAATTTTATCCATTTGCAGTAATAAAAGCTATATGGTAATTTATTTAACGACTTGCATGGGAAAATATTTCGCAAACAATGAACAAAGCTTAGGGCTTTAAAACCGATAAAAACAATAATTTTAATATACAATATAATATCCAAAATTTTTTAAACAAAAAGCCATTAAGTAAAATAATACATTCCTAAAATGTGTCAGATTACTGATTTCTATATTTCTCGTAATAAGTGAAAAAAGTTTAATGTCCTAACTGTGCACAATACCAATTTTTAACTTCCCGCTAAGAAAATTAAAAAATTGAGAAGGTCATGGCTTTACCTGGTTTTGAAAAATTCGGTTTTTACTAAGTCTCGACTTTTTGAGCTACTGGAAAGCTTTTCCGACTTTTGAGCGGCTGTATTGAATCAAAGAGTTCTACCAAATTTAGATTTCCTGCGAATTGGAACCAATTCAGATCGGGAGAATTCGAGAAATATAAAAAAAATTAAGAAACATTTTTTCAAATGAAGATTTCTTAAAATAACTTTTAAACGGTTTTACTGATTCCATGTCGTGACGGTGAAAAAGCCCTTCGATCACCACTAGTCGAGCCAAAATAGGTTAATGCGTTGGTGAGATGTTGTGTGCGAAAAAATTCACATACTTTCACTAACAGAATCGATATATTCAATAATTCGTACATGACCACAACCGTAAAGCTTCCAGTGTCTTCAAATTTTTATATTTTCATGCCATTTCCTTGTGCCGTAATTTTGAAAATATGGCCAAGTTCGAACCACATTATTTGTACTAAATTATAATTATGCGTTCGTTGGTACAAGCCAAACCCTGTCACTAAATAAATGCCACTTCAGATGACAGCTATTCAACAGATGATAGCCTTGCCAGACCGGCGGTTTTGAAACCATTAAATGGATTGATTACTCTTCATTGCTTGCACGGAATTTTGAAGAAATTGCTTTTAATACAACAAAATTATAAATATTTTGTAAAAATGTATTATCAGAATGTGAAACCAACTCAAGTGTTATTCAGTGAAATGAATTACATAATTTCGTGTCTGGCCTATACGACTATAACGTTACATAAAAATACTTAAATGAATTGAGCGCTTAATTGTTAACAGTCTTGCTACAAAAACTAAATTATTTGTTCATAATTAATTGATTTGAGCCAGAAACCAACCCAACTAATGCTTCTCTATTTTTTGAAATTACATATTTTGACAAATCAATTTACCAAATCCTGCATCTTTCAAGATTGATGATTTCATTGAACCATTTGTTCAATGTTAAGCTATCATTTCTCTTTCGCTCTTTCCATCCATTAAACTCCTTAATTTATTGCTTTTATATCATCTATAGTTTATTTCCTCTTTAAAATAAATTTTTATAAACGTTTCATACTCATTGACTTTGTAGTTAAAATGAGATTGCATAAAGGACAAGAGTAAAAAAAAAACAAAAAAAAAATTGAAATAGAAATAGAAAAACGTTTGATGCTATGGTAAATTAATTTAACCAACTTTAGGCGCAGGGATGAAACGCTGCAACTAGAAAATCATAATTGAAAGAAAAAAGTGGAAAAGTTTTATCATGCACGAAAAACTAAAATGTGGCCTGTGTAGTAGTACATTCGAGACATCATTGATGGAATTTGAAAAGTACCCCTTCTCTGGTCTACCATACAAAAAAAAAAACTATTATTGCATGTGTGTGTCTGTTCTAGTACAGTGGTGTGAGTTAATAGATATTTAAATCAACCACTCTTCTATATTCACCAGTGCCACCCCATTATCACGGTTTACACAGATGATTATTTATTTTTAGATATTGTTGTTGTAACCACTTGTCATGATTCTTACCACAGTCCTAAAGAGTTTCAAGAAAATGCTCCTTTACATGCTACAACAAAAAAAACACACACACACACATATTGCAGTCACATTCAAATGTGGCGTTGCCAGAACGACAATTTTTATCACTTTTTTACCAAAATAATAAAATAGTTATTTGTTTAATCCAAAACTCAATAAGCAAATATTAACTTTTTAAATTATAAAAATATTATTCAAAAACACTAAAATTTTTGCGCTAAAAATGTAAAAATATGCAGATATTTTTGAAATAAACAAGCAGCCAGTCTGCACAGTGATGCTAAATTTAAAGAAATATTGTGCCTGACACTGAGAATTCCTCTCATTGAAATTTTGTTGTCATTCCGTTAAACCCAGGATAATTAAATTTTTACGCGATACCAACGTTATTCGAAAACTCGGGTAAAAAAACGTTGTAAATAAATCATCATATAAAATAAAGGTATTGGTGGCACATAATTTAGCTACAGAGTGGCGCACCCATTGTGCTACAAGAAAATTTTCAAATAACTTTTTTTTACATCATTATATATATAATTTACTTTATTTTGTTTTATATTACGAATTGTTTTGAAGATGGTAGACCGTAAGTGGCCTCCATGCTCATCCACACATATGCGACAGAAAATTAGTCATTGCGGCCAGATGGGTTGGTGTCATGATAACTTAACTATTGTTTTAATGGTCTGCTCCAATGCAGTCAAACTCGTTAGTTTTGCCTTGTAGGCCTCCTTCTTGACATAACCCCATTCAAAAAAGTCTGGTGTCGTCAGGTCAGCTGACCTTGGGTCTCGATATTAATTTGTGTGGCAATTTTCGTTGGAACTCTCCCATAACCGGTCTAGCTATGTGTGCATTTGCTCCATATTGCTGGAACCTAATACTAATAGTTCGTTTCCACTATGAGCAAATTAATTTGATTTGAGGAAATTATGCCGAAGTGTTTCCATTACTTTATAAGTAATTTTGTGTTCGATTTTTCGAAATCAATTAGTTATTTTTTAACATAAGAAAAAAGCAAAATTTTTTTTCAATGTTAGCTTGAAATCGCAAAAAGAAAAAGAAGAGCTACAAAAATGCAAAATAACATTGAGTTTTTTTGTAAATTATATTCAAGAAATAAAATCAGCGCTATTTTATTCGTACTTAAATGTCACTTTTTCGGATTTGTAACTCACCAATAATGGGTATCCCAAGGTTGCACTTGTAAGAATAGCAGCCGTGCAGTGTTGCACAGACAAATCTCGAAATAATTTGGAGCAAATTAAGTCATTTGAGTTAATTTGGTCATATGAGAAATGTATGGGAAATCATGTCGCAAACTACTTAACTTGGGCAAATGAAATGATTTGGCCCAAATCACGTATATGCAAACGTACTATAAGGCGAAGTTTTGGATAAAAAAACTGCTTAAACATCTTTAAATAACAGGGTGCTTATCAGCATTATTATTGTTCCGAAAAAAGTTCCTCGAAAAGTGGCAACGCTTTCCCCATGTTGAAAATTGATATCGATTTATTTCGACTACGAATACGACAACCGTGGTAAGGGCCATTATTATTTTATGTTAATATTTGGGAAAAATAGTATAAAAAAATCATAATACTTATAAACATATAATAGTTCATATTTAATCAGCATAATTTTCTGGTAAAGGCATTAGCTTACGATAATAGCCAGTTTCATCGCTGGAAATACTTTTAAAAGCATAACCAATTTATTGTGATTTTAGTCACAAATTCTGCTTTCTTTTAGTCGGGCCAGCAGTCAAGGGATGATCCCTACATATGCAGAGCAAAGTTACTAGAACGGAGGGGATATTATTCAGAGATGAAGAAAGATGAAAAAATACATTATAGTGTTAATGATTTCCCATTGCATTGAAATCTCGCTGATATCCTTCAAGGATGTGTTAAGCACTTGTTTTCATATTGCAGTTTTCGCACATTTTATGGAATGGATAGTTCTAGCTAAAAATTTAAACAACCTGGATATAAAAAAAAAGAAATTATAGTGTCGAGTAGAGAATATTCTATACAACATTTGCAATTGCATTTGTATTGTTATGCAACTCGAAAGTTGTTGGGAGATTCTGGCAACGCTGCTTGAATGTGTGAAAGATTTCAACGAAGTCTGTTAATAAACTTTCAAGAAGTAACTTCACATTTAAGATGGTTTTGTTGTTGTATATCTAGCTCCAGTACATGGTTTTTACGTCTAAACTTGTATGTAAGTACATACATGGCACGTACTATGTCCGTATGCAGTGTGTCTGAAAATTTATTGTTGTGTTTAAAAGGCGGTAATCAATAAATCTTTTGCACCCTATATATGTAAATATGTATAATGTACATTTTCTAAATACATAAATGTACTAAACGCTTCATTTTGTTTGTGCTTATATTCAACGAACAATATTTTTATAATTGCTCGTCATCATTTTGGTTTTCTCACACTCTTGCTGTAATATTTTTGTACGCTTATGTACTGCGAGTAGTTGTTGTTTATGCATGAATTTTTTCATATTTATTCACTTATTCAGTCACTAACTGCAAACCTCTTCATTTAGCACGTACCACACTTGAATCTAATGTATTGTGTAGTACATGCACTTAGTGTTGTTGTATGTCAAAATTCAGTGTGGCCAACTAAATATGTAGGTATGTAATAAATAGTCGCTATGGAAGTGACAACAAAAAGGTGTCGTAAACATTGAAGAAAAATGAATGTAAACAAATGAATCGTATGCGTATTACATACAAACATTATGAATTCGCTGTAAAATAATGAAATATCACGAATTGAAGTGTCATCCTTTGACATTTATTGAGGACAAACTTGAGAAACTTTAACGATCGTTCATATGTATGTGAATTTAATTTTTAGGAAACAAGGGAAACCAAATATATTTCAATAATAAAATAATAGTGATGAGAGACAGACGAATTTTCGATCCACTTAATCCCAAGAAGATGACTTTATGGTGCAGTTTCTACTCAGAATGCATTATCGCGCATTCTGAGTAGAAACTGTGTATTGTACGCTTCCACATTATGGTAACCGGTTTTGTGTAACCCTATTTGGCTGATATTCAGCCAGTTCACACAGTTCCATTCTGCTCGAAAAAGGAAATTCATTCCCAATTTTGGTTCTTCTTAAATCGAAAAACGGAAAAAATGTATCGGCATGAATTAATTTTTGAATTCTTTAGCTAATTCTGTTACGGATATTAAAAGTGATTTCATTGTGACAAATTTTATCGCTTTTCTTTTCCTAAGCAACTTAAATCCGAAAGAATTTTCGGTATGCCACATGCATAAGCATTAAAAAGCAACAGATTTTGAAACACAACGTAGACAACCAATGACCTGCATCGACGGTATAAGTTAAACATTAGTATGAAATTGTTAACTTTATCAACGGGCTTAAGTTCGAATCTGCAATTCATTAATAAATGAATTTGTTTAAATTCCATTTATTATTTTTTGTATTAAGATTGGAATATTAAGAATATTTTCAATAATCATCAAACCAGCAGAACGGATCAAATTTGAACAAATTCATTTATTAATAAAATAATAAAAAATGGTTTGCAGTCTTGCAGATTCGAACTTAAGCCCGTTGATAAAATTAACTATTTACATAAGAAAGTTCGACTAATAAAAATTCATACATAATTTAAATTAGTATAAAATGTTATTCAAAATAATAGCCCAATTCACAATCCTGTGCAAATGGTCTTGTATTATAGCATTTGCAAATTGAGAGAGTATTTGAGAGCATTTTCAATGTATTTTGTTGGTGTAGAGTACAATTATTTTGCTCATGCTACGATGCTAGACTACTTGCTCGAGATTGTGAACTGGGCTAATGTAAAAAGAACGAATGGGTGTCGAGTTCTAGAAATGGATATTGCATTAACCACATTCATTACGGCAGGCTACCGACTACACGACTGCCGAAATAAAGGGTCCGCCAAATAACTTTTTTTTTTGGAAAATGCTATAAAAAAACTACTGAATATTTTTTTAAATTTCTTTTTTTATTTGAAAGTACAATCCTTCCGGTTAATAACAGAAAATAATTTCATTCAAATGGCTGCCTCGGCTCGCCATGCAGTAGCCTACACGATCGGACCAATTTTTAAGCACACTATTGATTGTGTGCAGCTGTATTTCACCAATGGCTTCACGAATATTGTCTCTGGCTTGTCGGCGTAACACTTATCTTTGACGGCACCCCACAAATAATAGTCCAACGGTGTCAAATCGCAGCTCCGAGGTTACCAAACGACATCAGCTCTGCGGCTGATAATGCGATCTTCAAAAACAGAGCGCAAAACATCGAGTGTAGCTTCGGCTGTGTGGCACGTAGCGCCGTCCTGTTCAAACCAAATGTTGCCAATATCATCCTCTTCAATTTTTGTGAACAAAAATTCGTTCAACATGGCCCGATAACGATCGCCATTGACTGTAACGGCCACTCCTTGCTAATTTTCGAAGAAAAATGGCCCAATTATGCCTCTGGACCAAAATCCGCACCAAACAGTAACTCGTTTTGGGTGCGTCGGCTTTTCAATGTATGCGTGCGGGTTTTCTGTGCCCCAAATGCGACAATTTTGCTTGTTTACATACCCGCCAAGATCAAAATGAAAAGATGCTTTTTTTTGGCAAAATTGGCATCTTCTGTAAGTCGATCGCAGGCCCACTTAGCGAAGCGTTGTTCAAGCGTATACACAACCATATTCGTTCAGCGGAAGTTTAAAACTAATTATCTGTCAAATTAGACATGAGCTGAGTGTTACCATTCACGAAATAAGCACTAGTTGAAAAAAAAAGTTAGATGGCGCACCCTGTAGAATACATGTGTTTATATGGGAAAGGTCGCATGGTCAATAACCTGCCGTGTAGCCATGTTAATAATCCTTCCCACAAAAACACATGTATTCTATTTCTGTAGTCGGGCAGTCGGTAGGCTGCTGTCGTGAATGTGTTTAATGAATTCACAGACCTCACATTGTTATGAATAAATTCGGATGCGTACCTTCTTTAGCCAATAACCTAAAATTTGCCCACTCTATACATATTCGCATGTGAACGTATGGATACGTGAACTCGTTGGAATAAATCTTTTTCTTAACATTAGAATTTATTTTGCGAGCAGGAGCTAAATTTTATATCTGCCAACAGTCCTCACATATTTCCAAGTGATGCGTGCTGTTAAAGTTACAAGTCGAGTGGTTAAATTTATATACCCTGCGAAAGATTTTTTAATAATTAAAGTTTGAAATTAAGAAATCTAATGCCCAATAATACAGTGGACAATTAAACGTCATTTATTTTTAAAATTCCTTTAAATACCAAATTCATTTTAATAGTTCATATTTAAATACGACTTAAATCTCCTACCAGGTTTGTTTAAATTCAATTTAAGTTTTTAATACTGCCATATGTTTTTTTA
Organism: Linnaemya tessellans; assembly: GCA_951800035.1. Classification (NCBI taxonomy): domain Eukaryota; kingdom Metazoa; phylum Arthropoda; class Insecta; order Diptera; family Tachinidae; genus Linnaemya; species Linnaemya tessellans. The sequence goes on along the minus strand of OX637534.1, from coordinate 26,971,901 downwards.
GTTTGCTTACATTCTACATGATTTAAATTTTGTAGAGCAGCTGTTCATTGAAAAATTGCCGTTAATTTTCTCACCATTTAATTGTGCCACCATACTTTTGGCACAATTAAACACTAAATGTAATTTTAAACTGAAAATGTATATAAATACAATTTAAATTTTTATGAAAGTTAATTCAAACTATCTTTAAATATTCTACAAAATGTCTAGGAAAACGTACACATGACGCCATTTTGTAATATCGCAAACAAATACCATAGAGTGTACTAGTGGCAACATTTGTCATATTTACGATATTTTTCGTTGGCATTACTTTGCTAATTGTAATATATGAGCCGGGACATTTAATATACTATTTTCCTTAGGAAATTTAATAAAAGTAATAAATAACGTGACTTGTTTTGATCAAAAGGAAAATTTTTTTATACACTCGTATGCACGTATACGATTATAGTACAATCTTACGTCTTCCATTGAAATTAGTTTGATCCTTTACAAACTCGTACTGCATCGTAAGAGTATACAATTCATAAGAATACTAAACAATTGTGGTCTTAGTTGGGTAAGATGTATTTTCAACGTCTTTGGTTAAGTAATAAAACAAGTTTAACCAATTGTTGTTAAGGGTGGGCAAATTTGAGGTTAGGAAGTAAATTGGCTTAAAAACACATGTTTAACAAAATTCTGTTTTATTGATACCAATGTAAAGTAGAAATATGGGAATTAATATGGAATTTGATGTCGTTCAAATGTCCACTTCTAAAACCTAGGCAGACGTCCGCTCCTTTCACTAAATTTTGAACTACATTTTGCAACAAAGCTTCGCTTTTCTCGTCAATACAGCGCCGACTTTTATCTTTCAGAGCTTTAGTTATTTGTGGTTTGTTCACGTAAAGCCGGTGTTTCAAATGGCTCCAGATAATAATCCAGCGGCGTTAAATCACATGAACAAGGTAGCCAATTGACAGCGCCAAATCGAGAAATTACACGACTGGGAAATTTCTCCTGCAATTACTGAATTGTTTTGCCGGGTGTGTAGCTTGTGGCACCATCTTGCTGAAACCAAAGGCCACCGATGTCAATATTAGCCAGAAAAACTCGGTTATCATGGTTTGGTAGCGCATAGAATTCCCGGTGGCGGGATTTCCTCACTCAATTTCGAAAAAATACAGTGAGCCTGACCACAAACCGCACCATACGGTACCTTTCTTTGGAGGACTGTGTGTGGATTTTGTGAGCCCCATATACGACAATGTTGTTTGTTTACATAACCACCGAATAGAAAATGGTCCTCAGCACTGAAGACAATTTTGTTGAAAAGTTCTTTGTGTTCTCTCAGTTTTTCAAACAGCCAATTCACAAACGTTCGACGCAAACAATGCTCGGCCGGATGGTTTTTTTTTATTAAAATTTTCCAACTTTTTACTTAGTAAATGTCAAAGGATGACAGTTCAATTTTTGACATTTCATCATTTGACAGCCAATTTACTTTCTAACCTCAAATTCGCTCACCCCTTATTATATAAGTGTCACTGATGAAGCGTTCATTGTTTGTTAACTAAACAATATAAATTGAAAACTAATTTAAAGTTATTATAACGAACTAAAGCGGAATGTAATCAAATTTTAACTTCTAAAATCATAGTTGATTCATTCAAATTGATTAATACGTTCTAGCAAATGTTGTCGAAAATCTGACAGAGGAGAAAAATGTTTTTTAATTACTCCCACAGTTCCAGGTTTGGAAATATTATACTATATGCCAGGAACTTTATCTGAAGCTGTCAACAAGTGCCAACACTGTACAAATAATTTGATTAATCGCAATAAAATTAAAGAGAAAAATAAAATGGAATATTCTGGGAAAGGAAATGCTTAAATTACTTTTTTGTTCATAATAAAAATAGAAAACCATTTCCACATGACAAAATGTTTTCCAGCTGCTCACATTAATCAACTTTTTATACATTATTTCATGGTATTAACGTTTTTTGGTGGCTTGTTCTCTCAAGTGATTACTCATTCACCCATTTTAAAATAACATTCTTATAGTTTAGTCACCCACATCTTCGGCCCTTAACTAAAGAGCAAAAAATATATAAATATTTTTGTTCCTGTACAAGAAAAAAAATTCAAAATTATGCAGTTTTACTTAAACAATAATGCCAAAAACAAGAAGCAGGGTTGCATTGTGAACAGCGAGGCCTGTTAATGTAGGGCGGTCGTCTCAAAATTGTTTGCGTACATTTGTGTGTATGTATGTATGTAAGTAATATATGTGTTTATTTCGCAATGTTTTTACGCCGTTGTGATCAACTTAAAACGTTTTATGAAATGAAATTAATTTTGTCTTTACTGTATTAGATTAAGTGCTGCCAAGTTAAATATGGAATAATATGTAGACTACAAAGCCCAAGGTGTTCAATATGGGATATGCGCTAATGTTGTATTAATTATTGTCGGTCTGTACAAATGATAAAAGCATAGCACTGGCCACTAAACAGTACGCCATGTACCATAGAACGCATTACAACATTTTTCTTCGTCGGTACTGTAGCGCTAGGCCAGATCACGATTTGTTTTTGGCTACATTGATGACAAGTTTTTTTTGTATACGTGAACGTTGTTAGTAATTGCACTTGTGTGCAGCACTTGAATGTATTTTGTTGCTATAATTTTTGATGTGGACCAATTGGTTGTTGTAGTGTTACATTTGTTGCGGTATTACTGTATTTATTTCACCACGAATTATCCATAAGTAATCAAGTCTTAATTGTTCAATTGATTGCAAGACATCTAGTCAATGCTAGACAAAATATTAATTAAACGATTTGTTGTTTAATTGCCGTACGCTTCTCGCCTCCCGGCCGAAATTAGGAGGCTCCCTCCATTATTACCTGTTTAAAATAAAAGCAAAGTAGCATAAGACGGAATTCAAAATTGTTTTCCTTGCAATATGTAATTTAATATGTCGACCCTTTTTTTTAATAATCCAGCGGCATTTAAAACTTAAAAAGTAGTACAAATTGAAGACTGAGTTTGTTGTGTTATATGGTTTATTTATTTTTTAAACATTTTTTGAAAAAAGTTTGAAAAGCTTTTTACAAAATGTAAGCCAGTGCCATTTGTAACAAATTATTAGATTGGCATCGTTTCGTTCTGTAGTATCTGCTGCTTCTGTAATTTGTTGTGAATTCGAGTGGTTGCTGCTTTAGTATCGCCACCCCAGCCAAACTCTTTGGTGCTTCGTCATTATTTCCAGGACTTATCTTTACTCCACTTCAGATTAACCCATGCTGACTTCAGCAGTAATGTGCAATATTAAATCATGGAAAAACAATAAGTATGAACTATAAAACACATACCTACATACATACTTGTAAATTATTTACGTAAGGATGTATAAGTGTTAACCCAGCAAGCGTAATTTATCGAATTCGTCTGAAAATGGAAAGAAAGTGCACAAAGTACCGGACTCGTTTCGATTATGGTCAACGTGCTTAAAATCATATTGCTGCTTGAAAAAATTTGGGCTTTTTGTATGTTCTCTCTGGGAATACGATAGGCAACTTGGTGAATATCTATTACTTGATATATTTAATAGCAGAGTACGGGGTGATTCGGTTTTCCAGACCTTGAACTCTGCTAAAATTATGGCCAACTGCCCAATCTCAGAAATAGTAGAGCAACGGCAGTGTACATACGCATTTAAAAACGAAATAGGTTTATTGTTGACTGATGTAATTAACGCGTGGACTACTCAGCTTTAGTTCGCGGCCTCAATACCGTCATTAATATGGGATTAAATCTTTGTGACCTTTATTAGCGCCTGGCTGTGTTAATTGTCTTCGGTCTGTTTCAATGACGCAGTTATAGCTCTGGTCACTGAACATTACCGACAGCGGAATGGCGCTGTCATTTGTTAAAAAGCCCAATGCAACACCCTCGTTCGTCGGCAGTGTAACGAATATTCGCCAGCGAAGTAAAATACTAAAATGGCTACAACAAGTTATCTCTCTTCTCATCTGTCCTCGGCATAGTATTTCTCTCTCTCTCTCTCTGTCTCTCTATCATATACTCCTCACAATCAGGGCTGCCAGAAATTTTTCGTGAAAAATCAGCAAATTTCCCAAAAAAATCGGCATTATCGGCACTTTCATTTCTTAAAATCCGCAAAAAATCGGCATTAATTAAAAAACTTATTTTGACATATAAACAAAAACAATTCAATATAATTTATTAAATATTATACATAAAACAGCATGTATAGATCAATAAATTTGCACCTCACAAGTTTTGAAATTATTTTGGGGTTTCGTTTAATCTCCCAATTGGATTTATTATTTTATTCATTTAGAATGACTTTTACTTAAAAAAAATACATAAGATCAACTTGCTTTTTATAAAACAGTATAAAATAATTAAAAAAGATGTGTGGTGTCGTGGGACACCGGATAGGAACGCAGTTCCTTATTATAAAAATATTAATTTTAAGTTCTATTCGAGGTATAAAGAAAATAATTATTCGGGTATACATTTTTTATTAGGATTTTTCTTTTCGCCGATCAACGAAAATACAGAATCAGTTTTGTTCCCAAACGAAATTGAATTCTGTCACGGCCCGGCTGCGTATGATTAATATTTGTTTGTATGGAATTGTATTACTCATACGTCTTAAACATTGAGTTAGAAACAAAATATCTTACGTTAGGGACGTTTCTTCCCGGTTAGGGTACCCCTCCGCAACGTCTCATAAGGAACTTCGTTCCAATTAAAATATATACGTCTTTTCCAATAGTATTTCAAAATTTTGCTATTATATTTCAGAATTTCCTAAAAATTAACTCTACTCGTAGGTTCTAAAATAGGAGTTACAATATACAATTAAAAATTTAGAATATTATCCTAAAATTTTTGAACAAAATTCGTAAATATAATACAAAAATTGGAAATAATGTGGTTTTCATAAATCAATCATATATATTAGATTTTGACATTTTTATTAAATCGTTATTTATTTCGCAATTAGAGTTTTTCATTTTCAAATAATCTTTAGAATAAAGAATTCCTTCTTTTAAAGTTTTATTTTCTAAGGAACATCGGAATTTCGTGCACAGCTACAACAAGGCAATTGAATTGTTATTAAAAGAAGAATTATATAATAAAAGATGTTCCACACTATTATTAAAAAATCGGCATTTTTTAGGGGTAAAATCGGCAAATCGGCATATTGAAATTTTTGGAGTAAAAAATCGTCAAAATGCCGATAAATCGGCATTTCTGGCAACCCTGCTCACAATGTATGACGTGAGTAGAAGTTAGGGGATAAGCGGTCTTATTTAAAAAATGTAGTCTAGTAGAAGATAAACAGACAGCAAGAGGGCTTTCTTTAGTTTCTCTACCGATATGTCCCGCACAGGACACCCCTCCTAGAGGGTATAACAATAGTGTTCACATTTTCCAACTTTTTACTTAGTAAATGTCAAAGGATGACAGTTCAATTTTTGACATTTCATCATTTGACAGCCAATTTACTTTCTAACCTCAAATTCGCTCACCCCTTATTATATAAGTGTCACTGATGAAGCGTTCATTGTTTGTTAACTAAACAATATAAATTGAAAACTAATTTAAAGTTATTATAACGAACTAAAGCGGAATGTAATCAAATTTTAACTTCTAAAATCATAGTTGATTCATTCAAATTGATTAATACGTTCTAGCAAATGTTGTCGAAAATCTGACAGAGGAGAAAAATGTTTTTTAATTACTCCCACAGTTCCAGGTTTGGAAATATTATACTATATGCCAGGAACTTTATCTGAAGCTGTCAACAAGTGCCAACACTGTACAAATAATTTGATTAATCGCAATAAAATTAAAGAGAAAAATAAAATGGAATATTCTGGGAAAGGAAATGCTTAAATTACTTTTTTGTTCATAATAAAAATAGAAAACCATTTCCACATGACAAAATGTTTTCCAGCTGCTCACATTAATCAACTTTTTATACATTATTTCATGGTATTAACGTTTTTTGGTGGCTTGTTCTCTCAAGTGATTACTCATTCACCCATTTTAAAATAACATTCTTATAGTTTAGTCACCCACATCTTCGGCCCTTAACTAAAGAGCAAAAAATATATAAATATTTTTGTTCCTGTACAAGAAAAAAAATTCAAAATTATGCAGTTTTACTTAAACAATAATGCCAAAAACAAGAAGCAGGGTTGCATTGTGAACAGCGAGGCCTGTTAATGTAGGGCGGTCGTCTCAAAATTGTTTGCGTACATTTGTGTGTATGTATGTATGTAAGTAATATATGTGTTTATTTCGCAATGTTTTTACGCCGTTGTGATCAACTTAAAACGTTTTATGAAATGAAATTAATTTTGTCTTTACTGTATTAGATTAAGTGCTGCCAAGTTAAATATGGAATAATATGTAGACTACAAAGCCCAAGGTGTTCAATATGGGATATGCGCTAATGTTGTATTAATTATTGTCGGTCTGTACAAATGATAAAAGCATAGCACTGGCCACTAAACAGTACGCCATGTACATAATTATTCGGGTATACATAAATCGATAAATCGGCATTTCTGGCAACCCTGCTCACAATGTATGACGTGAGTAGAAGTTAGGGGATAAGCGGTCTTATTTAAAAAATGTAGTCTAGTAGAAGATAAACAGACAGCAAGAGGGCTTTCTTTAGTTTCTCTACCGATATGTCCCGCACAGGACACCCCTCCTAGAGGGTATAACAATAGTGTTCACCATTAAGCATACTATTCCAGATTAGGGTGAACTTTGTTACTTCCTCAACAAAAAGTTGGTTAATTTTTTGACCGGATTTTGGTTAGGTCTTCTGCGGATGTTCACGTGATGGCTATGAACATCCGTACCAAAAATTGTTGGGAGGAATGATGGATACGTACTGATGCTCAGTGGACGCTAGTGGCTTAATTTGCTTTCGGTCTAACCGGTAGTAGCAATTTCTTTGAGCTGTTGCGATTTAAACAGACGCTACAAGGATTGTGCTGTAAAGTCGATTTTGAGAAAGGCCAGCTATTCCTTATAGTTATTCCTTGGCTTCCAAGGCCATGGCGCATAGGTACTAACGTAGTAAAAAATTTAAATAGCTTTGAAGACCTCAGCAATAGGGTGCGCGGAAAATTTTTTTTCCGAATATCAAATGTCCTGTGCCACTGAAAGTTGTCATATGGATTGTAGTATTTATCCTGCAAAATTTTGATTTTCTAGAATAATATCTTGAGGTGCCTAGTTGAGGTCAAAGTTAAGAAAATTATGGCAAATTTCATAAACTCAAGAGCCAGTAATTTACTCGGTGATTTGTCTTAACTTGTTTATCCACATACCTGGCCTTTTTAAAATAAATACATCCAATAACATTATTTTATTGAGAGAAATAAGCGAAGAGCTACATTGTTCACTCATATTTCAATAGCAAGTTATATGAAAAATACAAGTCACCTGAAGATGGAATTTGTTAGAGTCGAAATTTTGCATGGTTGATCAACTATAGTAATGGTAACTTTCTGTCACTCAGGCAAATTGAAATCTCACCCTTTATTTTTTCCCATATAGATCGGCCCACCCTACTCAGCAAGGTATTTGTGCGGGGGCGAGAAATTGCCACACTAGAGTGCTTTCGTGATAATCTTCGGATTTTATTGAAATAAATTTAGAGAAATGTTTTAAATCTTTATTTGGGTTGACAGAACGATCTAAATAATTCTATATTTAAAGTCGATTTCATGTAACTGTTAATACGCTGAATTCAATTTTGGCATACTCTCCAATATATCGACCTGTATGTTACGAATAAATTCTTCAATATTGACTTGTAATGCGTCAGCCATTGCGGGATTGCCCCTATAGTCTAAAAACGGCCAATTGACTGGACTCAAACGTGAAATAAACTGTTCACCGAGCTCACCTCTCAATTGGGCTATGCTTTGCAACCATGGTGGGGTAGCGCTCGCCATTCTCAGTAACTGTCCTGCCTTGGTCGTCCTTTAATTCACACCAGTGCATTTTTCGGGATGCAGTTCTTGAAATGTTTCTGGCTTCCCTTCACACCATGTTTGAAGAGAAGCCTTGTTCACGTAGCCGTTCAACCCGAAATAAGTACGATGCAATTCGTGAATTTTGATAATAAAATTAAATTGTCTGCAAGCGTTGTTCGTTTCTATGGCGATTCATTTTTAAATGATAGACCAAACTGAGCATGTTTAACAGGAAAATGTTACACGAAAATATCTGAGCTGCCAAAAACAGTGTTGCCAAAAGGAAAGTTGCTAAAATACCATCCTTTATATATGTATGAACGTGAAAAAACTGACACAATTATATCACACAATGTACAGATGTGTCAGATGGATGTAGATAATTAAATTCATTTAAAAAAGAGGAAATGTAAAAATTGTTTTGTTAAATGACCCACGAAAATAAAGAATTCTCTTAGAAAATTAGTAGAAACGCCGAGGGAAATAAATAGTTCCGAAAACCGTCAAACTTTTCTGATCAATACAATAGCAAAGTGTCGAATTTTATTGTCGGCTAAGGTTTCCCACACATGGACATAAAATGTTTACTTGGTAAATAAATTCATTCACAATAATTTATATGTACATGAATATATGTATACACGTGAGTATGCCAGTTTGCTATGTGGAGGAAAATAAACAGTTACGATGTTTTTATCATTATTTTTTATATATTTATTCTGCTTTATTTTGGGTCTAATAAAAGCCGACACCGGTTCAACAACACCATTGCACTATTAATCTCCTCTATTTATGTATTCCCATGTACGAGTACTCGTACTCATTGTTTTTATATTGTTATTATTTTTTTGTGAATGCCATACATTTTAGCTCTCTTATGGAACAGGCATTCGTTCTCTCTATCTGTGTGTTTTTGTATCAGTGTATTTGTGGGTGAAATACAATAATATTGTAAAAACTTACTATTATTCGTTTACAACTGAATTGAATTGAACTAAAGAAATAAGCCACCCACAAATTCCGTATTATATACGAGTATGGAGATAAAAAATTAGACTTTAGCCAAACACACTTGCTTTTGCTATTCATGCAACTATCAGTGATTTAATTTTTTAGATTTGTGGTCGTAAATTAAATTCTATTTAGTTTCATTTCTTCTTTATTTTGTGGCTTTTTTTAAAGAGTGCTTTGTAAAAGACAAAAAATGACATAATTAATTGTAACATATTGAAGTCTAAAAGCCGGCATCTTTTGGATTATATATTTTATGTTTTATGAAGGCCTTTTTACTTTTTAATTAAAAAGATTATACTCGTATGCTATACGCTGTTGGAATACTTTTGTTTTTTGTTTATGATAGCCCGCCCATCCAGCTAGCATTTGGAAGATAGTTTGACGAGAGCGATAATATCACGAAATAGGACCCAAAAATTAAAAGTGTGGAATTTGAAAATAAAATAGATTGTCCAATAGTAAGCCTAATGATGACATGACAATAGAGGAAACTACCGCTACAAATACAAAAATTTTTGTGACAGTGCTAGAGGGATCAGGTTCAAGAACCTGAAATAATCAAAACACGAATACATAGAAAGATTTTCGACTTTCGACTTATACGTTTATGCATTCGGCTTATACAACATTTATTTTAAATTCTAAAAATTTATAACCAAATTTTTTTACAAAATTATATTTTTTATTTTTCTTCAAATAAATTTCTGAATTCCTTTTCCAAAATTGTATTAGGTCACTGTTTCTTTAACTAATAAAATGTGATCAATTCAAAAACTCTATTTTGACAGGGTCACTCTGGGAGGGCCGTGGGGAAGACTTCTCTCATTTGTCGGAAACACTTAAAAAGTAAATTTTTCGGATAATTAAGTGTAGAAAAAAAAACGTTTTTTTAGCATGGTCATTTGGTGGCAAAGGTAGGTTACCCCTCCAGAAGGCAAGGGGAAGATCGGAGAACATCTTAGCTTCGTCGTAAAAGCTTAGAAATCTCATTTTTTAATTTTTAAGGAAATGTAGGTTTAAGGAATACAATTTGTTAAATATTTACAATATTTTTCCGTATAATTTATTAGTTCAACACCCACGAAAGGGGACGTCCAAGTTTAAAGATCAAAATATATCATTAGCTTAACAAAATTAGAAAAAAAAAATTTTAATTAATTTTTTTTTGTAGAGGTTAGTTTAGTTCTTCTTAGCGGAACTTTTTCACCTCTGGTCTGGTTTAGCCCATTTACGAACTTGACCTGTGCTATTCCTCAAAATTTATCTATACCAATTTTCAAGGCTCTGGCTCTTTTCGTTTGGACTGTATGGTGATTTCCACAGACTGACGAGCGGACACACTTGACTAGATCGTTTTAGATTTTATCCCTGGGGCCAAATTACGGCATTCGATATCGATCGAAATTTGTCAGGAATGTATATTCCTTATGGGATCTTAGTGAGATATTTCGCTGCGTTGACAATGAATATACTATCCATTTTTTTTTTAGAGGCATGTTTTAAAAATACTTATTTTCATTACACCGGACTAGGCCCAAAACTACTTAATCCGTAATTTTTGTGGATAAGTTTATGTATTTACACAAATTGAACAAAATTCATTTAAAAAATTAATAATGGACTCCGTCAGGGCTACCAATCTGTAATCTTGTTATACATATAAATCATACAGTTCTTGGCAACACTGATGTTAAAATACAACCATTTGTCACAAAATGGGATTGTAGTTCAATATTATCTGCAGGTTCGCATCAGCCACTACTATTTGGCTTACAGCTGCTTCGAATTTGCCACATAACGGTCAACAACATTAGTTCATAGTGTCCGATTTCACTTCAGTTATAAGCTCTGTTCATTTACTAAAAATTGTTAAAAACTGTTGATGGAAAAGTGTTCATTAACTCTTGAAAGTTTTCAACGAGAGAGCGACAAAAAAGTGCAAAAAATTGGCAGACACCTAAAAAAATTTTACAAATTCTTGATAGTAAAATTTTTGCTTTTTAGCAATTGTCCGAACAGATGTTTTCTGTTTATATTTACAAATGCAGTTTTCTAAAACAAGTTCAAAATAAAATATTTGGCGAAATTTCAAGGTTTTCAGAACATCTAATTCATTTGTACGATGGAAAAACAAATTCAATTCCAATTTGGATGCTTCCATGTATAACTCAATTTATATTTTTCTACATATATCTGTCTATTTGATTTATTTCGCTTTGCTCTTCACAGATCGATACGGTGACCATATGTTTCAAGGAAAAATAAATGACATTTAGAAATGGAATAAAAATTTTAATTACTATTAAGTTCATTGAATATGTTATTATGCATAATAGACTTACACATATTTATGTTTTTTTTTTAAATAAAATATGCCCAGAAATATTACAGTTATTTGATTAAAAACACTTTAAATTCGTCACAGTCCATTTGATTTTTATAACTTCTATTGTATTGATGGCTATAACTTTTATTGTATTGATGTTAAATTTTAATAATAAAAAAAGGACAATTCAGTTAAAAAATTACTTTTCTTTAAATCTAAGGGAATGGTCATTCTCGACTAATAGTTTCGACAAGATAATAAAATTGGTCAGCGGTTCTTGTGCAGTGATCTTGCACACGGAAAAAAAATTTTTAAAGCAGATTCGATAAAAGCTAAACTAGTGAGCCATTATTGCGGCTTAATGACATGTCGGCATATTAAGTAACTTTATGCCTGGTTTTGTTCCCCAAATCGAGTTTCTTCATTGAAATGTGTTTTTTGATTTATCTTTGTAAATGTATTAGCTATCAAAAATAAATAGAAAAAAATTATGTGAAAGTTTTATTAAGAAATTTTTAGGAATATTTTTTACAAAATTTTGTTTGAAATAAAATTCGAAAAAAATTCCTACAATAACCAGTTTTCTTTAAAATTTAGTTAAAAAAAATCGACATGTATTTTCACCACTAAAAATATTTTAGAAATTTATCGTTTAAACTATGTTGGGTAGGCGTTAGTTAACCTTTTAAACTAAAAAGACGTTTAAAATAAAACACCTACGCCGATTTGAACACTTTTCATATGGAATGTATGTATGTATGTATGCATGTATATAAATTGCTATTTATTTTAGCACATTTAAGATTCCTCGACCTTTAACCTTTTCAAAGAAATTTCTTTGGGTTGCCTCCTACTTTAGCTGCAACTTCTGCCAGAACTTTGCCGCAAGAAAAGAAATATAATAAAAACAAAATTTCGTTATGTATAATAATACCTATTGCAATTTTATTAACATTTGAACTTTGCGTTTTTACTCACTATCTCATACATACACAAAATATGTTCTCTTAGAAATTTACTATACGAGCCTGCTCATGTACACCGTTTTCTCTCTTTGCTGCGAAAGGAAAAACTTGACTACATATAAATTTATTTTCTACAAGCAAATAAAAATAATATTACAAATTACGAACGTATTTATTTGGTTTAGTACGTTTTTAGCACGAGTCCTTTATAAATTATAATACATATTTCTCAATATTTTTAAATGACTCTGCTGCTTATTATTTTATTTTCATTTAGTTTTTGTGTGAGTGGTTGTGTGTGGGCAATGGGTATGAATGCAAACGCAACATCTGTAGACGACTTCGGGCTGCCAGATCAATTATCAAAATTGAAGCCAGAATTCATTGCTTGTACCCAGTATGGCTACATTTCGGCTTCTAATAACCCTTAAAAGAAAATTAAAAATAGCTAAGTAATTGAATTTTATTTTAGTACTTCTTAGGTCAATTTGATACGCGGCTTTAAATATGTACATACATATATATATTTTTATCATATTGATGGGTGATCTTTAGCAGCATTCGGGTTTGATAGAAAAGCAAATAAAATTTAGAGAAATGTGTGGAATCTTCATTTGATTCGATAGAAAGAATGTTGACCACGACTGTGCCTCCAGTTTTGGCGTACTCTCGGCCGGTATTCCACGAATAAATTTTTCAATATTGGCTTCCACTGCGACAACTTCAATATGGCCCCACAAAAGATAATCTATAGGCGTTAAATGAATTTATCATTAAAAACGGTTAAAAGTTATTCTAAAACAGTGGTGGGCACCGTCAATGTATTGGTAAATTGTGTATGTGTTGAGCTTGCGAGCGAGCTACCCACCCAACAAAAAGCCAAGAGGTGGAAAGATTATATATTTATACATAAGGACCAATTTTTTCTAAGTTGAAAAAAAAACGTTGATTACGTAAAATTATTAATTAAAAATAAAACTTTTTCTAAGTAAACAGTCAAATGAAAAATATTAAAAAAGATAGGACAATAATTTGTTATGTTTTCCATTCAAGAAAAAAAATAAATAAAAGAATGCTGGAGCTGAATATTCGCAAAAAAATATGCGGTTGGATGTATCAAACTTCTGGAAAAATATATAAAAAAATTCGTAAGCATCCGCCTGATATCCATTCGTCGCTGTCCCATCGACGACTAAATTAAAGAGAGTAAGAATACGTGTGAATGATCTCAGCACAATTGTGCTATGAAATGCCCGTATCTGTTCTAAAAAAAACAATTTTGGCTAGTTTTGTTGGCTTCGTTTCAAAACACACACAAATACACATACATACAGACATAGTGACGGCTTCTCAGGAGTAGTCAGAAAAGGTTCCTAGGAACTCAAAACGTCGAGATCTGGAGAAAACTCGATATTTTTTCAAAACGGGGTAAAACCTGTAACTTACACGGAAGTGTTCGCAAATTCGCACACAGTAACGTTCCTGTCTTCTTTAAAAAAAGTACGGTCCAATGATGCCACCGGCCCATAATCCGCACCAAACAGTGTATTTTACGGAATGCATTGGCTTTCTTGCAATGCTTCTGGCTTCGCTGCTCACCAAATATGGCCATTTTGCTTGTTCACGTATCCATTCAACCAGAAATGACCCCGATGCACTTTCTAAACAGAGCATGAATTTTGCTAATAAGATTCAATAATCTGCAAGCGTTGTTTGTTAGTAAGTCGAGTTGTGGTTAAATTATGGACGAAACTGAACATGTTTAACAGTAACTTGTTACACGAAAACAGCTGAGCAGAAAGCACAGTGTTGTCAGAAAATAACTCGTGAAATAAAAAATATTTATTCAGTAACAAAATAAAATTATTGATAAGAAATACAATAGGGCGTACAAGTGGCAACGTTTGTCATTTGCATATATTTCGTTATGTGGCATTGGCTTCTAAAGAATACATTTTTTAAATGACAGCTCAAATGCGATGCCAAGAAATGTCGTAGTGTAGTTTCGGCTTTATAATCGGTTGGAAAATTTTATCTCAACCAAAAATATGAAAATTTTATATATATTTCTGACTGCCTTTAAAGATATTTCATCATACTTTTATATACTTCTGGTGCTAAAATTTCATCACAAGAGAAGTTACTTTCTGAAAATCGGTTTTATATATTGTAACCAAAATTTTGTGGTTGACTTTTGATTTGGGCACTCAATGGATTCAAGCTTTAAGGCCGAGGCACATAGAATCCGTCATAGTTTATGCGTCGTCTTTTTTAACTGAAATGAACGTGCTGACGGAGAAGGTTGGCACAATGAGTACTTTGTTGACAGATATTAAATCAGTTGTCTGTTCTCCATTTTATTTATTTAACTTACATTTATTTATTTCATACAATTTTTTATATATTACTTAATTTTTCCTGAACACACAATACAACAAAATTAATCGAAACAATTTCAAATACTTCTGACGTCTGTCAAAGTATTCAACGTACGTTAACAGTTGTCCAACTTTCATACTTTGCGTTGACGCAGAAGTACTGAATGTGACAACTCACATAAGAAAGCATGTATTTAAATTCAGTTGTCAGTTGAAAAAGGCGACATATGTATAACGTATGACGGATTCTATGTGCCTCGGCCTTTAGGCTCTGTAAATTTTAGATTCCCAATTTAAATTCTAATTTCAAATTTGCAATTATTCTTTAAAACATACTTTTTTAAAATTTTAATTATTTAGAAAAAATTTTTACAAATAATTTAATTTTTGGAATTTGCTTTTGCTTAGAGAAAAGCTAGAAACTAGCTCAAAACAAACAAAAAAAAAACAACCTAGAATTGTTATAAAGGTAAAACTTAAAAAAGTAAGGTAAGGCAGATCCAAATATGGCAACTCTGCTGCTGGCACGTTTTTAATTTGTATAAAAAAAGCATTTTAAATAAATGTTGGTATTGTATTTACTTCTTTTACGCTCAAACGTAATAAATAAACAACACAAAATTTCCATTTCCACACCTTCACAACCTATTTGATTAATGTTAGCTGGAATCTCTATGACCACAATTTTAATAACGTTCATCTGGCAGCACAAACAAAATTCAACTGGGCCTACACATTTTTTTTACAAGTTTATGTTTTACTCTTTCTCTAGTTGTAGTAAAATCTATTTGAAATCATGCAAACCTAAACATTTATTGACGTTTTTCGGCTTTTATTTTTCAATGAAATTGTAATATGACCTTTAGCGTGACTTTTTTTCTGTGGGTTTAGTCAACATTTAAATGTTAAGCGTGCTTAAAA
This sequence comes from Linnaemya tessellans, assembly GCA_951800035.1. Classification (NCBI taxonomy): domain Eukaryota; kingdom Metazoa; phylum Arthropoda; class Insecta; order Diptera; family Tachinidae; genus Linnaemya; species Linnaemya tessellans. Next base: position 26,956,267 of record OX637534.1, on the reverse strand, counting down.
AAGAGGAAAATAAATTATCCCTAAAAAATCTCAAGTTAAGGCTAATAAGCCAGCCAGCCAGCCACACAGACATGGGTGTGTTTTGAGTTTACATGTTTTTTACTATATTCCATTTAAAATGTTTACGAGACGAAATGTAATGATTGTAATTAAATGAGGCGCGCGTATGTAAATGTTAGAAATAATAATAATAAATAAAAAGCTACACTCGATTACAAAGTGTACCTTACAATGATGTTCAAAAACGCTTTCGTTTAACAAACATTGTAAAGGGTATTCCAAAATTGACGCAATATTTCAGTTAAATTGAAAACCCAGTTTTTAGTCCTACGATATTTATATTTGTTTTATTGAATCATAAAGTGCATAGAATAGGATTATTTACTGGAGCCGATTCTGATCACCGAAACGAAAAATTACACCACCTTGAAATGCTCATACGAACTCCAACCATATTTTGTATGAAAATTTCGAACAGCGGCCGCCAAGCTTTCATCATTTTCTAAATATTCCCCCTTATACCGTAACTATTTGTCTACGTCACGTCAAAACAATATCAAAATAGGACACTTACATACTCTTTGTGGCCAACAATTAACTACTTCTGACAACCCAAGGCGAATTCATACCAGGTGGCCTTAGTTCAGAAATTGGTGATCAGCTGTTATTTGAACTGTTTTTGTGTGCGGCCATTGTTTTTTCCAAAGCATTTTATTTGACAGTCCAATCAATTTTACACAGTGTTGCATAAATGAATTCGCCTTGTGACAACCTCTTACTACTCTCTTTGGCGTTGAATGTAGCAAGAGGCTGTGAGAAATCAATAATTGTTGATGAGGAAGAGTATAGAAATGTTCTAATTCCGATATTGTCTTGATGTCAGGTTGACAAGCAGTTACGGAATAAGGTGGATTATTTCATTGTGTAAATTGTAATTATTTATTTATTTATATATTTTAGCTTATAATTAAAAATTATAAGATAAATTAAAAAATAAGAGCAATAGCGACATAGGCCTTCAGCTCAACAAATATTTAGAAATATATACTACAATTATAAAATACAAATTAATTTATATATGAGTTATTAATAATATAATTCGATTACATATATTATATTTCTTTATATAAATTTGTGTCTTTAAGGAATTTGATTAACAATGCTATGCTTTTCATTGTAGGATGTGATAAAGAATATGTTGGATTAGAATTAGGAAATAGAGAGTTTCTTGATATGTTCAGCATTGGACATTCACATAATAAATGTTGAGGAGTTGTAGGAAAATTAATGTGGCAATTACAGAAAGACTTAAAGTTTGTGTCAAATAAAATTCCATGTGTGTGTAATTGTTTTTATGCCAAAAAATAATTGGATGGTATATTCACTTTGTCATTCCTTGTGTCATGTCCGTCCGTTCATCTGTAGAAATCACAATACTCTCCAAAGGAAAAGATCCAGACCCTTGAAATTTGATATAGATAAATTCTAGGCACAGGTCAAGTTCGTAAATCAGCTAAATCGGGCCAGAGGGAAAAAAGTTTCCCTAAGAAGAACTAAACGAAACCTTAAAGAACAACATAATTTTTAAAGTTTTTATACCCTCCAAAAAAAAATTGGACGGTATATTCACTTTGTCATTGCGTTTGTAACGCAGCGAAATATCCATCTGAGACCCCATAAAGTGTATATATTCTTGCTCAGTGATAAAATCTAAGACGATCTGAGCATGTCCGTTTGTCCGTCTGTGGAAATCACGATTCAGTCCCAACGAAAAGAGCCAGACTCTTGAAATTCGGTATAAATATATCTTGAAGGATAGCACAGGCTAAGTTCGGAGATGGGCTAAGTCGGGCAAGAGGGAAAAAAGTTCCCCTAATAAGATCTAAAACAACCTCTAAAAAACAAAAATTTTTTGTTTTTTGTGTAATTTTGTTAAGCAAATGATATATTTTTATATTAAAGAAGGTCCAACGCGTTAAACTTGGAGCCATAAAATAAATAAAAAATATATTTGGGCGTTATTATATGCAAAAATAGTGTAAAAATTTAACAAATTGTTTCACTTAATCCCATATTTCTTGAAAATAAAATTTTTAAGCTTTAATGAGGAAGCTGAGACGGTACTATTCTGCCCTCTCCCCTCCTCTCCCTTTGCCCCTAAATGACCCAATAAAATTTTTTTTTCATACGTTCGTCTGTGGAGAACATGATATTGTCTATTTTTGAACCCCGCTCCCTTTAGTGGGCGTTGACGTAAGATATTATATAAAGCAACTCTGTCCCACCAATTTAAACATTTTAAATTTACTTACTAAATATTTGGAGGGTATTTAAGATTCGACCCTGTCGAATATAACGTTTTTACTTGTTTTTTGTAATTTTGCTAAGCAGGTGGTATATGCTTAAGTCAAGGAATTTCGAAAGCATTGAACTTGGAGCCAGAAAATTAGAAAAGTCAATTTCAGGACCCCGCTTTCTTTTAGATATGTAAAAAATTTTATTCCTTAAGCCTACAATCCTTAAAAATTAAATTTGTAAGCCTTTACGACTAAGGTGAGGATCTTCCTCTGCCCTACACCTCCACCCCTTTTGCCACCTAAATGAACTTATCAAACAAAACTGTGTTTTCTACATTCAACTACCCACACGGCCCTTCTCGGAGCTACCAGTACAAAATAGAGTTTGTATTACTAAATATTTAGAGAGTATTTAAAACTTTTTTATTTTATTTATTAATTTTTTTTAGGGCTGCCAACAGAAAAGGCGACAAATTAAAATGTTGCTTTAATTTTCATACACCCTTTAATGTATAACAAACATTTTCAATTACAAAAGCTGTTTTTGGAACAAGTAAAATGCTCTTAAATGAAATTATTAAACAAACAATTAGCTAACAAAGCACATATTGAAATTTATATTTAGGAATCAATTACAAATATAGCGAACTCATTTCTAAATAAAATGTGCAGTATACATTTTATGTGTGTGTGTGTTTCTTTCTAATTAAAAAATGCGATGGTGTAAATAATCAACATGTTCTTTTCTAAATATGTTTCATGTTTTATCTACAATCTTATTTACATAAATGTTGATTTTGAGAAATTAACACAGACGTGTGTGACATTTCAAATGATGAATTTAATTACTGTAGCATTTGTAAATAAAAAAAAATATGGAATAATTATAAAATTAAACTACCACAAATGGCAATGTTCCACACTTACGCCGAAAAATGATAGAGTGACCAAATTCAGGGATGACTAAAGTTGAGTAAGAAGCAGCATTGCCAGAGGTAAACTTTAATCCCCAAGTCTTGTCGATTCTTTAATAAAATGCTATTCTTCAGTTCAAACAATTTTGTGGGTCAACGATATTGCAAAACAATAAATTAAAATGCTGTAGTGGAATAATTAAAATACGTAAATTATTTCAAATCTATTTAAAATATGAAACTTACTGTTGCTGGAACTCAAAAAAATCTTAACAAAATTAAAATCAATTTCTCTTCATCTTCAGCCTGATAAAATTTATTTCCATAAAACTACACACTTAATATCAAATTGCAATCAATCATTAATAAAAATTTACACTCTCACCATTTTCAGGATCATATACAAAATAATAAATTTTCTTCTTTGCCATTAACTGCAACACAATTCTGCGGTTGTTATTGCGATCATGCATCGTTCATTGAAACCACACGCACAAGCTAAAAAGATAACAAAAGTCGCACCACCAGCTTTACCCGGCGATCCAATACCACAGCAGCAATCAACACAGTCAGCATATCAACAGCAAATACCACTTTATCGTTTGGGTGGCAGTATATCGAGTGCAACTGGTAAAGTACAGCTGGAGGATGGGATTATAATGAGTAGTATGGTATCGTCACCATCGCTCGAGGAGGGCGGCTTTAATTTGCCACGTGAACCTACAGTAGCATTAAGAATTAAAGGTGAGTGCATTAGCAAGATATTTTCATTAGACTCCAACAAGGCTTAAAAAATTTTTAACTAAAAAAAGGAATTTTATTTTAACAGTTTTTGATACGCCTGCCCATTTGTAAAAATCCATTTTGGTGTTGTTAAAGGGATTGAAGTACTTACTAAGAACATAATTGTGAATATTTAAAAAAAAATTTTACATTAATTTCCATTCTCTAAAGCTCTCGAAAGTTCTTTCTATTTTTTGGTTTGTTTTGTATTTCTAAGAAAAACTAAAACACCAAATAGGGAACATTATACTTCTACTTACATATACACCAATACCTCGCTTTGCGTCGCAGCTGAATAGTACTAATTTTCACTGTGCGTTATTAGATTTTCGAAGTTGCGTTGTTTTAGGTCCGAGAATTTAATTATTTTTTTAAATTTTCTTTTCTAAAAGATGGAATCTACTTTTGTTTCTACATAATTGCGCCATGCCATCAAAACTCGGGCATTCCCCTTTCTAACTGGAAATCAACGCATTTTTTTAATACAATTTTATTTTCACTTTGGTTTGCTAATTTTAGAGTTCAGTTTCAATTAAGTGTGTTGTATTTTTTTTAAAGAATAATAAATTTTTACGGATCGTTTCTGGTTACAAAAAAGACAAATATTTTTATTTTGTTTCTATAAATTAATTGATTATTTTATATTCCGCCTTATTCTGTAACTATATGTCACGTCAACACAATATCAAGAATAGGGCAGTTGCATTCTGGTTGTGGGGGCCAATTGATTACTGTTGACAGTCTCTGACTATTCTCTAAGCCCTATAAAATAACAAGAGGCTATTAAAAGAAGTTAAATACGGAGGAAAAAGAGTATGCAGATGTCTTAGTTTGGATATTATCTTGACGTGACGTTGACAAGTTGCTACAGAATAAGGGGGATTGTTTTAATTGAATTTGTTTTTTGTATGTATGTCTCTTTTAATGTTTACTTTGTTCAATTTTCTTTTTGGAAGAATTTTCGTAACTTCGATCTTTACATGATTTGCTATAGAAAATCGTAATACACTTTGCGTCGTTTTAATTCGCGTGTTTTTGGAACGTAACCACGACGTAAAGTGATTTATTGGTGTATTTGATTGTAGGGAAGATACCGAGACAAGCCACTACAATTATGAACCCATTTATGACCCCCACTTTTGCTAACCTCGATCACTTCTACGTTTTAATGCTGGATTGGACGAAGTTTCTGAACATCATCGTCCTTGATTTTTACCTCTGTTCGGTGATAGTTAAAACTTTTGAGCTCTCTCGCAACTCGCCGGCGACTTAACAATTAAAATTACTACAACAAATTCTCGCCCAACGAGTAGAGATCTTTCCTTAAGTGCTGCCATAGTTAACAAAAATAAATAAATTCATGAGGATTGTTAAATAAATAATGAGGATTGTTAATATACATACACATCCGATCTAGCAAACTCATCCAGCCTTATTACGGTTGTCGTAGTCGTGACTACGACCTGTGTTCAACATTGAAGTCGTTTTCTTTCAACTAGGGCATTAATTTCCTTTGAAGTCGTTGACTCCATCGACTGCTACTAAGAAGTGCTAACTCATAGGTTCATTTTTTCCACCTCTTGCTGTATAGCACCGCATGCCTCTATTTTTAAACCAAGATTTCCTTAATAGGCACTTCCAGTCCCCTTCGTTTGTAATCTGCCGAAAGAACGTGACATTTCAAGAAACAATGATTTTCTCCGAGTCTTCCTCTCGAAATATTTAGATGTATAAACTTTAATAAATCTCTCAAACTTCTCTATAGTGGACTTTTAATAAATAATTACTTCATTTTCAGATGAAATAAGTGAATATTCATCGGCCATGTCAACCTCAGGCTCATCACAAACCTCGGCCACGGCTACGGCCGGCTCCAAGAACGCACAATCGTCTGCAGCGACAACGGCAGGTAATCCTTTGCTGGGCTCGTGTCCACCAACTTTAGTGCCATGTCCCCCGCCCGTCTTTTGTGCCACTTTACGTGAGCCTCTCACCCACAAAGCCGCCGTTTATTATCATCAGCAGCTGGCCCTGCAAGAGGATCAAGGCATAGATCTAACACAATCACCGGGTCGAGATTCACCCGGTTCCTCATCTGGTTCAGCTGGTTCTGGATCACGTCACTCAACCGCTAGTTTAGATTCAGGTCGTGCTTCATCATATCTAACCGGCGTCTCTGGTGCCGGCTCAATACGCAGCAGTAGTGGCGGTGGTGCTTTATCATCGCCACGTTGTAGCTCCCTTAGCTCATGTTCGATTGGTTCGATGGATCGCCAGCGTAATGAAGAGTTAATTATCGATTGGCTAATGGAAATGAAATATGAAGAATATGCTCAATTGTTTATAACAGCCGGTTATGATTTGCCCACAATTGCCCGCATGACACCAGAAGATTTAACAGCGATCGGTATAAAGAATCCCCATCACAGGGAGCGTATAAAGCAGCGTATTGATAAACTGCAAGTTTTGGATAATCTACCACATTTTGTGCCGGTAAGTGGATCACTAAGGAAAATATGTATATATACATTTCAATATATAATCGTATGTGAACAGATGTGTCGTTAGCCTCATGTAGAAAGGCTTTTAATTCACATAATTGTAACTTCACATGGGAAGGTAGAAGTTACAATTATCATGATATAAACTGCGGATATCAATTGCTTTCAAAATCGGCTGTCTCATGTTGAAAGGCTGTCATCCGCACTTTTTTTTTGCGAAATTGTGATTTATAACAAATATTTGCGCAAATTCCTAACAAATCAATGTATGTACATACTCGTTATAAGCAAAAATATTATCTATGTTCCAGGTGATTTCGCGCACGTTTGGGCTAATGAGAGGAAAACGAAAATTACTCTCTGAAAGTGCAAAAACTACCTAAATTTGCTGGAACGCAAAAAACCATAATTGTAAATCTTGAAAAACTAGTGCTGCTTACTTTTTAAATTAACTTTTATTTTAGCGGTTTTATACACTGTAGAAGGCTCAACATCATGAAATTAAAATTTAGCATCATTGACAACAGCTGATAAAATTAATAAGAAAAAAACTGAAATCAAATCCAAATCTGTTATGCAAATCTAAATACAACTATCTCGATATTCTAAAATGCCTACATATTATTTATTAATGGTGTGACTTTTTTCCCCTTCGAACGCTGCATATACTTCTACCAAAATTTCATTTTCCCTATCAGATTCTTCAAAATTAGATGTAAGATGTAACAATTAGATGTCGTCTTCATCAGACGATGAATGATGTGCCCATAATTTGTTCAAAAACATTTTTTTTTATATTTACAACTTCAAGTTTTTTCAAAAACCTTCTATTTGGCTTTTTATCAATTTTCAAGTAAACCCTTCTTCCCTTTTTATGTAAATTTACTGTTTACGTTTTTATTTTTAAGTATAAACAAAAAACAGCTGATAATATAATTCTTGTCCGTACTCACCCAAAGAAATAGTAAATCTGGCGACTTTGTACAGGAAATGGAAAAATTACTCACCCCTTTTGCTCTCAAAATTGCACAAAGGCTGCCATTTGGAGTCTTACTTTATCTACGAATTCAGTGAGTGTAGCAATCTCCTCCATTTGATTGTGCTGTTACGATGTATGGCGCTGTCAAATATATTTAATTTCAAATCCAGTACAAACAACGTTTTTTTCTAGTGAAATACATAAAATTTTAGATCGCGTTAAATCAGATCAAGTTGGGTAAAACAGAATGAAATATTTGTTTAGAAACGAGTTAAATTAAATTCGCGTAAAACAAGTTCGCTTAAAAACAGAATGAAGTGTTTAATAAAAATTATTTCTTACTTAGTCGTACTACGAGGGGTACTATTAAATCAATGGAATTCACAATTATTGTATTTACTTGGAATGGAGGAAATTTTTAAGCTTTTAGAAATCCAAATTTCCCTAATTCAATAATAATAATTGATAATTGTATTAATTTTATATTGAATTATAGGACCAAATTTTAAATAAATTTTGATATTCAAAATCAAATGAAATTCCAAAAATTATGAAGTGCCTTCCAACACCCCCCAAACATGTCTTCCTTTGAAAACATTTTTGTAATGTTCTAAAAGAGAGACACACGCATAAAGATTCGTTACGAATTTATGTCAATAATTTGTGAATGTATGGAAAAAACCTGTTAATGTGGATGCTGTTGGCTGTAGTATTAGAACACGAGACTATGAAGCGGAGGGTCCTGAGTTCAACTCCGCGCTGAGTCATGAAATATTGTGTTGAATTCTTCTGATCAGCATTAGTGCATGGTTGTGTTAGTTGTTGCCAGCCTGTTTCAATGATGAAGGCATAGTCACTGGACTCTGATCATAATTGGCAGCGACTGCCACGATCATGTACTAAAAGCAGAGAAACAGCAGCACCCTTCTTCGTCGGTCCTGTAGCAAAAATTAGCCGGCGAAGTAAAAGGGTTGAAAAAGCTACAAGAAATTCATCTCATATTTCATCTGTCCCCTCAATCTCTCCTTTCTAGTTCCAGCACATTGCACTGCATATGTAGGGGTCATTCCCTGAGTGCTGGTCCAAGATAAAAAAAATAAAGAAATTATGACTACGAACAAAGGTGAATATTTATTCCATATATTTTCTGTGCAAAAGTAAATTGGTGCTTTTTATAACCTACCAAAACTGCACTTTAGAATAAATGATGAATTCGAAACCCCTCCATTTCTCGTGGAGCTATTGCATAAAGTTCACAATGTAGAGAATAATCCGCGTTCACCACACAAACTGAAAAATTAATAATGCAAAAACTATATAAATGAAGTAAGAATTTTATCACGATTTTTTGTTAAGAAAATACTTATTTTTGCAACACAGATGTTGTATTTAAACTATCTTATCGGAGAGCAGAAAACAAACCAATCAGCTATTAAATAATGCATGTATTGTTTAAAAAACAATTCATAAATTATTATTTGTAAATAATAGTTTATAACAAAATGCATAAACTAAATGAAAAAAAAAACAAAACAAAAAACTTTAATATGAGGCCAGATAATATGAATGGTTATTCATATAAGTACATATGTACATGCATCAAGTAGATATGGGCTTGTAAATACTACACACACATGCACGTCTGCATACATACGAGTATTTAGAGAATATGCTTAAAAATAGTTAATGACTTCACCTTTGTTTTAGATATTTATCACCTACTAAGATATTAAGAAATTGCTTTGTTTAAATACAAACAGATAAGTACTCATACATTGCACACTACATTTTCGGTTCACTTTCAAAATGACTTATCTGGAGTAATATTACATTTCAAATACATACTCGTATATGGGTTTTAAAGTTGTGGTATTCAAGTCTAATATGCGTTGCTTTCCTATGCACATGGCTGATGTAAAAAGCCGGACGGACGTCTTTTACATGAAGGCCGTAAACTATCGAAAGTATCTTAAGAGATCACAAACTTTCACTCATGCCTTATTTACGTCAAGTCATTGAAGTAGAAATAAATCATTTTGTTTTGTTATTGTACTTAAAACGTTTAAAAATATTGATTATTAACAGCCCTTCATAATTTAAAGAGAAATGCAAATAAATTGAAAAGCCAGCATTCATACGAGATCTGTTCAAAAAGTAAAGTGACTTTTAATATTACGCGGGAAAGTCCGTTTTGGTACGCTCGTTCCGAGCATGTTTAAAGTCAATAGTTTTCATGCAGCCACACCTTATACAATTGACAATACATCTCACATATTTTATCAATGAGTTCCAAGTAAGGTAACCTTCTTTAGGTGCTTCTTTTCTTTAAAATTATATAAAATAAAGTGTATGTGAGATATCAGCGATATTTTTTACGCGTTTGAAAACATTATACACCATTATCGTGAATAATATGTGGAATTTTAGTTCACAAGAAAGTTTTATTCCACTCGAAGGGAAAAATGGTATTGTGAATCTCCCGTGAGAAATTACTCCCGCTATCAGTTCTCGGTGAATGTAAAAAAGCAAAGAAGCTGAAAACAACTTGATAAATCAAGGAAATTTGTTTTGGAAAAATTTACATTCATATAATAATTTAAAAAAAAATTTTTTTAAAGTATGGCTAAATATTTAGTAGTAAAATAATTTGGATACATTTTGGAAACTGAACAAAACACATTAAAAATATTTTTAATGTTTACAATTGGAGCAACAAGTTTTACAAAGCTGCAGGCAATTGATTTATTGCAAAAAAGTTTGCGTCTTTTAAACGGATCTTGCCCCTAAAATACAATTTGTAAACTTTAATTCGAATTATAATAGAAAATACTTAAATATTCTACTCTATTCCCCATCAAAAACTAAGTGAATAAATGAAAGGGAATAGTGAAAAAACTCGCGGGAAAAAAATCATTCACGATAAGGGGAACTCAATTTTAGCATGAAATCATTCACAGTAAATTTTTTCAGGATTGCAATTTTAGGGAAAAGGGATAATTTTCGAGGGAAAAATTATTCATGATAGGGGTGATGAAATGTACAATTTTCTATGAGTGCGGCGTATAAATTAGGCTGAGTTATATTAAATTGAATTAAGATTCATAGGCTAATTGTTCGAAATTTGTTTTTAAATCTCAGAAAGACATGATAAATATTCCAAGGCACAAAGGAAAGTCAACATCAGTTTTATTCAACTTACACAGCAGAGCAGAACAGCTGTTTTCGAAAGACGCAATCCTTTCATCATCAGTGCTCATGTGTATTGTGTTTGTCACCACTTATTAGGTGGCTTAGTTGAATGTGATAAAAGTTCCTATTTACACAAATTTTATTGTGAAAAAGAATACGAGAACTGTATCAACCTGATGTTAACATGTTATTGTTATAATACCCGTGTTACCGTTTGATTATTTTTCTTCATGTCCCATTTTTCTGAATTTTTTGTCCCATCATACCTAAGTCAAACTTATTTGGTTTGAATTTTATACTTAAGTACATGTGAACGTTTTTCCAATATTTTTTATTATTGGTAGCTCAAGCCATAGCTTAAATTTGTATGTAGTAAGAATTTTAACGAACATTTATATTGCTATATTAAATTGAATTAAGATTCATAGGCTAATTGTTCGAAATTTGTTTTTAAATCTCAGAAAGACATGATAAATATTCCAAGGTTATGTTGGCTTTGAGGACCGCTCTGGTTTGTGGCTTGATCGCATATACCTTCATCTTAAGAAAACTTCACAAGAAAAATTGTAACGGGCTCGCCTTCACGTAAGCTGAACATACTGTCAAATCGCTCGCGCTGATTATCCAATCTGGCATGAGTTGAAAGTATAATGCTTTTGGTGTCTAGATTATACAATTCAGAAGTTGGTTATCATCGACATATTGCGCTCGCCATTGAACGTAATGGCCTGGCCAACATAGTTCTCAAAGAAATATGGACCGATGACGCTGCCAACTCAAAATCCTCACCAAACAGCGACTTTTTCTTGGATCTCATGTGGATTGGTATCCTCCCTGTTCTGTGATAAAACCGCTGATTATAGCTCCTTATTACGCATTGCCGCAGATATATATTGTATGGATATATTTTATATATTTCACTTAAAACAGTGTTTTTACTGTAAACCTATTCTGTTGTCTGTACGTCCAAGAAATTTCAAATATTTCTTAAATGTTATTGTTTTATTGCTTCAGCTGATACTATACCATGTCAGGATTGATAAAAACAGGGATATTATGTGTACTAAGCGGAAAGCTTATGGCTCAGGAATGAATAATTTCAATTTGCGTATCGATAGATACATATTTACTTTCGTTGAATATTCCTTTCAATAATACCATCCAAAGTTTCAGGCCAATGATTCAGACAAGTGTAAAATGTTCAAAATTTCTGGTGTTAGGACTTCATTGTTCGATGTAAACACAGGAAGGTTGCCATATTATTAAGAAGAATGAATGAATGTTTACATATAAATATTTTTCATAAAAATGGTTTCTCAGTCTTTACCCGTATCTAGCTTCCTTTTTTATACCCTCCAAAAAAGAATTGAAGGATATATTCACTTTATCATTCCGTGTGTAGCGCAGCGAAATATCCCTCTGAGACCCCATAAAGTATACATATATATTTTTGATCAGTGGTGAAATCTAAGACGATCTAGCCATGTGCCTTCGTCCGTCTGTGAAAATCACGATTCAGTCCAAACGAAAAGAGCCAGACCCTTGAAACTTGGTATAAATATATCCTGAAGGGTAGCACAGTTCAAGTTCGTAAATGCGCTGGATCGGGCCAGAGGGAAACAACTTCCCCTAAGAAGAACTAAGCAAACCTCTAAAAAACAATAATTTTTAAATTTTTGTTGTTGTAATTTTGTTAGCAAATGGTATATATTTATGTCAAAGAAGGTCCAATAATTTTTGGAGATACAGTTTTAAAACCCTCCAAAAAGAATTGGACCCCATAAAGTATATACATATATTCTTGATCAGTAGTCTAAGACGATCCGCCGATTCCCATACGTCTGTCTGTGTAAAACACGATATATAGTCTATTTTTGGACCCCCCCCCCCCCCCCCCGTTGAAGTTACATATTATATGAACAAATAGTGTAAATATTTAATAAAATGTATTCTTTAAGCTTACATTCCTATTTAATTTAATTTATAAGCTCCTACGACGAAGGTAATATGTTCTCCGATCTTCCCCTGCCCTACACCTCCCTTTGCCCTAAATGACCTTGTCCAACAAATTTTTTTCGATTAGGTGAGATGTCTCCTCCATTGGCCTCTCTCGGATTCGACTGTGACCCTGTAGGTCACACATTTTTAACTTATCTCAGTCCCCTTTTTGCACGTTGATATAAAATATTAATACGTAAGTTTTATGCTGACGGAAAGGTGTTTCATTCATGGTCCTTGCAACATATTGGAAACGGCTTTATTACAATAATATTTTTTCTTGTTTATTTAAGCCAAATACCATAAAAATTTAAGTTTTAATAAGAATAAAAATAGAGTTTTTATTTACTAAATATTTAGTAAATAATTAGGCATTTAGGATTCGACCCCGTCGAATATAACGTTCTTACTTGTTTTATTAACCGGTTTCTGGAAAAATGGTTCTTGAGTCTTTTTCATTAAAAATTAAATATAGGCAAATGTTTACTTATAATATGCCTTTATCTAAAATGTCAACATAATGTGGAATAAAAGTGATAAATATTTTTATATGTACAGATACATATAACCATAAAACTATGATATATGTATTGTGTATATTAACTGTTGAAGCCAGTCAGTCATTCAGTTGGCTATTGAGATAGTGACTTTTTTCGGTTTCGCTACACATGCACACTTACATATATACATATGTACATACATATGCATGTGTATTTTATACAATAAAATAAGCAATGAATATGAGGTTTATGACTGAAAGAAAACAAAATATGCGCATGCACATACATACATGCATATGTACATACTTATGTACTTGGTATGTGTAAAAAAATTATATGAAATATATCTGAGACAAGTGTAAACATGGCATAATTTTTGCAAAACACGTTCTTTTAAAGACATCTCTAACAAAAATAATAATAAAACAAAAAATTCTGAACAATCTTTGTACTTGTATGTATGTATATGAGGTATGCCATTATTCATCTTGATTTATTTATTTTTTCGCTTTTTTTCAATATATTTTCTTTCGTTTTGTTTTATATTAACGTGTTAAAAAGAATATTTGCATTGGTATATGGCCAGACAGACAACAACCATCTTATTATAGTTGGCTTTTAAACTGGAAAAAATGTGAATCAGTTTGTTTTTCTCTACATTTATTTATTTATTTATTTTGCTTAAACAGGAAATAACTTGGGTAGATTTACTGGTTTAAAACAAAAAATACTTATGCATTTAAATACAAAATAGTAATAATAATTGCGTAGAACATGCAATAAATAATAAATTGCTTCAAAATTACTAAGTGGATGAAAATATATCAGGCAAGGCTCTAAAGCTAAGGGGATACATATAGAAATCCTACTAGCCATATTCGAAATAGACTTAACACTGCTTTACAAACCATAATTAGGAAAATGCGCTTGACATTGTATTCCAAAAATAATTATGAGTTTAGTAAACCTACAGAAAATTTTAAAGCAAGTTCGGCCCTACTTTAAACCTACTTACGTATTTAATATGTAAATGGAGTATGAAGGAAAGTAATTATTGCCGAATATTTATACTATTTGTGTGACCTTTTTCTGGAAACTTCATCTATTTTTTTTCTTAAATTTTATATTCTCTACAAAAGAGTATTCACTCACTGGCATCACCATTGTTTTTGACGAAGAATGATGTTGCCAGACTAAAATTCAAAAACCTACTGGAAGCGTTTACTAGATAACGTTCAGTCTTGGAATAAGATTTCTTACCAACCACTTATTAACTTAATGTGTATATTAAACCGAATATTAGATTTCATTGTTAATGTTTTGTCTTAGTAGAAGGATTCGTATTGTATAGACTTCTGAACAGTGATAACAAAGTTAGTACAAGTGTACTATTTTCGAAACCTTAAAAGTACTTTGGTACTATTTTCAAATGTTTCCAATTTATTGATATTAATTGGTACATACTGCAATTGTTCTTAGTCTCTATTAGAAACTGATGTTACAAGTGCAAAATTAAATATTAACACAGCTGAACTTTCTGACCCAACTTATAAAATGTCGTCCCTCTTTCTGCAGTACACAACGGAAGACACTAAAAATTTCTATTTCGCAAAAGTGTGGCCAAATTTTTTAAAAAGCAGTCTTAGCACTACTGTGTATCTTAAAGGCGGATTCGCCCATGCATTCTTAAGAAAATTTAGTTTCAGACAACATGCTTTTATATGAAGTTTGACATCTCTCTCAGAGAGGGAGACAAGTTATTTTTTCCGGAGATTGAATTGGTTTAATTTTATATTTATTCCGAATAAACTTGAAATGAGATAAACTAAATAAAAGTTGAATTGAGTTGTTCCACTTTAAAATTTTCATAGTCATTTTCTGCTGTGAAGTTGTGAGTAACAATTTCCTATATAAAATAATTACTAAATGTAAAACAATATATTTTAAAATGAAGAGCAATGAGTATATCGCCCAAAAAAGAAAAATTCAAATCAGTTTTGCAACTTTTTAAAACGAATGAATACATTTTGTTTACATAAGGCAGCTTTGATTTTCTTGATAACATTTTTTAAATGAGACAAGGCTAATTAATAGCAGGTGAACTCATGGGCGAATCTCCTGCAAGTTGAAATGTCAAAATCGTTTGGAAGTACATGGAAAAAAAGTTTTGACAGACAAACTTGCTAACTGTCATCCCTAAATACGGGCGGCAAGCGTTTTTTACCTGTCAAAAGTTCTCATGTCCATACATTTT
This sequence comes from Linnaemya tessellans, assembly GCA_951800035.1. Lineage (NCBI taxonomy): Eukaryota > Metazoa > Arthropoda > Insecta > Diptera > Tachinidae > Linnaemya > Linnaemya tessellans. The sequence goes on along the minus strand of OX637534.1, from coordinate 26,940,852 downwards.
GTATGGAGCATACCGAAATAACGCGGCGGCAACGCTATGCTATTGGAAAATCCGATTTTGACAGAGCGTTTTCTAATGAAATTGGTTGCAAAAGAAAAGAATTGTAACGAGAGAAAAAGAGCAAAAATTTACAAAACTGAAATATAAAATAAAAGAAAAATTTGTGCACTTCGTATTAGAAAATGGTGGTAAGAAAATATTTACAATATGATTATATACATACATATGTATGCACGTTTGTAATTTGTACAAAATTTCAATAACAAAATCACAAATTTCGTCCGTCCAGCTGTTAAAACAATCAGGGTTGTTTAATTTGTTTGTTTGATAACCCTGTTTTTATTGTTTTTTTTACATAACGCTGCCGCTTTTGTTTAGGTATGGCATTTCAGCGTTAAAGCTCAGCGGAAAAAAATGTTCCGCTTTCAGCCCGTATTTAGGTATGGCTGTAAAAGTTAAAGCAGCACAAAGTAGCAAAAAAAAAAAAAAATCCGGAAAATAGCTGTCGAGTTCACCTTATATGAATTCGCCTTGAAATGAGTGAATCGTTCCGCAGAAAAATATTATTCTCCGGAAAATAAAATTTCTTCAGAATCAATGGGCGAATTCGCCTTAAGTTTTGCTAAACAAGTTTGTGTGAAGGTAGCCTGATGATCTGCATTGATGCCAGTGAAATCCTCATAGCAAAACGCTAAAACCCCTGTCATAGGTTACTTTAATTTATATATATGTATATTTATTTTAATATGAGTAGAAAAGGGTTGTTTTTAAGAAATTATTTCTATTGAAGCTTTTGAGATCATTAAATGGGATTTATCACAGTGATCGTGAAACTGTATATAAATTAAAACTTCGTGATCGGACACTATCGTGCGCATAAATTTGCTCACCCGCCTCTCTCTAGCATTAATTGTACATAATTTTTAAGTAATAGCTTTTTAATCACGTACTCGTAAATCTTTTATCTAGATTTTTTTCTTCTCTTTTTGTATAATTCATTTTGGGTATATATTTCAGTTTAAATTGAAGTTTCAAAACACGAAATGAAAGTTGTTTAAAAATAAGTATTTTGCAATTTTTTATTTTTATTTTCGAGTTTTCGATTGTTTTAATTTCCATAATAAACCCTTGCATTTAGGTTTCTTTTATTTTATGATTTACGTGGGCTTTTCTAAAATGTTTTGCTTATAGACAGTCATGGTTTTCTTAACACATTTTTCACTAGTTATCAGCTTAATTCCGACAGTAATTTCTACATTTTGGCAAAATATATAATACTTGCTAATCTTCGTATATGTGTATGTATGCATATACATACATATTTTTACATACTTCGACATACATATTATTATTTAACGAATACACTGAATTGATCTCAACTCAAAGAAAGTTGTACGTGGTCTTTTGAAAACAAAATTCGATGTGCTATTTGAAAGTAGTGGAAATATATTACGAGAAAATTTAAAAATAATAAAACAGAATAAATACGAGGACTGATTTAAAATGTTAACATTTAACTAAATAAGCTAATAATGCTTTTATGCTAACAGTTTAAAGAGTAAATCATGTACGCCTTCGTCGGGCCTGTAGCAAAAAATTTGCCGGCAAAGTAAAAAGGTAAAAATAGCTACAAAAAACATCTCTATCTTTTCATCTTTCACCTGTCACTTCATTAGTATCCCCTTCTTTCTAGTTGAGGCGCAAAGCACTGTATACGTAGCAGTCATCCCCTGAGTGGTGGTCCGAGTTTAAAAAAATTAAAAAGCTCTAAAAGCATCCATATAAGAAATTACTAAGCTTTTGGGGTAAATTGTATAGAGTATGAAATTAACACACTATTTAGTTCAACGCCCGCAAATTCACGGCTGATAGTGTTTTCACACTGACATGGTGATACCATACAAAATGATTTTGTTAAATCCAAGTTAAAACCACTTTCGAATTGGCTTTTAGTAGGTTTTATGAAATGCGACCTTGTTTTTGGCTATGCTAAGTTGAGTGCTGCCAAGTTATATATTGGTAACAGTTGGTATTGTTTATGTTAGTAATTATTCACAAAATATAAAATAATTTCTATTTTAGAGCGAATTGTAAAACTTTTTCTTTTTGCCTTCCTACAAAACCTGCTGTTCCACAGGTTGTCAATAAAGTATTGCAAAGTAGAGAAAAGTACAGCAACAAATTCACAGATTTCTATGGGCGATTTAATTTATTTTGAACAAATATATTATACAGACTGTATATTAAAAACACAATTTGCAGTGTGCACGTAAAATCAGCTGTTTATGGCTTTAGCGCTAAAACCAGTATTTAATTTTCAGTGTGAAAACGCTATGAACAGGTTAGGCTAGGTTAAAAAGAGCTGCCTACAGTTAGCGAGAAAACATTCGGGGGTCATAGAGGCACATTGTGATGCCCATAGAACTACACCCTTTCAAAACGAAGTACTGGTTCCTGAGAACCACCTAGAACTTCTCACAAAACTCGCCAGGGCAGCCAGCGGTGCATCTCTGAAGTAGTCCAGATCTCGCAGGAAACGAGAGCCTAAATGCCTAAGCCTACACTCTTGCAGGGCCGGGCAGTCACAAAGGAAATGCTTTACTGACTCCACTTCTTCTTCATCGAAACAGCTCCAGCAGCGACCATCATGGGGAAAGCCCAAAAGCTCTGACATGTGCCCAATTGCACAGTGCCCCGTCAAGACTCCTACCAGGAGTGCCAACGACTTCTTCCCAAAAGTTAGAAGCTGTCTAGTCCTAACTCTTCTAAGTGAGGGCCATAGAGTTTTGGAGACCCTACAGGTGGTAATTGTTGACCTCCTGCATGTTCCTCTCTGCCCACTCCTCAATTATGTTCAGCAGCTCAACTGAAGGAATGTCAATATCCCTACGTGAGACTGCTTCATCCAAGGCCGAACCCGTCCTTGCGCAATCGTCCGCCATTTCATTTCCCTGAATGCCTTCAGGCCTTGAAACCAAAACTATCTTGACGTCATGTCTTTTAAGTCGAGCCAGAGATTGAATGCATGCCAGTATACATTTCGACTTTATCCAGGGCCCTAATTGCTGCCAGACTATCTACACAAATGTCAATAGTTCTTGCCTCTAAACTGAGCCCATTAATCCTTAATACTGCCTCGGTAATGGCATAAATCTCTGCCTTGGAAAACTGTTGAGGTATCGGGTAGTCTGAGTGATAACGAAAGGCCGAGATCCTCGGAAAATACTCTCGAATCAGTGTCAGTGTCTATTTTGGAGCCGTCCTTAAAAACCAAGATTGCATTACTTCGAGTCGCAGAGTTTTGTATCCAGTCTTTCCTCTCAGGGAATCCGACTGAGAAGGGTCTGTCTCCTCAGGACCTGCCCTTCTACCTTTTGAAGGATAATGCCATGTCCCGTACGGTCATATCTTGGTATAGACCTCATTGCGCCAGTTATAGCAAGACATGCTAGCCATTGTACCTTGCCTAGTATAGGGAGGTACATATGTATGTACTCTTGTCCACAGTCAAGAGATATAAAATTCGAAATATCTCATCCCCTTATTCTGTCAACGTCACATCAATACAATCTCAAAAATAGAACTCTGTACTCTTTTTAACAAATGATTTTTTTTTCTGAGCTTCAAGTATGCATACGCAACACTGTGTTGTATCAACTGAGCAAAGTCATCAGAACTGCTTATCAGATGCGACTCAGAAATGCATTTGCGAATAGGCCTGCACTTAGTTGAATTTTGGGCTAAAATAAATTGGAAAGTAACACACAATAAAGCTGTAGAATAAAGTCAGAAGGCCTTATTCATAAAAAATATTTTATAAGGTTCATAAGTAGGGTTGCCAGTCGGGCTTGTTTTAGCTGGATTGTCCAGCTTTTTAATGGCCTGTCCAATTTCAAGCTAAAAAGAAATTTGTCCAGCTAAAAACAATTTTCCACAAAATGCTCTTAATATTTACTGCTGCTTTAAAATAATTTTTATAAATTTCCTATAACTTTTTTACTTCAAAGTACAAAAATATCTAGTAGCTTTTTTGTTTTGTTTGCGTCTTTTTGGTATGATTTTTTGTTTTCGTTATTTAATTTTAATTCTTAGATACATATTGCTCATATGCTGGAAAAAGTCATAATTAAAGTTTTCAATTTGCAAAGAAGTCAATGGGAAAACGAAAAATGATATTTCTCTCAAGAGCTGAATATGCAAGATTTTTACATAAATGTTTTACTTAAGATAAATATAGGAGCGACAATTAATTCTATATTAAAATAAGAAACTAATTTTTTGAGTTGTGACGTTGTTGCAGCAAATGAAAGGTATGTCGATATAATTAATAAAATTTTTTGTACAATAAACAAGTAACTTTTCGTGAAAATGTTATTTCAAAATGTCCAGCTTTTTTTTAATATCCAGCATTTTTAATTCACATGTCCAGCTTTTTAATAATCTGGATCTGGCAAGCCTATTCATAAGCCATATTACCATACAAAATTTGTTTTATAAAGCAGAAATAAGGAAATTAGTGATCTATTATAAATAAGGAAATTAGTGTTTGTAAATTTTGTATGGAAAAAGTGTACGTTGCAAAAAAAAAACAAAATACACATGTATGAACGTAACGCCAAGTGTTTTACGAAAATAAGATTTTAAATTTCTGTCTGCAGCATTCAAATTAGCGCCACTGTAAGTGCAACCACGGTCTTATTCTAATTTAAATGTATACAAACATACCTACATACGAGTACATATTAATATTCAACATATACATAAATTTTATATTTAAGTAGGAATGTCTTGTTATTTGCTTTAATTAGCAAAAAAAGTAAAAAAAAGTTTGAATGTCGTTTCTTAACTTCTTAAAAACCCCAGTCTTTTTTTAAGTTTTAAATTCAAACCTTATTTTGTTTGTTTATTTATTTTGCACTCAGGTAGCATATGGCATGATATTTATTCTGTTGTTTAAAAACGTTGAAACCAGAAAATTCATGCATACCTACACACATGCATGCACAGGTAGAGACAGTCACAATTTAAAAATTTAGCTGGCGTTTCGCAGGAAAAATAAGTTTTATACAATACCGCTTCTCTATTATTAATAAGAATTTTATATTAAATTCATTCAATATTTCACATATTTTTGTGTATGTGTGTAAGCGTGTATGTGTACGTTTGTGCTTTAAAATTTAAACCGGTTTCGTACATGGCAGGTTAGAAAAATCAAATTAATAACCATAAACTATTTTACTTTTTGTCAAGGTCGAAAGTTTTGTTATTCATTTGTTCTGTGTCAATTAAAAAATACATTTCTATCAGTTTTGTTTGAATAAAATCAATTTGTTTTTATCTTAAATAAAACTATAGGCACATATGTACATAAATACAAATATACCTAATGCATCTAATTAATTTGCACAAGCAAATGTTGCACATATGTACATACATATGTATGTATGTATGTGGTGAGTGTTATTATTGTTTGAAAAATAATTGGTTTTTTTATTAATAAAAATAAAATTTTATAAGAAAAAAAGAAACAAAATAATAATAATAATAGATCGGTTGGATTTTGCCAATTAATAAATAGAAAATGCATGCCTACTTTAAATAAATACATACACATACTATACCGTCGATTCTGGATACTTCGGAAGTTATTAATTTTATTTACATTATTTTGTTTAAGACTCCTAGAATTCAGCCAAAAATCTATCACAGACAGCGGCACATAAAATGTCTCAGATATATCCATACGAAATTGATAAAAAAGCGACTTTAAAATAGACTGTAGCATGTTTTCCATGGACGAACGTATGGGCACTGCTAGATCGTTTCTTCATCACTGATCAAGAATATATATGTGTAATGGAGTCTAATTCTTTTTGGAGGGTATTAAAACTGTGTTTTGTCGGGGTCTCTCTGGCAAGGGCCGTGGGGGAGACATTTCACAATTGCCATAAAACACTAAAAATAAATGTTTGGTATAATTAAATATAAAATTAACTTAAAATTTTTTTTATAGTGTCATTTAGGAGCCAAGGGGAGAGGAGGGTGTAGGACAGAGGAGTACCAGGTTATGTCTCAGCTTCGTCATTAAAGCTAAAAAAATTAATTTGTAAGGAACGTAGGCTTAAGAAAAACAATTTGTTAGATTTTTACACTATTTTTACATGTAATAACGCCCACTAAAGGGGGCGGAGTCCAAGAAATAATTTTTTTGATTTTATGGCTCAAGTTTAACGCGATGGACCTTCTTTGACATAAAAATATATCATTTTGTTAACAAAATTACAAAAAAAAAAAAATATGTTGTTTTTTAGAGGTTTGTTTAGTTCTTCTTAGGGGAACTTTTTTCCCTCTGGCCCGATTCAGCCCATTTACGAACTTGACCTGTGATATCCTTCAAGATATATTTATGCTAAACTTCAAGAGTCTGGCTCTTTTCGTTTGGAGTGAATCGTGATTTCCACAGAAGGACGGACAGACATGGGCAGATCGTCTTAGATTTCATCACGCAGCAGCGGCGATTATATACCGGAAAGTATATATAAAAAATATCAAGAAATTATCTACCATGTTATGTAGAAACATTTCTGTTTAGTGTTATTTTAGGGTCCGCAATCTAACGTTTTTTTCAACTAGTGCTTATTTCGTAAATGGTAACACTTAGCTCATGTCTGATTTGACAGATAATTAGTTTTATCCTTCCGCTGAACGAATATGGTTGACCATCCAATGCATTTTCGCTTCGCTAAGTGGGCCTGCGATCGACTCACAGAAGATGCCAATTTTGCCAAAAAAAAATCATCTCTTCAGATGAAGCTCGTGTTATATTGAAGCTAGTGCTTATTTCGTAAATGGTAACACTTAGCTCATGTCTGATTTGACAGATAATTAGTTTTATCCTTCCGCTGAACGAATATGGTTGACTATACAATGCGTTTTCGCTTCGCTAAGTGGGCCTGCGATCGACTCACAGAAGATGCCGATTTTGAAAAAAAAATCATCTCTTCAGATGAAGCTCATTTTGATCTTGGAGGGTATGTAAACAAACATTGTCGCATTTGGGGCACAGAAAAACCGCACGCATACATTGAAAAGCCGACGCACCCAAAACGAGTCACTGTTTGGTGCGGATTTTGGTCCAGAGGTATAATTGGGTCATTTTTCTTCGAAAATGAGCAAGCATCGGGCCAAGCAGCCATTTGAATGAAATTATTTTCCATTATTAACCGGAAGGATTGTACTTTCAAATAAAAAAAGAAATTCGAGAAAATATTCAGTACTTTTTTTATAGCATTTAAAAGTTATTTGGCGGACCCGTTAAATGCCCATGCACCTAAAAAAACACCCGATACATTATGTCTCGTTGTTGATTACAGAGGTACACAGTAATCACAAATAAATTTCGATTGAAATTGTCCCTGAACCAGTTCAATTGAAACTAATAAGAAAAATATTAAAAGATAGAAAATAATAAAAAAAAAAACTTCAACAGCTCAATCAGTAATCGAATAGAATAAAATCGAGTTATCAAAGTAATGGAAAACAAACTACATATTATATACATACATACATACACAAGCATACACATACAATATACTTCGGCACAAGCTCGAACAAACACTTTAATATAATATCTTATTCTCACAATAAAATATTCGAAAATGTGATATTTTAAGAAAACAATAAAAAAATACTAGTACCTACAAAAATAACTTTTTGTAAATTTTCTCATCTTATCAAACGTAATGAATGAGACAAAATGTCAAAAATAATTTTGTTTAATAATTTTTGAAAAACTATAAATAATATGTACTTAATAAATAACTCTGACAAACCGCAGACAATTAATTGATGCCATTATAACAACAACTTCTGCGAAGTAAATCATTTTTATGTTTTTATCTCAATGTAACTTATTTTAATAACGGGTTTTTGCTATAAATATCGAAGCAAAGAATATATAATACATACATACATACAAATACATACATATGTAAATATGTAAGTATATTTGAAATAGTTTTGTGAACATAAATTTATTCAATGGGTATTAGAATAGTTATGGGCATTTTTTTGTTTTTTTTTATTCAGTAATATTTTGCCGGTATGATTTCTTTTTTTTTTTTTTTTTTTGCAAATATATACACATAATGTAGAATTAATTGAAGTAATAACTTGTTTCATTAAAGCTATAAATTTAATTTTATTTAATATTTTCATGTAAATGAAAACAAAGTTAGTAATAATTTAGTGTTTTTTGGTTGTTAAAGCTTGTTAAAATAACTACATATTTAAAAAGACTTACATATGTACTTTTTCTAGAAGAAAATAACATGTTACATGAAATATTAGCTACTTGGACCCGACGTTGCCCGGTTTCCCCACTTTGTACAAAAGGTTTTCATTTAATGCTTTGCATCCACCTTCTAGAAAATTAAAAACTGTTTTGATGTAGGTATTTTCAGTATAAATATTTTTATTTCTTTACTTAAAAATTTTCGGATTATATGGGTGCGGTGCGATGGACGTGGCCTATTTCCATGATACTCTTCTGATATATTAACTTCATAATACTGATAACTTGTGTTAAGTTTCGTAACTTTTGATGAAGAAACAAACATTTGGGGGAGGAAAAATATGTATGTTCAGGTTATGTGGGCGGGATCTGTCCAAAACTTCAGCGTTCTACGACCTCTCGTTATACTTTTTGCCATGACATGCCATGGGATGTATGAAGAAATCTCACTATGTGCCACACCCACTTGGGGTATCAAAAATAAAATTAGCCTATTTTACCCCCGAGATATCCCGTAATGTAGTGCCAAAATTATATATCTGTAACTTCGACGATATTTGCGGCGCCCGCCAAAATATGTCGCCGGTTGCAGAATTTTTTCCCACTTACTTATAAATTATAGTCTATGTGTTATTCTTATGTATAAGCTAAATTATTGTAAAGTTTCATTAAAATCCATTCAGTAGTTTTTGCGTGAAAGAGGAACAAACATCCACACATCCACACTCACAAACATTCGGCTGTATAATATCCCTGCAGGAGATTGAACTAGTATCAAATTAGTACTAGTTCCCAACTGTGAACTTTCTTATACCATGTTAATGCTCAAATTAACATTGAGTGTGTTTGGAAAATTACTAGTACCATTGGTACTAGATGGAAACTAGGGGGATACTAGTACTATTAGTACTAATTTCTTCTAGTCGGATACTAGTACAATCACTTTTGTATTAAAAACTGGTTTATATATAAAAAATCCCTAAGTTTATTGGTTTTTTAAACCCAATGAAATTTATTAAGTCTTTGTCGTCACAAGCAATTTTTGGTTCATCAATTTTTAGTTTATAAGAGGAAATGGAAAGTTCCTTCAGGGCACACTCAATCCACTAGCACCTTGTGCAACTTCAGTTACGTTTGGTACTCCACCATATACCAAACACTAATGAACATACAATACATATATCAGTTTTTATTATTTTAAAAAGGATCGCTGATTTTACATATGAACATAAATATTAACAAAAAAACACGTTTAAAAAATTTTAAAATTAGCTTTTAATTTTATTTATTTTTTAAAATGTCACTTTTTTAACACACAAGAAAACTGCGGCTTACTTACATAAATTATTGAATAAATAAACTGATATGGAGGTGACAAAGTCTTCTAATACATACTATACTTTGTTTCAAATTTGAGTTCGTTAAAAAATTATAACAATTAAAAATAAAATAATTTAAAATGCGAATTAGCAATTCGCTTTAAAACATGATCAAAAAGTAATATGAAATTCTACAAGTCAAATCAATCTACAAATGAACTACTTGAAGTACTAGTACTTTTCTGTATATGTTCAATCACCTTTTGAACTAGTGCTTGCTATACTAGTAATCGTACCAGTAGCTTAAATGCAATTAACGCTTATCCTCCTGCAGGGTATGTATTAGTAGGATAGTAGGATGTATTAGTATTTCTTAATATTTTTGTGCTATACATTTTTAAATATCTTTATCATGACAATTACACCATTTCCAGTACACATTACAATTGACTAAACTGAATTACCATTCGCAATTTCTGAATTCAACGGACTAATCTGAATTATATTTGAAGCTTTTTGAATAACAATTGAATGACATGAATTAAAATTGTTGCTTTATGGATTGAAACGCTTTCTGGATTATAAATCTAAGCAGTGTTTAATAAGAAAAAATTCCTTGAATACAATTTTATGTTTATTTTCGTATAGAAATACTGAATATTATGGGAAAGAGTTCATTGACAGCGAAAATATATTCTCATTCAAAAAAAATCGGTATCGTGAATATTTTGGGAGAAAAAGTCTTATTGTGAATAATAGATTTTGTTGTCATCTACATACATATAAATAATTTATTAAAAATAAAAATACTGTGCTTGAAATAAATTCTTATTTTTAGATCATTCAAATAAAAGCTTGTTTTAAGTATAGTTTCCTACTGCTTTTATAAAAAAAATCAAGTCAATAGAGTTTTGGCACAAATAAAAATTATAAACTTACATACTACCTTCTCGTTCCCATTGACAATTGTTGGGCATATTTTTTCTTAATCAACAAAAACTTTTTACTGGAAATATTCACTATAGCATATCTTGGGAGTTTTTTCATGGGAATAGTTACGCACGATAACGGTGAAGGTGTCATCTGAAGCATTTTTAGTCATTAGAATCTTTTTCAAGTATTTATTAGCATTTTTAATTTTGGGACATACAAAAGCGTCCTTACATCATGTTTCCACAGACGAACGTATAGGTATTGCTAGATCGTCTCAGACTTCATCAGTGATCAAGAATATAAAATTAAGAAAAAAATATTTATTTTATTTTATGGCTCCAAGTTTAACGCGTTGGACGTTCTTTGACATAAAAATATATAATTTGCTTAACAATAATACAAAAAAAAAACTTTAAAAATTAAGATGCTTTTTAGAGGTTGGTTTAGTTCTTCTTAGGGGAACTTTTTTCCCTCTTCCCCGATTTAGCCCATCTTCGAACTTAACCTGCTCTAAGTTTTAAAATATATTTATGCCAAATTTCAAGAGTCTGGCTCTTTTCGTTTGAACTGAATCGTGATTTCCACAGACGGACGGACGGACGGGCATGCTCAGATCGTCTTAGATTTCATCACTGAGCAAGAATATATACACTTTATGGGGTCTCAGATGGATATTTCGCTGCGTTACAAACGGAATGATAAAGTGAATATACCCTCCATATTCTTTTTGGAGGGTATAAAAACTTTCCACATAATTTATATTCTACTTCTATTTATAAATAAATTATATATTTTTGTGCGTTTTCTTTGTTTTTATAATCTATGTTTAAATAAACTGTGAACTCGAGATTAGTTTGTTGAAAAATTGAATTTTGTCTAATTATCAAAATGATTATAACTCATAAAAAATGTTTTTGATTTATATGTGCATAAGTTTTATTAAAGATGCTTCCAATTAACATTTACTCAATAGAACTTTAATAATCTTTTTAATGATAAAGGCTAAAATAACGTGCATTAATTGTACGTTTACACAGTACGTGCTTCGCTCTCTATTCATGCTTCGTACCCTAGTCATGAGCGCAGCAACTTGATTCGTCATCAGCGTTGCCATAACTTTAAAAAAAAACTGCAACTTAACATAACAAAGCAATTCATTTTAATAAAAAATATATAGGTACATAGGGTTTAAATAAACAAAAAGAGTTCATTATTATTCAGATATAATACTGCCTGTTCCAGAATCTCGACAAGTCGATGTCGTTCTCATATTTATATTGAAACCAATAATTAAAAATTTAAATTTTTTTGTATGTACATAGAAAAACACAAGATAGATATCTAACAGGTACAACCATTTCTACAAAAATAGAACACTTATTGTAGAAACTACCTTAACAGTTGCAAAAATCGTTAAACGACACTACTAAGTTTGACGTTTTATCAGGTTAGGCTAGTGAGCTCGTGCTCCCGCCTGCAATATACACCTTGGTAAAATTCAACTTGCTTTGTGGTCAGGGGTGCAAAAAGATGTATGTGATAATTACATACTCGTATAAAAAAGTATAGTTAAACCCCCATTTGCCACTGTTATATTAAGCAAATGGGGTAAAATTATGGTTTCAGAAATTGGAATTAAAATAACAAAATTAAGAGTAAAAAAGTAAAATGTAAAAACTGCAAAATCTGCACAATTTACAGAAAAACTGGTTTTTAAAGAAAAAAACTGCAAAACTGCTCAATGCTTAGAAAAACTGTCAAATGCAGATAAATCTGCACATTTGGCAACGCTGTTCGTCATACAAAATTTTGAGAGCGAAACATGTAGATTCATATTGAATCTACTTGCGAAACATTATAAATTCCTATCTTCTAAACAAAACAAACCTTTAGAAAATAAATCTAATAACAATGGATAAGAAAAAAATATTTGTTAAAAATGCCATCATGGCAAGAAGGATATCTTCTTAAATACGATTTCTGGAGGACTTCAGAATGTGCTTAAAATTGCTGATGGAGCTGAAACAGGGGCATGCCCAGCTTTTAGAGCAGCTGCGACTGCTTACTCCTAATGTTGTTAAATTGCGGGTATTTTTTTAATGTATATTTAATTATTCCAACAAGTAATAGTTTTGTTTGAATTTTAAGGTTTATTTATTATTAATACTTTATTTCGATATTTTGCCAACAAACGGTTAGCTTCTTCAGGAAATTATTTGAAAATACAAGAAATTTCCTGAAGAAGCTAACCGATGATTGGTGAAATATCGAAATACATAAATCATTACTAACAAATAATCCTCAAAACTCGAACAAAACTATTAGCTGCTAAAAACAAAAAGGTTAAAATAATTATTTTATTATAATTGATAAAAGAGACATAATCATTCGAACTAAGTATAAAAAATGTCAAGTTGCAATTTTAAATTCTTTTATCACAAAATGGCGCGTTTGTTGATTAACAACAACTGTCAAACCGAAGCAAGTAGATGAATCGTGTAAACAGCATGATTCATAAATATGATTGAGAAAGCGAAGCATGTGATTCAGCTCGAAGTGGAAACATGGTATAAAATGCTGACGAAGCTATCGAATTGGGCGGCTATCGATAGTTTTGTAGCTTTAAGATAACATCTTGAACCAAAAAATTGTGTGCGGCTTACGTCCGGTGTTGCCAGATTAGAGAGGTTTTTAATACATTGCATTTTTGTACTGAAAAACAAGATTAGCTCTTGATTTGACCATTTACATATATATAAAAATGAGTATACATACATACATATATCATTTATCACAATATATAAATAAAAGTTGTATAAAAATGAAATTTTAAAACGTATAAATGTTTGTTTTTAAAAATGCAGGGTTCTATTGAAGAATGGCTGCAGCTATTGCGTCTGGAAGAGTACATACAACCTTTGTTGGATCAAAATTATAAAACAGTACGTGATGTCACCCAAGTAACATGGGAAGATCTGGAAGATATTGGTATTGTTAAGTTGGGACATCAAAAGAAAATTCTATTGGCCATAAAACGTGTCAAAGACATTATTAGTGGAAAATGGAATCCTGGTGGTGGCACAAACCCCTACAATCAACAGGTAAATAATTTCATTTAATTAACAATCCTTTTCTTTACTTTGAATTTGTGATGAACTGCTTTAAATTTTAATTAAAACATAATTTCAATTTTTATGTGTCATAAAATTTATATGTAAATCTGACGGTTGTTTTGACAGTCTTCTTTTATTTTATAGCAAATTAAAAAAAAAAATCCAAACTTACTTTTTTGCAATAGAATAATTTCTTCATCAGGCAAAACTCTATTTTAAACAAATCGTTGAAGTTTTTAAGCATATTTTTATGACTTTATATTTCCTTGCGTTTTTATTCTTTATTACTTTCTGTTATTATTATGATTTTCTTAATTTTCGTTTATTTTTGATTTAGATTTATATAAAACCCTGGCAACAACTTCCTCCTACCCCTACTTATTTACCCACTACTCGTGTATCATGGGATGATTCGAAAATTTATGCCAACACATCACCCACTACCGATGCTTACTACTGCACTGGTAGTAATCATGAATGTTGTAATGGCAATGATGTTGTTTTGATTAAGGTAATAAATAACTGTTAAAAGTCAATAGAATAGTTTGCCATGTATTTAAATATTCCTAGAATTCATAGAAGTTTGAAAACTATTGCCATTAATTAAAAATCTTGAGTTTTTATTCAATTTAAAAATTTTTCAAATACGCTTTAAAAAAATATTAATTGGAAATTCGTTTCGAATAATACAATTACCACGATTTATTTTTTATTGAATATATTTGCAAACATTGGGCCATATTTATAGTCATAAATAAAGTATACTTTAAGAGCTTAAAAGCAATGAGCCATAGTTATAGTTAAAAACAAAATATAATTTAACTGAAATATTTATAAAAAAATTTAATTTAAAATTTTGTTTAAGAAATTTACTTGTTATAAATACGGCAGTAAAAGTTTAAAACCATTATTTTGTAAAAAGTATTACTGCCTATTTCTCATTGCCGAATGAATTCTTTCTTTCGTATAAATACATTTGAAACAAAAACAATTTATAAAATTTTGTTCTTCTTTTAAATATATTTGTACGACAATGAAATATATTGCCTATTCGACAATGAGAAATAGGCAGTTAATCTTTATAAACAAACTATGCTTTGATTATTTAAAAGCAGTATTTTGTATGATTTAAAACTCTTAACGGCTAATTCGTAAAAAAAAAATTACAAATAAAAAATTCGTACAAAATTTGCTAAATAAGCTGTTTATAAATATAAAATATTTTTTATGAATACTTTGATTATGATTATGAGTTTGCGCTGTTATTTGCAATACCATCTCCAAAGCCAAACCACAAAAAAACTATATACATATATATTGAAAACTACATATACATACATACATAAATGAGACATGCATAAGTACTAATGCTTATACGAGTATATATGTATGTACATACATAAGTTTGAAATGATTATTTACTTTATGTATTAATTTAGGTACGACAACCACGTGGCAAAAGTTTGGAATCACTAGAAGATATACACGATAACAGTACACGCAGCCATTTGACCTTTAGTCATTATACGACAACCGACTATGGCCATTTTGCCCATCCCGCACAGCTGCAACAACATCAACAGGCCTTGCAACAACAACACTTGCAACAGACTGCGCTAATGGCAGGTGGCGGTGGTAATGCGTCTGCTATGGCCGGGCAACAACGTATGTTAGGCAATCCAGCCACTATGGTGAGTTGTATTTCTGGTTTAACATAAAATAAAATAAAAAATAGAAATAAAAATAAAATTTCCTCTTAAGAACTGGCGCCGTTCTTATGATGATGGGGATATAACACCCACCAATGATGCCGCTGCACGTGAACTCATGTACGAGGAGGGCGGTGGTACGTTACCGCGTCAACAACGTGGCATATTGCAAAGAGCCGTGCTAAATACTATGCCGCCTTTGGAACACCATCATTATATGAATGCAGCCGCGGCCGCAGAATATGTATGTCACGCCGGCGGCTTAGGTCCTCCAACAGCTAATGTTCCATCTAATAGTGTCGGCGTAGGCTCCAGCGTAGGTCCCGGCAATGTTTTAGATAATTCCAGTTTAACTAATGTTAGTTAGAAAAGATGTTTGTATATAATGCCGATATATAAGAAGTTCCTTTTTTATATTAATTTAGCCCTATCTAACTGGAAGTCCTATGACTACAAAAAAAATTGCTCCTGAACCACCAAGACGTCATTGCAGTATACGTAATTCACGCACTTTAAGTCAGGATGGTTCGCAAGTTAATCCTTCAAATATTGCTGGGCATGGATTGTCCTCGAATATGTATTATGGCACTGGTGCTGTGGGACCTGGTGGCACTTCATTACATCCACATGCTGCTTATTTGCAGCAACAGGCTTCCCAACCAATCTATGCCAATTATGCCACAATACAGCAAACTACCGCCGAAATACATTGTGAGAAATTTCATGACAATAAGGTAAGTTTTGTATTATATCTATTTGATTCGTATATTTATCGATAAATGTTTTAGGAAAGTTCATATTTGTCGGCATATTGTATAAGATTGCAATAGGATTTTTTCATTACTTTTCAATTGTAGGATATTGAAGTGTTCCGTGAATATAACTTTTTTAGAAAATTTATGTTATTCATGACATGAGCTATAAAATGTTATGTGGCGATATCTTTATATAAATGGCAAACAAAAAATACGTACTTATAAACGCATATTTATAAGTGCGACTGCAAATTGTCAAGACTTAGATCCAGTTTTTAACTGAATAATTAAGTCCTTTTAAATTCCATTTAACCCTAAACAAATAATCATATTCTGACATGCGTAAAAGATAATCATGCGTAAAATTGACGCATGCTTTTCAAAGAGCATGTTTTCATTAGTTTTAAATTAACTGTTAATAGGCTTAAACATATTATATCACAGCATGTAAATCAATCAAAAATATAAACAGTTTAAATATACTTATATATGTTTATTATGAGAAAAATCGAGAACAAAAAACTTCATAAGTAGTCAACTAAACATAGAAATCATATTTGTTTGAGAACAAACAAATATATATTTCAAAATGGGTTATACGTACCGCTACGTTGTGTGTCTCACGAAAGATCTGCACAACAACTGAGATGTCCAAAGGGCGCAGCGGCGAATTCGCTCTATTTAAAAAGAATTGCAACACTTTGGAAAGGAATGCGTAAATTTTACGCAGATTATTTTTCTAGGGTTAAATAGAAAATTTATTTTTACAGATCACATATAAATATAAATTATACAATCGACAATGCCCATATAAATCCAACTTACATAGGCATTTCAGATTGCGATATGATTTTGATACATTCAGCAGGTGCAGATCTGGCCAATTGGTAGTGTTGCTGACCTATTAGCACGGAGGTTGTGGGTTTTCAAGTAACACAATCGGACCAAAGTGAGCTGGATTTGTTAATCAGATCTGGCATCCCCTAAAACTTATCTAACCTTTTATTTAGCAAAAGTTGGGGAATTGATTTATTCGGAAACAGCTATCGATTTACACATCTAAATACCCAAAAATAATTTGAGACTGAAAACGTTTTTAATTAAGTTAAATTATATAACAAAATTATAAATAACAAGTAAAAAACAGGGAGTGAGGTTTTAGGTATATAATTTAATTATAAATTTATAATTGCTGTATACTCCATTGAATATTTGTTCATCATACTTAAAAATTTTGTATTATGATAAATTCTGCATAGAGATCTCCTGTTACCAAAAATATCAATGTAAGGCTAAAATTCGTCATATTGAAAATTAATGCCGTCGATAACCTATAGCAATTATAGAGTACTTTGAATTATCAGTTTGAGTCGATGAATGCTTCATAGATAAGTTTTTAGCATTATATTGTAGCTATTGGTAGGTTTATTATGGAAAATGTTAGTTTGTTGTCTGTAATTTTGTTTTAAAATGTCGATTTATTTATATATTATTTCCGATAGAATATATTAGATATCGATAAAATCGCTATAGGAAAATTATTATTTTCTCAATGAATTCTATCTAGAAAACTGTGGCTATCGATTAATTTTTAAGTAGTTCTGTGAAAACCTTCTTGCATTTAATTGACTATTATTTTCCATTGCAATTTTACGATATATTTAAGAATTTTGTACTTAAAAATTAACAAACTTAAATAAACTTTAAATTATTTTTCCTTTGCAATTACAGTCCAATTCCAGCATCGATTCTATTGATACAATACCATTTGCCAATGAAAATACTGGTACTATCAAGCAACGTTTACTTAATCGCCAAGAAATAACCGGATCTTCTGGATCTCAAGGTACTCCTGGCAGCCATTTACATTCCTCCTCTTCCTCATCGTCCTCATCATCTACAAACACTATAGCCAATATTGCCCATTCATTCCATTCCCTCAAGTCATCCTCCTCACTACATGATGCCTCCCTAATACGTAGTGAAAGTATTGGTTCAACCGCTAGCGGTGGTAGTGCTGGTTTATCATTATTAAGATCACCTACTTTACAATATCCTCCCGTTAATGCTGACAGTGCGCCATCATTGGCTGGTCTAGGTGCAGATGATAACATGGCCGCTGCTGCTGTTGCTGCTGCTGCTGCCGCCGAAACTCCTAACGATTCTAGTGCCATAACGTCCTCCGCAACGGGTATAGCTGTTGTCAATGTTGGTGCGACCGGTGGTCAAAAGGTTTCGGTAAATGTGCTTAATGATATTGGCAACATGTTGGCAAATCTCACCGATGAATTAGATGCCATGTTAGAGGAAGAAAAACGTGTAGGCTTAAATATAGACAGTGAATAGGCAGTTGAGCAGTAAAATCGTTTTAAGCTAAGAAAGCAAAAAAATAAAATTGAAAAAAATGAGAATCAAAATGAATATTTCATTGCAACAAAACAGGTGCTACACTATAAATCCCACTCTCTACTAACTCCTCCTTCTAAGCAAAATGTTTAATTAAACAAAACTGAAGAAAGACCGAACCTAAATTCATATACCAACACATTTAAAACAATGAGGAATAACTATAACTTCTTAATATTAAAATTAAATATATACATACTATACATATGTACTACACACGTATGTACATATGGAAGTTTGTGTGTACAATATACATATATTATACATACTTATATAAAATTATATACATAGTTTAGTTATTGTATATGTAAGTGTGGGTAGCCCTTTAAGTAAATAACATAATTTTTTTATTTTCATATTGTTTTCTTTTAAATATTTGTTATCTATTTTTTTTATTTTGGAATATATTTCTGTTTTAATTATCATTTCCCTTTAACGCATTGATTTCTTATTAAATGTTTAGTATATATAGTATATGACTAAAGGTATGTTCACACTTATCAAATATTTGCCCCGAAAAACGTAACCACTAAATACTAATGAAAAATATATGTATGAATTTTTATTAGTCGAACTTTTTCTTATGTAAATTGTTAATTTTTTATCGGGGAAAAATATATTTGTTCAGATACGCGTTTATTAATTAAAACAGTTTTATACAAAACTAGTAGACAGTATCAGGAATCCAATATTATTGGAAACTATTTGACTCAATAAATACTTTTTTGAACTAAAAAGTTTTTTATTAGTGTTTAGTGGTTACGCTTTTTTGGTAAAATATTTGATAAGTGTGAACGTACCTTAACTGCTCTTTTCATAATGTACAATTAAAAATTAAAACGTGGACTTTAACTCCAAGTTTGGCATACAAAAGTTGTCGTTAAAGTAAACGTTAAGTCTTAATCAGACATTGTGAAAATGGGCGTAAGTATTAGATATAAAATTTTTTATATAATTGAAATTTATATAAACTAGTATTAATAAGAGTTTAAAACTTTTAGCATACATAATATAAAGGTAAATGAGCAAGAGTTTATGTTTTAACTCAAAAAGCAAAAGCAAGATACTTAAAACATTCCACAGGATTTGACTTAAAAATGCCGCTTCTTTGAAGGATGCGCAATATCATTTACAGTAAGACTATGTAAACACGGGGAAACATTTGCTGCAACACTTTGTGTTTGTTGATGAAAGGGGAAAGACGAATGGAAACGGGTACGGTGTTTCATGTACATGAAACGTTTGTTGACCACGCCATTCTCCGTGAAACAATTAAAAGAAAAAGAAAGAAGAAAAGAATATAATGTATGTATGCTTCAAAACAAATGTTTCAACCGTGTGGACACGAATGCAGCTTTAAAACGCAACGCAATTGACATCCATATAATTAGTCTTATTAGGCTGTCGTAGCGTAGTCGAAACTAAACGACTCCATTTTTAAACATAAGTCAAGCGTTGCCACATCTTATCGATTTCGTCAAGAATATTCTAAGAAAATTAAATTTAGATATCGTAAATACCTATTTTTTCTTGCCATTTTTCCCTTTTCCTTCTATTTCAATCGTGAATAAAAACACGAAAAATGTTCCTTATGAATAATATTTTTCATATAATTATCTAAACAAAAAATTTTTTTGCTCTATTTTAGCCGGCGGACTGGGTAAATATATCATGTAGTTATTATATTTCTTTTAAATATTGAAGTGCGTATATATATTTTTAGGACAAGATCAGTAAATATCCTTCAAAATCAACATCATATCTCAGAAAAATATGTAGTAAAGTTTATTAAAAAAAATCGTCACGGCTGTAAAGAATCATTCACCAAACTTATAAATGTATTTTTTGTTTGCCTATGGAAAAATAAAACGGTTTGAATGCATGTTTCAAACCTTGGCTGAGAATTCGTGTTTGTTTAATTTTAGAATTTCTATTTTCTAATTTAAGCTTTTATGTACTAGTTTCACACTCACGGGGCATTGATAGCAAGGTAGAAAAATGTTTAAGGTAGTTTAACGACTCCAATTTGCACTTAAAGTTCAAGGAAATCTTCATGGAAACATAAATTTCATTGAAAATAATTATTAAAACTGTTGCATTCTAATTCAACAATTCATTAAAGTGTACAAAATGTAATTTTTAATAATATCTAAAAATTTTTTGAGTAACTTTGAACGGACCGCATCATAACTTAGCGAACGAAATCGCTAAGCGCCAGTACGGTTTTGGAAAAAGAGTTTAATTTTTTATCAATATGTATATCTTTTATTTATATCATTTAAAAAATAAAAAATACGTTATAGGTTTTAATTATATTGAAAATTTGGGATGCATATATACATAAATATTAGTTTAAGTTGTATGCTATAGAACAATTTTAACAAAAAAGTTGGTAATCAAGTTTTTGTATCGAAATATTTTTTTGATTTGATTTTGTTCTAGACGTCATCGTGACTTCTATGTTCATTTAAAATGTACGCACCTGTGCTGACATTTGCTATTGTGACTTAACTCGTAACAGAGCAGTTCTGTAAATCGCAATCGTGAAACTACTGGCGAACTCAAATGGCAAGAATGCACAGAGGTGAACTGATGAATTTAGACTAAACTCAACAAAGAAACAATAAAATGATGAATAAATTAAATAAAATATATTTTCTTTTTACTTACATCACAACATTCATAAACTTTCTAATAAAAATATAAGATATATTATTTGTTTTACAACGTTTTCTTTAGCATAAGCGATTTTAATCAATGCCTGATATATTTAATATGTGAGGACATGCAGAAACAAGTTTGACAAAATCTAACTCGCATGTTTTTAAATGGTCGTGTGAGTGTCAGGACATTCCCGTTAGTTTATGGCCATGAGAGAAGGTTTCAAAAATATAATGTCATATATGTATGTGTGAATTAAACTCGTAATGTTTTTATCTTCTGGTTGCCACTTAAAAATAATCAACCGTCTTCAACTTCTTGAACGCTGGGCTTTAGTTTCACTTTTTAAAGCAATTCAAAAAGAAGGATCAAAAATCAAAAAACGGTCTACTAGCCGCAGACTTAAAATAAGTAAGCATTCATACTTTCGCATATATTCTTGAAAATGAAATATTTTACTCGAAGTATTAAATTATCTCGACATCAAATTTTGAAAAAAATACCTAGTAGTTTGGAGTTTTTATTATAAATTGAAAGTTATTCTATTATAAAAATTTCACCAAATATTTCCTATGCATTCCAGAATGAATTTATAACTGGTATCAGGCTACTTGCCTGACCAATCAGCCAACAGCTGGCTATTTTTAACAGCCCCTTGCTATTTTCTAGGTCTTACAGAATAATTTCGGCAGGAAACGATAAATTCCTTATAAAAATTCCACGTTATCATTTTATTTATTATAACATTCTTTTTTCGATGAATTTTTTTTTTAGCAAAAACTCGTGATATGATTTAAAAAAACTTTTCTAATCGTGTTGCAAAATTCAAGTCATGGATGTCAAATTTTTTCTTAAAATAAATTATATTTTAAAAGCAGTATTTCCTTACGAAATACTGATTTTAAATACTAATTCATAAAAATATTTTATGTTTGTAAACTGCTTATTTGACAAATTTCGTACAGTTATAGATTATTTTGACTATGAATGTGATTTACAAAGTAAATTTTTAGCTGCATACATATTATTCTTGCTAAACAAGGCTAAAGTTTACATAGAAAAAGTTAATGTAATTATGTTATATACGATTTTGGAATAAAATTAAACTCTTGTTTATTTAACTTTATAGTAAATAAAATAATACTAATAAATCATGTTATAAAATATAATGGAGGAATTATTGCCTTTTTCCCAATTTGAGCATCATAAATAAAATTAAAAAAATAAATTATCCTTATACACATAAGAAAACTAGGAAGAAACAAACAACTTAATAAAACATTAAAAATCTTATACATACATATATAAAACTAAAACTAAAAATTTAGTAATATAAAGAGGAAAGCTTTTTAAAAGTATACTTTTTGTACGTTTTCAAATAAAACAACATGTTAACATAACAACAACAACAAAAAATATGTTAATAATATAATATACTTAAGTAAATATATACTATAAAATACAAAATTTTGAGGGATTAAAGAAAGTAAAAGAAAATGAAGTAAACATAAAATGTGTTAAGTAAATATTAAAATTGTAGACATTCTAGCACATTTATACTTACATAAAAAATATTTAAAAAAACTAGCGTAAATAATATAAAATAATTGCAAATTATTTATATATTATACACTTAAATAATTCTTAAATAAAATAAATAAAAAAGAAAAACTGAATTTGATGAGTACTATTAAAAAAATTAACTTTTATTTTTATTATAATCTTTACATATTAAATTGAACCAATTCTATTCTAAAATATTGTTTAAAATGTTGTCTTTAAAGTACATTAATTTCATTTTTATGGTATAAGAAGCATTAATTTTTTTGTTATGTTGTAGTCATGACATAACTTATTTTGTTATTTTATAAATGCATATATATATATATATATATATATATATATATATATATTTAAACAGATGTTTGTAGTTACATATAACTATATGTTATTTCTTAAATTATTTCAGTCTCGTGCTACATTATATTTTAATATGAGCAGTTTTCTTATGGCATAACAATAGTGAATGTGGTCAAATTTTCTTTATTATTATTATTTGAAATCCATGTTTTTAAAATACATATTACATACATATAACATTTTTTAATTATATATAAAAATTTTCGAAATATGTTCTTTACTGCTGTCTTTTTTCAAGCAATATTTATATTTTATTTAATTTATTATATAAGAAGTTTATGTTTTTAAGATATTTTAAAAATTTATAATCGGTCTTGTTGCAAGTATCTGTATCGTATGACTTCGGCGTATTGCGTGTGTGTTATCTCAATATGAAAAAGTCGAAGTCCAAATATGACAATGACACTCGTTGTAAGGCTGAATATTGAAATCAAAACGGCTCTTAAAATAAGTAAAAGAAAATAAACTTGATTAAAAAATAATTAAAAGATTATGTAAGTGTTATTCCATTTAATTAAAATTTATATACAAAAGTAAATAAAATATAATTAATATTACATTTATTGAGTTTTATTTGAATAAATAAGATTTTAGTTATTGAAAATAGACTGGCCAAACAACAATCATAAATGATGAAACGTAAAAATAAGGCTAGAATAGCTATTACAGAAATACGTTGTAAACACATATATAATTTTGAAAACGTATTTTGAAACCCACCAAAAAAAGATATAAATGTTTAATGTTTTATTATTATTTTTTTTTAACAAAGTTAAAAGAAAAAACCAAGGAATACGTGAAACATTTCGTTACGATTGCTGTTTTTATTCCCCCTGATTGTGTAAGGCGTTGGCGTTTATGCTCAAGACGTTTTTTGTACAAGATTAAAGAATAACACAAAAAGTTTTCTTGAATCTACTACGAAAAACGCCAACGCCTTACACTTTTATTTAAACCAAAGATAAATAAAATATACTCCTGTCAAATTTACTTTTTGTCGCTTAGGCTTTTTTGCGGTTATGGGACGATATGTGTATCATTGGTTTCACTGTTGGTCTTAAAACAATTCTTAAAAAGTATTCTCTGTATTTTATAATAATATGTTTCAAAAATTTTAGCGATGGCATATTACGGATAATAAAATACCATAAGCTGCGTTTAAAATATCGCCTAATTATATCATGTAAAATTGGCAATGCTGGCAACCTTAATCAACGTGTAACTAGACCCAGTTACGAATATTCCGAGTACTGAGAATTGTAAGCCAAATAGTAACACAGAGTTTTTATTAGCTTACTTCTTATTATACAATGTACATGGTATGGTACTACACGCTAAGAGAAAGTAAGCTGATTGTGGTATAGAAAAGAGTGTAACACACCTTTTCGTTGTATAGAAAAATATACGCAATAACGGTGTTGCTTACTCTGCAATGTACAAAGTGTGTGATAGTGTGTTGTCGATTGAAAAAAAGGAAAATTAAAAATTCCTAAGCCAAACAGAATAGTTTATAATTTAAAAGTGAAATATAAGTGCTGCTTTTAAGTAAGAAGAAGTAAAACCCTAAAAAATTAAATTAAATATATATCAGTTATGAAATATATTAACACAATTCTTTTAATAAACAAGAAAAAATAATATTTTCTGCAGGGTTTTGTCAATCCACACTTCCGTGTACCTTGTATATGAACAAGTACTTTGTGTAAATTACAATAAAGTTTACAAAGTATATGCAGAAGTACTTCGCTTCGATTACATAACAATAATACAAAGTACATAGAAAATTGTAGTGACGTGTTATACTTTCTGGTACACATTGTCTGTTGGTGGTCATCAATGAAAAAGCGGCCATGGTCTATATAAATGTAAGCCAGAAATGTATACAGAGTTCCGAGTACTCCATAAACACAAAGTATGCTACACGTATTTACTTACGTGTAAGACACGCTCGTCACTGGGGAGTTTACGTACAAAATACCAGTTGTTTTGCTACCCGGTACAGCAATAAAACACCAACTACTTAACAAAACCGATTACAAAATTTGACATTAGTAGTTGTTCGTAATTCGAACAGCGCTGTTGCGTTTTTGTTTGGCCATCATTTTATCATCAGAAATTAAGTGTAATAAAAAAATAACAAATTCTATTTATCTTAAAAATTCCATCGAAAGACAAATACGCGAATTGCAAATGTTTATATAAAAGTAAATGATAAAAGTTATATAATTGTGGTATTTAACATATTAGAAGGAAAAAACCACGAAGTAAACAGCAAGCAAAAATAAATAAGTAATATAAATTTGTGCAAAAACATTTATGTACTTACGATTAATAAATAAATAAATTATGGTTGAATTCCATACACATGCATTCTCTTTTAAATATTAATAAATGATAAAACCATTTTGGTGTTTGGTTGTGTCTCCCATTAAATCTGTGCTTTGATTTTTATTGTCGCAATGAATGCACTAAAATAGTTTTTATTTAACCAGACAGTAAAAGCAGAAATTTTTCAAGTATGTTATAGCTTCTGGTTACTAAAATACATAGTACCACGCTGCGATATCACGAAATTTGCTTTGTTTTTAAAGTTGGAAAAAAATTTTGTATTTGTCTTTTTGAGTATTGTTTGTGTTTACTCCATAAGTCTAATTACAATAGCATTGCTTGCCGAAATGTCGACCGAAGATACCGAGCTGGACCCGCGTATAAAGGTGAGTCACAACTATCTTGTGCCATTTAATGATATTTATTAGCTGACAAACTTTGCGTGTGGTAAATATCTCATATTGGATTACATTAATGGCCATATACTGTATAAATACACAATTATTGCATATTGTAGAGGGTTTCAGAAGTTCATACAATATTATATTATCGGTACCTATATCGGATTAAAAGTAATTATATTATTTTTATAAAACCATACCATATTGCCATGATCAGGCTTGTGGTAAAGTTTAACGAGCTTCTCAAAGAGTTTATAAAAACTTTACATTCTGCTTGATTTGGTAATGAATATTCCTCAAATGATGCAGCTAACAAGTCAAGTCCATACATGCGTGTAAGGAGTGCTGGACTGAAATATATTGTAAGAAATGTGGTCAACTTAACATTACGATGTCCTTGCACTAGACCATATTAACCATCTTTATAGAAAAGTGGGCTTAATGCCACGAAAAGGGTAATTTTGTACCTTTGATATTGAACTTTTTTTAAATTTCAAATATATATATATTATCTGTTTATATCACATTTTTAAATTTTTTCATTAATTATGTTCATCTTTACAGATGATTTGTAAAAAAAAACAAAAAGTAAAAAAAAAATTTTTCGGCGCAGAGGTCCCTTTTCGTGGAGCTGCTCTCATATAATATTATAATTTAGTATGGAAATAAGCTATTACTGTATAAGTGTATATAAATAATACCTATTTATATATACGAAAAGATACAAGGAAATGAATTTCATGTATCCATTTTTTATTTTATCTATTTATTTACTTAGTACTATTCAAAATAGTTCTGTTTCTCATAAACTGGATTAATTGTGTAATATTAACTTTAATGTTTACACAAAATTCTACGTTGAATTGTATTGACTAGGATTTGTCTGTAGATGATTGTTTGTTATCGGGTGACTTTTTCAGTAATGTGCGAGCGTTGTTCATATAATATTTATCGTAATCCATTATGCATACGTTAAAAAAGCTCAAATTAAAACTGTTTTAATATTCGTATTTGCGAATATCGAAAATTGGCATTCGCCATATTACTAATATCTAATATATAAACTTACCTAATATAAGACTCCCCAAATTGCTTTCTTAAATTTATACTTAAATATAAAGTTCAATGACTATGAATTTCAAGTATGTATGTAAATTCAAATTTTCATAAAAATGCATACTAAAAGTAATTATTAAATGCTTACATTTCACACAATATTTTGCATTTGATAAAATATTTTCCCCATCTATTGTCTTAAGCACAAATTAACCATGAAAATTTTCACTATTCAATTATAATACAATAAATGATGTAAATTAAAATTTCAAACAACGAAAATTAACACAATATCTTTATATGTATGTATGTATCTGTGTAGGGATTTACATAGGCTTAGCGCTAACTGGCTAAATACAATTAAATTGCTGAGATTGTTTCTTGTTGTTTGTTTCAAATAGTTTCACACGCAATATGGCATGGAAGTTATTGGAATTTCCTGGAAAAGATTTAAGAGTAAATTTTACTTTGAAAAAAAAACTTTTGTAATAAGATTAAAAATATGAAAAATTCGCTGTTTTAATGTTCTCTTTAAAATGTATGAAGATATATGTATATATATATATATATATATATATATATATATATATATACATATATATATATATATATATATATATATATATACATATATGTATATATATATATATATATATATATATATATATATATATATATATACATATATCTTCATACATTTAAAAGAGAGCATTAAAACAGCGAATTTTTCATATTTTTAATCTTATTACATAAGTTTTTTTTTTCAAAGTAAAATTTACTCTTAAATCTTTTCCAGGAAATTCCAATAACTTTCATGCCATATTGCCAAAAAAAGATATAAATGTTTAATGTTTTATTATTATTTTTTTTTAACAAAGTTAAAAGAAAAAACCAAGGAATACGTGAAACATTTCGTTACGATTGCTGTTTTTATTCCCCCTGATTGTGTAAGGCGTTGGCGTTTATGCTCAAGACGTTTTTTGTACAAGATTAAAGAAAAACACAAAAAGTTTTCTTGAATCTACTACGAAAAACGCCAACGCGTTACACTTCTATTTAAACCAAAGATAAATAAAATATACTCCTGTCAAATTTACTTTTTGTCGCTTAGGCTTTTTCGCGGTTATGGGACGATATGTGTATCATTGGTTTCACTGTTGGTCTTAAAACAATTCTTAAAAAGTATTCTCTGTATTTTATAATAATATGTTTAAAAAAAATATATCATATATCTTCATACATTTAAAAGAGAGCATTAAAACAGCGAATTTTTCATATTTAATATATGTATATATTTATATATATATATATATATATATATATATATATATATATATATATGTATATATATATATTTTTTTACATAGGTGCCACTAAGGAATAAAAAAAATTTATACAACAACAATTTATTAGCGAAAGTGATGACATTGCTTTGTTTAAGTGCATTAGCTATAAAATCATAATTTATCCAATTATAAAACTATAATTTATCTAGTATTTAATTGTTTGCCTTGCTAAAACTGAAATATTATTTTGTTTAGTTTTTAATCAATATACATAACTAATAATATTTTAAAAAAGGTCAATGTTTAATATGAATGGTTTTTTGCTTCTCAAAACAGGTTAATGGTCAATATTTACATATGCATGTTTGTACGTACATAAATGCATAATGCTATACAATTTAAATGAAAATATTTTTAAAGCAATTCTATGTACTATTTGCTTTTATTGTAAATTTTTATATATTATTGCTTTTTTTGTTTAACAATTTCTCTAAGATTTCAATCAACAACACCTTTATTCTCTTTTATAAATTAATTTAAATACAGTGGTAGCCAAAAAATATGACCACAAAACAGCAATTATTGTTTTAATACATAATTGTGGTAATTAAGAGTTAGTCGTTTATAAATATTTGATATTAAAGTATAAAAAATAAGTAAAAGATTGAAATAATCTATGCTTACATGTTTAAGAGATTATCCTCTATCACTTTGTGTTTCTTAAATCTATCAATTATTTTTATATCATCAGAAGAACTATGATAAATATTAACGACCATTAGTTATTATTCAGGCTATGTGTGTGACGATAAATTTATTGCTGTATTCACAAAAATTAATGTGTACTTCAAGTGTGCTTTAAAGTAAAAATTTCATAGAAAATTTATTTTAAAGTATTGATCAAGTCTAGTCTATTTTTTGTGAATACTGCTGTTATTATATACACAAACCGGAATTTGTATCAAACCTATTCTGAAGTAAAGAGAGCTCTGTTAACCATTTAACATTTGGAGTAAAATTTGATTAAATTCATTTGGAAGCCAAAATCTAGGAACTGGAGCCAGTTCCACCTAAACTAGTAAGTAGAAGTTATGGTCCAAGAGATACTTAATAAATATATACTTACGGGATGTACTGAAAATATAAAATATTGTAATAACATTTATTTAAAAAATATATATTTTTCTGATATAATTTTCGAACTCGAATAATATCAATTTTAAAAAGATTGTTTCCAAAAACTGGCTTGAGAGGATTAGTTATCACTATGGATATACATA
The DNA here is from genome assembly GCA_951800035.1 of Linnaemya tessellans. Classification (NCBI taxonomy): domain Eukaryota; kingdom Metazoa; phylum Arthropoda; class Insecta; order Diptera; family Tachinidae; genus Linnaemya; species Linnaemya tessellans. The sequence goes on along the minus strand of OX637534.1, from coordinate 26,911,392 downwards.
TATATATATATATATATATATATATATATATATATATATATATATATATGTATATATATACATATATAAAAATATATATATATATATACATATGTATATATATATACATATGTGTATATATATATATATATATATATATATATATATATATGTATATATATATATATATATATATATATATATGTACATATATATATATATATATATATATATATATATATATCAGTGCATAATTCTAAAACATGGGTTAGTCTCTTTCGGTTTTCTATTTTATATAAACTTCATAACATGATATACATATGTATGTGCATATATATACATACATATACAATTTGTATTGTTAACACCACATGCCGAGTATAGTATTTTGGTGTGAATGTTTTCATTTAAAAACTTTATAAAAAGCTAATCACAACAAAGAAAATGTAAAAATGCATATTCTAAACACGTTGTTGTCTGGTTAAGTCTTCATATCTATATTCTCTATTTGGACATGCATACTTGCATGAAATAAAAAAAAACAATTTGCTTGATGTAGTTAAATGAACTATAGAAATTTAAGTAAATACAATTAATTATTTTATGGTTAATCCAATGTAAAAACGGGCAAAAAGCAATTTTTAGTTCGGTTCTAATATGTTTTCATATCTGAGAGGTGAAAACCACTGCGTAGGTCTATATATTTCTGCTTTTCAATACTAATTTATTTATTTCTAGAATGTGTAATACGTTTGATGACCAAATAAAGTTTTATTTCGTTACCTTAATATAAAGAAAATTGAAAAATGAAGCCCATGACTCTTCCAATTTCTAGTACCAACGAATTTCTTGCAAAAGCTTCCAATATATTTATTATACATGTAAAGAAAAAGAAAATTTCGGTTTAGTTGGTTATTTTTATGTAACAAAAAAATTTCTGTTGTCCAAACCTTTAATAGTGTTATTGAGTTTGTTTGATTGTTAATACTAATTGTATTCTTCCTGAAGTATTACATAATTCTAATTTTATATATCAAAATATTTATTGGATTTTTTAATAGCAGCCTATTCAGGACACCCGAGGTCATCTACATGTTCAGGCGGACTTAATAAGGGGGCAGAATATATTTACTTTAAGAGGACGTATCATTATATTGTGGAAATTATACTCCATCACCAATTTTGGCGAAGGGAATAAAAAAATTAATGAAAACTTTTGAACACGTGTCAATTTGTGTTCTATTATTATTGCTTATTAAATAGTATTTTAATACTTTAAAATTTTACATATCGCACTTTTTTTGTCTCAAAAGAGCGTCAACTCAAAATTTAAAAATTTTCAGTAGAGGCAAAAAACTGCAAATTTTGTATACTACTCTAAATGACAAAGAGGTATACAATTGTATATTTTTTTGGCGGAAGAATAGAGATGTTGATGTAAGATTTTTACAGTGGGTAGATATGACCACTGTACATCGATTTCTTGTAAAAAGTGAAATTGTAAACATATGAATTGTAAACATATACATATATATGTATATACATATATATATACATAAATATGTATATATACATATGTATATGTACATATGTATATATATGTACATACATGTATGTATATACATATATATATATATATATATATATATATATATATATATATATATATATATGTATATATATATATATACACATATATATATATGTATATATATATATATATATATATATATATATACATATACATATACATATACATATATATACCTACACACACTAATCATATATGTATATACATATATAATTAAATATACATACATATATGTATATGATTAGTGTATGTGACCTTCTCCGAGAAAAGGGACCTAGTGTGTGCAAATGAAGTTTTGAGAAAAACGCATTTAAAGTTTTATAACGCATTATCACTTTGAACACACCTTCAGTTGGGAGATGCAATTTGGTATGGTTAGTTATGATTGGGTGCCGACTTTGGTGACGTCATGCCTATGTGCTGACGTATTTTTTTTCGCTTTTAGTGTGACATTACCTTTGCTATTGTTGCTGCTCTGTACACATTGTAAAAATTACTATAAGAAAGGAAAAGAACAAAGCGACGCTTCAGTCGTGTGCCAACTGTTTGTTTGTACGTTTTTATGGGGTAAATAAATTTTTATCAGAAATCTAACTTATTGCATCTTATTCTACACCCTTTTCGGTACCAGAATCCACTCTTAAGTCCAAACCCGTTTTTTGCCACACGAGGTCCTTTTTCTCGGAGAAGGTCAAATAGTGAATGAAAAATCCCGTTGCATGGTGTTTACAATACGTAAAGAAAAAAAGAATTCACATGCAATATTTTTTAAAAATATAACTTGATATACATAGATGTATCTTCGACTACCTTTACACTTTTGTATATAATTATATATATACATATGAATATAGTCGCTTTCTAACAGTCATATATTGATTTTTTGAGATATATATTTTGTATGATATCTATATTTAACAAATTATAGTTAGTCATTAAATCACGTTTTTTATTTTTCTGGGACACGAGCCGAAATATCGTTCACATGTAAGTAAAGATGTGTGCCAACTACCACATACATGTCTAGAAAACGTGCCCTTATTTGAGAAAAAAAAGCTACAAGCACCCTTTTTTTAACTAACAAACATAGAAACTTTTTTCTATTCGCCAAATAGAGGTCAAAGTTTTGTGTTTCTTCTTAAAAATTGTACGTGTTTTTCATTACAATCCGTAAAGAATATTTGTACTCGTATTTACGAGTACGTACATATAGTAGGTTAGTATGTACATACATATGTATGTCTGTATGTATTTATTATAACTGACGTGAATTTAGCACGTTTTGGAAAAAGCGTTAGATAGACAAAGGTACACATGTACATACGTACATATAGTTGTATTTTTGTTAGAACTTTTGCGTAAAAGCAAATAAATTTCTTAAAAACAGCCAATTCTTACATGTAGATGTATGTACCAGAGTTGTAAATGAATCATTCTTTTTTGATTTCAATTCATTACGAATTAGCTAAATTTTGAATTAATTCTTTTCACAAAAAAAAAAAAAGAATTAAATGAAATTTTAATCAATTCATTTGAATTTAACAAACATGGACTGCACTTCATTTCCAATTCAAATGAATTGGGCAAAATGAATTGCAATTCATTTTTAATTCAAATGAATTGGTAAAATTAATTGCAATTCATTTCCAATTCATTTGAATTGAATTGACTTTGAATTAATTCAAATGAGTTAGAAGAAATGAATTGCAATTCATTTCCAATTCATTTGAATTAATAATAATAATAAGTTGGTGTTTGGAGTTTGGTTCTTCAAGTACTACTTATTTAGCTTTTGACATACGCTGAATAACAAGAAATTTAATATTTAAAATCTATTAATAATTCCGGAAATTTTGTGACCCACGAATAAAGCTGATAGGATTTTCTCAGCTCCCTACTAATTCAAGTAATATTCTGCCGTTACCTGCTAATTACAGTACATCATTGGAATTTCTATTCTTATTATTTCCTATGCCTTTCGACGATTATCTCGTACTACGTGATATCCGAAATGAGAGTAATTCTGTCTGATATAATAAAATGTAATGGATAACAAAACGGGAGTGATGCTTCTTTACATTTACTTACAGTAGTTTTTTTTCAAAATCAATTCAATTCAAAGAAATTGGAAATTAATAATAAATTCATGTTTCGATTTCATTTGAATTAATTCAAATGAATTGGAAAAGAATTGCAATTCATTTTTCTAACTCATTTGAATTAATTCAAAACTAATTCAAAGGAATTGGAAATGAATTGCAATTCATTTCTTCTAACTCATTTGAACTAATTCAAAGTCAATTCAATTCAAATGAATTGAAACTGAATTGCAATTCATTTGAATTAAAAATGAATTGCAATTCATTTTGCCCAATTCATTTGAATTGGAAATGAATTGCAATTCATGTTTGTTAAATTCAAATGAATTGATTCAAATTTCATTCAATTCGTTTTTTTGTCGAAAAGAATTAATTCAAAATTTTACGAATTCAGTGCATGAATGATTCGCGAATTATTTCAAAAATGAATGATTCTTTTACAACTCTGATATGTACTATGTACATAGTATGTATATTGTTTCATATCTACTTATACATACATACATACGTACCACTAAAATTTCTTATCCATCGATTTTGAATAAAGTAAATATATGTATGTATATGTATGTATTGTGTTATCTGAAATAAGTACATACATATATTATTAAAATAAATCTTTGTATGTATGTTTGAACTTGAATATTCTAAATGTTGTTAAACCTTTATGTATGTAGTAGGTATGTGCAATATAAATCAATATTTCACGTACATATTTATTATATTTGCTCTTTTTCAGACGTTGAAATATGTAAAAAAATGTATTGTAATGAGTATATAATTTGCAAAAACTAAAACCTATTTTAATTAAAATGAAATAAAATGTTTCACATTTTGGCGGATTTGAACCCAGACCTTTAAAGAAACTAAATGTCTTAAGTGTATATATTGTGTACTTAACATTGCGTGTCAGGGATGGAAAATGACTATTTTGATTTTGTACTAAGCAAAATGTACTTTTCATACCATTACGGTACCATTTAGAGGGTCCGCCATCTAACCTTTTTGTTTTTCAACTATTTTATTTTTATTTATTTACTTAGTTTATGGATTAATTCCTTACAAACTATATTATTACAATAAACCAGAAATCTGGTATTAAAATTTAGTTATTTAAAAAATAGTATTATATTCATTTTAATAGTATATATATCTAATGAAAAATCGATAAAATTATACATTTCATTAAAGCAACAACATAATCTTCTTAGTGGATCAGACATAGCAAAGTTGGTACGAAAAGTTCTAACAAATAATGGTTGAAATGATCGTAATGAGCGTTGTGGAATGTTAAACGTGACATTGCTCAATAAAAACTCGGAGCAGATTCTACCATTTATTAAGTTATAAGAAAAAGCTACATTGAGCATTATTCTCCGGCTTCTTAATGTAGGCAGGTTAATTACAGCTAATCTTGTTGAATACGGCGGAAGTTGAGTTAGGTCATGGTAAATGTTTCTTAAGCAGAAAATAAGAAACTGTTTTTGAACAGACTCAATGCGATCAATATGTATTTGGTAGTAAGGATCCCAAATGATGGAACCATACTCTAGAATTGGCCTTACGAGTGATATGTATAGTTGTCTTGTTATGAAAGTATCGTTGAATTCCTTCGACCATCGTTTCACAAAAGCTAAAATGCTACGCGCTTTGTTCACAGACATCGTTATATGTTGCACAAAACTTAGTTTTGAGTCTAACAATATGCCCAAATCCATAAATGTTTCAACAGTGTCTAAGCAGTACAAATCGAACTTGTAAGCAAATACAGAACCACGAACTCTTGAAAAATTTAGATGTTTACATTTTTTTAAATTTAACTCCATTAAATTAATTTTACACCATTTGTAAAAATTATCCAGGTCATTCTGTAGAAGAAGATGATCAGCTGGCTGTTTAATACTTAAAAATATCTTAACGTCGTCAGCATACATCAATACGTTGCAGTGTTTAATTGCCTCCGGTAGATCATTTATAAAAAGTAAAAATAGAATTGGGCCAAGGTGACTACCTTGTGGCACACCAGATTTAACTTGAATACTTCTTGAGACTGCATTATTAAATTTAACAGATTGCGTTCTGCATGCAAGATATGACTTTATCCACGAGATGAAAATATTACTAAAACCCAATAAATCCAATTTTTTTAATAAAAGAATATGATTTACTTTGTCAAAAGCTTTACTAAAATCGGTGTATATTGCGTCAGTATGGTAGCCATTATTGAAAGCTTGGTTTACTAATGTTGTAAGCTGGAGAATATTGGTTGCAGTGGAACATCCTTTACGAAAACCATGTTGTAATGGGGATAAAATAGGATAAACTTGATGGGTTATACAATCAATCATACATTTTTCGAACAGCTTGGGTAAATCACTCAGTTTTGCAATACCTCTGTAATTGCTGATATCAGACTTGTTTCCAGACTTAAACAAGGGAATAATAAACGATTTTTTCCATATTTTAGGAAAGTAACCGCATTTTAATGATGTATTAAAAATTATGGACAAAGGCATTGCTAGACCTGAAGCGCAGTTTTTTAGAACACAACTAGGAATCCCGTCGGGGCCGCTAATCTTGGATGACTTAGTTTTATTTAAACAATTAAAGATGTGACTGGTAGTTATTACAGGTGGCGAAATAGTAAAATTATCAACGATTTTGTATGGGTAGATAGTGTTCTTTTCATACGTAACAGTGGAGTATGTTGAAGCAAAATATTTCGCAAACATGTTGCTAACTGTAGGCTCATCACTGGACTCGGAACGTAAATATTTCATTACTTTTGGAAAGCCCGAAGCTCTTCTTTTACAGTTTACAAAGTTGAAAAACGATTTAGGGTTATGGGCAAAGTTAAGTTTGGTGACATGAAGGTAGTTTTTATACATCTGTACATTTAGTAAATTAGTGCTTATTTCGTGAATGGTAACACTTAGCTCATGTCTAATATGACAGATAATTATTTTTTTCCTTCCGCTGAACGAATATGGTTGTGTATACGCTTGAACAACGCTGGTAAGTGGGCCCTGCGATCGACTTACAGAAGATGCCGATTTTGCCAAAAAAAATCATCTTTTCAGATGAAGCTCATTTTTATCTTGGCGGGTATGTAAATAAGCCAAATTTTCTCATTTGGGGCACAGAAAACCCGCACGCATACATTGAAAAGCCGGCGCGCCCAAAACGAGCCACTGTTTGGTGCGGATTTTGGTCCAGAGGCATAATTGGGCCATTTTTCTTCGAAAATGAGCAAGGAGTGGCCGTTACAGTCAATGGCGATCGTTATCGGGCCATGTTGAACGAATTTTTGTTCACAAAAATTGAAGAGGAGGATATTAGCAACATTTGGTTTCAACAGGACGGCGCTGCGTGCCACACAGCCGAAGCTACACTCGATGTTTTGCGCCCTGTTTTTGAAGATCGCATTATCAGCCGCAGAGCTGATGTCGTTTGGCCACCTCGGAGCTGCGATTTGACACCGTTGGACTATTATTTGTGGGGCGCCGTCAAAGATAAGTGTTACGCCGACAAACCAGAGAGAATTGACGCTTTAAAGGACAATATTCGTGAAGCCATTGGTGAAATACAGCTGCACACAATCGATAATGTGCTTAAAAATTGGACCGATCGTGTAGGCTACTGCATGGCCAGCCGAGGCAGCCATTTGAATGAAATTATTTTCCATTATTAACCGGAAGGATTGTACTTTCAAATAAAAAAAGAAATTTGAGAAAATATTCAGTAGTTTTTTTTTATAGCATTATCAAAAAACAAAAAAGTTATTTGGCGGACCCTATATATTAAAAATAAAAACTCAAAAACTTGTCTATACAAATTCACAACTATACAACAAAAATGTATTATATTCAAAAAATTCTAGAAATCAGTTAATTAAATTTTATTTTATTTAAATTATTTTAGTTTCTGTTAGCTTAAAATTGAGGCAACGATACATTAATTGAAAACGTTTTCGGTATTTGGGAATCACTTTTTCACTGTGATTGTTTTTGAATCACATACATATATGGCAGCGTAGTGATGTTGGGAAAAAATATTTCTGTTACATAAGCGTTTTATTTCTCAACATAATATCCTTTTTGATTAATACATATAGTCTATATGGGTTTTTAAATTTTTTCTATTCTATCGAAATATGTAATAGGTTTTCCCCCGAAACCTTTAATTAATTCTTCATTCGGCCCATTTATCAGGTTTGTAAAATCAAAATAGTCCTATGAACATTCTGGATGGGGTAACAGTTCGTAGTTCATGAATTTTTGCCATACTGACTGCACACGTATGCACTTGTGTATTATCGTGTCCAAATATTTCTGTAAGATATGAGGTACTCACTGAGCCTCCAGTCTAATCCACCTCACGTATATGTACTTTCATTTTCTTCGATCGTCCAATATTAATCCGAGAATTTAACGACGATTTCTGGCACTTTTGGACGACCTAAATATACGGCATCTTATTCTGTAACTATTTTGTCAAGACAATATCAAAAATGGGACACTTCTGTACTCCTTTTTTTTAGCAATTGACAAATTTTTAACAGAGTTATATTCAAGACTTTATAAAGTTTGTCAGAAGTGGCCTATTTTTGATATTGTCTTGATGTTACGTTAACAAATATTTACAGAATAAAGGGAACGGTATCGCTATTGCTGCAACAATGAAATGTATTGTGCGAAGTTCCAATAGTATTTATAAAGTCTTTCCTTGGTTTCAGTCATTGTTTTTTTAGGCAAAAAATAAAGTTTAATCAACACACGATATTCAAATTTTTTTTAATTTTTGTTAAAATTCAGGAGCTTGTCTACTTTTAATGGATGCCGAGGACGAGTCATTCGATTTTCAAAAGTAAAACACCAGAAGATGTGTAATAAAATTTTATTTATTTTAGTGGAATATAATTTTTCTCGTATCTCTTATCGTTTTGGAATTATTCAGAAATTAATGGAGAAAAATATTTTTTTTCGTGCAAAATTCGTAATCTTTTTTAGTTTAAAAATAGAGTTAAAAAAACAAAGCAAATATTCAACACATCTTAAAAATAAAATAAGCTATAAATCATAAAAATCGGTTAACAAATTTGGATTTTTTTGTCAACTACACATGTTCTGGTGTTTTACTTTTGAAAATCGGATGATTCGTTCTCGAGTTAAGGCCCGTACCTCACTAATTTAGGGGGGAAAATTTGCCACGCCTATAATAAAAATCCCGACCTGATGGAAAAAAACCGAAAACGGATTTGAACTTAGCGCATCAAAATCCATATAGTCCACATAATTTTATTTAAAGGAGACACAAAAAATAATTTTTTGCGGAGCAGTCAAACAGTCCTCGAATTTCGTACATTCACTCACATATGTTTCAGCTATATAGATCTGAGGGGATTTATTAATCCACTCAAAGATCTCTTAAATAAAACACTCTTAATTTTTAGTAATTAGAAATTAAAATTAAACTTTATTTAAGAAGAGATCTTATTTTTCGTTTTTTGGTTAAGCACACGGTTCTTATTGCAATCGTTAGCAAATCGAGAGAGAGAGAGTTCTTTTTTCTTCTTACAAAAACCAAGTTATCATTTTTTATTGTTCAGTGCAGCCGAGTTGGCATTATTATTTTACGACACAAAGTTGTATGTGAGTGAATGTTCGCCACAGATCAATTTATTTCTAAAGATATTTTTATATTAAAATTGATATGTAGGAATTTCGTATGAAAAGTGTTCCGAGCTTTCGTAAAACCGTCATATTCCAGCCTCACATGTAGTTGCCGGAACGCAATTTGAACAAAATAACATTTTTTCGAAAATGTAAATTTAAAAATAGCATTTCAACATTAAATTTTTTTTAATCAAAACACTTTTTAATACTCTGTAAATTAAAAGTGTATATAAAAAAAAACTAAAAATATATATGATGTAATCTTTTGTTTCCTTTTCGTCCTTAAAAAAAATTTAAAACATTTTTAAACAATTACTGAAGTGTATGAAATGCTAATTGAGCTGAAGGTTAAAAATCAATATTTGTAAAGTGGAAATTCATGAAAAAAATTAAATAGCCAGATCATTTAACAATTACTTGTAATTGTAATTTCCGTTTAACGCATAATGCTGTACCAAATAAATTATACAAATTTCATTTCAATTACACCCACAGAACTGAGTGCCACACCAAGTTAAACAAGAAAAAACGTTTATATTCGACCGAGTCGAATCTTAAAGACCCTCCAAATATTTAGTAAGTAAAATCAGGGAACATCTCAGCTTCTTATAGGCTTAAGGAATAAACATTTTTCAATATTTACATTATTTTGTATATAATATCGTACGTCAACGTCCACTAAAGGGGGCGGGGATCTTTTGTTTTCCACAGACGAACGTATGGCCACTGATCAAGAATATATATACTTTATGGGGTCCAATTCTTTTTGGAGGGTACTAAAACTGTATTTTGTCGGGGTCTCTCTGGAAAGGGCTGTAGGGGAGACATTTCACCTTTGCCATAAAACTCTAAAAATAAATGTTGGGATAGTTAAACGTAAAATTGATTTTTAATTTTTTATAGGCTCATTTAAAGGGCAAAGGGAGAGAAGAGGATAGGGCAGAGGAGTACCAGGTTACATATCAGCTTCGCTATTAAAGCTTAAAAATGTTATTTTTATGGAATGTAGGCTTAAGTAAAACAACTTGTTAAGTTTTTACACTCTTTTTGGATATAGTAACGCTCAATAAAAGGGGCGAGGCCCAAAAATTAATGTTTTCGATTTTATGGGTCCAAGTTTAACGCGTGGCACCTTCTTTGACATAAAAATATATCATTTGCTTAACAAAATTACAAAAAAAAAAAAATTATGTTGTTTTTTAGACGTTAGTATAGTTCTTGTTAGGGGAACTTTTTTTCCTCTGGCCCGATTCAACTTATTTATGAACTTGACCTCTGCCATTCTTCAAGAGTCTGGCCATACCAAATTTCAAGAGTCTGGCGCTTTTCGTATGGACTGAATCGTGATTTCCACAGACGGGCGTACTTGCTCAGATCGTCTAAGATTTAATCACTGATCAAGAATATACATATATATATATATATATATATATATATATATATGTATATATATATATATATATATATATATATATATATATATATATATATATATATATATATATATATATTTATATTTATATTTATGGGCTCTCAACCTGGAACTTTTTCATCACCTTCCTTCGACAGTTTCCCTTTTTACAAATTATACCTTTTGCGTGTGGCTTCTTCTTTTAATCAAAGATTTTGTTTCATATGAGGACCTCCGCCAATTGGTTTTCGAGTTTTTACACATATTTTGAAAATATCAAATCCTTATAGTGAAAGACCATAGAAATCGAATGCAATTACTGGTGCTAGACCAATCTCTGATTTAACTACTTATCGAAAATGTACTATTTTCCTGATTTCAAACAAACACATCGGTTTTTATTTGTTTTTATAAAATCTTGCAAGTTTTTATTAATTTGTAATTATTTTCTTTTGTAAAAGCAAAAAATTCAATATTTAAAATCGAAATCAAATTAAATATTAAAATAACTTGAACAGGGCAGCATAGTCCATATACATCTATCATCATCTGGTGTTGAGCGACCCGCAACTAAAATTTGTTGTATTTTTGTATAACTCAAGGCACACATGAACAACTTGTTTTTAAATATTTTAACTTTATCACCTTCCAAAGTCAATGGTTTGAGAGTCCAACTGTGCCCAGAAGGATCTTGGGCGTAGTTCCAACCCTTAATCCAATGTTCACCAGTGTCTTCCATAACGTAATACATATTAAATCGTATGCCTTTAAGTGTAACATTGTACTCCATGTTGTTGTAATCAGTACCAATAACGCGTGCTTTTATATGTCCAGTTGCATCAATGTAGTCTCCTGCACCCCAAACAAAAACTGGGTTATCGGATGATGGTTCTCTGCTTTCTATCAATGCAGTATAAATGTATGACCCAAAATGATCATTCCGAAAAGTAAAGCATTCATCATCAAGCAAACTTTGTATGTATTCATTAACATTAACGCGTTCTGTTTCACCCAGGAGTAGAAAACCACACAAAAGTATTAAAAACATTACGTTAGATACACTCATTTCGAAAACTAAATCTGATATGATTTTGATGTTGTTTTGAAACTGACACTCGTCTTTATACTAAATTTGAATTTCATAATTTTAAGTAATTTGCGTATCTGCACAGGAACAAAAACGATGGAATATATAATCTAAGATAATAAAATAGATTTTATAACTACCATAACCTTTCAAAGAGACGTATTTTTTTGTAGTTTACTGCATCAGGAGAGCTGCATCGGTAGAGACTCCAGTAGAAAAAAGTCACGTAAGATCAGATAACATCTTATCTTAAGAACCGTATCGTTTTCTTTAAAAAATCACTTTTTTATATATTACGTAACGAAATATCACGAGCGCATCAACCGATTTTTGCTTGGCTAAAGCTGATAAGTTTTTGGACTCGATCAGCGAAGCCGTTTAAAAGTTATTCTAAACCAAGTAAAAACGTTATATTCGACCGGGTCGATTCTTATGTTGATTTCTTTTCTAGTAAAGAATGCAACATTTATTGCACTTTTTACTGCAAAGTGTCAGTATTATGTCATTTAGAAATAGCGAAATTATTAAAAATTAATCCACCCACGCATACATTTATTAATTTTTGTATTAAAACTCCGCCTGGCGGTAACTCTTTAAAAAAGCTATGAGAAAATGTTGTATTTTTTTTAGAAAAGAAAACGCCGTTAAATACCTTCGAAATATTTAGTAAGTAAATTTAAAATGTTTAACTTGGTGGGGGCAGAGTTTCTTTATATAATATCGTACATCAACGCCCGCTGAAGGGGGCGGGGTCCAAAAATAGGCAATATCATGTTTTCCACAGACGAATGTATGCGCATTGCTGGATCGTCTTAGATTTCATCACTGATCAAGAATATATAATTCTTTTTGGAGGGTATTAAAAGTGCATTTTGTCGGCATCTCTCTGGCAAGGGCCGTGGGGGAGACATTTCACCTTTGTCATAAGACTCTAAAAATAAATGTTTGGGATAATTAAGTACAAAATTTAAAAACAAATTTTTTTTTGATACGGTCATTTAGGGGGCAAAGGGAGAGAAGGGGGTAGGGCAGAGGAGTACCAGGTTATGTCTCAGCTTCGTCATTAAAGCTTAAAATTTTTATTTTTAGGAATGTAGACTTAAGTAAAGCAACTTGCTAAGTTTTTACACTTTTTTTTGGATACAATAACGCCAAATAAAGGGGGCGATGTACAAAAATTAATGTTTTTGATTTTATGGGACCTTCTTTGACATAAAAATATATCATTTGCTTAATCACAAAAAAAAACTTAAAAAATTATGTTGTTTTTTACAGGTTGGTTTAGTTCTTCTTAGGGGAACTTTTTTCCCTCTGGCCCGATTCAGCCGATTTACGAACTTGACCTGTGCTACCCTTCAAAATATATTTATACCAAATTTCAAGACTTTGGCTCTTTTCGTTTGGACTGAATCGTGATTTCCACAGACGGACGGACATGCTCAGATTGTCTTAGATTTCATCACTGATTTGTTATACTTTATGGGGTCTCAGATGGATATTTCGCTGCGTTGCAAACGGAATGACAGAGTGAATATACCCTCCAATTCTCCTTTGGAGGGTATAAAAAGAAGACAGACAAACAGATAAACGTATTTAATAATTGTCATAATAATAAGATTAATACTTGAGTGCTTTTATTAGGTTGGCTCAAATTTGTTTTTAGGTGAAAAATATAAATTTTTTTATCTAACAAAATTCAATTTAATTTATAATAACATATAATTAAGATTTGAAACTTTCGAGAAAAACTTTCTACCTGAAAAAAGTGGACAGAATGAAATTTCTAGCATCACCCGCAGCAAGCAGAATTTTCATACAGTTTTTTGAAATTGTACCGTTTTTTCTGCGAACTTTTCTTTTACTTAATCGTGCGATTGTATGCAATTAGTGAGACCCTACTATTTTTTTTCCATTATGTTTAAAATGATTATTTCACTTCTTGTATCTATATGTATCTACACTTGTAGAAACTGTGGATACAATGTCACATTAATTTTTGTCAAACACAATCCACCCATACACAAAGTCATCAGTGCACGACCATCAACATTGTTGTTTATCTACTTACGTCCCTACAAATGTGTACGATATAATACTATTGTTACATCAAGTGGCCAAAAATACAAACACATACATCTGCACATAAAAAAGACGTAAAAAGGGTTTGCTTATTTTTAATCACTTCAACCATATTTTCCAATGGTGTACATAATCTGATGATGATGATGATGATGGCGACGTTGATGACGGTTGTTATGTAAGTGAAGGAAATTAAACACCATTTTGTTAGACCTGTTATTATATACTATAAGAGAATAGCATCGTAGTACTGTGGGGGAATTTGGAAAAGAAAAAAATTTAAATAAGTTGGGATTTAGTAATCCCATAAATAATTTTTATTTATTTAGTATTTTAAATGGCTTCAAAATACACTAAAAGAATATTTAATCTATTTTAAATAAGTTATTTGATGTTTTTTCTTCGATTACTTCAATTCGCCTGTATGCAACCACATCGTTAGCTCAACTGCCCAGTAATGGTCTCATAAAAAGGGAACAATGCCATCTACGGCGAATTCAATCCCACAATAATACAAAAGTTTGTAAACGCCTGGTGCCAAATTACCACTTTCGATAACGATCGAAATTTCAATACATTTTAAATACGAATTTCGATCGATATTGAGTGCCATAATTTGTCCCCTGATCCGATTTTAATATAATTTCATAAAGCATTTAAGAAGATATCTATTCTAGAGATAAGCTTCAGCGTTTGGATTGTGTAAATCGAGCGATGACAACATTCATTCGAGATTTTGAAAAACTCAAGCCTGTGACAAGCGGAATATTTTGTGATCATAAAAAAAATATTTCCAGTAACATTTTTCTATCCCAGAAGAGCTGAAAGATTTGGAGATAGATATTCGCCTACAAAATTTTAAATTTTAAGAAATTTACTTTAGGGAAATCGAGCTTCGTGCGATTTGCAGACACTTCAGAAAATATAAAATAAATCAAAGTTTTACAAAAGTAAAGTTTTAGGATATCAATGATTTTCCAATATATATAATATATTGACGTAAAAATTTAACTTTTCTTCCACCGAAATTTCAGTAGAAGTCTGTAGAGACATTAAGAGCCTAAAACATATTAAAAGTGAATACTTTTGGCTAAAAATTAAATTTTTGCCTAAGGGAGAATTTTTTTTTATATTGAAATACACAATAGGCTTTAAAATTGTTTGCAAAATTTTTTGATCGCAGACCTTATACGGGGTTCAGGCACACAATAAATGCCTTTATTAAGCATATAAAATTTGAATTAAGTGATTGCTCAATTAACACTTAATTGCTATAAAATCGAGTCAAATTACAAATGCAGCACAGATAAACCCACTGAACAAAGTTAGTCGAAACTTTGCATCTAAAATGTGGAAAAAGTAGAAAAAAGAAAAAAAGTAGGGAAGACTGGGGCAGCTTCGGCATTGGGGTACTTTCGGCAATGACGTTATCGATGCAAAGCTCTCATTTTATCTCAGGTATCGACTATCAAAATAAATAACTATCGCATAGTTTCCCATCTCTAATTAAGAACCTTAAGTAACTGCTCGTGTTTTAATTCTTTAACAGATGTTTTTGTAATATTTCAGTCTGTTTGGTAAGTATTTCTTACATAAAATTTTTCAATGTTTAATACAGTGTTATTATAAAGTCATTTGAAATTGTGTATTTTCATTACAAAAATAAGTAAAATCATTATTTTTTTGAAGACTAGTAGGAATAACAAAGAAAAACTAAACAACGTATTTTCGGTGTAAATTCAGCGTTTTAAATTGGGGTAAAATCAGCCATCTGCCATATTAATTCTCATCATTATTTTTGGGTTTATCTTTCAAAAATTCTTTAATATAGTTCGAAATTACAAACCCAAGACTCAACGCGCTTCTTTTAACGAAAATACAATGAAAAAAGCAGTTACTGACGTTTTGTGTGGCCTTGAAACTCCAACATGCGCCGCTAGAAAATATAGCATTAAACGTCAAACAATTGAGCCGCGTATAACAAAAATAGAATCATTGAATTGAATCTATCTTCAACTTCTCGCAGCCGGGCTAATATTTATTTGAAGTAGATTTCAGCTCTTATTATATGAAATAATATTTTCATATAGATATTTGGGGGATTCAAATGGTTTTATTAGCCTTAAAGCTAGAATCCCACTATCAGCGCAATATGCCGATTTTCGTCAGCAACATGAAAAATAGCCTAAAAGCAAAATGCTCTAAATCATTAAAATAAAATATTTGACATAAAATCAGAGTAGTTCACTTTGTATTTTTGAGTCATTCCTCATCGTTTTTCTTCGCGGTTTTTCATATTGCCAAAGAAAATCGGCGCATTGTGTCGATAGTGGGATCCAGGCATAAAGCATTCGAAATCGTACGACACCGCTTTTAAGCTAATAAAAAAATTGATGACAATATGACGATAAGACTGATAGCACATCCGTTTGAATTCACCAATTGTATATTTTTTACGTTTAAAGGAAGAAATGTGTTATTTTTTTTTATTAATTTTATTTCACTAGTCTTTATTAAATGGAGTTTTTACTTTACAATAATCTTTGAGAATGTGGTCGACGAATGTGCAATATCGGATGCCACAGCTACCCCGGTGTGGGACACCTGAGGCGAATCTGACTTTTTTAACTAACACGAAAAATAAGTCCCTAATAATAATTTATCAAAAGCTTTCGTTTAGAATTTTTATCATTCATTATCTAAAAACAACAATCAGCGACAAAATCTATTTATCTGTTGAATAAGTACTAAGATTTAGAGCTCTAAAGAAAAAGTGACGAATCTGCCCCAGTTTCCTCTAAATGCAATATGTCGAGCAATGTTGAAGTTAAATTATTGACATAAGTTTATTTTTTATTATAGAATTAAAAAAACAAAAAAGATCCAAGATTAGAACTTGAAGTCCTCATGGATATGAAAAATTTTCACGTTTAGCTGTCATACTTTAATTGAGTTGAATAAATTTTGTATATGTGAACAAGAAGATAATTATGTCATTAAAGTAAATATTGACTCATTTAAAAATGCATGTCTGAACATCATATTAAACTTGATATTCAATAAAATAAAATTTGTTTTTTTCTGAGGACCTCTGAGAAATTAAATTTATTTTATAATATGTCTCTTGGTGCTACCTTTTCAACAAGTCTAAATATGACGTATGAAGGTTAAATTAGTCGTGACATATCCATAACACCATAACCATAACGTAAGGCGACCATACGTACTCTTTTTAAGAGGACAATACTCTTTTGTCATCTTTAATTTTAAAAGTATGACCAATAATTGTTTTTACTGAGTTTTCTATTTTGAAAATAAGTGGTAACACTTACTTTCTTCCCGTAAAGTAGAATACACACTGGCAAACTTGATCGACAGTCAAAAATCCATAATTTTTGAAGGATACTATTGATTGTCTAGACTATCGATCATGTTCGACACTCAAACCATCATTCAAGAAAAAAATTTGACACGAACACACAGAAAATAACAAAATTGGATGCGCTTTATTAATAACAAAAATTTTTTATAATGAATTTTTTTAATTAAATTATTTAATTTATTATTATTTAACGACTCCTCGTACGATTTTGTCTTAACATCTCACACAGACAACCTTGTTCTTCATAAAAATATATGAATTCTTCGAAAATATAATTTTCCGCGTCCAAGTTATAAAGTTTATGCTCCAAAAAATAACTCTTGACTGACACTTTTCGTTCACACTAGCAGTCAAAAACCAATACGGCCGCTGACTGCCACTCAACCGCGAAAATTTTGTGGTTGACTGTTGACTGTCGATATTTGTGTTCACACTGTCGATCAAGACAAAATTTGAGCAAAACCAATAAAATCTGTATAGAATTTTCAAAACACTATGGATCAAGAGACGATATTTTAAAGAAAGTTCACGAATCTGAAAAGTACAATAAACCATAAACTGATTATAGTAGATATTACAATAAGAACTTTTGAATAATTAAGTGCAATGAATTTTTAAGTTTCTTTATTAGTTTCAACCAATTTTATTTATTTTTATTTGTTATTTTTTAAACTACATATTTACATATGTAGAATGTAAGTTTTTCTATAAAATACATACATATGTATGTAAAAAAATGTATTTATGAATTCAAATAAATTTTTTGTTATATATTTTTAATGTCCTCTATTTTCATTTCTAAAATCTAGTCACCTTACATAACGCCATAACCTACAACCAAAATCCATTTGGTTTCTATGGTTATGTCAAGGTATATCAATATAAGGTAGACTCGCGGCGAAAGCGAATTAATATGGATCTTCTGTGACTGTCAAACAGTTGCGTATGTCAAATTAGTATTTTGACATTTGTGAATGAATTGAGTTGCATAGAGCTGCTTATATTTTATCACATCAGCACGTGCTAAACAATTATTAATTTTTATTTAAAATATTATCCATTAATTAAAAATAGATGCTCATAATGCCTTGCTCATAACGTTTTTAGGCAACTGGCAAGAGGCGTAAAGTTTACTAGCAGAACGAAAAAAGGTAGGAGTTCTTAACATGAATAATGAATTAATTAGAAAATGTCCAGTTTTTCCTCCAGCAAAGCACTCAAGAGGTTGTTAAATCTGAGGAATACGACACTAAGCAAGATATGGGACACGATGATTCTAATGAGGGCCTTAGAGAGTTTCTAATGGTTACTGATGTGCAAACGTTTAAATTAATATCAGGAGTTACAAGAGCAGAAAGACCGGGAAGATCGATTACATTTTTTACGCAAGACGATACACCACATTTGAGAAGGTGCCTACCACTCTATGAAATATATTGCCTACCACAATCTAATTCGTGTAACCCATACTGAAGCCGAAGCTGAGGGAATTATGGTAAAAATAGTGTATGTTCATATATAAGTATTTAAAAAATTTTAACTGTTGCTTATTTACCAGGTTCGTGACGGTCCAGATGATACTGGTAGATATTTTGATCGTCCCGGTAAATTGTCGGATTACTTCCCCTCTCCGTACCCCAACGAAGAGGCTGCCCGTGCTGCTAATAATGGTGCCTACCCACCTGACTTAAGTTACATTGTTTCATCCCGTAAAGGTGGGGAAGACTGCATCTTCTCCTTACTTACCGGGTACTTTGGCGCACTAGCTGGTGTACAACTGCTTGAAGGTCAATATTTTAACCACTATTTCGCAGGTGGTACAATTGGTATGGCCCAAGTGCTGTACAATGAGGTTAGTAATATTTCATAATAAACCAATATTGTAGTTACCATTTCATTTGTCTTAAGGTTATTGAATATCAAGATGGCACCCCACCTACTCAAAGTCATTTGGCCAAGGATGTAGCTGCTTTTCTTAAATGGACCTCAGGATCAGAACATGATGTTCACAAGAATATGATTATTAAAGTTATAGGTATCATGACATTCTTGACCATCATTTCTTATTACATTAAGAGACACAAGTGGTCTTCATTGAAATCAAGAAAGATCTACGTGCCCAAGAAAGATTCGAAGCTAAATTATTTATAAAATAATAAAAACGCCACACATTTCTATTGACAAACAAAATATTATGCAACTAAGCTCACTTTACAGAAGAACTAGAGCCACTATAATCTACTGATAGTGATTGGAAAATAAATATGTTATTAGAAAAATGTTTAAACTAAGAGCTAAATTTAAAACCAAGGAAAAGTCAAAGAAAATAAAAATTACTGTTACGAGTAATATAAATAACCAAAACAAACTGAAGTTATCTCTTAAGGAAAAATTTCTCATTCAACAACTCCTGCAGAATTAATATTTTTATGCAAATACTTTTACACAAACACTTATTCTTCTAATCAGAAATTAAAAATTTTCTTCAAGGAAAAGAAGACTAGTAAATATACTTTGACAGTCGTGGCTGATCAGAGCAAAGTAGCAAAAAATTCTTAAAACAGCTGTCGAGGCTACCTGTTATGAGTTTGCCTTGGGTTATGTGAAGTATAATCGAATACAGTGTTACCCATAAATTATGTTCGAACTGCATTATCAGTTATGGTTATGGCGTTATGGATATGTCACGTCTAATTTAAGCTTTAGTTTTTGAAAAAAATTTATAAGTTAGAAATATTTAGTGCATCTTTTTGCAAAAAATAGAATGGAAATAGCATTTTTCCAAAGTAAAATGAATATAAACAAGTAAAAACGTTATATTCGACCGGGTCGAATCTTAAATACCCTCCAAATATTTAGTAAGTGAATTTAAAATGTTTAACTTGGTGGAACAGAGTTCCTTTATATAATATCGTACGTCAATGTCCACTAAAGGGGGCGGGGTTCAAAAACAGGAAATATCATGTTTTCCACAGACGAACGTATGGGCATTACTAGACCGTCTTAGACTTCATCACTGATCAAAGGTCATTTAGTGGGCAAAGGGGGAGGAGGGGGCAGGGTAGAAACAGGCAGTCATTAAGCTCTAAAAATAAATGCTTGGGATGATTATATACAAAATTTAAAAAAAAAATTATTTTTTTTGATAGGGTCATATAGCGGGCAAAGGGGGAGAAGGGGGTAGGGCAGAAATCGGCAGTCATTAAGCTCTAAAAATAAATGCTTGGGATGATTATATACAAAACTTAAAAAAAATATTTATTTTTGGTAGGGTCATTTAGTGGGTGAAGGGGGAGGAGGGGGTAGGGCAGCAACAGGCAGTCATAAAACTCTAAAGATAAATGCTTGGGATGATTATATAAAAAATAAAAAAAAAAAAATTTTTTTTGGCAGGGTCATTTAGGTGGCAAAGGAAAAGGGGAGGAGGGGTAGGGCAGAAATCGGCAGCCATAAAACTCTAAAGATAAATGCTTGGGATGATTATATACAAATTTAAAAAAAAAAAATTTTTTTTTTGGTAGGGTCATTTAGGGGGCAAAGGAAGAGGTGGGGGGGGTGTAGGGCAGAAATCGGCAGTCATAAAACTCTAAAGATAAATGCTTGGGATGATTATATAAAAAATGTAAAAAAAATTTTTTTTTTTTTGGTAGGGCAGAGTAGTACCAGGTTTCGTCTCAGCTTCGTCATTAAAGCTTAAAAGTGTTATTTTTAAGGAATGTAGGCTTAAGTAAAACAATTTGTTAAATTTGTATGCTATTTTTGCCTATAATAACGCCCACTGAAGTGGGCGGGGTCAAAAAATATTTTTATTTTATTTAATGGCTCCAAGTTTAAGGCGT
The DNA here is from genome assembly GCA_951800035.1 of Linnaemya tessellans. Classification (NCBI taxonomy): domain Eukaryota; kingdom Metazoa; phylum Arthropoda; class Insecta; order Diptera; family Tachinidae; genus Linnaemya; species Linnaemya tessellans. Next base: position 26,890,250 of record OX637534.1, on the reverse strand, counting down.
TGGACCGTATTTGACATAAAAATATATCATTTGCTTAACAAAATAACCAAAAAACTTTAAAAATTATGTTGTTTTTTCTGGGTTGGTTTAGTTCTTCTTAGGGGAACTTTTTTCCCTCTTGCCCGATTTAGCCCATCTTCGAACTAAACCTGCTCTAAGCTTCAAAATATATTTATGCCAAATTTCAAGAGTCTAGCTCTTTTAGTTTGGACTGAATCGTGATTTCCACAGACGGACGGACGGACATGCTCAGTTCGTCTTAGATTTCATCACTGATCAAGAATATATATACTTTATGGGGTCTGAGATGGATATTTCGATGCGTTACAAACGGAATGACAAAGTGAATATACCCTCCAAATTCTTTTTTGGAGGGTATAAAAATAAATGAATATTTAGTAAGAAAAAGTTTGACTTAGGTATGATGGAACAAAAAATTCAGAAAAATGGGACATGAAGAAAAATAATCAAACGGTAACACGGGTATTATAACAATATCATGTTAACATCAGGTTGATACAGTTCTCGTATTCTTTTTCACAATAAAATTTGTGTAAATAGGAACTGTTATCAAATTCAACTAAGCCACCTAATATGTGGTGACAAACACAATACACATGAGCACTGATGATGAAAGGGTTGCGTCTTTCGAAAACAGCTGTTCTGCTCTGCTGTGTAAGTTGAATAAAACTGATGTTGACTTTCCTTTGTGCCTTGGAATATTTATCATGTCTTTCTGAGATTTAAAACAAATTTCGAACAATTAGCCTATGAATCTTAATTCAATTTAATATATAAATGAATATAAATGAAAATGAAATTCACCAAATAACTTCCGATCGATTGCTCCAAGTTCGATAATTTTTTTTGTGTTTGTTGTTTTCAGTATGAAGTTTGTTTGTAGTTACCCCGGGGTAATAGTTGGCAGCATGGTAATACGGCTGCTTTCATACTAACTTTTACAACAATAAAGTATGTATGTAGTGCAGTAGGAGGATACGTCTGGCCCCCTTATAAAGCAATTATTAATTTGCCGCTATTTGAAGAACGATTAAATCGAGACATTTCCTTACTTTATTTTATTGCAATGGGTGTGGCGAAGCTCAACAGGACAGCCAGTATTTTATTTAAAAATTTTATTATGAAAAATGGTTTAAATCGACCTGAGCGAATAGTTTCATTTTTTTAAAAAGTGTAAATCTTATTTATATATCTGTACACGCACACACCCATGGATGGTTAGCATATGCATTCATACATACATACATACATTAAAATAGTCACAACAACTTTCTTTGAATATTTAATGAAACTTCAATTTTCGATAGTGGAACTCATTAGCTTCCAAATTTTTTCTTAAACTGAAGATAACAGTAGCTGACATTAATTTAAAAAATTCCATTACACTTAATTTCAGCCTACAATGTCGAATACGAAATAAAAACAAGTTTTGGGTTTTTCGATCGCGCACTGTATTTGATATCACAAAAATTTTGCTTTTGCTCATTGTAAACTGGTTTCTTTATACTATTTTGTTACGGTTTAGGTGGAATTTTAGTTTTGCCTGTCAGACACTTAATGCCACTGTTAGTGTGAAAACTTAACTTTGCTATTTCAAATTAAAATTTCAGTTTGAGTGCACAATTGTGATGAAAAAATTTTATGAATTGTTGGGAATTTTGTTATCTTACAAATATTAAATTTTTCATATAAACTATGTTGGCAACAGTGTTTTATTTAATAAAATCTTTGACAGCTGTCAGTTTTTTAAATCAATTTAGTTTACCATTTTATTATATGTGACCCGCTCCACGGTTTTTTCGGGACCCCTGCGCCGAAAAGAAGTTATTGAGAAAAACGCGCTTGTTTTTCCGTGTTTTGCGCATGGTTATGCAACTCTTCCTTCAAACTGATCATCTGGCGATGTATTTCGACTCTCTGGTACTTTGTACATCAGATTTGTAAATCAGACAAAGGTGAAAAGCAGCAAAATACAAAAGAACCACCAGAAAAGAGTGTTAGAAGTAAAAAAGAGTAAAATTTTTATATTTTTGTAATTTTGTACTCTTGATATTGAACTTTTTTTAAATTTCAAATATTATATATATTATCTGTTTATATCACATTTTTAAATTTTTTCCTTAATTATGCTCATCTTTAAAGGTGATTTGCAAAAAAAACTAAAAGACATAGAAACTTGCGGCTTGCGGCATTTGAAAGAGCGTTTTTTTTCCTATAAGAATCACTCAAAAAGTAAAAAAAAAAATTTTCGGCGCAGAGGTTCCTTTTCGTGGAGCAGGTCACATATATAGACTCTCTAGGGAATTAAGTTCAGAAATTTTTGAATTACATAATTCACTAAAAGAAAAATTTTATAATTATTCATTATTCGCATAATTGAGCATCCAAATCAAGATATTCAATGAATTGTTGGTGAAATTTTGCGTCTACATTGATTGCTCCATGTTCGCTTGCAAATATTGTTGTTATAAAATTGTTATTTATACTAAAAGGTGTCTCAGTAAGAGTGCATTTTTTGAACTTGGTATATTTTTTTGCCTGCAAGTGGCAACTCTGAAATTTAACAGCTGTTACCTCTGTTTATTCCGATTACTAAAAATGAAGCGGTTTTCAAAAGAAAACTCATTACAAAAATAGATAATGGGGCAAAGTAAAATAAAAATATCACAACTATGTCATAAACAGAGTTGTAAATGAATCATTCTTTTTTATTTCAATTCATTGCGAATTAGCTAAATTTTGAATTAATTCTTTTCACAAAAAAAAGAATTGAATGAAATTTGAATCAATTCATTTGAATTTAACAAACATGAATTGCAATTAATTTCCAATTCAAATGAATTGGGCAAAACGAGTTGCAATTCATTTTTAACTCAAATGAATTGGTAAAATGAATTGCAATTCATTTCCAATTCATTTGAATTGAATTGACTTTGAATTAATTCAAATGAGTCGGAAGAAATGAATTGCAATTCTTTTCCAATTCTTTTGAATTAGTTTTGAATTAATTCAAATGAGTTAGAAAAATGAATTGCAATTCTTTTCCAATTCATTTGAATTAATTCAAATGAAATCGAAACATGAATTTGTTATTAATTTCCAATTTCTTTGAATTGAATTGATTTTGAAAAAGAAACTACTGTAAGTAAATGTAAAGAAGCATCACTCCCGTTTTGTTATCCAATACATTTTATTATATCAGACAGAATTACTCTCATTTCGGATATCACGTAGTACGAGATAATCGTCGAAAGGCATAGAAAATAATAAGAATAGAAATTCCAATGATGTACTGTAATTAGCAGGTAACGGCAGAATATTACTTGAATTAGTAGGGAGCTGAGAAAATCCTATCAGCTTTATTCGTGGGTCACAAAATTTCAGGAATTATTAAGAGATTTTAAATATTAAATTTCTTGTTATTCAGCGTATGTCAAAAGCTAAATAAGTAGTACTTCAAGAACCAAACTCCAAACACCAACTTATTATTATTAATTCAAATGAATTGGAAATGAATTCAATTCAAATAAATTGGAAATTAATAACAAATTCATGTTTCGACTTCATTTGAATTAATTCAAATGAATTGGAAAAGAATTGCAATTCATTTTTCTAACTCATTTGAATTAATTCAAAACTAATTCAAAAGAATTGGAAATGAATTGCAATTCATTTCTTCTGACTCATTTGAATTAATTCAAAGTCAATTCAATTCAAATGAATTGGAAATGAATTGCAATTCATTTTACCAATTGATTTGAATTAAAAATGAGTTGCAATTCATTTTGCCCAATTCATTTGAATTGCAAATGAATTGCAATTCATGTTTGTTAAATTCAAATGAATTGACTCAAATTTCATTCAATTCGTTTTTTGTCGAAAAGAATTAATTCAAAATTTTACCAATTCAGTGCATGAATGATTCGCGAATTAATTAAAAAATGAATGATTCGTTTACAACTCTGGTCATAAAATACTTGTTTTTATTTTAAAATAAAAAAGAACACTCTTACTGAGATACCCTATACATTTTTTAAACATTTATTTAAAATTTGTGTAACAAAAACTTTTTTCGAAATTAATGAAAGAAATTTTTCGCCACTTTCTTTTAATAAAGGTGAAGGCCATCGCGATCCTAACCCCCAGTATTTCAACTTCTTATTTCAGTACAAAATTAGTTAATTTTTCCATAAAGTTAAGTTGTGTTTAAATGCACTTTCAGGTTTTCAGTCTAAAATTGATTTTGGTATTTAATTGTGATAAAAGTATGGTAGCACAACTAAATGGTGAATGAAAAGCTGCTTTACCATAACTGATCTGAACAACGCACATAGGAATTTTTGCCAATCTAGCCGGACATATAGTTTACATTGCTTCTGACAAGTTATTGGATGACCCTAGACCGATGAAACTTGGCAGAAGTATGTCTTGTATAACTGTTGAACTTTCAAAACAAGAAAAATCGGATTAAAGGAAGAAAAAAGTTCCCCTTAGAAAAACTAATCCTACCTGTGAAAAATTAATGTTCTTTTTTAAGTTTCCCCATACCTCTCTTTAGCAAATATAACTTTAAATGTCTGCGAAAGTTCACAAACCTAAAAATGGACGCATGAGATCATAAAATGCTACTGCACTTGTTTTGCAATAGATGAATTCAGTGTTCGATGCAAAAAATTTTGGAAGGACACGGAACTGTTGTAGTTCTCTTTCAAGCGATTAAAAAACAAACAAATGTGCTCCATTTGCAGCAAATGGACGTGATAATAAAAATTAAAAACTGTATCTAGTGATATTATAATAAAAATAATTTTAAATATTTTGTTATATTGTAAAGGCACAGATATGATCTATTGTTTATGTATTTTTGCAAGGCCAATTACTTCTAACTGTAAACTCCCCAAATATAAAGTGATTTCAATAACTAAATACCCTTTAATGCAATAACAATAAATATAATAAAATGCACCATCGCATAAGATTTGAACTTTATGTATGTACTTAATACATACTTATGTACATACGTATGTACATACGTATGTAATTATATAAATATGTACTCGTTGATACATACTTTTAAAGTAGACACATGAGCACACATGAGGCAAGAAAAAACAAGTAAAAACGTTATATTCGACCGGGTCGAATCTTAAATACCCTCCAAATATTTAGTAGGTGAATTTGATATGTTTAACTTGGTGGGACAGAGTTCCTTTATATAATATCGTACGTCAACGCCCACTAAAGGGGGCGAGGTTCAAAAATATACAATATCATGTTTTCCACAGACGAACGTATGGGCATTGCTATACCGTCTTAGACTTCATCACAATTCTCTTTGGAGGCTATAAAAACTGTATTTTGGCGGGGTCGCTCTGGCAAGGACTGTGGGGGAAACATTTCACCTTTGTCATAAAACTCTAAAAATAAATGCTTGGGATAATTATATGCAAAATTAAAATTTCTTTTTTTTTGATAGGGTCATTTAAAGGGCAAAGGGGGAGAGGGGGTAGGGCAGAAACAGATAGACATAAAACTGTAAAAATAAATGCTTGGGATGATTATACACAAAATTAAAACAAATTTATATTTATTTTTAATAAGGTCATTTAGCGGGCAAAGGGGAAGGAGGGGGTAGGGCAGCAACAGGCAGTCATAAAACTCTAAAGATAAATGCTTGGGATGATTATATACAAAATTAAAAAAAAAAATTTTTTTGGTAGGGTCATTTTAGGGGACAAAGGAAGAAGGGGGGGGGCTAGGGCAGAAATCGGCAGTCATAAAACTCTAAAGATAAATGCTTGGGATGATTATATACAAAATTTAAAAAAAAAATTTTTTTGGTAGGGTCATTTAGGGGGTAAATGAAGAGGGGGGGCGGGGGGTAGGGCAGAAATCGGCAGTCATAAAACTCTAAAGATAAATGCTTGGGATGATTATATACAAAATTTAAAAAAAAAATTTTTTTTTGGTAGGGTCATTTTGGGGGCAAAGGAAGAGGGACGGGGGGGGGGGGGGGGTAGGGCAGAAATCGGCAGTCATAAAACTCTAAAGATAAATGCTTGGGATGATTATATACAAAATTTAAAAAAAAAAATTTTTTTGGTAGGGTCATTTAGGGGGCAAAGAAAGAGGTGGGGGGGGGTAGGTAGGGCAGAAATCGGCAGTCATAAAACTCTAAAGATAAATGCTTGGGATGATTATATACAAAATTAAAAAAAAAAAATTTTTTTGCTAGGGTCATTTAGGGGGCGAAGGGGAAGGAGGGGGTAGGGCAGAGTAGTACCAGGTTTAGTCTCAGCTTCGTCATTAAAGCTTAAAAGTGTTATTTTTAAGGAATGTAGGCTTAAGTAAAACAATTTGTTAAATTTTTATGCTATTTTTGCCTATAATAACGCCCACTGAAGTGGGCGGGGTCAAAAAATATTTTTATTTTATTTAATGACTCCAAGTTTAAGGCGTTGGACCGTATTTGACATAAAAATATATCATTTGCTTAACAAAATAACCAAAAAACTTTAAAAATTATGTTGTTTTTTCTGGGTTGGTTTAGTTCTTCTTAGGGGAACTTTTTTCCCTCTTGCCCGATTTAGCCCATCTTCGAACTTAACCTGCTCTAAGTTTTAAAATATATTTATGCCAAATTTCAAGAGTCTAGCTCTTTTCGTTTGGACTGAATCGTGATTTCCACAGACGGACGGACGGACGGACATGCTCAGTTCGTCTTAGATTTCATCACTGATCAAGAATATATATACTTTATGGGGTCTGAGATGGATATTTCGATGCGTTACAAACGGAATGACAAAGTGAATATACCCTCCAAATTCTTTTTTGGAGGGTATAAAAAGACACGCTTGAGGTAACAATTTGTTTTAAAACAAAACACGATTTATTATGGAGAAAAGCTAATCAGGCAGAGAAAAACAGGTTCTTCTTTTAACAAGAAAGCTCTTGTGGCCAGAGTAAATTGAAATAAAAATCACAAGCATAAAAGGTGCGCCAGGTACTGAGATAGACCTCATTTTAGGACAAAGAAAGAAAACTTCATCATCATCATCATCACCGCATATTTACACGAAAAACCTGAATTTTAACCCAAACACACCGACCAACTTGTTTACATTTATAGTTTAAGTGGATATTTTGGACTTTTTTAATTTTTCCTTAAAAAGTTTATGGCCAATAACATTTGCCCCAATGTTGCATCGCATGATAGGGAAACGACAAACGAAGGCAACATAGTCTTCAGTATAAATTGCATGTTTTATATATATAAATATAATTGGGGTAAACATGGCCATTTGACCAAACCGGCCTTTTAAGTTAATTTTTTTTTCTGTTTTAAGAGCTCGTGATCATATTTTGATTTTATGGTTTACCTTATACTCGCATGTGTAGGTCTGGTGCTGTTGACATTCAAACAAACAGTGAAGCACACCTCTACTTAAACATTTTTTATGTGGCTCTTTTTTATAACGTTTTTTATATTGAATAAAATTTACTGCGTCGTACAGTTTTTAACTTCATTATTGTTAAAAATTTTAAACCAGTTGTGTAGATATTTTCTATGAATGCATTTTGAATTCTTAAGAATTCAAAAAGTGTATTTCCTGTTTATCTTTCTCAGAATTTGTTCTATATTTACATTCAAAGATACAAATTATTATCGTAATGCATATTGATTTGTTTTGGGCCAAATTGTCTACTTAAAAAGGACAAAATTCCTTTTATAGGGGCAGAATGACCGGATTAAAAAAAACTTGAAGCTAAGCCACATTTAACCAGAAGCAAAAAACAGCATTAGGAATGGGAAAGTTTTTATCCACAATTGTGCTGATAAACAATTTATGAGGACTGCCAAATTTAATTTTTATTATTGTTATTACATAATTTATTTTTATGTAATTCTATTGAAAATAGATGTTTGGTGAAATAAAATACGATAATAAGTGGTGGCAACCAAATACACATGAGTACTGATGATGAAAGTGTAGCGGCATTCGAAAACAGTTGCTGTGGAAGTTAAATAATTTGAAACTGATGTTGACTTTCATTTTGCTTTGGAATCAGTGATGTTAACTTTTTTTATTTCTATTTCCGTACAGCTTTAAAAAAGTTACCGTTTTTTTAGGTAAAAATACCGTACGCAAAGTCTGGTACAAAATTAATAATAAGAAACGTATATAATTTAACTACAATTGGCATTATTTTGCATAGTTGTAATGAAACCGTACTTTTTTTATGTTTTTACTGAGAAGTTTGTAGTCGCAAGAGAATTTGGGCTGTCAGAAAACTGATCTGTTTATTAACACAGTTATGAATTCGCCCTTGTAGACACATTATGAAAAAAATGTTTGGTGTCTAACAATTGAAAAGTAAAACTTTTTAAAATTACCGTACAAATGTAGCAATTACCTGCTTACAGTTTGGAGGGCTAAATTGCCGTACAATACAGTAATTAGCGTACGGTTAACATCACTGCTTGGAATATTCATGTCTTTTCGAATTAAAAAAAATTTTCGAATAATTAGACTGTACATTTTAATTGAATTTAATATAAAATACGATATATTTTATTATTGAAATAAATGGGAACATAATGTGTCAATAAGACATCAATATGATGTCAATTAGCAAACATTTGGTGTCGGCTTGGCAGCGATATCGTTCTCCATATTTCGGTGACAAATTGACAGCGGCGTGTACAATTTGGCACCTAACATTAAGTCGGTTTGTCCACTTTTCCAGTAAAATCCAGTACTTGAGAAAATTTTGCCCAATTTAAACATTTTACTCTCAGGACTGGCTCTTGCTCAAAAAAGTACGCGAATTGAAAACAAGTAAAAATTTTATATTCGACCGGGTCGAATCTTAAATAACCTCCAAATATTTAGTAAGTAAATTTAAAATGTTTAACTTGGTGGGACAGAGTTCCTTTAAGACATCTCTGTATCCAATTTTAAATCTCTATTTTGAGAGAGTCATTCCGGGAAGGGCCGTGGGAGAGACGTTTCACCTCTGCAAGATCAGAGAACATCTCAGCTTCTTATACGTTTAAGGAATAAAAATTTTTCAATATTTACACTATTTTTGTATATAATATCGTACGTCAACTCCCACTAAAGGGGGCGGGGTTCAAAAATAGACAATATCACGTTTTCCACAGACGAACGCATGGGCATTGCTAGAACGTCTTAGACTTCATCACTGTTTAAGAATATATATACTTTATGGGGTCAAATTCCCTTTGGAGGGTATTAAAACTGTATTTTCGCGGGGTCGCTTTGGCAAGGGCTGTGGGGGAGACATTTCACCTTTGTCATAAAATTCTAAAAATAAATGTTCGGAATAATTAAATGTAAAATTTATTTAATTTTTTTATAGTCAATTTAGGGGGAGGAGGGGTAGGGCAGAGGAGTACCAGGTTACGTCTCAGCTTCGTCATTAAAGCTTAAAAGTGTTATTTTTAAAGGATATAGGCTTAAATAATCCAATTTGTTAAATTTTTACACTAGTTTTGCATATGATAACGCCCACTAAAGGGGGCGGGGTCCAAAAATTGTTGTTTTTTTTTTAATTTTATGGCTCCAAGTTTAACCCGTTGGACCTTTTTTTACATAAAAATATAGCATTTGCAGACGGACGGACATGCTCAGATCGTCTTAGAGTTCATCACTGATCAAGAATATATCGTCGTGGTGAATGCAAAAGGCTGTATGTCAAAAAAATTTAATTTGGTTTTATTGTAGCGTTGTAACCAAAATGGGGGCTTAAAACAGCTGATCACTAAAAATTTTAGTGTTCTAAAATATATTTTGTTTTGACTACACAGTATATAATAGGTGCGTTTGTTTACTTTTACAGTAAAATGCAGTAAATGAGTAATTACTGAGCAAACTGAAAAAGTTACTCTCAAAAGAAGCTGTTGTTCAAAAAAGTACGCGAACGGAAAATTTGTAAAAATTCGTAAGATTAAAGAAACAGCTGACTGCTTATAAATGTAGTGTTGAAAAATATTTACACTTTTGACTACGTAACTCTTTTTCTTGTTGGTACTCGATGCAATACTTTTTATAACACGAAGATTTTAAGAAAATGTAATAAATTTTTGTTTTATGTAATATTTCCCCTATTAATTATTTTTATTTTATTTGCTTCTGGTGATATGTGTCCGGTTAAATTTATTAAGAAATACATGATTATTTGATTTTGGTACTGATTACTTTAAAAACAAGTGCAGTGCTAAATAACCAAATACTTAAAACTTTCACAACTCCAAAGAATTAAAATAAAGCATTATAATACTTATAACTAAATGATTTCTATAGCACTTGTTTCAACAAACAAATAATTTAGTTCAACAATAATAATTTAGTAATAATTATCCACTTTTTTTATTTTGTTTCAGTATTCTTTAAATTTTTCTTTTTTTAAGTACTTTTTTCACAAGTTTTATACTTTTTGTTTGCTTAATTTTTTTTGTTTACCTTTTTGAATCATATGTTTTTTTGTTTTGCTAAATTTTACTGGCAAAAATTTCTGCAGTAAAAATTTGTAAATACTCAGTCATGAACTGTCACTTTACTCTCTCATTTTGTGTTCTCATTTACTGTATTTTGGGTAAACGAACGCAATTTAGTAAAATGCAGTAAAGTTCAGTAATAATTTGTAAAAACTTTTGCGTACTCGAACGCACTTAATGTTTATAGTACTTGCTACAATGTATTTTAACAATTATAAATCCATAGCGAAATATATGTATTAAATGAACTTCTGTGAAAATTTACACTTGTTTATTTTGTTTCTTGTTAAATAATATGCAAAAATATGTCAATATTTGATGTTTGATAATTGGTGCCCAGAATAATATGCAGGAAGAAATATTCGATACAATGTATTGTTGTATTTACTTCTCTAAAACATTAATGTAAATAATACAAAGGCAAATTTTGCCATGGATGCCAAGAAGAGAAAACTCAATATTGTATGCTCTTTTCATTTCTTAACCCTTCAAGGATAATTATTTCCAGTTCATCTTCGCTTTTTACTGGCAAAAATGTTTCCAGTAAAAATTTGCAGAATAGAGTTGTTATTGGTAATCTTTCGACAACGAATGTCGTCAGTTTGATTACGTATGTTTGCAATATTTTACTAGGTGTACTCTAGCCAAAAATTACTTCCTTATATTATTTGTCAGCTGTTTAAATACTAGAAAAATAAATTTGCATGTATGTACACACATACTTCTGTACATATAATATGTGTACAGAAATTATTAAATGAAAAAATATATTGTCTAAAATCAACACAAAGTAAAAAACCGTTGTGAATAATAATGATTTTATCAAAATTAATGGCATTGAAAAATGTACATATTTAAATTAGTATACTCGCATGTATGTATGTATATACATACATATATATCGTTAGCGGAACTGAAAAAGCAAAAGAGCAAGCAACTAAAAACGCCAATTGAAATTATTGCACATAATCATCCCATGCGGGGGTCATGTGAACTGGGCACCGATCGTACGATTTGACCCCCTTAGATTTTTTGTTGTTGTGTTTTCTTAAGTCGCAGGTGTATGCGAATAAGCACAAACTACAGCAGTCCTCAAAGCCAACATAACCCGTAAGTGCTATCGGCCAAATTGTGCCCAATTTATGCGCCAGCTTTATGGAAAATTACACATTTCGCATGCGCTACATCCACACAAGCCGCGTCGAAAATTTGAAGGATATTATACCTATTACACACATAATGACATTCGTACGTATTTCAAAAGAATAACAAATTTCTATGATATCACGCACATATGTACTTTGTTTTATTTAAATTGGGCGCTTAATGAAAGATCCTATACATACAAATACAGGGTGTCCGCCAGGAATGTATACTCCTTTGTTTTGCCGCCATTTTGGTAAACATTTGTCTTGACAGTTCATATTTGACAGTCGTGAAGTAGACAAGTGGAAAAATTATTATGGGAAAATATTCGATGCCACATCGCATGCAGCCAGGATTACAATGGAATTACTGCGAGACCTCTTTCCACAACAAGTTATTTTAAGAAATGGTAATGTTGATTGACCTCCACGGTCGCCTGATTTGACTGCTCCGGACTTATTTTTGTGGGGATATCGGAAAAGCAAGGTTTATGCGAACAAACCAGAAACGCTTGAGCAACTCAAACAAAATATTCGTAATGAAATTAATGAAATACCGCGTGAAATGTGTGAAAATGTAATGAAAAATGTGCTCAAAAGGGCTCGCATTTGTGAGGCTAACAGAGGCGGACATTTATCTCATATTGTATTCCATACATAATTGCCGACATTAAATAAAACATTTTTCAATATAAGATCCATTCTCTTTCATGTAATCAAAAATTAAACAGGGTGTTACTACAGGCGTTTACACCCTCTAGTAAACGCCATAAGCCATTTTGTGGAAATTTTTACCAATATAAGGAAAGATTCCCAAAAGCAGACAATCCAGAATTAATAAAAAAGAATTATAGAAAAAGAGTTAAAGAAGTAAAATGATGAAAAAAAAATAATAATTTCACATAGACTATGTTTACTTTTTATTGTGAGAAAGTTGTGCCATATTATATTCGAAAATATTGTGCCACTTATTGCATAATATAGTGCAATATGATCAATAGAATATACAATAATATTGTATAATGAACGCCGCTTAATGGATCAAATATTTAATTCTCACTCCCATGCAGCATTAATGCAATTTCCGTTTAATTGTTTGTTTCTTATATCTCTAAATTGTTTTTTTAATTTTAAAATTGAAACTAAAAATCACTGTGTTGAAAATTATTAGTCAGGTCCAAGTTCAAATCTGCGCATTTACATATATAACATAAGTCTCAAATTAAAATTTTTATTAATATGCCCAATTCTCTTTTAAAGTTGCTTCCAAAATATATTTGTGCTCATACGATTAATTTGGTTTTCATGTCTAATTTTATATTTTGTTATTGTTTTACATATACATACATACATATGACCTGAAAATAAATAAAAAGAATCAACAAAACGAAATATGAAAAAATACGTGGCAAGTCTATTTTTTCTATTCCCCTTACCTTCACCTTTTACTACCAACCAAAAAATGACGTAAGAGTGCAATATTAGAATATTTCTTATAATCATCCTCATCAGTAGTAAAAAATTTTAATTTAATTCAAATTCTTCAAAAGGATAATAAGTAATTTGTAAATTTTGCAGACTTGAACTTAGCTTGAATAAAAATTTTCATCTTAGTAATTTAATGTGTGTTGCGGCACATTTGGGGACATGGGGCGTTCGGTGAAGCCAGCATAGGTTGCAGCCACTCCTATTGCATGCACTCCTGTGTGGATGCAATGTGTGCTGCTGTTGTTTGGCAGTGGCCCCGTAAGACGTGCATATTTCTTGTGTGTCGACGTCTATTGTATTGTAAAGATGTAAACAGGATCTGGGGTAGTGATTTTATTTTTCTTGTGTGTTGTATTGTTATTTTGGTGAGATTTATTTATTGTTTGCTTATGGATGATTGCGATTTGCTGTGTGTAAAGAAAAAGGAAGTATGAATGAAAGATGGATGCTAAGTAGTAATGCCACAGGGCAAAAGAGTAGGCAGAGCGTTGCCAGAGTGAGTGAGTGAGGCAGGGTTGTGTGAATGGAAGTGATCAGTGTTGGAAGATCGATCCAATGGATCATCGTGAGTGCGTGAGTGAAGATGGGATGAAAGGGAAAGTGAGTGTGTGTTAGGAGAAGTCCTTGGAAGATTGGTATGTGTTTTCCAAGGAATGTGAGTGCGTGTGTGTTAGGAAAAATTCCTTGGAAGATTGGTATGTGGTTTCCAAGGAATGTGGGGGAGTTAAAAGTGAGAGGTTGCCGTTAAGAAAGGAAAACAGTATTTGATTGTGGTGGCGAGCAGTAAGAAAAAGAATAAGAAAAAAATAAAAATAACCGACGTGAAGAAAAGCAAAGAGAATTTTTTGGTTACACTGGGAATATAAAGAAAGGACCCCAAGTAGAAAATCAGCCGAAGTCTGGAGAGGAGAAAGAAAGGAGACCAGGTGTGGAGTGCTGCCAAGAAGATAATAAAAAAAGAAAAGACTTCCCAAGAGGTATCATAACCAAAGCCAGCGATAAAACAGGTAACACCTTAAGTTACATAAGCACATCCGGAAGTTTGGCCAACCATACCCTAAGTCGCCAATAGCCTCCGGCATTATAACGAGAGTTTTTATTTGAGCGAGGGGCGCAAAAACAGTTTCACCACTGTCAATAATTAAATAAGAAAGAAACACAGAAATCAAATACGTATATGTCGAGATAAATAGGCAGATGTAAATAAGAATTGTTTTTTTGTTTCGTTACAAATCAAAAGGAAATAGGATAAAGAAATAGGATTTAGTATAAGTAGTCATAAGTAGTGTAAATGTAATAATAAGTATAGGATAGTTTCTGTAAGTTTTGGTTTGCAGTCAATTGTTAGTGCCTAAATATAAAAGGGAAAAGTTTTGTTAGTGCTATTTGCGTTTTTTTTTTTGTATTTCCTTTGTTTAAGAAAGGTTGTGATAGAGCGTATATTTTTGTTTTAGTTTCTATTACGCGCTAGGTAACCATCTAAGGGAGCTCTTTTAGGTAGGTCAGGTGCAGAGAAGCTAGCATTTTATTGCAATTTTTTTTATATTGAAGGAAAATTTGTGAGTGTTAACTGGTAGAGCGTAATTATTCTTTGTATTAAGATTGTTCTTTTATATTAAGGCACCCAGTAAGGTTAGGTTAAATCACTTTAATTTTAAAAAGAATTTTAAAATAAGACATATTAGTGTAAGAAGCCAATTTATACAATATTAGTATTGAGAGTGAGAGAATTTAATTAGTAAGTAAGTTTTGGTTTATATTCATTTTTTTTATAATAAATATGTAATTTTGTTCATGTTGATACAGAAAAAAATGTCTGTGTGTTAAGTCTTTGGTTTCGGGTAGGTTGGATGTGTAGGTAAGTGTATAGCGTGCGTGGCGGAAATGGGGGACACATATAGAGTATGTAGGGAAGGATGTGTCCTAGGTTGGGTGGGCAAAGTGGAGAATTTGACACCATACTCTCCCTCCAAAGTTTTCAGCAATTTGTCGTAATTATCCGTTTTTTTTTATTTTTTTTTTGTGTTTTATTATGGAATTATACAATGTTGTAAAAAATTATTGCGACGGTCTCAGGGCTGCAAAACGGGTTGGAACCTACCCTGTGGATGCCATTGAGCTGGCTGGCACACCAACTGCAGCGCCCGAAGGGACACGTAACAATATGGCGCCCAAGCAAAAATTAGTTTGTCGCTAAGAAATGGCGGTCAAATAGGAATATTTTCAGGCATACAGGACAACGACGTATGCTAAACAACATAACGTTTTTTTATTTTTTTTTTCATCATTTAGATTTTTTTTTATCACAGAAAGTAGATATAAACAGTGTATTTTCAATGCTATAGCTGAGAGGGGTTGTAGAAGAGCAAATCACCTTTCTGGTAGCTAGGAAATATTAGACCATCCATACTAGAGTAGATTCCGCCGTAAATGTATAGAAAATGTTTTTGCTGAGAAAATGCAAATACCGGTAGCCGCTTGAAAATGATTTCGAGGTCTGTTGTACCGGAAATTTGTTCCTTTCCTTAGGAAATATGTTTTATTGTTTGTTTTATGTTGCTGCATCAATTATAATAGCCGCTCGGTTGCAATAGGAGCCGGGGTCTGTTGTATTATAAGGGATGTAGGTAGGCTATGTGTTTGGGATCGAAGTCTTCGGGCGGGTGTAAGCACGCGTTTACAGGAATGCCTGTGCTTCTGTTGGAGCCGGAAACACATATGCCAGTTACATATGGATTTAACGACTGGATGAAAACATTGGTAGGCTCTTTATGAGCACTTTAGTATAGAACAAGAAAAGACCACGCGCTAACACTTTTGTTTACCGCACTACAACTGAACCCGAAAACTGTTAAATATTATTTGTGAAAGTATATTTTTGTATTTGGAAAATTTATGTGCTTTTAGTAGATTGTAATTGTTTGATAATTGTCGTTTGTTTTTTTTTGTTGTGAACAACTACTTTTGATAGTGTATTATTTTTATTATTATTATCATTTTTACTATTTTTATCATTATTACTTTCATTATTATTATTTTTATAATTATTATTTTTGTTTGCTGGGAAGTTTTGTTGAGTTTTCAGAGTCCGGTGATTAATAATAAGGGTTAGTGGGATAGTAGGAAAATTTTATGGCCGATTCTCCGCTTGGAAAGGATAGAGAGTCAGCAAGAAAAAGCAGCAAATTCAAGAGAAACAGGGAGCGTAACGTTTCGTTTGATTTAAATAGGTCCACACCACAGGGAAAAGAAAAGATTTGTAGGTTTAGCGATTCAATAAATATGGATACAGGCGTACCTCGTATTGATGATTTATCCGGGACTATTATTAGTCATCCTCAGAATCAGGGCGCAAGACCAAAGGAAAGGCGTAGTAGGGAACCGAATCCGGAGGAATTGTCACCCTCAATAAAAACTATGGTAAAGGAGAGCGTCGAGGAAATAAAGGGTGATTTAGACAGGGCTATCAATAGTTTCGTGGGAGACCGCATTAATTACGAGATGAAGAAGGTTCATGAGAGTATTGCACAACTATCTCTGGCAGTGCGATCTCTCGCCGAGAGGGAGCAGAATCGATCTGGGAGGGTAGAAAATAATCCGTCGGCACAAAATAATCGACCTCATAGATTCGATCTTCCACCGCCCCCGATACCTAGCCAGGACAACGTGCGAATCCGAGTTGATAAATTTGGTCTGGAGTTCAAGGGAGGGCACGACCAATTATCGGTAGAGGAGTTTATCTTTCGGCTTGAGCATATGCAGCGGCAATACCAAATTTCTTGGCAGGAGATATTGCGGGATTTTCACCTTTTGGTATCTGGCTCTGTTCAACAGTGGTATTGGGCGTTGCTGCAAACTACCGTCATATCTGACTGGGGAACTTTAAGATTGGCACTACTAAACCGCTACAGAAGAGTGCGATCCAACTGGGAATTGATGCAGGAGTTGGTCGAAAGGAAACAGTCGCCAGGCGAATCAATAGATGACTATTTTCACAGTCTAAACTTGTTAAGGGCCAGATTGGAGATTCCAGTAGCTGAAGGGGAGATGATAAAGATAGCCAAAAGAAATTTGCGGGAGAGCATTGCTCGAATAGTTTACCCCATGGCCATATCATCAGTTGAAAATTTGCGGATGGAATGCATAGAGGCAGAAAGAACGTTTTCGCGTAGGGAGCCGCGTAATGTGCCGATACCGCCTGGACGAACACATCGATATGTTAGTGAGGCGGTAATTAATGTGGAAGAGGAGGACGAAGACCGGCTGGAAGAAGTGGCAGCAGTGAACCACAAGTTAGTATGCTGGAACTGCCAACAAGAGGGCCATACATTTAAGGAATGTGCATCGAGGCAAAGAAATCTGTTTTGCTATAGATGCGGCAGACAAAATACTGTCACCCCTAAATGCCCAAAATGTGCTCAAGACCGGGAAAACTCTCGGAGGGGCATGACAGCGACGGGAGGGTCATGTTCCAGCGGTGCGATCCCGAAAACCCAATAGTGCATCGAGGAAATAATTTTTCTAAAATTAGGCATAATTTACCATTACAAATAAGGCGGGAAAATTATGAAAAGGCGAGAGACCGAATATTTAATAATGATTCCACTATAGCTGATGATACAGAAACAAGTTTAGGGGATATAGCGGAAACGCCAGAAGAAAAAAGTTTAAGCTCGGGAAAGAAGAAAATGCAAGGCACAAACGCAAGGAAACAGGAATATATTCAGAAACTTAGAAACGATTTTATAATAAGAAAAAAACAACGGAAATTGATAGCGGAGACAATAAATCGCTGTTGTTCCAAGTTAGATCCTAGACCATATGCTACGGTCAGTATTGAGGGCAAAATGTGTAGGGGCCTTTTAGACTCAGGAGCGTCAGTCAGTCTGTTAGGGAAAAATTGTAGAGAAACAGCAGGGGAAATAAACGCGAAAATAAAGTATTTGTGTAGTAGCATTAGTACGGCAACAGGTCAGCAGCACAGGATATTAGGTAAAAGTGAGCTAGAGGTTGAATATGAAGGAAAGAAAAGCCGAATAACTTTTTACTTATGTCCTGAACTAGAACAAGAAGTGTACCTGGGAATAGATTTCTGGCAGGCGTTTGAAATTGCGCCACAATTGATGTCATCGGCGGCAATAACTGCGGAATTTGTTCAAGATTTTAGTGAGCATGAGAATAGCAGGCATAAGCTAAGGGCACATGAGTTGAGTAGTGAACAGCAACATCAATTAGCAGAGATAGTTAGAAAATTTCCAGCGTTTGAGGAAAAAGGTTTAGGGTGTGCCCATGTAGAGAAACATGAAATAAAACTGGTAGAAGGGACGAATCCCGTAAAGGACAAACATTATCCTATTTCACCGGCAGTTCAGGCAATAGTGTATGCGGAAATTGACAATATGCTAAATTTGAAAGTGATAGAGGAGAGTAACAGTCCTTGGTCCAACAGAACGACGATTGTACGTAAACCAGGGAAGAACCGGTTCTGTTTGGACGCACGCAAACTAAACGCGGTCACTGTAAAGGATGCATATCCGCTTCAAAACATAGACGGCATACTGAGCAGAATAGACCAAACGCACTATATAAGCAGCGTCGATTTGAAATATGCCTTCTGGCAGATTGAATTGGAGGAGGAAGCAAAACCATACACGGCTTTTACTGTACCCGGTCGACCGCTATACCAATTCCGCGTGATGCCCTTTGGTCTGTGCAACGCTGCTCAGCGTCTATGTCGTTTGATGGACAAAGTGATACCCGCAAAACTTAAGGCAAACGTATTTATATATTTAGATGATCTACTAATCATATCTGAAGATTTTTCGAACCACCTGAAACTTTTGGAACAGGTTGCCGAATGTTTAAGTAAGGCCAATCTCACCATAGGTTTAGGGAAATCAATGTTCTGTTTCCGGGAACTCAAATATTTAGGTTTTGTCATTGGTGGAGGTATGTTGAGGACCGACAAGGAAAAGGTTGAGGCCATACAGAAGATTTCAATCCCGAAATCACCAAGGGAAGTTAGGAGCTTTTTAGGTACAGCTGGATGGTATAGGAGATTTATTAGGGATTTTGCTACCATCTCAGCTGCCCTTACCGACACTTTGAAAAAGGGTAAGAAGTTTGCAATGACTCCTGAGGCGATTGAGGCGTTCGAAACTTTGAAGGTATCTCTGACTACGGCTCCGGTGTTACGACACCCAGAATTTAGTAAGCAATTTTATATTCAGTGTGATGCTTCAGAATACGGGATAGGTGCAGTTCTCTTCCAGAAAAATGACCAGGGGCATGAAAATCCGATAGCTTTTTACTCACAGAAATTGAATAAATGTCAGAAAAACTATTCTGTCACTGAAAAGGAGTGTCTGGCAGCAGTGTTAGCGATAAAACGTTTTAGACCATACGTAGAGATGATGAAATTCACTGTCATCACTGATCATGCCAGTCTGAAATGGCTCATGTCGCTAAGAGACCTGAGTGGACGTCTAGCGAGGTGGTCACTTCAACTGCAGGCGTATGACTTCAGCATTGAACACCGACGGGGAACGGAAAACGTAGTGGCTGACATGTTGTCACGTATACCGGCGGAAGTGGCTCAAATAGATTATGAGGAATACTTCGATTTCGAAACGACAGCTTTTGAGGATGAGGACTATGTCAATCTAGGTAAAAGTATTTTAGAGAATCAGGCAAAACTACCAGATCTACGAGTGGATAACGGGAAGATTTATAAAAAGATCAAATTCGACAGCTTGGAAAACGTAAGTGAGTCAGTGTGGAAGTTGTGGATTCCCCAGGACATTACTCACTTGTTAATTGAGAAGGCACATGAGTCTGTTACAGCTGCTCATGGAGGGATGAGAAAGACATTAGAAAGACTGAGGAGGTTATATTATTGGCCACGAATGGCATGTCAGGTACAACAATATGTCCGTAACTGCCAAACGTGTAAGGAGAGCAAATCAGTGAATCAAAATACAATGCCAACCATAGGATGTGAAGTAGTGACCGACAGACCTTTTCAAAAGTTATACGTCGATTTTTTAGGCAAATACCCGCGATCTAAAAACGGAAACACTTTCATATTTATCGTAGTAGATCACTTTTCAAAATTTGTATTTTTGAAGGCAATGAAGGAAGCTACGGCACAGAATGCGATTCAATTTCTTATACAGGAAGTTTTCCAGAAATTTGGCGTACCGGAGACACTGCACAGTGATAATGGTCAACAATTCGTATCAAAGGCTTTTTGCGAGATGTTAGGGGCGTATAAGATAACGCACATGAAGACCGCGTTTTATTCACCACAGTCCAACGCAGCTGAACGAGTGAATCAATCCGTATTATCAGCCATAAGGGCTTATTTAAGGGATGATCATAGGGACTGGGATTTATACCTGCCGGAGATAGAGTGTGCATTACGAACTTCCGTTCATGCGGCCACCGGTGTAACTCCGTTCTTCGCGCTATTCGGATATCATCTATATTCGAATGGAGCGGATTACAGACTTGCACGGAAGTTGCGGTCGATGTCCGACCACTGTATAGAAGATTTGGGGAAGAACGACAAGTTGGAAATGATCAGAGAGAGGGTCAAGAACAATCTCCACGAGGCTTACGAAAAAAGTGCATCTAGGTACAATAAAAGGGCTAGGACAATTAAATTCAGTCCGGGACAAGAGGTGTTTAGAAGAAATTTTGCGGTTTCAGATTTTAAGAGGTGCCAAAATGCTAAGTTTTGTCCAAAATACCTGAAATGTCGAATAGTGAAACCTGTGGGGGACAATATGTTTGAACTGGAGACACTTCAGGGAAAATCGGTTGGTGTATATCACGCCAAGGACATCAAGGTGTAGAAACAGGTGCAATAATTCTTTTCTGTGATATCTAGGTTAGTAAAATAGTGTTAGGTTGAGAAAAAGTAGGGATAGGGTGCAATATAGTTTTAAGTCTATGTTAGTGTCCGTCCCGTTTTTTCTTTGGCCAATTTTGGTTTACCTGACATTTTGTTTTTTTTTGACTGAGGATTTAGATTTATGGAAAAGTAGAGCCTTTTCAATATCCTATGAGTCTACTGTTGTACCCGAGTTTTAGCCGAGAAGAGAAATGAATGACATACAGAAATAAGGATTTGACGAATTCGAGCTTTAATTGTTGAAATAAAATGAGAAGCAGTAACATACAGCAAGAATAAGGGGGGGGTCAATATATTACATTTCATTCGCATACGTGAGTACAGGAATAAGTAGGAGATTTAAAATATTATATTTACTTAATCTGCAGGCAGTATGTTGTTTGAAGACGATGGCGAGTGTGATGATGGATGAGCACGTACCTAGGGAAATAGACCCGACTTTAGAATTTGTCGCTGAATAGGAGGGGGTACTTACCTGGTTGATGGAGTAGCCCGGCCTGAGACTTTTCAGGGTGTGGGAGTTCCCCACGTTTTCATTTTTTTTTATTATTTTGTATAGACGGAATTAGATACATCCGCATTACTTCTATGTATATCTGTGTATATGTATGTTTGTTGTGTGTTGTTATCGTGTCATTAGCAGTCTTACAATTCGTCCACTTTGTCTTGCCGCACACCGGTCCTACTGCCGTTTACGTGGTAGCACCGGAGTTTTGTTGCGGCACATTTGGGGACATGGGGCGTTCGGTGAAGCCAGCATAGGTTGCAGCCACTCCTATTGCATGCACTCCTGTGTGGATGCAATGTGTGCTGCTGTTGTTTGGCAGTGGCCCCGTAAGACGTGCATATTTCTTGTGTGTCGACGTCTATTGTATTGTAAAGATGTAAACAGGATCTGGGGTAGTGATTTTATTTTTCTTGTGTGTTGTATTGTTATTTTGGTGAGATTTATTTATTGTTTGCTTATGGATGATTGCGATTTGCTGTGTGTAAAGAAAAAGGAAGTATGAATGAAAGATGGATGCTAAGTAGTAATGCCACAGGGCAAAAGAGTAGGCAGAGCGTTGCCAGAGTGAGTGAGTGAGGCAGGGTTGTGTGAATGGAAGTGATCAGTGTTGGAAGATCGATCCAATGGATCATCGTGAGTGCGTGAGTGAAGATGGGATGAAAGGGAAAGTGAGTGTGTGTTAGGAGAAGTCCTTGGAAGATTGGTATGTGTTTTCCAAGGAATGTGAGTGCGTGTGTGTTAGGAAAAATTCCTTGGAAGATTGGTATGTGGTTTCCAAGGAATGTGGGGGAGTTAAAAGTGAGAGGTTGCCGTTAAGAAAGGAAAACAGTATTTGATTGTGGTGGCGAGCAGTAAGAAAAAGAATAAGAAAAAAATAAAAATAACCGACGTGAAGAAAAGCAAAGAGAATTTTTTGGTTACACTGGGAATATAAAGAAAGGACCCCAAGTAGAAAATCAGCCGAAGTCTGGAGAGGAGAAAGAAAGGAGACCAGGTGTGGAGTGCTGCCAAGAAGATAATAAAAAAAGAAAAGACTTCCCAAGAGGTATCATAACCAAAGCCAGCGATAAAACAGGTAACACCTTAAGTTACATAAGCACATCCGGAAGTTTGGCCAACCATACCCTAAGTCGCCAATAGCCTCCGGCATTATAACGAGAGTTTTTATTTGAGCGAGGGGCGCAAAAACAGTTTCACCACTGTCAATAATTAAATAAGAAAGAAACACAGAAATCAAATACGTATATGTCGAGATAAATAGGCAGATGTAAATAAGAATTGTTTTTTTGTTTCGTTACAAATCAAAAGGAAATAGGATAAAGAAATAGGATTTAGTATAAGTAGTCATAAGTAGTGTAAATGTAATAATAAGTATAGGATAGTTTCTGTAAGTTTTGGTTTGCAGTCAATTGTTAGTGCCTAAATATAAAAGGGAAAAGTTTTGTTAGTGCTATTTGCGTTTTTTTTTTTGTATTTCCTTTGTTTAAGAAAGGTTGTGATAGAGCGTATATTTTTGTTTTAGTTTCTATTACGCGCTAGGTAACCATCTAAGGGAGCTCTTTTAGGTAGGTCAGGTGCAGAGAAGCTAGCATTTTATTGCAATTTTTTTTATATTGAAGGAAAATTTGTGAGTGTTAACTGGTAGAGCGTAATTATTCTTTGTATTAAGATTGTTCTTTTATATTAAGGCACCCAGTAAGGTTAGGTTAAATCACTTTAATTTTAAAAAGAATTTTAAAATAAGACATATTAGTGTAAGAAGCCAATTTATACAATATTAGTATTGAGAGTGAGAGAATTTAATTAGTAAGTAAGTTTTGGTTTATATTCATTTTTTTTATAATAAATATGTAATTTTGTTCATGTTGATACAGAAAAAAATGTCTGTGTGTTAAGTCTTTGGTTTCGGGTAGGTTGGATGTGTAGGTAAGTGTATAGCGTGCGTGGCGGAAATGGGGGACACATATAGAGTATGTAGGGAAGGATGTGTCCTAGGTTGGGTGGGCAAAGTGGAGAATTTGACACCATACTCTCCCTCCAAAGTTTTCAGCAATTTGTCGTAATTATCCGTTTTTTTTTATTTTTTTTTGTGTTTTATTATGGAATTATACAATGTTGTAAAAAATTATTGCGACGGTCTCAGGGCTGCAAAACGGGTTGGAACCTACCCTGTGGATGCCATTGAGCTGGCTGGCACACCAACTGCAGCGCCCGAAGGGACACGTAACATGTGTATGGTTCGAATAATTATAAAATTACAATAGCACTGAATTTTCCATCTCTGGTATACACAACCATATTTATTTTTAGATTTGACTCTGCTCTTTTAACTTTGGTTGTGTATTTGTAATATTTATACTATTCTGAGTGGCTATGAAATAGATGTTGCTGTGGCTGAATGGGCAGGAGTGTTGAATTTATCTGCGTTTTCGATGACTCGTGTTCAAATCCAGCTACAGCGAGACGGAATTTATAAAAGTGTTTTAGTGTGGTGGGTTGTGTGCTGCACTTTACCACTCTGTAGAATTTGTTCTCTTCTGTGGTGTGTGCATATAAATTAGTTAGTATATGTAGCAGCACGCACACACATGTGTTGTGTTGCTTGTGTGTGTGCCCCTTGTAGTTTCATTATTGGGAATTTGCCATACGAGGCGGATTTTCCATTCACTTTAGGGGCTATAAAAATTTCGTTTCCGTCACTCCACGGTGTTGCTATGCGATTATTCCAGCTAGCTGACTCCACTAACCAAGAAACTATATTTTTTTTTAAAAATCTGTTCGAGGTCTTTAAAAAAAATTAATATTCGTTGGAAAACGAATTTGGAATATTCTTGTCCCTATTTCAAATGGCCCACTTTATGCTGACGATTCACTTCTCCACTCATATAGTGAATCCCCCATGAATGCTTTAAGACAGGTTTCGAACCATCTTCAAGTAGTTACAACATTTTTATGATGATTGGGGTATTAAAATAAATATTCTTAAATGTAAAGCAATTTGTATCAGGAATGCTTCTGGAAAGTGTAAATGCACGGTTCCAGAAAGTAAAAGGAAAAGAGAAAGCTCTTTTCGTTGATGGAATAGAGATACTTTTAAGAATATATTTAAACTTAATGTGTATGCCAGAATTATTTTAATAAATTAATTGAGATAATCAGGTCTGTTCTGAAAATCGCGCGATTTCAATTCACGAAGATTTGAAATCACGCAGACGATTTTATGCTGTTCTGCAAATCACGTGATTTTACGGTTTTCGGCGTGCTTTTAATTTTTCGAAAACACGAGAAAACAGTTGACTTTTCATATTTGTGCTTTGTTTGTTTATTTTTTGACACTCTAAATTGAAATAAAAAGTAAAAATTCAGTAATTAAAAATGCCGGGGCTACTATACTAGCCGAAAACAGCATTTAAAGAATGAGCGTGTTAAAAAACGTCATTTACGGGACTTATCAAATCCTATGGATACAAGCGAAATAAATGCTAGCAAACAAAGAATTAATAAACAAAATAACGAAGTTGCCACTGTTTTTCGTGATTGAATTTACTCACATTTTGCCCTTGCTTATTTATAAATTTGCACAAAAATTATTAATTTGTTAACTATTAATAAATTTTTTATTAAAAATAACACAATTTTGTCTAAATAAAGAACAGGATTGTATAATTTCATATAGTATTTTACAAATGTGACACTTTGGCAACCTCAGCAATATCTTCGAAAAAAATTAACCAACTGAATGCTAAAGAGAAAAAGTAAATCACGAGCAATTGTAAACAAGGTAAACATATTTTTACTAAATATGCAGTGTCCTTAGAAATTTATTAAAATTTATGTTTTAATGCGCATAAAAAGTTATATTATTACGAAAATAAATAAAAAACACATCAGATTACATATAAAATAACATTTTTAATAAATTCAAAACGAATTTCCTAGAAAAAATGACCAAGTGATTTCAAATAGGTAGTCATTTAGCAGAACGGTTTTAAATCGCGTGATTTCAATATTTTTTGTGCGCGGAACACCTTTTGGGTGATTTGAAATCACTTTGGCAAAAAATTATTTTCAGAACACCCCTGAATGGTGACGTTTTCAAGAATTTTTTATAATAAAAACCTCTCGAAGAGAACTCACCTAAGAGTTCTCACCTAATGTCATTAAGGAAATGGAGTTATTTGAACGAAAAATATTAAGGTGTTCAGAAACACTTCGAACTATTAAATAGACGATATTCAAATTCATTTGTATACGGTAATTCAAAAATAACTCCAATTGGAATATATTTATGCATTATGAAAATTGTCTTATTAGAGAAATTTTTAATAAACAAAGCGTTTTCTCTTGGAGTAACATCAATTATCTTTCAACTATTGGATATTGTAATGAAGAATTTACGTATTCACAAATAAATAATAATACAAGACATCGTTTTTATATAAAAAGTATACCTGGTACTCATAGAGGCTATTATCTTTTTTTTTGGAATTTTTTTATTTGTTTATTTTGTATTTTATAAGTGTATTCTAAGAGTTATCCTCTTATGTTCTGTTAGCCTCTGGAGCAAGGGCATGTAGTTATATAAATAATTTTATTAATAAATCGTCAATGTTAATTTTGTATTCTATATGATTTGAAATTTTTTTTAACAACAATGAATCTGATTTTTTTAATGTTTTATAAATTATTAAATGTTTGATAAGAAATCAATGGGGGTAAATTTTTTAAGTTTAGAGAACAAAAATAATAAATGCATAGTTATTTAAATTTAAGAACATATTTTTTATGTTTAAATTACATTTTATGTAAATAAAATGCTAGTCCAACACATAACTTTGGGGCAAGTTTAATTTTTCCTTGGTTACATTATGAAATGATTCTTATGAGGCCAGTTTTCAAAATCAATTATTTTGAAGAAAACACATAATCAAATTTATGAGATTGAGAGGTAGACAATTATCTTAATATGTTCGTATTTTATCTATGTTATACATATGGAAAATGGGAGTGGTGTGGCATTGCTTTGAAGTGGCCAATGGTTTTAAAAAAATTAATTAAAAAGAAAATATAAATAAGAAGAAAATATAAATTAAAAAGAAAATATAAATAACTTTATAAAAGAGAAACTTAAGAATTATAAATTTCTAAAGTAAAATATAATTAGCTGGTTGTATATTTAACAAATTTCTTCTGTTAATGTAACTATAATAGTTACGAGAACTAGAAAATAAAAAGTTTACGAAATGAAAGTTCTTAATTATATACTTGTGTGTGTATAACTTTGTTTAATAATGTGGTGAAAGAAACGGTTACTAATTAAACTTAACAATGAACTAAATAACTAAAATTATGACTATCTATATGTCCATACATATGTATATGCATGTACACACACATACATAAATACAATTCTTAGTTTTTTCAGTTTTCATAAAAACTTTAATATTTTTAATGTTTCTGGTTAGTTAGCCTGTAATCATAATTTCGTTTTTGTTTCTTAATGTATTTTCTTAAACATTTACATTATAAATAAAAAGATGTTTGGAATTGTGTTTTTTTATCTTTTCTCGTTTATTAAACTATTTTTGTAGTAAGTAAAAGCATAGCCTTATAGATGAATTAAATGTATAACAGGTCTTACTAAACAAATTCGTAGCCAATACCAAACTGAAAACCATTTTCAAATTTGTCTCCTGCATATTTGCGCAAAGGTATACAGTAATTAAATTCTATACGGGCACGCTCAGCCAACTTAAATGCCAAACCAATACCAGCCGCACTGCGCATATTCTCTAAAATAAACAAATACAAGTAAATTACAAAATATATAATAAAAAATGTTATTTACCCGCAGAGAACGTGTCGAAATTTCCCACATTATAAAATAAATGTGTGCGAAAATTATCGGCTAAACCTTTAAAGACTTTACTAAATGGCATGGGAGCCCATAAATGAAAGCCCGTAGACCAGTATTTCTAAAAAAATATTTATTAAATGAAATTTGGTAGAATACAATTGCAATTATTACTTGTGCTCCAATTGCTGTGCCATCAATAATAGGCCCCGCACCTCCATATTTAAAGCCTCTTAACGTTAAAGGACCACCACAATAGAATAGATTGTTTATGGGCAGTGTATCAGTTTTTTTCGTTTCCTTTATAATGCCTACGCGACCGCATACTTGAGCTACTAAACCACCAAAAAGCGCCATACTAACCTCAGCATGTGTGGTATTACTCATATAGGCCACATTGCCACCCAGACCACAGTATTCATTTATCGATTTAATCATTAGACCGCTTGTAGGAAATACTGGATTATCGCGTCTGTCAAAGACTACAGAATAGCGCAGTAAGGAAGCCAATTTAGGACCACACTGTTCTCTGATGGCCATGGGAACAGATTTCATTAGCAATGATATTTCTCGAACCGAAGCCTCATACTGCAGGGAGTGTGTTAACTGAGGATAAAAGACATGAAAACTGCAATATTAATTCATTGTGTGTCCCTGGAAATTTGAAACGTCAATACCTCAAAAGGTCTTAAAGTATTTACTGCGAATTCCGCTAAACAGCCAAAACTGGCATTTTTAAAATTACTAACTTCTACGCGATCGATATGCCGGAAGATTGAAAAGGATACTCTAAGGGAAAAGAAAGATTTTATCTATTTATACACGTCAATTTTCAATGGCCATTATTAAACTAAAGCAATATGTTGTTAATTGAATTAAGATTTATGAAATGTTTGTTTTTCGAAAAAGGAAACTGCTGAAATAGCTGCAACTTTCTTTATGATTATTGTTCTTCTAAGAGCTGCAAACGAATATTGTTGTCAAGTTCAATCAATTGCATACAAAAATTAAAACGCTAACTTGATTTTTTTTCTTTTCTTGGTTGTTGAAAATTTTTAAACTTAAAAGAAAATTTTTTCAAATTATTAAAGTATTAGGCACATTCATAAAAATATCATATTTTAAACCATTAAAATTCTATAAAATTGTCTTCTTAACCGAATTTTAGCTTAAAATAGCTATTTTAAAATATCTTATGCAATTATGTAAACGAAAACTTGGCCTTCGATCGCATGAATAGCATTTAAAGCAAAAACAATTTATAAAATATGTTTTTTGTTTAAATATTATTTGTACAATCGAACGAACGATACCTTGCGACATCGTTGAATAGACAGTAAATTTCATATTGAAGAGAATTTGATTACTCTCTTCCACTCTATAATTAATAAATTACAAATTGAGAATTTGACTTAGAAATACTTGAAGTCGTTCTAAAAATCTGTTTCAGTCTTTTTTCATTCGCAAAGAATTCTTTATTAATACATTTCATTTTTGGAAAATAAATATTTGAAGTCAGTAAGAAAGTTTTCTCATAATCGAATTTTGTCTGACTTTATGAATGTTTCATTTTGTATCCTTGAAATTTTCCAAAGGAAAGTATTGTTTTCAATTCAATAAACTGTATATGTACGTACATACATATAAATTGTAGACTTAATTACAATAAACATACACATTCATATACATACATACATACTTACTCAGGTCTATTATCCACAAAACGTGTATGAAAATAAGATTTCCAAAATTTTAACTGTAAATCATTTGCACGCTTAGAACTGTAGGAACCCAACAAGGATATACTCTCGCCACGGCCAAATAAATTGGGAACTGTTAGTTCGGTACGCAGAGCGCCCTCATTTTGACCAACTTCCGTACCGACGGAACCCACAATCCGCGACAATTCCTTGCCTTTAAATGTGACCTCATAGCCGTTAGGTGATGCATTCTCTCCCCGACTTATATCAATGTGTATACTAATGTCTTTGAATATGCCCAATTCATGTAAATATGATTTAGCGCTGTTAAGGATATGCACAATTTAAATATTAATAATAATATGTAATATATAATAACTTCTTAAATACACTTCGCAACGCATAGCTTACTGCATAGATTCAATCATGACTTCCTGAAAATTTTTTGCTTTAAAAAGACTTTCGGCTGCTTTCATAACATAATCATTGTGTGTGCGCAGCAAACCGCTAACATTAACACGATCAACATGGGCCTAAAACCAAGATATTAATATTTCTCTATAACCAAATCTATTTAAGTCTAATACTCACAGACACTTTTGATAAATCGAACTTTGCCCCTCTGGGAGTTGAAGGTTTTCCAGCAACCATTATTGTGTTTTTCCTACTTCTATATATTCCAACAACTTATGATTTACATTAAAAATTTATGTATTTTGTAGGACTGTAAATAAAAGATGATGACTATTAATCAAGATATTAATATTTTATTTTCAGATTGAATTGGAGAATCTCAATACAGCCACAGATGATATTAATAAACTCGAAATAGAACTAGAGGTATTTAATGTTTAATTCTACTGCAGATTACACAATATTATTCCGAAATATCGAACCTGAGTGCTGCCTCCCTCAAACCTCATTGCAGGTGATCGCCCTTTCAAACTAACTATTTATTTATATACTTGCAGGAAGCAAACTCAACGTTTCGCATATTAATGAATGAATCTACTAGACGCTTAAAACTATCCTCTAAAAAATTGGGCAGCTGCATAGATAAAGCCAGACCTTATTATGAGGCTTTAGAAAAAGCCAGAGAAGCACAAATAGAATGTCAAAAGGCAGCGGTTAAATTTCAAAGAGCCAACGGTTTGTTTGCTAATAATATATAAAATTTAAAATAATATGCAATTTATTAATTCTTCATCTTCTTTATAGAAATTCATGCAGCAGCCAAGGAAACAGTTGCCCTGGCCGAACAACGTTTTATGTCTAATTCACACGAATGGCAATTTGATAATGCCTGGCAAGAGATGCTAAATCATGCCACACAAAAAGTTATGACCGCCGAAAAGCAAAAGGCTGACTGCCATGCAGAGCATCAATGTCGCACTCGTATTTTCCATGCAGCCGAACAAAAAGTCCAGCAATTAGAAGAGCGTTTTCGTCGTAGTATTACAAAATCTCGGCCATATTTTGAAGAGAAACAAATGTGTCAGGATCAATTACAGACGCAAAAGAATCGCATTGAAGAGCTACAGCAACAAGTACAGGCAGCTAAGAATACGTATGCCACAGCACTGCGCAATTTGGAACGTATTAGTGATGATATACATAGGCAGAGAGGCGATTATCCTCAATTATTAAATACCCCACCACCAGGACCACGGGAGCCGGGTGTGGGGGCCGAGCTTAATTCTCCCACTAGCACAACTATGCCATCCTTGCCCGACTACCATATCGAATTGGATAAATGTGATTATCCTTCCATAGCCGGCAGTCAAATGTCTTTAAGTGGTCAATCGGAAAAGTCCTCTGAAACAGCTTGTTCGAGCAAAAATATAACACAAACCACCAGCCACAACTTTAATAAAAATGCTCCATTGGCAATATTGGCAACTATGCAAGATTCAGAAGTCGATGAAGAAGACGATGTTATAATACAACAACATTGTGCCGTCGATGCACAAGATTATCCAGATGAGCAGACCGATGACTACAACGATAGTATTGAGCTGAATTCGCAAATAGTTGATGAGAGAGATCTCGAAGCTCTAAGGCAACAAGTTAAATTTTTAGCTGTAAGACCCATTGAGGGTGGTGATGGACAACAGGAACAAAAGGATGTGTGGGAGCATGAATTGAACGCCACTGTAGATAAGCTTGATCATTTAATGTTGCTTAAGGAATGTGCTAAACAACACCAACAACAAACTCAACCTCTGCACGCGACTAAAATCAAAAATGTTTCTGCTCGTCCCGATTCGTTGGGGGCTGAATCTTGTCCAAAAAATCCTATTATAAAAGTAACACAAGGTTCAGACGATGTTACCAGTCTGCCCGCTACACCAGAACATGTAGTGAAACCATTAAAGAAATTACAAAAGCTCGAACCCTTGCCTTTGGTAAATGTTTCCATGAGAGAACTGCCATTACTCGCACGCCTCTCAAACGAGGTACTTGATACTGGCAGTGGCTACAACAAACAACGTAGGCGTTCTCTTGATTAAGTTTCAAAATGTAAATTCACAAATAATTGTAATTAAAATAAGCTATTTATTATGTAAGGAAAATTTGTTCTCTTAATCAATTAAAGAATAATTAAAAAGATTTTAGAATTTTAATGAAAACCAGCAGCATTAATGATCAATTAAATTAGAGAATAATTCAGTAGTAAACATATTTAATTTCTCTCTTATTACAATTACTTTTTTTTAATGAAACACCCAGAAATTAGTTTTAAATAAAATAATGTTAATGTGATAATTTATTTTTGAACTACAAAATTAGTTTTAAATTCAAAGAAGAAATAAAATACAAAGTCGCAGTCGGATTTTGAAAAAAAAACAAAAATAAATAAAACGACCGCAATTGATAAACGGGTCGTCCGGTTGTAATTAAATTTCATACGACATTTCAAGAGGCGGAACCAAGCCAAGCTAATACTTTTGGTCTGTTAAAATATTTTTACTGACAAAACAGAATGGATTTCGACTAAAAAAATAAAAATTTTTATTTCCATCTTTTTTTCAAAATCCTTCACTGTGAGTCGTCTCTTTTGCAGCTTTAATGCTTTAAGTTAAAAACTATAACTCAATCATTTATTGTGGAAATTAAAAAATAAAATGTTATAAAAAGATGAAAACTTAAAATTGTTTATTAAAATTAAATTGTTAAAATCAATTCAATGAATTCATACTGAGCAGATTTCTAAAGAGCATTGCAAGCTGTATTACTAAGTTTTAAACAGAAAGTTGTAAAAATAAAATATAATGAATGAATTTATATTGTTTCTTTTTATTTTCTGTATAGATACGTGTTTTATTTGTACTATGTTTTGCCGTCCTACCGAATTATTTCTCCAAAACCAATTTTTGGGCAAAATGCCAAAAATTTATTTACATTGTCACATTCAACTAAGCATCTTAACAAGTGGCAACAAAGTACACGTACACAGGATTACTGATGATGAACACTAGGGTATTAATTATAACTTCTATTTATCGCAGTAAATAAACAGGCTTGTTCTAAAAATTACTTTCTAAAAATCACTAAAATTTGCGGCATTCTCCACAATGTCGCAAGTTATACTTCGCACAACGTTATTTGGGTAAACAAACGATTGCTTGACATTTGGAAACTGGAAAGCTCAAAAAGTTTGTCGCTAATTGGTAGCGAAATTACCCTATTACAACGGACGTCATGGATTCTACTATCTGCAAAGACAAGAGTTTTATGTCGTACAACTACTAGGTCCAAAGTGACTTTGAAATCCTAGCAATTGAAACGCCACATATTTTAAGGTTTGCATCGAAACTTTAACCTGGAGGTAACGGTGAGCCTCTGATATCCCTTTACATTATGAGAAATATAGTGGACCGATTTTTTTAAAAGTTTTAATGGTAAATAATATGCAGTACATGTAATGACATCATTGGGAAAATTTGACGTTTACAAATAAATAGGAAAATATCAAAATCTCATTTAGTAAAATCCCTTGCTAAAAATGCAGAGAAAGCAACATTAATTTGTTTCCCATTGCATGACCATTAGCAATTATTTTCGTTTGCTCTTTATCTCTGTACATATTAAAGCTATTTATTTTTTCTTTTAATAAATAATTGGCATATTACTTACGAGTAAGTTTCATAAATTATATAACTTTTAATATAAAAATGAAATATTTCCAAAAATATGTACCTTCTGTAGCACACATTCAATAAAAGTGGTGTTGTTTGGTATGTACTATCAAAAATCTAAAAATATTACAGAAGTTCTAAGTTATTTAAAATGCACAACAAAACTTTTTATTTAATACTACAATGTTTACTGAATTCTGGTAAGAAAAACTAAAATCTAACTATTTCGGTACTTTATAGTCATAACACACGCACAACACCAACAAAGTTATTTCGTCAGCTGTAAACATAGATACCATACTAAAGGAAATACTTCTCAAGTAGTGCTGCCAACTTTTATTATTTTCCGACAACTTTTGGATCCCATTGTGTTCATAAACACCATACACAAGCATGATGAAATTGGCGGGCAAATAGACGAAGTTTGTGAAGAGGTAGAGTGCTTAGTATACATTAGAGTTGTACAAAACAGCTCTTTTTAGTGAGCGCTCTTTTCCGCTCCGCTCACTTTACTGAATTAATTCATTCATTTCTTTCACTAGCTCAGTTGATTCCTTAGCTCAGCCATAATTCATGAAATGAAAATGTCATGAAAGAAAATGAAAGAATCAGACTAGCTAATACAACAACCACTTATGCCTTTTTATTTTTTCCTTAATATGTATTATAAAACACATTTATTGAACATAAAAAATAACTAGATAAATATTTAACTGATTTTAAATATTTTGCTTTCGAGCCTATTTTAATAAAGTAATATTTTCTATTTAACCTTGTATTTTGTAGATTTTTCTCAGTTAATTTACGTATATGTTTATATATGTATATATACGCTCCAAGTTAATAAGTACTTAAATATGTATCATGGCAGTGCAGTTTAAAAATTTTCATCTGGCAGCTCTAATAATATAAAGCGCCACACCATGTGTGTATCTGCGTTGAGTGAATTAATTCCTTTTTTTCATATAGATTTTGACATACAAGCATTGAAAAGAGCTACTGAAAGAGACAGATTCAATGGCGCAATTGAAACAACTGAATCAACTGAAAGAAGTGAAAGAAAAGAGCTACTGAAACAAATGAAAGAAAAGAGCTACTGAAACAACTGAAAGAAGTGAAAGAAAAGAGCTACTGAAACAAATGAAAGAAAAGAGCTACTGAAACAAATGAAAGAAAAGAGCTACTGAAAGAAATAGATTCAATGAAACAACTGAATCACTGAGTCAACTGAAAGAAGTGAAAGAAAAGAGCTAAAAACGCTCAGTAAAGTGAAAGATTCACCTCGCTCAGTTGAATGAATGATTCAATTGAATTAATTCATTCAGGAGCCGTACAACTCTAGTATACATCTGTTGAACATTTGTCTTATCTGCTACCTACTTTTCGTAATATACACTCACATCGAGTAAACAAATACGTCTGTCTGTCTATTAATTTCAAAAAGGGAATTGCCAAAATGTCTACCTCTTAATTTCGCGCAAATGTGTGATTATTTTATTCCACCAATGACCAACCAGACCTCTAAAGTAGCAATTTGTTGGACAACTCTATCAAATTGTAAAAGGCAGCATTACAATACACATCGAGGGTGAAATAAACTACACAACCGTTTGACAAACAAGCGGATATTTTACGTTTATTCCAAGTTTATTCTCGCATTTTGCACGTAAATTAAATATTTTGGCAACACCGGTCTGACAGCTGAAAATCATTTATAACAAATATATTAAGGCTGCCATATTAGTTAAAGGGCATGCCTTCACAACAGCACGATTAGTTATTGTTTTGTTTCACATTAGGTGACTGATTTACATATAATTTGTTTATTGCTTAAATGTTAAGCTTCATATACTTTTCTTGTTATTACAATAGTTTTTAAATTTTAATTATTGTGAAAAAACTTAGTATAACGAGTTGGGTGGTAAGTAGAAATCATTAGTTTACTTTTTTTATAATTAAATTCTTATTTATATTTTGCTTAATGGCAATGCTCCCAGCTGGGAAGCTATGTACCACGCAAAATGGTATTTGCGCAGGATTAGGTGGCCCTTGCAAAGATTTGGCGGTAGAAGTATTAACATTTGCTTCAGTGGTCTGCTTTTTATTTAAGATCTTGACTTTCATTCCTTTTGATTGAAGTCTTTGTAGAATTTCCAATGTCTGTTTATCGGTTTTGTTCGGCGCCGAACTGCTCGCTGATAATTGTTGGGGCAGTGGCTGTGTACGTTTTACTTGTAAACCTAGATTTTGTAATTTATTTAGTATTAGTGCGGTTTGCTTTTCCTTTGTAGGCTCTGGTTTAACAATGGTAGCGGGCATAGTTGTATGTTTTTGGGATGCAGTATCTAATACTATATTAGTGGATATAGTTGTTGGTGGAATCACATTGGCATTTTTTAGCTTGTTTATTTTTGATATTGGCTTAATATCTGTTGGTTTTACAAAGCCGTTTGGTGCTGCAGGTTCAGTTTTTCGTTTTTTATTTGCATAAACTTTAGAGACAAGTGGTATTGGCGTTTTATTGTTTAAGCTCGTGTTAGTATTTATATCTGCCGGAGTTGTAGGCATTGTAAAATTTATGGGCATAGTTTTAGGTATTGGTAATTTTCTTTTCTCAGTCATTCTCGATTTGTTAGCAGTTAACTCAAATGTAACACTTTTACATGTTTTTTCCGTTTCTTTTGTGTTTGATTTTACTAAGTTAGATTTCGATATTGTCCTCCCATTATTATTACTTTTAAGATTTTCTTTGAATTGCACAAAGGGTGTAACCGCCTCGACTAACTCATCATATTGTTTTGATGATTTTTGCGGTGAAGTGTTGCTTACGTCTACATCTAAATTGGAATACCATTTTGGATCTAATAGTTCCTGTTCGATATTGGTTAAATCTACGAAACTGTCCTCGTCTAGCTTATTGTATATTACCTCCACATCATTGTAATCGTAAATTAAAAACTAATAAATATGCGTACAAATATTTATGTTAAAAATCGATTCTGTATATTATTCTACAAGTTCGGCTGAATTTACCTCTTTAATTCCTTTAAGTGTTTTGCCAAATAACTGTGAACATTTGTCAGTATTGTATTTGAATTGCTGTCGCCCCTGTTGGAACAGATTTTCCAAGCCTTCACATTTTTCCAAATGTTGCCGAAAGTCTTGTGAACTACGTAAGTCTGTATGGCAGTTGTTACATAGAATAAATAGTTGCAGATTTTCATCAATAAGAACTTCTCCCATGCGTATGCAATTTAATGTTTGCAACATATTGTTACTTTTTAATATTGTTATTTTAAATATGTTTTACTAAAACGTTTTGTTAGCTTATTGTTTGGTGTATATTTATCTTCAAAACAAAAAAAATGTTGATAGCTTTTTGTTTACAACATTAATAGACGCGAAAAAAATTTGACAGTCAATGATGCCATACTGGAATATCCATGTGTCATATTCTGATTAATACTGGGTTTTTGTCTTCGTTTGTTGCTATGAATGTGTGGAAACTAAATGCGTTAGTTTTATTGTATAAAAAATAGCATTTGGTTGATTGAAGTAGTTTGCAACAGACTGAATACAAATTTATCAGATAAATAATAGGCAGATAAATACCGCCGGTGACAACAAAAAGTGAAAAACAAAATTTTCTAGATATAGAATGCTAAGTTTTTATTGTATTCCGATGGAAAACATTGCATACTTAGTAAAAGCATTTATTTGTTATTTAAACGGACTGAAAATGTAAGTACAAGCACAAAAAATTTCAATATATAAATCCAAATGGCGCTAGTTCGGTTTTTAAGTTGATAGTATCTACAAAGTAATTCAACGCCTTCTGCGAATATTTGTCCTATTCTCTTAGCGACTTTTTTTTAACATTCATGCATACTATTTTCGCAATATATTAAATTGTTCCGTACCCACAATATATTGTGGAGAAGCCAATATGAAAATAAAAATTAAGTTCTTTGAAAAAGAATTTTGTTTAAAAATTTTATTCGTCATTTTTAAATTATAACATCATTATTAAAACTATTCATCCAAACTAAATATTTACAGGAATAATAATTATTTCTTTTTATTTTTGTCCTTCTTTGCAAATCTTGGCCCGCCAAAGTTTTTACCTTTGTTGAATTTATTTTTTCCCGCCTTATTATTCAACTTGACTGTACTAGTTTTCTTTTTTGCCGCTATCTTGGACATCTTCTTATGACGATTAGCTTCGGATCTTAAACGTAATGCACCGCTTCGGCTGACGTCGGTTAAATCGTTAGTAAAAGCTGAATTACCCATTCTTTTGGATTTAGTAGACGAACTAGATTTACTATATGTGCCAATATCAGATACTGCCGAAAGCTTGCCAGGCCGTTTACGCAATTTCGATATCTTCGCTCTTACTAAAGAAACTTTTTCAATTTCTTTCATAGCTCGTTCTTTAGCTAACTGTTCAGGAGTCTTAATTCGTTTAGCTTCCTCTTTCTTTTTCTTTTTTGCGCTCAATTCTTTTACTGGAGGACCATCTTCACCGTCACCTCCATATTCGGTACGCTTTCGTTTTTTATTTTTATCATCGTTTTTATTCTTACTAACTTCCTCTGGATTAATAGATAAACGCTGTTTTTCTTCTTCACGTTGCTTCTTGGTTTGGAACCAGTCCCGATGTTCATTCTTGTTGCCCAATAACTTGCGTTCGGTTTTTGATAGTTGCTGCTCCATTTTGGCTATCTGGCGTTCTGCTTGTTCTTCATCCAATATATTCTCTGGAACAAAAAATATGTACTTTTAATTTATAATTCAATATTGAAATATAAAATACACTTACGTATTTCTGGTTCCAAAACCGTCAATTTCTTACGATATTTTTCAATAATTTCTGGCGGTATAATGCGATTTTTGACTGAACTTTCCGCATTCTTAATTATATCTTTAACTATTTTTCTTTCCTTCTCACCGGCCAAAGATACCGAAATACCAGCCCGCCCAGCACGAGCAGTACGCCCTACACGATGTATATAATGTTCCGTTGTTATGGGCATGACAAAGTTAATAACGGTCTTAACACCTACGATATCTAAACCCCTAGCAGCTACATCCGTGGCTATTAGAATAT
This sequence comes from Linnaemya tessellans, assembly GCA_951800035.1. Lineage (NCBI taxonomy): Eukaryota > Metazoa > Arthropoda > Insecta > Diptera > Tachinidae > Linnaemya > Linnaemya tessellans. The sequence continues at coordinate 26,851,848 of OX637534.1, read as the reverse complement.
CTATTTGTTCATCTTTGAACTTTTTCAGTGATTCTAAACGCTGTTGTTGTGTTAGATTGCCATGTAACTCGCCAGCCTTAATGCCCAACAAGCCCAAGAGTATATGAAGCCGATGAGCTTGCTTTTTAGTTTGTACGAAGATCATGCAATGATCGTGGAACGTACGACAAATTAAACTTGCCAAAATTGGTTCACGATCCCCCTCTTTGTCTTCACGAATACGTATAAATTCTTGGCGCAAGTTAAATGCCACTTGTTGATTGTTATTCACAAAAACTTTGACTGGTTTGTTTAATGAAACGGCAGCCAAATCTTTGACTTGTTCACTCATAGTTGCAGAAAAAAGCATAGTTTGTCTAGTTTTTGAACAAGAATTAATAATTTCTTTCATTTGCTCTGCGAAATATTCATCCAACATACGATCAGCTTCATCGAGTATTAGAACCTGAAAAAATTGTTTGTCGTAAAATTAATAAGTAACGAAATTTTAAAGTAGATATTTATAAGTATGCGTAAATCAGGTTATACAAAACATATTGCATAACAATATGAATTTTCCTCTTTAACAATACAAAAAATATATTCACATTTCAGAGCGCAAGGATTGTTCATCATAAATACGAGTACTTTTTGTAGATTTGTTTCATTTCTTCATACTTACTTCAATAGAGTCCAAACTAAAGCTTGGCGTATTCTTAATGTGGTCTATTAATCGTCCGGGTGTTGCTATAACTATATCTGGATTTTGTCTTAAAACTGTTTCTTGTGCCTTAACATCTAAACCACCAATTGCTAGACCAACATCAATAGTTGTAAACTGGCACAACTGCTTCGTGACTTGGTATACTTGGGCGCCTAATTCACGTGTTGGTACCAACACCAACACTCTTGTCACAGTTTTGTTATTCATAGGACGATATAACAAACGTTCCACTGTAGGCAGCATATAGGCGGCTGTTTTACCAGTACCGGTAGCTGCACATCCACAAATGTCTCTACCTAATAATGCTATGGGTATAGTGGAAGCCTGAATGGGAGTAGGATAAATATAGGATAATACGCCAATAGCTCTCATTAATGGTCTGGAAAGGTTCATTTGATAGAAGGAAGTAATCGATTCATTTGAGTCTATGGCTTCATCGAATTGCATTTTTTCTCCCTCCTCTTCGGAATCTTCATCACTTCCCCCCTTATTTTTCTTCTTCTTTTTTGACAATTTCTTTTCCCTCAAACGTAAGTTATCATGCTTCAGCTCATCTTCAGACAAATCAATTTCATCGTTGCTGTCCTCTTCTGCTGGAACAAGAGCTTCACCTTCTCTCTGCTTAATACGTGCAGCAATTTTGTCGTCAGTTTTTGTGCGAGCCTTACGTTTCACATATTTCATTAAATCATCCCAAGTGTCTTGATTGTATTCTTTAACAGAAGAAACAAATTCGAAATTTTTTTCAAACTCCGTAATTTTTTTGTGCTTCAATTTTGTAGGTTGGTACTATAAAAGAGAAAGAAACTTATAGAACAAATTTGATAATTCCACCTTTCTTCGTACTTCAACTTCAACATCTGAATTTTCGGACAAATTTTCTACTTCTGCATCATCCTCAATAGTACTTATCAAATCCATTTTATTGTCCACAGCCATACTTTTAAGTTTTTCTAACATAAATTGAAAAAATACGACCAAAACACCAACACGTGAAGCAAAGAAAAACAAATTGCTGAATTAAAGTATTGCCACTGTGCTTTACACTCTTTAAAAAAGGTGGTATCACTGGACGATTTGACCAGTATTAGTGGTATCGTCATTGTGATAACATATACCAAAGTTTATTGCTATAAAATTTCCAAAACGTCATATTTTATTAAGCATCGGTGAAAAAATTTGTTTAGAAGCGCGTTGGTTCATTAAAAACTAAAGTTTTCGCCTTTTAAATCAATAGAGACATTAAAGAAACATAATAATTACATAAAATAGTTCTTATGTTGAGTTTTTGAAGTATTAGAACATTGAAAAACCCAAACATTACGTATAAAATGGTCTTATAAAAATTTTATAAAATTTCCGAATAAAAATTCCCATTGTTGAAAATGAAATACATAAAGCCATTAGAAAAATTTTTTCTGAGACAATAGCAAAATGCGAACAGTTTTATAAAAACAAAATTAAAAATAATTATAATTAAATTTATGGACTAAAAAACATGGAAGACATTGAATATCTGGAAGAGTACGAAGATTTAGTGTTACCTGGTAATTTTTATTAATTTCTTTGTGCCTTCTCAACATTTGGTACAGTCAATAATTTTGCGACTCCTTTTTAATATTTTAAGCTTTAAACTCTGCGGCTGCAGAAGCAGCAGCGACTTCTTCAGTCTCATATCATACAAATAAAAGTGCACAAAATCGGAAAACTAATGACGCTGATGATTCTTCATCGTCTTTAGATCAGGATATTTTTAATTGTTTGTTTGATGATAATTCAGATGACGATTTCAATGAATATGAGAACATTGGTAAGTATAAGGAAAATGTTTGTTGGACTGGGTTTATGATGAAATCTTATAAATAAAACTATAATACATACACATATGCATTTTTCAAAGGCAATATACAAGATACTTAAAGTACAATGTACATAAATATGTTGAATACATGAAGAAAAATCATCACCTTCTTTGCGTCTTATGTGTATGGATTAGTGATATGCCGAAGGTAATTTTTGATATTCGCGGAAACGAATATCAAACGATATTCGCAACTTATGTGTGGTTTGTGAAATGTGTGGGTGCGTGTGGCTAGAAAACAAAATATTCATTAGAAATTCCGCGCATCCCACCTATAGGACTTAAGCTTATTATTTAAAAATAACCAAGTTGTAAAAAAATCACCTGGTAAATCATTTAGTGAAATTTCTTTCAAATTTCCTGGAAATATTTTCACACACTCCAAATTAGCCGATGAGCATTTTAGATAATGCATGTATCTTATTAAATGTACCTTGCGTCAGTGTTAATGAAGGCTGCGCAAATGGATTGCAAGCACAACGAAAATGCAGGCTCACAGTAATATAGATATGTTCATAGATAGTTTTATTAAGTAGAATTTAAAAAAAAAATTTGGAACAAATTGAAATTTTACACACTGAACATTACAAAGTTTTTTAACATGACAAAACAAAAGAAAAAAGTTCTAATTGATTTTATGTGCAGTGCAAATGGACGCATTTGTATGTTATTTACATTGAAATTAGAAAGGAACTCTTTTCGCATCGCACTGCAGAATAACCCCCAGATTCTTATAATATTATATAAGATACAGTTTGTATGATTGGGAGTTGGGATGTACATATAATCAATTATCTCGTGGAAACCGTTTAATGGATTTGTATAGTAACTTTAGTAGACTAATAGCAAAAGCCTCGTACTAAACTATAGGATACTATTTATGGGATGATTAATTTTAATTATGCATCAAATAATTTTGTCTTTAATGTTCACTCTATTCTATCGCCAAAAATGTTACAATGCGTATTTCTGAACATGATTTATATTTTATTGCCTAAACTAATAATATGCGGCGAATTTCCTGGGTCAAGCATTAGTAAAAACTCGTAATTTTGATACACATTTCTTGTAATTTCCTTCTCTTCGGAAAAAAGCAAAAACTTCGTGATTGCTTTTAATAACGACCTATGTATAACGTATTTTATATTCATGCAAAGAAAGCCAATTTACAGAAAATTTTTTTACTACATACATACATATATAAAAACTGAAAAACTTTAAACACCAAAAAAGTTCTAAAATTATATCAACACATTTGGCAACGCTGTATGTTTGAAAAATTTTTATACTACAAAGCAAGAATGATAAAATAAAGATTACGCCTTGCGCATGATTTACCGTTTGATGACGTATTTGTTCCCTCGAAGAGATTGCCAAATGTTTATTATATGCAAACCTAATACTTTTTCGCACAAAATTAATATTTTATGCTATATTTGGCAACTCTTCACATTCAGAGAGATTTCTAATTTACTCAGAGAGATTTCCAACAAGCAAATTAAATCCGAAAGTGTAAGGTTTGTGTTATATTTTATAATAAATTGTGTTATATCTTAAAATAAATATATTAAAATAATTATTAAATAACTAAAAGTGTAAAAAACTTATTAAAACTTGATTTTTAAAGCTCATAAACTGTAAACAAAAAACCTAAATTAAAGAGAACAAAAAGAGCAAACATGAAATGTGCAGTGGGGGCAATTACAAACAAAGTAACAGCAAAAAAACAAGTGAGAAATAATTGTGTTAAAATGTAATATTTTTATCAAAATTTTTTTTGTTTTCAAAAAGCTGAGTCATTTTACAGTTTTCCAAGAGATGAACCTCAAAGAAAGTTATGGCTGATATTTTGCAAGCAAAAAAAATTGTTTTGAATGGGGAAAAAAGAAAAATAATTAGCAATTGCGTTCAATATTTATGTAAAATAACTATAAATTAACAATTTGAAATAAAAAAGTGGAAAATAAAATAAAATTTTTTAAAATTGTTTATTATCAAATAAATTTAATTTGAAAAATCGCAATTTGCCCCACTGTCCTGTTTTTATAATAACATAATAGTTCTCCAGCTGAATTTTATTAGCCAATCAGAACACATGTTGAGTGACTTCAGAGTTCCTTCATGCGCAGAAGAGTATTTTTATTTCAGCTTGTTGGCGTAATTTTTATTTTATCATTCTTGCTACAAAGTCCCTTTGTCTACACATCTTTTATTTATTTAAATGCTTCGGTCTATGGTCACAAAACCTTCCAGACTATGACTAACATGAGAACTTAAAAACTAGTGGTTATAAAGCAAATGTTGAATTAAAAAATATGTTTTACAAAATACATAGCAAAAAAACAAACGAAGAGATTACATTACAAATTATAGTAATTATGTTATTAGACTAGAAATAAAAAGCTAAAACTGCATTTTGTCCGTGCTGAACTCAATAAAAGAACTATGCCGTTTTTGTAAATTAAGATTTGGGGGATTCACACTGTAGCCATAAAGTCATAAGTCATAAAATAATAGCACGAAAAATATGACTAGTGTGAATAACCCGTCATAACTTAGAATGCTATTTCAAACATCGATCAGCTGATAAGAAAACAACACATTTGTAATTAGATGTTATCAAAGCAAAAGATAATTAAGATAATTGTAATAAAGTTGTTTGAAAATTCCAAATAGTCTAAAAACTCGATTTCTATTTAAAATTATTAAATTTGTCTTCTGGTGCACAAGAATATCTAAATGAATTTGTATGTATAAACTAAAACAGTTGCTGCCTTGATATGAACTGAATAAATTTTTTTTTTGCGGCGGCATATGGAAAATCGTTCAGTAGCTGCCAGCTACCTAAGTTAAACGAGAAAAATTTTTTCACATGTATATATTTAGTTTTTGCGATTTAGTTCTCTTTTAATATTTTTTATGCTATAAAAATGTCATTTAATGTATAGACATATAGGTATGAATAATTTTTAGCCGTTTTTTTTAGTCATGAATCATATATAAGTAACGGCGGCAAACATATACTATCGCCGTCTCGCCTAAAAATTTTCAGCCGTTCGACTCAGATCTCTAGAGCTATTTTATGACAAAACAAAATCATACCTGAAAGAGTGCTATTATTTTATGACTTTTTGTATGCAGCACAACAACAATTTTTTTTAAACTGGTCTAAAATATTATGACTATGACAATATGACTAAATAGCACGAAGTGTGAATACCCCAATTGATTTTATTAAGATGAGCAAAAGCACGTGTTACCGTGCCATTGCGAGCATAATTAGTTCGATGAAAAGTTTAACTCGCCAAGTTCTGATTTTTGGGAGAATGGGGAGAAAAGAATGCAAAGGAGTACAAAGTCAAAGATATTGAAGGCACTGAAAATTAAACTTAATGAAACAAAATTTTCCTGTATGGGCGAAAATGCAGCTTCAAAAGAGACTATAGGTACGTTCACACTTATCAAATATTTCCCCCGAAAAGCGTAACCACTAAATACTAATGAAAAATATTTTCGTTCAAATACGTGTTTATTAATTAAAACAGTTTTATACAAAACTAGTAGACAGTATCAGGAATCCAATATTATTGGAAACTTTTTAACTCAATAAATACTTTTTTGAATTAAAAAGTTTTTTATTACCGTTTAGTGGTTACGCTTTTTTGGTCAAATATTTCATAAGTGTGAACGTACCTTAAGAAAAACTGATCGAGTAAACCTGATGTGTGTGTGTGTGTGTGAAACAGGCCAAAGAAAATATAAACTTTAGATACATTATTTGGACGCTGAACTATTGATTAAGTTAACATTGCAATGCACAATTCACATACACGTCCTTGTAAAAATGACTAGTATATTTGCATTAATGCTTCATTTCTGTTTCTCCAGAAAAATGTGTGTTGTTTGTTATGACCATAACGTATATTTTCTTTTTTTTTTTGTGTGTTGTTCATTCTGTTATATTTATTTATTTATTTTCCATTTCCTGTAATACAAGACAAGATTGTCTTGTCAAATTTAAAAGTTGGCATAACAAAATTGATAACAAATTATTGCACAAATGTTTAAGCAGCATTTATTTAACTATTTAGTAGTTGATTGGATGGAAGACGAGCAGCATTTACAGTATGCAAAATCCATATTCATACACCATATCACCTTCTTAATAATTAAAAAAAAAAAAAACTAATAATTAAAATACATTATTTATTGTAATATATTGAAACTCAAAGCTATTTTATTAAGGCCTAATTCATAAAAAATATTTCATGCTTATAACCGTCTTATTTGACAATTATCCCATAGAAATATGTCAAATAACGATGTTATAAGCATGAAATATTTTTTATGAATTAGGCCTTTAGAATATAAATAAAAATATAAAAATTTTATTTATTAAATATAATATAATGTATTACTGAATAGTTCCCAATATATTTTAAGATATTGCGTAAAAACTCATCCTACTAAAGGGTGTAAGAATATGGATTTTGCATACTGTACATTCCTATATTAAGCATTGTGACAATAGTTCACAGTTTTGGAACAATTTTCTAAATTTGTGTGTGCACTTGTACAATGAACTTCTTATAGCTGAAATTCCTTATGTTAACGAGATTCATTTGTTTTGCTTGGTTAAACGTTTGTATCAGATTTTCTGTAGTTTCATTAAATGCGTTTATTTTTATTTATTTATTTATTCATTTATTCATCCAAAAAACGAGAAACCTAGCCAAAAGGCCATAGTCGGTTTCACTTATGCTACTACAAATGCAACAAAATATATGTGTATAAAAAATGAATTACAAATATAAGGTAGAAAACATTTTAATATATTAATAATAATAGTAATATCCTAATATAAAATTAAAATATAAGCAACAGTTTTGAAACCATAATCCCAAAGTAGTTGTGGAGAAAGAGAAAACAAAACATAAAAAAACATTCAGAAATCGTACTGCATTGGAGGGCTACTAGAGCTGAACTCATGAAATAGTTTTTTCTTGTAAGTAACAACAGAGCGGTCAAATGTTCTTAAACCAAACGGCAATTCATTATAATCCCCTGCTACTCTTACATAAAAAGATCGCTGCAACAAGGTAGTTAACCTCGGAATCCTCAACTGTCTATTTCTATGGGACCTACCAAATTCAAATAATTCAGTTAGTACAAAGGCACTTGCAACTTAATGGCCTTATAGAAATGTTTGCGAAAGTATGTAAGAGAACTAAGTATTATATTTTGTTAGACGGTCTATAGTTTCCAAACTTAAAACAACGATTCTGCATAGCCGTACAAAATTACATTAGTGTTGTATAGCAAACTATAATTATTTATCATGATTGAAAAGTGTAATAGCTATTGTGTGACTTAAATAATTGAATCAATTAATTTTGTCGTGAACGATTGTCCTTTTGTAATATTTTATTTCGTATCGTATTTGCAAACTGTAATGAACAAAATATTTGGATGTAAATAACTCAGTCGAAAATAATAACAGGAAAAAATGTTATCTGAAAAACATTTTCTTATCGTTGATATATTTTCCAACATAATTTTTTCTTTTTTCACACTGATATCTTCCCTTAATTTTTGCTAAGCTTATCATACACACTATAGTATAAGCATTTATTTGATTTAACCAACTACATACATAATTTGTGAATATGTTTATGTTAATAAAGTTAATTAATGCTTTGGAATGATTTTAAACGATGTAGTTAGAAAATGATTTTAGTTTGCTTGCGGAAGAGATAAACACTGCTGGCAGCAAAAGAATAACGATAAACAATTTTTTGTATGTCATTACATAGATATGTACATATACTTGCCACAATCATGCACTTTTAGCTGTCATACACGTGTATACATATATTACGTTAATATACATATGTATGTATGTAGTATATCTAAGAAACGTTTTTAAATGTAATTTAGTAATTTTTTCTGTTCATTACATTACCGAACTTTTTTTTTTTTTTTAGGAGTAGGACCAGCACTCAGGGGATGTCCCCTATATATGCAATGCATTGCGCTGGAACTGAAAACGAGGGGATAGTATTGAGGGGACAGATTAGGAAAGATGAGAAGATAGACAGTTTTTTTGTAGCTATTTCAACCTTTTACTTCGCCGGCTAATTTTTGCTACAGGGCCGACGAAGGTGGGTGCTGTTACTCTGCTTTTAGTACATGATTGGGTCAGTCGCTGCCAGTAATTGTCCAGTGATCAGTACTATGCCTTCATCACTGAAAACAGGCTGGCAACAACTAACACAACCACGCACTAATGCTGATCAGAAGAATTCAACACAATATTTCATGACTCAGCTGGGGCTCGAACTCAGGACTCTCCGCTTCATAGTCTCGTGTTCTACTACTTCAGCCAACAGCACCCACATTACCGAACTTACGAATGGAAATCAAAATATTGCGTGCTCTTTTTCTTCCGCCGGCTATAATTTTCACTTAAAATGTATAAAATAGAGATTCAGCAAAATATTATTACCCGAATAACAAGCAAATTATAACACAAATGCTATATAGAATAAAATAATTTTTCGGAATAATTATTTCACTTACAGTGGGCATATATGACCACTGTGCGTCGTTTTCTCGCATAAAGTGAAAAAGAAAAAATAATGAATTTTGTATATCTTTGGAGCAACAAAATATTTCGATTATTTGTGGGTAATTTTTTTAAGAGTTTTCGGATTTGAGAATGTTATATTCGACCGAGTCGAATTTTAGATACCCTCAAAATATTTAGTAAATAAAAACGCTATTTTGTAGTGGTCACTCCGGGAAAGTCCGCGTGGGAGACATTTCACCTTTGCCATAAAACACTAAAAAGTAAATTTTTGAGGGTTATGTAAAACAAATTTTGATAAGGTCATTTTGGGGGCAGAGAGGTGAGGAAGGGTTGTGGCAGCGGAAGATCAGAGAACATCTCAGCTTCGTCATTAAAGCTTAACAATTTAATTTTTAAGAAATGTTGGCTTGAGTAATACAATTTCTTAAATATTTACACTATTTTTGTATGTAATATTTTACGTCGACGCCCAGTAAAGGGGGCGGGGCCTAAAAATGGATTTTTGAACTGCAAGTTCATCGTTTAGGTTCTTCTTTGACATAAAAATATATCATTTGCTTAACAAAATTACAAAAAACGACATGCGTCTTGTTTACTTGTTCATTGTTAATTATTAACTAAGTCAAATTTTCAATTGCAGGAAGTTAAATAACAAAGTGCTTTTGATCTCAGCAGCCGATGGCTCTAGAAAAAATGGAATGTTTGGAATAATAATCGTCAGGGTTGGGGAATTTTGTGCTAACCAAAAGTTATTTAATTTAAAAAATGATTATGAGAAGTTCTCATGTTATGTTTCGTTAAAAATATTGGTTAAATCGTTGATATTCCTAATGACTAGTAGCACCGTGCAAAATGGGAAAAGTTGAACAAACAACGCTGATGAGATGGCGATGCGGCTTCGAAATCAGTACTTATCCGTTCTGTTAGTTTTAATGATTAAAAAATATTCTAATATTCCACTGTCAAAAAAAAAACTTAAATTTAATAAGAAAATAATTTGCAATTGCAAAATTATGCTATGTTTTAGAGGTTGGTTTAGTTCTTCTTACAGGGAACTTTCTTCTCTCTGGCCCTATTCATCCCATTTACGAACTTGACCTCTGCTATCCTTCAAAATTGATCTATACCAGATTTCAAGGGTCTGGCTCTTTTCATTTGGACTGTATCGTGATTTCCACATACGGACGATCGGACGGACATGGCTAGAACGTCTTGGTTTTCATAACCATTCAAGAATATATACACTTCCTGGGGTCTTAGAGGCATATTCCGTTGCGTTACAGACGGAATGACAAAGTTAATATACCCCCAATTCTTATTTGGAGTGTATAAAACACAATAAATCTTACTAGAAATGCATGAAAATTTCATTTGAGTCGATAGAACAATATATGCCTCAAATGGTGTATACCAAGAGTGCCCAGGCCCTATGCGCTTGATGCTCATTTGTTTTTGTAAAGGCGCTTAGCTATAGGATGTGTGTTTTAATACTCGCATACAGCACCCACCACTAGCAATACGAAATACACTAACAACTTTGTCTTATTATTATTTTATTGTTGTTCTTCATTGTATAAAAGCAAGTGGAAAGCAACAACACTTTCGTAAGGTTTGCTGGTAAACATTGACGACAGCGATTATCAGTGAAGACTTTGTTTTTGTTTAGCGTATGGTATCGCTTTGTACGTATTTGTTTTTACAACAAGAAATATTGAATAAAACTTAGTTTTTATGTCAATGTATTGGTGTTTACTCTTTTATAAGGAACTTTTGGGCACGCTTGGTATATACCATAGGTCGAATTTTGTCATACTGTTTCCAATATATCGGTCGGTATATCCGAATAAGTCCTTCAATATTGGCTTCCAGTGCGTCAACCGGTCTTGCAATGCTTCCGCCTGCTTTTTGTTATTTCTTTTTTAATAAAATGAGTGAATGGATTTACTCGAATTTTTTTTAGTCAAAGTGGAAAAATTAAGTTCGCAACTGCGATTCTCAAGCGGATTCACTGCTTTGAGAGTTATCAAACTCTATGTAGTTTAACTTATACGGTAACACAAGGGATCTATTAGGACCCAAGTGTGCTGGATTTGTTAATCAAAACTGGCAACCTGTAAAAAAAACTTATACGGGCAGCTCCTAGCCATATATAAAATGTTATATTTGTGATTATGTTCATGGAAAGCGATATAAGAGTTCCAACTTGAAGATATGGTGATTGTTTTTCACATGCATCGTACCGTTCATGGTGTAATAATAACCAATATTACCGCTAACAAAAACCAGCTGATTTAATGCCTGGCATATGATAAGCAAAAATAAATTATGATCGTTATCTATTATTTTATTTTTTCTATCCTTTTATATAAAATGTTAATATTTCAATGATTTTTATATCTTTATCAGATAATCAAACTGCTTTAAAGGATAAATCTGATCCAAATGAATACTTCGAAGCTTTAGACGAAAAAATAGATGAAATAGGTAATAAACTAATTTCTTTCAGCTGTATTTCATTATATACATTAAAAACCACATTTGTTTACCTGTTAGATGAAAAAGTGGAAATTTCACTAGAAGATCCAATAAATAAGGTCAATACTATTGCAGAAAATAAAAGTAAGTTGTATTAAAAAGGTACATTTCAAATTTAGATTTTTGCAAATTATAATATATTATTTTACCAGCTATTCCTTCAACACGAAAAATTAAATCGTTTATGACAAAGACCAGTGGTACAACAATACCTTTGAATACAACTTCACAAACAGCGATTATAAATAAAACCAAGTCTATTGCGACTGTGAGACCAACAGTACAAAATCAACACCAGCAAGGCAATTTAAATGAAAAATCGACGCCATCGTCATCAACATCATCCTTTATTCAACAAGAAAAGCCGTCAACTTCTGCTGCTTTAACTTCACCTAGAAGTGCACCATTACCTGCTACAGTCCACAAACCATTGCCATCGGCAACAACATTATCATCCTCAAGTGTAATTAGGGAAAAGCCTGCTACATCCACCCATATATCGACTACAGTGGTTAAGAAAGTTACTAAGCGTCCCGCAACTATTGTGAAGCCAGAGCAGATAGTAACAAAGGACCCACCATATGATCCATTAGGTACGTTTTATTTATACCTTTGCAATATATTTAAAAAAGAATTATTGTTACATTTTCGACAAGGATATTTGTTGGCTTCATAGCCCATCAAAAGTTACCAAAAGTTGAATACATTCGTAATTGAAATAATTGCCTGTCCCTCGAACTCACGCAATATCCTTCACTCACACACTTTTATTTAAAATAAAGAGAAAATTTTAGAATTTGATTCTGTTTTGTACACAATTCTACGATAGAAGCAGGCCAAGTTGTAAATATTTTCTTTAAAATATACGTAGAAGTTTATTTATATACTCTACAACTGTCAACATCTGTAAGTTACTTTGTACTTACATATATTATATTCCACACAGGACGATTCAATTAGTGGCTATTGGGGTATTCAATTAGCAGGATTTCTGTTTTAAATGTTAATTCGCTCATTTAATTAATCAAGGTTTTGGATTAATCGATTAAATGAATAATAAAAAACAAATATTATTTATCAACAAAAGGAAGAGTTGTATAATAATAACTTAATAAAAACGGATATTCATGTATAGGCAACAACCGATAACGATTAAAAATAATAATTTAAGAAAACAGTTTTTCAATCTTCATAGCTTTGTAATCTATAAAATAATCTGAAAAATTTACTCAAAAATAATTGAAAACTGTTAACTGATAATTAATTATTTTTAATATATTTTTCATAATTTTGAGATTTTATTAAACGCGTTAATGTCGCTGGTTTCCTGTGTAGTCGCTTCATAATCACACTCATCTAAAAAAAGTTTCTTTACAAAATTCTTAGCTTTTGTTTTTATGAATTCGACTCATTAAATGAAAGTCCCAGATTTTTAGTTATTTATTTACTACCGATTTCACAATGTCGAAAGAGTTCCTTCTTTAGTGTAAATACATCTCAAACAAAAACAAGATTTTATAAATTGTTATTTCGTTATATTTATTTGCGAAATAAATTTATTTTAAATATAATCATAGGATTATAATACAAAAAAAAATATATATATATATATATATATATATATATATATATATATATAAATTTTGTTAAATTGGCTAATCAACCGAAACTGACCGATTAAATCGTTTATTATATAGCCACTTTTAACTTAATCGAGCATCACACAACAAAGCATTTTGTTAATAAATTAAATGATCGAATGAAACTTTTATTTATCGTTAAAAAATATGTTATATTCGAATACATATGAAAGTTGTATATATGGTTAAAAAATTATGGAAAACCTTTGACCTTAAAGGCCATCCCTGCAACTTTCTGCTAATATTAACTACTAATAAAAATTTCATTATTTTCTTTTTAAAACTGCTATAACTTTCGAATGGATCGGTCGATTCCCATGTGGTAAGCGGTGCTTGATGTAGTTCTTCGGTACCTATAAAAGAATCAAGAACACTAATTGATCACATATATAATTTCTGAGTGTGTTCAAAAATTCGTTTGATCTGGTTGGTGGTTTTTGATTGTCAAGTTGACAAATAGATAACAAGTAATATGTAGAACTATTGCTATGTAAACGGGAAAGATATGACACAAAAAGTTTGTTATTATCACTAGTTGCCGTGTGATATCCAATATCACCTTTTAAAAAAAATCAAAAAATTTTGCAATTTTTATGTCTTTATGTTCGGAGTGTTTTAAACAATGTACTTTTTTCGAATGATTCTCTTCACGATGTCTCACAAACGCCTAAACCGAATTTGACCCGCTTGGACGCGCTCGACGTGGTTTTTGATTGTCAAGAGCTTATTAAAGTAAGGAAAAGCCGTTTGAAAGTTATTCTAAAAAAAAACACTTCAAAAAAAATTATAATTTTTTAGTTTTTTTTTATATTTCCGAAAATGTGCCCATCCGAGCCGGTTCCAATTCACAGAAAATCTAAGTTTGATGGAATCTTTTGAAAAGCGACCAGTTTGGATGGATTCTGTTTAGACCAAGTTATGAGCGGGTCACATACACACACACATACAGAGTAGTCAAGAAAGCTTCGTAGGAACCCAAAACGCCAAGGGTGCCCCTGTGACCGATTGGTAGCAATGCTAGCCTATTAGTACAGAGGTCGTGAGCTCGATTCCCGCTAAGGACCTTGGGTGTTTGTGATGTTTTTGGGTAACACAAAGGGATCTACTAGGACCCAAGTGTGCTGGATTTGTTAGACAAAAAACTGGCAGCCTGTTAAAAAAAAAGCGTCGAGATCTGGTGAAAATAAATTTTTTTCAAAAAGAGTTTTAACCAGTAACATACCACTTTTTTTTTAAATTTCCAATATCCTTAGCGGGAAGTTAAAAAGTATTATATTCGAATACATATGTATGCATGTATGTAGAAAAGTTTACAAAGAGATAAGAAGCAATATGTACAAGTATTGCTATGCAAATGAGAAAAATATGACACAAAAAGTTTGTTATTATCACTAGTTACCGTGTGATATCCAATATCACAATTTTTAAAAATTAAAAAAAATTTTGCGGTTTTTATATGTCTTATGTTCAGATGGGCGTATCCTGGCTTATATGCAAAATTTTCTCGTGAATTTAATTTTTATGTTTATTTATTTAACAATAATTAACAGCTAATAATTATAATTAACAGGGGTGCACTCATGGATAGTGTTGCCAGTAGTTATTTAAAAAAAATCCTACACATGGTAAAAAACATTTTTCCCTACACGTTGAAAAAATTTCAGCTACAAAAATCCCTGCGCATTTTTGTCATTAAAATAAAAAAATATATGTATATGTTTATTAGAGCTTTGGTAAAAAAATAATTAAAAAACTTAAAAAAAAGAAATAATACATACATTTGTACTTTTAATTAAATTCAATTAAAACAACATAATATGGTGTTCATATACGCAGCAATATTCAAATTATAACAATTAAGGCCATTATTGAAACTAAATTTTCATATAAAAATTACAATTAACTTATTGGCAATTAAGAGATAATTGTTTTAATAATGAGTAAAATTTATAATGCAGAATTGTGTTCAGTGAAAAGAAAAATACTAAATGAACAAGCTTTTACAACGAAAGTACTTATTGAATACGCGATGAGTCATGAATATTGATATGAATATTTATGATAAAAAAAACAACAAAATTTTCACAGAAAAAATTTAAATAAAAATTTTTTCAGTTTGTTTTTCAGTCGTCGTAGCAATATTGAGTATGTATGAACACCAAAAAGATATTGTCAATTAACTGAATATTGTTTCAATTAAAAACGCATATATGAACACAGTATAAAGTTTTTTAAAAATGAATATGAATAGTTCTTTTCAAATAAAATTTTAAAGAATAAATTCATTTCAGTTACAAAAATGGTTATTTTAAAATTAATATACATACATATGTAATTCCATTCAACTAATTTAAATATGAGAACTTTCATTTAATTAAATTTTTATGCTTTTAATGAAAGTGTCATTTTAAAATTATTATTTATAGTTCTTTTGAACTAAATCTTTAAATATCAAAATATGTTTATACCAAATTTCAAGGGTGTGGCTTTTTTCGTTTGGACTGAATCGTGATTTACACAGACGGGCGGACGGATGAACGGACCTGGTTAGATCGTCTTAATTTCATCTAAATCTTTTTTTTTTTTGGAAGGTATAAAAACATTAAAAATTTATATCCTGGTTTAGTTCTTTTTACAGGAACTTTTTTACCCATTGTCAGATTTAGCGCATTTACAAACTTGACCTGTGCTGTCCTTCAAAATTATATCAAATTTCAAGGATATGGCTATCCTTTTCGTTTGGACTGCATTGTGATTTCCACATTCGGATGGACGGACCTGGCTAGACCGTCTTAGATTTCATCACTGATCAGGAATATAAACTTTATGGAGTTTTAGAAGGATATAAAAATCCAAAATTTATAGCGTTTAAAAGTTTTAGGTCGGTAATTCTTCTAAATTTTTTGCTAATGCATTCTTTAAACAGTAAAATGATTTCAAGCATTGGCACTATAGAATTCCATTTTGTGTGGCCAGTCTAAAAGTAAACTGAGCTCGTGTCCGTGCTTTTCATTTAGATTTATTTGTAAAATATTGTTGCAAACTGAAGAGTTTTTAAAATAAACAACTTTTACTACAACTTTTCTTACATGTTTAAGATTAGAATTGATAACATTTTTGAATAGTTTCAACAGTTTGGTCATCGTCTTCAGCATCATCCATTTCGATTTCTTTTACTACTTATTTATAACAAAATTTTTCATAAACCTCATCCATCACAGTATAAAATTGCAGTTCTTTTGGATTTTTTATTCCAGATTTAATATAAATATCACAATCTGTTGCACAAAATCTTCAGATCTTACAAAGTGGGTTGGGTTAGATTGTACAGGCTGCCAGTTTTGATTAACAAATCCAGTCCACTCCTAGTAGGTCCCATTGTGTTACCTGAAAACTTCACAACACCCAAGGTCTTTGGCGGGAATCGAACCCACGACCTATGTACTACTAGGTAGGCCTCTGTATTGTGTACCTCGAGATACTTTTAGATTTTTCATTCTTCATACGTTCTATTATCATATTTCTTTTACTTTCAAAATCTTTAAGTGTTAATTTCATAGCGTTGGTTTCACTTTCCGGCAAAGAAACTTCTTTAGTAAAAATTAATTCCATAATGAATTCTAAAACCCTTTTATTATTGCAAGCGTTATTTCCAACGAACCCATTTTCGCAAAACCTTCCATTAATTCGCTTACACGTTTCAGATTCTCATTGTTACAGGCTGTTTTGTAATGTATCACATTTTCCAAAGGGAAGTTGTGTTGTATATACATATGTTCATTATGATATCTTTCAACTACATAATATTATTTATGCGCTTTTCGAGAGGTATCAAGTATAACATTTCATACTCTCCACTGCTTCGATAGAATGACCGCTCGTTTTTACGTGCACAGAGTTGCTTCAATTATTGAAATTCATTGCCTTACATATATCCAATTTTACCATGAAATTATTATTATTGAACTAAGCTTTCATATTTGTTTAATTTAAAGCCACGGTTTCCTTGCTTAAAATTCGAGTAGAGGTATTTCTGAACTAAGAAATTGTGGCCCATACTATCGACAGCCAATCTAATACGACAGATTGGCTAATATTGAAATTAGGTCTAATAAAATCAGTTGGACCGGTTTTGCACTAAGAAAGTTTACTTTGTCAAAGTCTTCAATCTTCTTTTTAACTCTGTTTCATATTCGCACACACAAAGTTTACTTTGACAAATTTTGTTTTCTTTGGTGTGTCGTTGTGAAATTTTTGACATTTAGCATTTTGTTTTTGATTGTTGTATGTATAAGATTTTTATAAAAGTAGAAAAAAAAATTGATTTGAATGGAAGAAATAATTTAATAAAAGATTTAAAGAAAGCCAGAAACTTACTGCGCGCAACGAAATTAAAGTTAAAAGAAAACGTCAAATTAAAATGCAACCATTTCTACATAACGAACGAAAAACAAAGCAATTTTGCAATAACATCAAAGTGTGTACTCACTCCTTTGCCTTTTTCCCTTCTCTGCATTAAACTCATTACTTTGCAAAGTAAACCTTGTCAGTGCGAAAGGGGTCTTACATAGCGTCTACAACTGCGATTAACTCAGGTATAATATTTGAGAGAACATCGGCAGAATGAGAGAACGGATTTTTTAATCTTAATGTTTGCCAAGGGGAATACTATTTCTATTAATCTAATAAGAGTTCATAATTCATTGACAGCCGTGGTGAGTGTTTATAATTTGCCAAGAAATCGTTTGATAAAATTTTTGGTGTTTTTTTTTATTTGTTTGTAGAGTGAATTAAATTGTAAAATAATTGTGTCACAAATGTAAAATAAACAATCAGAAACTACTAAAGATTTTCAATGGCGACTTTTTATACACAAATGCAAATGCATGTGCTTATTTGGCGGTTCATTTCATAAGATTGTTGCTGTAGGATTTCTTATAACAACGCTTTCATAAAAAATCTTATAAGATTGAGATAACACAAATTTGAAGTCTACACGTAAAATAATTCACTCTGCAATTGAATTTGACGCTCTTATCTTACATATTATGTTAGGTGTAGACCCTATGTTAGAAATGTTAAAAGCGTAGTAACAATTTTGTTGCTTTTTCAAAACTTTAACTACCCTACAAGAACACTACCGAACATTTGGCTAAGTCATTTCATTGATAGTGCTGATGACTTCATACCTCATTGCCTATACAAAACTTCCTATAATTTTCTTAAAGGCAATATGAAAAAACTGATGTAAACAATTGTATACATGTGAGCTTGTACATATCTCTGTCGAACTTATTAATTCTGCACATTCCCGTGCTGTTCAAACCTGGCAACTCAATTGTTTTGTATATATTCTTCAGTACAAATAATGAAAACAATTTAAAATTTAATTCATAATTTTTTATTTAAATATTTACAATAAAAACATAAACAAACTATTTTAAAAAGCAAAACAACATTTAACAACTACTTCTTGGTTTATTCGCATTCTGCAAAGAGATGAAAATGCCTAATATAAAACAATATTAAGTCAATGAGGGTTACCTACAATATACATATGTGACACGACATGACGAAAGGGACCTTATCTTGCCAGAGTAAAATTTTCAGTACAGGCCAAAACGTGAATTAAAGTCTAAATTTCATGTTTTGGGTTTTTGACACCTAACGCTACCTACATATGAAGTATGTATAAGTTTGTGTTTACACCATGAAAGTATTATTTTTAAGATTGCTAGTTTATAGGCAAGAGAGGCGAGGAGAACTGAAATGAGTACACTCTATGATGTACTGTCGATACGTTTTGTTTTCTTATTCGTAACGCGCACATGCATACCTACAACTGTGTATAGCATACATTGAGTCAAAAATGAGACTTTCTTTGTGTGAACGCCGAAGATAGTTCAAAGAAGAATAAATAAGAATCATAAAAATAACACTTTATTTATTTGATTTTTTTATCCGCAAGATGGGATAAAAGTCCATTTTCCAAACCTCTACCCATGGTAGAAGGATAAAGTTTCTAGCTGTCACTTTGCTACCTTTTTTTGAAGTAAAAACTTCAAAATGCTGTAACTTCGTCAATTTTTGAGACTTCTGCATGATTTTGGTGTCATTTTGTTCATTGGTATCGGAAACTGGATTTTAAATTCTGGCAAGATAAGGTGTCTTTCGTCATGTCGCGTCACATATATTATCTAAGTTTACCTTAATTTTTGGATTTTCGGTGCAGTTTCTCAGTTTAACAAAACCAGGAGATGTGTCATAGTTATTCTGTGATTTGTTAGCTTGCGTGCCCAGTTCATTAATGAATTTTCTACTGCCCGGAAAATATCTTTCCAATTACTAATATGTACCTATAAAAACATGTTCTTGTTATTACTATTTTTATTTTTAACTTTAAACAGTATACTTACGTATCCTATTTATCTGCATGAGATTGGTTTATTGCTTAATTTGCACCACATTTTCCACCACAAACAACACAGACATAAAATAAACAAATATTAATTGAAAACTGAAATTAAAATCTAAAACTATTGTCAACAATACAACAGATGTCAGTCATGTGTTGAAGTGTGTTAGTGAAAATGTTATATGTGTATTAGTTACAGTCATTCATTTCTTGTAGGGTAGGTCCCTATATGCACATAATAAAATAGTCAGCCCTTCTTGTTATATTGAAAAAATTTAATTTCGTGACAAAGGTTGGACAAATATAACGACTAAATATTCTGGTAACTATAATTAAATAAATACGTCAGTTAAACTCATACAGCCTGAAAAGTTTCCAAATATAAGTAATCGGTATTTATGGCCAAACTGCCACTGTGTGGAAATTGAGAAAGCATTGAAATCTATTTGAGATGAGTGTTAAATTACAGTTTAACCTAAATTACGACGCAAAGCGCAACGTAATTTAAGGCCATGTCAGATATAACTTTTGTATCGTATTTTCGCGTTGCGTTATAGATTCGCTTTAAAATCTAAGATAAAATGTACATACATACTTATATGAATCATGCCACATAAAACACTTTTAACGCAGCGCAAAGTGAAAAGTTCGGCAACTCTCATCTTTTTGCGTGCTTTGACAATCAGCGGGAATATTTCTTTTTCTTTTCCCGGACGTAAGTTGTAAATATTTGAATCTGTATTAATAAAAGGTAAAAATGTTAGTGAAGTTCATTTAATATATGTTTAAAAAATATATATACAGTGAAACTTCGATATAACGAGCTTCGTTATTATGAAAAACTCAATATAACGCATGTTTTATTCAGGCCCTTGAGAAAACCTCTTTATTGCAAAGTTTTTCATACAAAAATACACTATAGCTATAACGAATAAATTCTGAGGAAAAAATTCTCTATATAGCGAAATATTCTTCAAAATTCCTTAATATAACGCAATCAGAATAAATCCTAAATGGTAAAGTCCCCTTATAAAAATAGCGAAGTTTAAATGTATTTACAAGCGCATTTGTAAAGCCTCTGCTCTGCGAAGTACTCATACAAAACCCTCTATACAACGAAGTAAAAATAAAATTATAACAAAATGGTAAAGTCCCGTTATCAAAAGAACGAATTCTTAATTTGTGTGCAAAACTATAGTTATAACGAATTTTTTTCGTATTTCTTCAACTTTCGTTATATCAAGGCTTTGCTGATTATATTTATACCGAAGCAATGGCTATAACGAAGTATTTTCGGATCCCTTGGAATTCGTTATATCGAAGTTTTACTGTAATAAAATTATCAACCACTTTTTTTCGTAAACAAACAATGCACGAGTGTTGTCAAAATTTTCATTGTGTCATGCACATTTTGCTTTACGCTTTTCTATCAAAGTTAAAAACGCCAAGCAAAGCGACAACTTGTATCTGACATGGCCTTTAGCGCTTAAACTGTATTCACCCATTCTTTCGCAACAAAAAATTTGTTCCGAAACAATTTTGGTTTTTTGAGAGTTTGTTCTAAAACGATTCACCCACTTCGAACAATTGTTCTGGAAAAACAAGGGTACCATATGAGATATTTTTGTAAACGATGCGTGTTAGTTTTTCAATTAGGCAGCACAGTAGCAGTTGAATGCAATTTACTTGTTTTCTTGGCGTCACACTCATATATTTTATTGTGTAATAAACAAATTGTAAATTAAAAAATCTTAATAAAATAAAAACTTTATTTTATTAAGATTGTATTTTATTTTATATATGTACATAGGTAATATAATATGATGTGGGATCTCAGTTCAACTTTACTTAAAAATTTAAAGTAGCTGGCATCACAGTTGAAATGTTTCAGAACAAAAATTAAAATTAAACCAATTCATGTTCCGAACCAAGTTAACTCTCTTTCGCTCTCTCTCAAAAAGCGATACGTCAAACTACATATAAAAAAAATTAATGGGTGCTTTTACGTTGAAATGAGTAACCTAAATTAAAGCGTTAAGGCTCATTTAGCCGAACGTTGAAATCGTAAATGTGAGCTAAATGTAAAGGGGCCTAGACACGGTCAAAATGCTTGCTGTCTTTTTCGTGTATGTGTGCTTGCTGGCTTGAAGCAATTCGTTAACTCGTCAATCATTCATTTCTGATTTAATTTTGTGGTGTTCGTATGAAATATTAAAATATTAAAACTAAAGAAAATTTTAAGAAAAATGTCTCTAAATAAAGAAATATTAATAGCTATAGTGGCAGCGTATTTGCAAGAAAAAAGAAAAGCAAAACAGAAAAAGTTTAACAAAAAACGCATATGGATCACACATGTTTTTATTTTTATTCCGCTTTTTTTTACACTTTCTCACAATGAAAAATTACATGAAAATGAAAATTTGTTCGCGCAATACATTCATAAGCCTGTGACAGCAAGCATGCTAAAAATGTACATTTTTTGATTTTTCTTCAAGCATCGTCGGTGTCACACATACTAACAAATTTTAACCCATACTATAAGAATGCTTGCCATGCATTTTGACCGTGTCTAGGCCCCTTTAGAATAAAATTCTATTTTCTTCAGGTTCCAACCTTACGCCAACCTTTTATTAAAGTCAAGTAAGCGTTTTCACAACTTGCCATATTACATTTCCGATTTCAACGTTCATCTAAATGAGCCTTTAACGTTGCGCCATAATCAGTAATGTTTACTCACTTTCATTAGGTTAGGTTGAAGAGAGGACCATAAGCTATCCCAATCCGTTCAGGATTACACCTAGGCCTCATGGGCCTTTGATTAATAAAAAGTCTTAATTAGAAATAAGAAATGAACACGCTAAATTGGCCTAAAAGTAGCTGTAGTTACATCACTTCAACAAAATAAACAAGAGTGCTTTTGCAACAAACTTCACAAACTTCAAGAAATTGGTGATCAGCTGTTACCAAGGCAAAATTATTGAACTGTCAAAGTGTTCTTCTGATTTTTCGTTTTTGTGTGCGGCCATTGTTTTTTCCAAAGCATTTCATTCAATAAATTTTACACAGAGTTGCATAAGTGAGTTCACCTTGTATGAATTCGCCTTGAATTGGATTTTCCAATTGCAAAGCGTTGTCGTCACTTTATTTCGGTTGGTCTTATACATTTTGTATGGGAATGAGAAATTTTGGCAGCCAGACAGACAACGCTTTGCGTCGTAATTTAGGTTAGTCTGTTAAATTTTTTTTTGTAAGGAGTAGAACCGGCGCTCAGGGGATGACCAATACACATGCAATGCATGTGCCGGAACTAAAAAGATACATGAGAAGATAGAGATTTTTTTTTAGCAATTTCGACCATTTTACTTCGCTTGCTTATTTCTTTTTTCTACAAGGCCGACGAAGGAGAGTGCTGTTTCTCTGCTCTTTAATATCTACATGACACCCATACCTAAATACGGGCGGAAAGCGGAACGGTTTTTTCCGCTGAGCGTTAACGCTGAAATGCCATACTTAAACAAAAGCGGCAGCGTTATGTAAAAAAACAATAAAAACAGGGTTATCAAACAAACAAATTAAACAACCCTGATTATTTTAACAGCTGGACGGACGACATTTGTGATTTTGTTTTTGAAATTTTGTACAAATTACAAACGTGCATACATATGTATGTATATAATCATATTGTAAATATTTTCTTACCACCATTTTCTAATACGAAGTGCACAAATTTTTTCTTTTATTATATATTTCACTTTTGTAAATCTTTGCTCTTTTTCTCTGGTTACAATTCTCTTCTTTTGCAACCAACTTCATTAGAAAACGCTCTGTCAAAATCGGATTTTCCAATAGCAAAGCGTTGCCGCCGCGTTATTTCGGTATACTCCATACAAAATGTATGGACATGAGAACTTTTGACAGTTAAAAAACGCTTGCCGCCCGTATTTAGGTATGGCAGTGATTGTGTCAGTCGCTGGAAGTTATGTTTAGTGATCAGTGTTATGCCTTCATCACTGCAAGAGGCTGACAACAAATAACACAATCATGCACACTAATGCTAATCACAAGATGTCGACACAATGTGCATGACTCAGCGCGGGGTTGAATCAGGACTCTCCGCTTCATAGGCTCGTGTTAACTACTTCAGTCAACAACACCAGAAAAATTCACTTGTTGAGAAAAGTTTGTCCAATTTGAAAATTTTACTATCAAGACTAGCTCTTGCTCAAAAATTACGCGAATGGAAAAATTGCAAAAATTGCATGTTACTTAAAACAGCTGATCCAAAGTATGTATATCTATATCAAGTATATGCAAGAGCCCAGCTGACAAAATTTTTTTTAATTTTTACCTGAACGTATGTCAAAATTTATTTACTTTTGTAGCGAGCCATATTTGTTTATTCCGTTGAAAAAATAATTTTGTAACATTGTGAAAAACATTATTAATTCAACAAAAGTAGCAAAAATGAATTGTTGTGGAAAAGATTTTTGTGAAAAAGTGTATTGTTTAAGAAAAGTAACAGAAAGAAATTGTTTTAAAAAAGTTCTATGCGAAAAGTATTTAAATGTTTGGAAATAATTGTGAACAAAATACCTATATTATAAAAGAAAATTTCTGACATAAGATCAGGATTTTACACAAACAAAATGTACGATGGTTTTTGTAATTTTATGTTGTTGTACTCTTGCGATTACTTGATATAGATATACCTTGAGCTGATCACTAAAAAGCTTAGTGTTGTAAAATATGTTTTGTTTTGACTAGCCAGTATATACGGTTTTTGGTACTTGATACAATGAATTTTAACAATTATGTAATCCGTAACGAAATTTATTTATTAAATAAACTTCAGTGAAAATTTACATTTGTTTATTTTGTTTTTTGTTAAAGCCTACCATACACGAAATGTTTTTTACATATGACTTGTCAACTTTTCAACTCATATGTAATTATGCATGTCTGTCAAAAACAAAAATTTTACTTAAGGTTAATATTCGGTCACAAACGTATATGTTAATTGGTTCTGACGTAGTTTCTGGTTTTGTCAACAGCTGGTCTAGGCATTTTGTATAGTCTTTGCAGACACCAAAGTAGGTCGTAGGTTTCAAAATGGCGTCCTGCCGCCACAAACATGTTTGTTTGCGCCGTAAAAGAATTCAACAATTTTAAATAAATTTTTTTAATTTGAAGATATTAAGTCAGTATATAATACTAAAGTTTTATTTACGTATTTATGTGCATAATTTCTATTAAAGAGCTAAAAGAACATGCATACAGCGGTATTGTAAAATATCAAGTTTGGCCGGCTAATGTTTTCATTAGCCGTGGCCCGCCGCTGCTTGTTTCGTCACGGCATAGGATTCTTACAACGTATTTATCGTAATAAAAAACGGCTGATGTCAGAAGGTTTGTCAAGGGGCCTAGACACGGTCAAAATGCATGGCAAGCATTCTTATAGTATGAGTTAAAATTTGTTAGTATGTGTGACACCGACGCTGCTTGAAGAATAAAAAAATTTAAATATTTTGCATGCTTGCTGTCACATGCTTGTGAATGTATTGTAGTATTGTCTCAAGCTCGAACAAATTTTCATTTTCATGTAATTTTTCATAGTGAGAAAGTGTAAAAAAAGCGGAATAAAAATTAAAACATGTGTGATCCATATGCGTTTTTTTATTAAACTTTTTCTGTTTTGCTTTCCTTTTTTTGCAAACACGCTGCCATTATAGCTATTAATATATCTTTATTTAGAGACATTTTTCTTAAAATTTTCGTTTGTGTTAATTTTTTAATATTTCATACGAACACCACAAAACCAAATCAGAAATGAATGATTGACGAGTTAATAAGCCTGAGTGCTTCAAGCCAGCAAGCACACATACACGAAAATGACAGCAAGCATTTTGACCGTGTCTAGGCCCCTTTAGAAGAAAATAGACTTTCACAGAAGCAATGTCTGAAAGGTAACACATGACATGTATGTGTTCTGAAGTGGAAATTTGACATGTCAGATATTAAGAAAAACATGTCGTATATGGGGGACTTATGTAAATAATATGCAAAAATATATCCATATTGGATGTTTGATAATCGGTACCCAGAATAATATGCAGCAAGAAGTATTCGCATATAATGTATTGGCTTTACATCTCTAAAATATAAATGTAAATAAAACAATCAAAAGGCATACATAGGTCGTGTACAGTCAGTCACAGTAACGGAAAAGAGAATACGGTTAATAACATCGCCGACATACCCGTTGGCATTTGTGCATCAATCGAATTAGTTTTTGTGGCACGACATTTCTTGCGAATTGGTGATGGCGAAATAGTGTCAGGACAGGCCAAATAATTCTTCAGTCGATGACTGAAGTAACAGAATACAAGGAAAAAAACAATCAAAAGAAAAATTTGTTTTTCAGTCGCCATCAAGCGTCGTGGGCAATTATTTTTTAAGTGCAGCCAGACCACTGATCGTTTACCTGTCAGCATCTGTGCATCGATACTTTACAAAGTATTTTTTACACAAGTTTATAATTTTCGGAACGAAAAGAAATAAACAACCTCCTACTTAGCAAAATGCTATCAGCTTCTCGTCACAGCATAGTAATAACACTGACTTTGCAAACATAAACGTAAACACAAATAATCATAATCGGAATAATATAGTTCTTTATGCCTCGAAACGTCGAGGTATCTCGAAAATTGAATACTGATAGTTTTTAGCAGAATGATATATATTTTCGGGTCCAGTTGTCACAAGCAGAGTCATATACATAAAGTGAGCCTTAAGGTAATGATCGCTATTCGCCATGTTTTCCAAAAGACAAAAGTAATTTTACAAAAAATGTATGATAAAAAGTCAGTCGTCTGTGCCTATTTTAGATATAATTTATATTTACTAACAACTATGTAAATAGTTTGCAGCAAAACTGCAATTACACGCTAACCATTTTCCATTATGTACAGGCAATTGAATTATACTCGTATGCAAATATGAATCTTATTATGTTTAAAAAGACTGCAAAGAATTTTTTCATAGTCTAGAAATAAATAAATGAAAAACCACTATTTTAATAAGTAGAAAAATATAATGCAGCGAATTATAAGGGCAAATATTTTTAAATCGTACTATAGATTTAGATGATCTTTCGGAAGCTGTATCCGGGAACGATTCATTATCAGATATTTCTGGAAGCACTTTCAATTCTATCAGCGATTTTGAAGACGAGCAAAGCGATGATGAATATTTTTCCGGCGATGAAGATTATTACGAAGAAGATCAAGAAGGCATAAGCAGCAGTTCGCAAGTTATTGAATTATCTAACGACTCCAGTAGTGCACCTTCAAATTTAGGTACGTATCGCAATAATTATATAGATTTTTTTATATTATATTTTTAAAATCAACATGTTGCTTTTGAGTTCCATTGCAAATGTTAATGGGTTACATAGAAAGAAATATTGTTTTCATGAACTGACAGGAAGTTTTGTAAATGATTGTAACTCATTCACAATTGCAGTAATTGTTATTGATCGATTTTTCTATCTTCGATCTTTAAAATTTTTATTTAAACGCCAAAAATCAATCGTTTGACTTGTAAACAAACAAAAATACACATATTTAGAAGAATTTCGAGCGCCAACACCCTCTCCAGTGATATCAGACGACAGTGAGACGCGAAGCAGCTCTTCAAGTTTCAAAATTAGTACAATTAAATCTGTCAAGCCGTACTCGCATCCCGATATAATCGATAGCGTTTTAACAAAAGGCGAGAAACCTAAATTATTGGAACTTCTGCATAAATATAATTTGTTGGAAAATTCATTGGAAACTTTTGAAGAAGATAATACAATTATAGATATTACAACATCCAGAGAAAATTTGGTAGAAAGTTTAGACACGCAGCAAGACGAAAATTGCAAGACCAATCCGCCACCAACAACATTAGCAATTGATATTGTTAATATAAATCTAACCGATAACAATACACCATTAACTTTGAATACACTTAATAAAAATTTAACTAAGAGCTCCAAAAAAACGAGTAAGTTAAAGTTTCTTTTAATAATGGAGAATTGCATTAAACACTAATCTTCTATTTTGTCTTTATTAGATAAGAATAAATCAAAAAAGAAAAGTGTCCCAAATATGGATGCCACAAATGATTCTAGAGATTTAAAATCTCCTGGTGAAGTTTCAACAGATTCGGATTTGTCGGCGGTAGAAGAGCTCTTGGAAGAATCGTATGCTGAGGCAATGAAAAAGGTTAATGATGTTCCATTTTCTAACCAAGAAATGGGAGCTGAAGTAGAAAATACACAAGATCTACCGAATGCTGATGTTGTAATAAACTACGAAGCCGAGAATAACACAAATATTGAACAAAATAACACACAAATTGTTAAACATAAAGAAATAGAAACAGAAATAATGGAAGCTGATCAAAAGAATACGGAACTGAATGAGCCAGAAAAGTTGTTGAAAAAGGAAGCAAAAGAGATCAATGAAAGTGATGACGTTCAAATAATCGAACTATCAGAACAATCAGGTTGTTCTTTAAAACAAGAAGGAATTGTTAATGAAGACTGTCAAAATAATAAAGAACTTAATAAGCAAGAAAAATTGTTAAAGAGTGAAACAAAAGGTATCAGTGAAATGGATGACGTTCAAATAATAGAACAGACAGACTGCCCTTTAAAACAACAAATAGTAAAGGAAGATGATAAAAACAGTAACGAACTTCTTGAACCTGACAAGTTGTTGAAAAGTGAAATAAAAGAAACCAGTGAAAATAACGACGTTCAAATTATTGCCCAAACCGACTGCTCTCTGAAAAAGGAAGTAGTAAAGGAAGGCGATAACAAACTTAATGATCCTGAAAAGTTAATGAAAAGTGAAACAAAAGAAAACGCTGAAAATGACGATGTTCAAATAATCGAACTATCAGAACAAACAGACTGCTCTTCAAAACAAAAAGGAATTGTAAAAGATAGTCCTGAAAAAGCAGCAACTGGAAGTCGGGAAAGTGCAAAGATATTAGACCGTGTTGAGACAAGTACATTTAATTCTCCAAATGCGAAAAAAAAGAAGCGATTTAGAAATTTAGTAAGCCCGGAGCCGACTGCATCAGAGGCAGCAATGGGTACAGATGATACGAAAGATTTTAAGGGTTTCGAAGAAGAAGAAGAGGTTCAATCTCGCAAAAGTGTTGCTAAATCAGAAAAACATAAAAAGATTATACACTCTGCCAAAGAAACTGAAGAAAAAAGCTTAGAGAACGTAGCAAAAAAAGATCGTCCGCCTGGATCCTTCAAAAGTCCCTCTAATTCACACCAGTCTTTAAAAGATAAATCTAAAGAATCTAAAAGCAATAACTCTAGAGATAGTTCCAAGGAATCGAGGGATAAAAGTGCCAGACATTCCAAAAGCTCTAGAGACAGTTCAAAAGACAGAAGCTCTAGAGAAAGTTCCAGAGACAAAAGTTCTAGAGAGGGCTCCAAAGATCGTTCTCGCGAAAGCTCGAAAGATCTCTCAAAGCAGAGCCATAATAAAAGTTCTGCTGGTAAACATCATCATAGAGATCATAGAAAATCATCTGATTCAAAAGATTCATCGAAATCCCGAGAATCGAGCAAATCTAGAGATTCAAAGGACACTAGAAATATAAAAGCGGACACAGAAGATTCTCGTAAAAGCGCAAGTATTAAAAGAGATCTGTTACCAGATAGCAACAAAGATAAATCGACTGTAAAGAAAGACCATAAAAAAAATGAATCCGGAAACCACGCAAAAGAAATTATTAATTCCAGTACAGAGGACAAAATGTCTAAAGAACAGCCTCACAAAAAGGAGCTCAAAGAAGTCAAAAAAATTTCATCGGATGCAAGCAAATCTTCATATCCAAAGAACACTCAAAATACAAAAATGTCCTCAGAAGATCCTAATAAGAGTTCTACTATTAAAAGGGATCTGTCATTAGAGAGACGTAAAGAAAAGTCATCCGAAAATGAAGATAAGAAAGTCGGAGAAACTAACAACCCAAAAAAAATTGATAAGTCCAGCAAAGAATCGAAAATTACTAATGAACAGGATAACAAAAAAGATTTAATAGAACTTAAAAAGAACTCTTCAGAGAAAAGTGATAATATCGCTACTGAGACGGTTCAAAATCGAAATGAAAAGAATTGCGGCAAAACTTTGACCAACTCTACTAAACAATCCAAAGACACACATACATCTTCTTCGTCTTCGACTAAAAGTGATCCCAATATCCGACGCGATCCCTCTAAAGAAAGTAAAATTATTACAAAAATAGATCTAACAAAAAGTAGCCCCGAACTTAACAAGTCTGATCAGTCCAAGACTCCAAAAGTGTCAACAAATTTAAATAAATCTTTAACAAAAAAGCCTTCCACTTCCGTGGCAGCTGATAATGCTAACAAATCAAAATCGATTGACAAACCAACAGTAGCTTCAAAAAGCGTACAAGAAAAAAATGCAGATAAGAGTTTGCAAAAATCGACTGTCCCTAAAAAGATGACAACAAATTTAAATGATAAGAGCATAAACATTAAAAATACACCTGAAAAGAAAACCACACAGAACACCAAGAGTTCTTCGACTGATTTAAATAAATCGATGACATCTTCAAAATCAGTCGAATGCCTTAAAAAAGATCCCCAGAAAACTATTAAACCGTCTAGTTCAGACTCAATGATAAATAAAATGGATGGTCAAACTGATAAGAACATTGATGTGAATAAAGCAGTCAATGAGAAAAATCAACCGATTAAAATTCCAATTAAAGCCGATACGCCTACGAAAATAAAAAATCAAAGCCCGCTAAAACAAGTATCCAAAGAACCTGTTGCGACTACCTCAGACAAAAAACAACCTGAAGAGTCACACACAAAACCAAGCAACTCGGAAACCAAAGATACAAATTCGGGAAAACCGGCGCAAGTAAATATCCAAAAAACTAAAGCAATTATCGAATCCGTTGAAATAAAATCTAAAGAACAGTCCTTCGATTTCAAAAAACCAAAAGAATCAGAACATGCAAAATCTGTCGAAACAAAAAATAAGGATACAAGCAAGATTTCCATGTCTCCAAAAAGATCTCCTAGACCGAAAAATGACAGTATTAAAAGTAATGAGCAAGGAAATTCAAATAACACAGCCAAAACTAAACAACAACCAATATCAAAGAACGAAGCAGCTTCCACAGCAACAATTTCCGAAAAAGTTAAGACAGATGAAGTGAAATGTAAAACTGATGAAAATAAAACGCACGATTCCAAAAATACTCTAGATACAACAACAAATTCAGAGAAATCTAAAATCAATGCAGATAAAAAAGAAGTCAATAGTAAAGCAACGAAAAACAAACCGAAACAAAATGTTGGCGAAAACGAAGCAAGCAGTGATAGCAAACAGCCTAAACAAACTAAAATCAATAAAAATGATTCAAAAGATGCCTGTGAGAAAGCGAAAGAGACGAACAAAGCCTCCAATGCTCTCATTAAGGAAGAAAAAGTTAAAGACACAGAGAAACATAAAACTGTACAAACTCCCAAAAATGAACAACGAGAAAAATCAATTGAGAAAAATAAAATTCCGGAAGCCAGCAATAAGGAACAGAAAGGAACAGACACAGATGTTGCCAATAAGGAACGAAATGAAACAGAAATGGAGAAAAATACAGCAACTATCAAAAACCAACAAAAAGAAAAGTTGTCAGAGGAAAGTAAAATTCCGGAAAGCAGCAATAAGGAACAAAAGGCAAAGGCTTCTGAAACTACCAAAGTAAAAGCCCCTGAAACTCCCAAAAATGATCGTAATAAAGGAGAAGTAGACAAGGATAAAATTCCCGTTATGGCCAGTAAGGAGCAAAAAGAAAAAGAAACTTCAAAAAATAAAGATCTAGGAACTCCCATTAAAACAACAATAAAAGGAAAAGCATCTGATATACTTCCGGCATCTTCCAATACCAAACAAAATAAAAAAGAATTAAAAGAAAAAACTAAAGTTACTGAAGCTCCTTCTAAGGAGCAGAAAGGAAAAGAGACAAAGAAAAATAAAGTTATGGAAAGTGCTCATAAAACACAAAAAGAAAAAGATATGGAGAAAACTAACATTCCGGAAATTTCCAATACCCAACAAATAGGTAAAGAAACAGCGAGAAAGAAGCTTCCGGAAACTCCCAACAAGGAACAAAAAGAAACAAACACAGCGGGCAATAATAATACAAAAACTTCTAGTAAGGAACAAAAAGGAAAAGATACAACAAAAAATAAAGCTTCAGAAAATACAAATAAAGAACTGAATAAAAAAGAAATGGAGACAAATAGAATTCTGGAAACTCCCAATAAGGATCATAAAGTAAAGGAAATCGAAAAAAAGGAAATTGCAGAAAAACGCAATAAAGAACAAAGTAAAAAAGGTAATGCCAAGAATAAAATTACGGAAACTCCTACTGATGAACAAAAAAGAAACGAAACGTTGAATCAGAACCTCCCAGAAACTTCGCATAAAGAAGAGCAGGAGGTAGAGAAAACTAAAAGCGAAAGTCACAGTAAAGAACAAAAGAAGAAAGAGACACCGAAAGGTAAAGCTCCGGAGACTCCCAACAAAGAGCAAAAAGAAAAAGATCAAACCACAATTACGAAAGATGCAAATGACACCAATAAAAGCGAGAGCGTCAATGACCAAACGGCAACTAAGACTGAAAAACAAACCACTACGAATAAAGCTAAAACAAATGATAATAAAACAACTAAAACAGAATCATCTTCAAAAATTTGTAAAACGTCAGAAAAGCAACACGAAAAAATTCCCAAGGATCCAATTAAAGATTTGGAAGAACGAAAACAAGAGTTAAAGATTAAGGAAATTATTACAACCAAAGAGGAGAAAATAGAGTTAATGACTGAAAACCCTCCAGATCATAGTATAGAACTAAAAATTAAATCAGACTCGCAAAAAAGCGACAAAGAATTTGTAGAAACTAATCGAAATCAACAGCAAATAAAAGTAGACAAATCAAAAGGGAACGTAACTGAAGAAACAAAACAAAATGAAAATAGTCTATCAAGTGATACAAACTTAAAGCAAATGAAAACAGCGGAATTGCCTGAAGCAAGTTTGAAAAGCCACGAAAGCCCTGCCTTAAAAAAGAGTTTCAAATATGGTGCTGCAAATGAATCTGAAAAAATTCGAACTATTATGGAAAGTGTACTAGAAAAATCTGTTGTTGTAGTAATAGAACCACTGAAATCAATACCACATGCTAATACAAATGTCGATGATAAAAACCCAATTGAACCCAGAAGAACACGAAGTCGAACGGAAAATCCAAAATTGGATGATTCAATAAGAAAAGAAGAGCTATCGAAAAATGAAATCTCTGAAAATACGGAAACCAAAAGATTAAAATTCTCGGAAACATCAACGTTAAAAAATATTAGTGAAAAGAAACCCGAAAAGCCGGAAAGTGAACGTCATAATACAGAAATTTCACAAGCCAAAGACATGGACGTGAAATCAGAAGCAATAAAATCTGATAATGATGTGGAAAAAACAACTCCCGAAATATCTGAGACATGTCAAGATGATTTAACAACAGAATCAAAGTTATCTGAAGGCGAAAAACCAACAGTCGATTGCTGTAAAAAGGAAATCGAAAAAGTAACTGTTGGACCAGTAAAAACTAGAAGACGTGGAGATCCTAAACACGAAACAGAAATAGATAAAAGTAAATGTAACTATGAAATGTCCGAAGAGAAATATTCAACACAAAAGGAAACCGAAAAACAATCAAGTGAATCAAAAAAAGCCAAAAGACGGACAGATCAAAAGGGAGAAATCAAAACAGAGAAAGTGGTTGCCGGCAGGTTGGTTGAATTATCGGACGAAAAAAATGTATGTCAAAACAAAACAGAAGCAAACACCAGTAAATCAATTAACACAAGAAGTCGAGTGGATCTTCAAGCTGAAGTAACAAAAGAAGATGCCGAAATACTCCCGAAAGAAACATTCGAAGAGAAATGTTCATCATCAATGCAAGAAAAAGAACTAAGTGAAACCGATAAGACAGGAAATAATCAAGACTTAACTGATACTTGCTCAGAAGAAAATGTTGAGCCAAGGATAACTAGAAGCCGTGTAGATATTAAAGATGAAGCATTAAAAGGGAAAGGACAATCAACGGATATTGAATCGGCTGGAGTAAGGAAATCTGCACCAAAAGAAGCGGATGACCATATTGAACCAATCAAAACAAAAAAACATTCGGATCTTAAGACAGACGCTATAAAAGAAAAAACAAAAATCGAATTATCGGATGAAAAAACTTGTACTAAAAAAGAAATTGAAGCAATAAAGACAAGGAGACGTGCTGATATAAGTGAAGAAGCGTTGGACGGTAACTCTTCTGCACCAAATGATCCTAAACAGACAAGAAGTCTTGGCGAAGTAAAAGATGAAGGTTTAAATGAAAAAAAGAAAATGTTGGAAGGCGAGTCATTAGAGGATAAAGGATCTGAGCAAAAAGAATCGAAAGACGAGGGACATGGAGATGTTAAAGCGGAAACTGATAAGGAAAAGGCAGAAACAACACAATCGGAATTGTCGGAGGAAAAAAGTTCTACTAACAGAGAAAGTGAAGCATTAAATACAAAGAAGGGTAGTGATCTAAAAGAAGAGGCTGAAAAAGATACTCCCAAATTGCCGCAAGTCGAAAATTTGGAATCAGTAAAAACGAGGAGACGTGGTGATCTTAAAGTAGAACCTAATAAAGAAAAACCAGAAATAACGAAAGTCGATTTACCGGAACAAGAAAGTTTTAGTAAAAATGAAAATGAACCAGTTAAGACAAGGAGACGTGGCGATCCAAAACAAGATATTTTAAAACAAAAATCGGAAACATTACAAATTGAGTTATCGAGTGATAAATGCTCTACTCAAAAAGAATTGAAAGAAGAGCATCAGGAACCAATAAAAACAAGAAGACGTGGAGATCTTAAATCGGAAGGAGAAACGCAAGTAGGACTATTATCGGAAGAAAAAAGTTATAGTAAAATTGAAAATGAGCCAGTAAAGGCAAGAACTCGTGCTGATTTAAAAGAAGAAACGGTAGAGAAATCCCAAGTTGTTTCATCCGATGATAAAAAATCGGACCAAAAGGAATTGGCAGAAGAAAATTTGGATCGAGCAAAATCAAAGAAACTTGCGGATCTGAAAACAGAAACCGTAAAAGAAAAATTGCAAATATCAAGAGCAAGTCCATCGGGTGCAAAAATGCCTATACAACAACAACCAGGAAAAGAAATTTCTACTCCAATAAAAACTAAAGGAGCTGTAAAGGAAATCATCGGATTGGCGCAGTTACAATCATCGAATAAAACAACTTCTGTTGAAGAAAATGCTAAAAAAGGAATAACCGAAACAATAACCACTAGAAAACGTGCAGAAACTGCAAATGAAAAAAGTCCTGTTCAAAAAAGTACTAAAGAAATTTTAGGGCCGCAAACAACAACTACGAGACGTGGAGACCCGAAAGAAGAAGTTGAAAAAAATCAGCAGGAAATTTGTCAATCTGAATTAACACAGAAAGAAATAGTCCATCAAAAAGAAAGGGAAGAGGAGGGTTTCGTCGAACCTCCTACAAAAAGAAGACGCATAGAAACTGCTAAAGATGAGGAAAAAAGTTCTGCCCCAGAAACTACTGAAACAGTTATAGTGGAGCAAATAACGACTAGGAGTCGTGGAGATATTAAACGCGAAGCTGGAAAAGATCTGCCAGAAGCATCTCAAGTTGAATTAACGCAGAAAAAGTTGTTTGATCAAAAACAGCCAGAGGATAATGTCGAACCTATCACGCGAAGAAGTCGTGGAGACTCAAAATCTGAACATGGGAAAAATAAAGATGAAAAAGTCTGTACCGAAAAAAGTAACGAAACAATTATAATAGAGCCAATAACAACTAGAAGCCGTGGAGATCCCAAAAAAGAAACTGAAAAAGTTCAGTTGGAAACACCTCAAGTTGAGTTAACGCCGAAGACAGTGTGTGATCAAAAAGAAGCTGGACACCGTTCTGAACATATTACAACACGAAAACGTGGAGATGCGAAATCTGAAACTGGGAAGAATAAAGATGAAAAAAATACTGAGACAATTACAGTGGAGCAAATGACAACCAGAAGTCGTGGAGATCCAAAAGCCGAAGCTGAGAAAGATCAGCAGGAAGCATCTCAGCTTGAATTGCCGCATAAAAAAATTATAGATCATAGGAAAGCAGAAGACCACTTTGAACCTATTACAACAAGAAAACACGGAGATACTAAAACGGAAGCTGCGAAAACTAAAACTGAAAATACATCTAATCAAAAAAATTCGGAAAAAACCATATTGGAGCAAGCAACAACTAGAAGAAGAGCAGATACTAAAGCAGAAACTGAAAAAGATCAGCAAGAACAGGCTCAAGTTGAAGATCATTTTGAACCTATTACAACAAGAAGACGCGGTGGTATTATACTTGAATCAGCGAAAGATAAAGATGAAATACCAAAAGCTAAATCAACAGAGGAAAAGTGTTTACCTCAGGAAAATATTAAAAGTCAAACGGAAGAGCAGCATTTTGAACCAAGAAGAACTAGGAGTCGTTTAGATCTAAAGGAAGAAGCAGGCAAAGATAAACATGAAATGGGCCAAAAGAATGTTTCACTAGACTCAATAGACAAACAGTCGTCTGAAGGTAAAAGTAGAACAGAAGATAAAAATGTAGGAGAAAAAAGTACCGAACAAATAGAAATAGATAATTGCAAGGACACTGAAAAAGAAAAAGTTGAAACAGTTGAAGTTCATCATCTACCACAGCATGATTCTCAAAACCAAACAGAGGAAAACTTATCAGAACCCATTAAAACTCGAAGCCGTGACACAACCTCTGATACGAACGAAGTATCTAAAATAGTTTCTACCGCCCATGAACAAAAAGCGATTAAAACTAACATCGAAACGCAAAAGGTATCGGAGGAAAGTGTTGGTTCAGAAAACGAAATGTCTGGCTGCGAATCCTCATCGTCGAATTCTGAGTCCACATTCAGACGAACTTTAAGAAATAGGATAATGGATTCGCCATTCCAAGAAAATGGTGAAGATTTGATTATTTGTGTAAATTTGATTGTTTTTTAAGACTAAATTAATTTTGTATTCCTTATATTTGCAGACAACAAAAGAACATTTAAGGAACCTCCTACTTTTGTCACACCCAAAAGTGCTAAAAATGAAAAGGAAATCTCCAATGTGTTGAGCAGTACCTCTAAGCGTACTTTGCGCTCGCCCGCTGTGGAAACTGGAAATCCAAATTCCTCCAAAAAACCCAAATTGGAAACATGTAAAAAATGTAATTTGTTTTTGTTATTATTAACTTAAGTGCATGTCTAAAGCTATTGTATTTATACATAATTATTTTCATAATTATAGCACGTTTTCGTAATCTTCATGGAAGTTTTGAAGAGGTCGAATTACCGACGGTATCGTCCCCCCAAACTACTTCTAAAGAATCGAGCAAGTTACAAGAACAACCAGCATTGTTAGATAAACAAAAATTAAATGAATCTTCAACAATTGATATCAAGAAAAGTACACAAAACAAAAATTGTGTAGAAATCAAGGAGAGCCTAAAAAAAGTTGATGAGAAGGTAAAAGACGCTAAATCGTCCCAAGGTTCGGTAAGTACACTTCGAAAAAAAGCGGACAACGAAGCGACGAAAGAGCCTACAGATAAAGAAATCTTGGATATAAATATCAAACAGGTAGACAAAAGTGTAACAAATGCACTGAAATCAACTGTCCAGCCTGTGACTAATAAAGCGAATATCAAAGCTACAGTCAATAAGTCGCCTGGTGCTGCTTCTGTGGTAATATCGTTTTCAGATTGGTTAAAAATCAAGAACCAAGATGTTACTAATGAGCCCACAGATGAATCTGCCGCTGCAAAAGAAAGTACACAAGATATTTTAAATCGTCAAAGCAGAGCGCGATCGCGATTGTTACCAAAAACTGTAGATTCCAAATTAACGGAGGATAAGAAGGGCACAATTGAAGCTGATAAAGTCTCACAAGCGCAAAGAACTATTATATGCCAAGACAAAGAACAACGTTCAGGGGGAAGTCAACTAAATAGTAATATCGTACAGAACGACACCACTTCCCATGTAATTGATATCGATAATGTTCTCGATGAAAGTATGGATAATGGCGTGCTCCAATTATCAGACAGTAACTCACAATATAACGTAAAAAAAATGAGTGTTAACATAAAAAATAAAAAATCGAGTGTTAAAAGACTTCAAACATCGAGTAAAGTTTTTAGCAGATCTCCTAAAATGGAAACAGATAAACCAAAACCCAGCACTCCAACCAGAAATAAAAGAAATGAAACTGATATACTTATAGCCTCGATGCCAAAGGAAATGAAGGATGGAGGCATTACCGATCTTTTAAATACTAAAGCACATGTTAAACGTCAACGGTTACCCAACAGGCGACTTTTAAATGAGGGCTTAGAACAGCAAATACCCGGTACAACTGTGGCAGCGCCAACAACAAGGGCGACAAAAGAAAAAACTTTAGCATCAGCTGCTGTACAACTTCCGTGTGCAAATACTCCGAACAAAGAGCTTACAAAATTATCACAATTTTCTGAGAATTTGCAAGTTCAAACAACTACAGCAAAGAATATGAATAAATCGCCAACAAGACGTACCCCTAAACAAAATATCTTTACTGTGTCACAAAGAGAAACTTCTAGGAAGGATGTTACCCTTACGGCGTCCGGAGATACGAAAGGTTTGCCAGTACAAACGGAAAGCGAAATAACAAATTTTGCTACACCAATCGCAGTGAGATCAAGAAAATCTATGCCCATACTCACTAAACAATCGCGGGATAAAATCGCTAATGTGCCATCTAGAAAATCTCTTTCAACTCCTAAACAACAAACAGAGAAAAACGCATTACCAGAAAATAGTGTCTTCAAAATGCCCAAACAAGCGGGATCATCAACTATATTAAATAAAATACCAACCCCAAGTGATGCCAGCATAAAGATGTTTTATACTGATG
The DNA here is from genome assembly GCA_951800035.1 of Linnaemya tessellans. Taxonomy (NCBI): domain Eukaryota; kingdom Metazoa; phylum Arthropoda; class Insecta; order Diptera; family Tachinidae; genus Linnaemya; species Linnaemya tessellans. The sequence goes on along the minus strand of OX637534.1, from coordinate 26,812,975 downwards.
ATATGAAGCGCCCCGAAAGCCGTATTAACGTAAAATGCACACATTTCAAAAGTAATACCATGTTTTATTTAATCAAGTTTCTTTTCTTACGTGTAGATCCAACATAAGGAGGATATACTAAAAAAATTCAAGTGCCGAAAGCCTTATGTTCGCCTTGATCGTTCCATTGTTGAAACTTATTTCCAATCTATTAGCAATGAGGAGCAACAAAGATTGACAAGAAATATGTCTTCTAAAAAAAGTGGTAATATATATTTAAATATTTTTTGGCCTGGCATATTCTGTAATTCCTTTTTTCACAGTCTCTGAAGTACCGGCTTCAACTTCAACCCATATTTCGCCAATCATACAAAATAATTCTGGAATGAGTTTACGTATACAATCAGTTGTAGATGCTTCAAATATACTTAACGCAGTATCTCCGATTACAAGGGCGGGAAATCAAGGTAATTTCTTGATTTTTTCTTTTTGTCGTTTTAATTAGCCTTTTTAATTGTGAAGGAACAGCATCACATACACTAAATGTGTTGTGTGGTGGGTAGCAAAGTCCTTCCCGGATGGTAAACCAGCTGTGGTTTGGGAAAAGCTCTTATATTATAATAATTATGTTTTTGCTACTCAACCTTTCTCTTGAAATTGTAGTTTACATTTATTTATTTCTTTGATCAATTCAGTGATAGCAAAGGACGAAAGTTAATTACACTACGGCAGCAATAACAAACTTAAATAGTACTAATAAAAACACAAGAACGAAACAAACTTCAACCTCATTTGCTTCCTAAATACTGAAATACGAGGGCAGATTGATATTGAAACTACCTAAATAGGAAAAAAACATATATATATATTTTTTTTTTTTCAAAAACCATTTATTTTTCAACATAGTCTCCTTTTACCGCTCAATGCACTTGGTAAGACGATATTCCAACTTTTTTTATACCATCTGAATAATACGATTTTGGGAACCCTTCAAAATACGGGTTAGTTTCGCTAATCAGTTCTTCGTTTAAAGATGAATCTTTTTCCTGCGAGCCATTTTTTCAAGTTTGGAAACACGAAAAAGTCACTAGGAGCTAAATCTGGACTATAAGGTGGATGATCAACCAATTCGAACTGTATTTCACGTAATTTTAGCATCGTATCTAATGCTGTGTGAACCGGTGCGTTGTCTTGAAGAAAGAGCACTTCTTTCTTCCCTAAATGTGGTCGTTTTTGCATCAATCAATTGATCCACTAATACACGATAATGCTTTCCCTTGATTGTGGATCCTTTTTCAAGATAATCGATGAACAATATTCCGGGTGCATCCCAAAATACAGTGGCCATAATATTGCCAGCCGATTTCACTGTCTTCGCCTTCTTCGGACCACATTCACCAGCTTCCACCCATTGTTTCGATTGATTTTTGGTTTCAGGTGTGTAGTGGTGGACCCTCGTTTCATCAACAGTTATTAATCGGCGCCAAAAATCAACAGGATTACGCTTTATCATGTCCAAACACCGCTGTGAAGTGGTCTGTCGAACTCGTTTTTGTTCGACACTGAGCAAACGCGGCACCCATCTTGCCGATAGCTTTTTCATATGCAAATGTTCATGCAAAATGTTGAAAACACGTTCATATGATATATTTACCATTTCAACAATCTCACGTAACTTGACTCGGCGATCATTCACAAAGATATCGAGGATTTTCTTGATATTTTCTTCAGTAACCCCCTCTTTTGGCCTTCCTGTTGATGGTATTGTTGCAGTGCTTGTTCGGCCGCGTTTTAATTCAGCAATCCAATATTTTACCATGTAATCTGACGGAGCAGACTCATCGTAATGTTTATCGAGCTTTTCTTTTGTCTCGTTCGCCGTTTTCCCTTTCAAATAATAGTGCACGAAATTCACTTTTTTCCATTTTTCAAGAAACACAAAAGTTGCTTACTTCAAACGACTGCAACAAATAAACTAATCGATGAATTTGGGTGAAATTTTAACAGCTGACGTTTGACAGATCGCAATTTCTGAGAAAGAAAGTTTTTGTGTTTGTGCTGCCATCTAGCGCTAGGTAGCTTCAATATCGATCCGCCCTCGTATGAATACTTATGTACACCACTAAGGATCAGTTGCATGGCTCCATTGCCTTAAAAATAATAATAAAAAAAGGAATAGTGTTGTATTACACCCCACCATCTCTTAGATATTTCTAATTTTTAATTCTTATTTATTTCGTCCTAAAATATGAAATGAGTTTCATAACCAAAGAAAAAAATTAGTTTTATTTAGTTACTTTTTTTTTAATTCGGATCAGCACTCAGGGGATGGCCCCCATATATGCAGTGCATTGCACTTCGTCTGATAATTTTTTGCTATAGGTTCGACGAAGGAGGGTGCTTGTTCCTCTGCTCTTTAGTACGTGATAGTGTCAGTGCCTGCCAGTTATGTTCAGTGACCACTGCTATGCCTTCAGCACAAACAGGTGGATAAGGACTAACACAATCATGCACCAATGTTGATCAGAAGAATTTTACACAATATTCATGACAGCGCGGAGTCGAACTCTGGACCCTCCGCTTCATAGTTCCGTGTTAACTAATTCAATTAATTTTGGAACAATAAAAATTATCGACATCTTTAAAAACTATGCTATGATTATACTTGTATTTAAATGAACTTTAAGAAAAGAAATCAAAACAATTCAAAGGAATTAGAGAATAGAAGAAAGAAAAAGTTTGTTGAGTTAAAAGTTGAGAAGATGTAAAAAAAATAGAAATAATTCACACTTTTGCAAAGACTCGACTCGAAAACTGTTCAAAAGTCTCATTACCGTATACTATATACAATATCTTTTTATCTATTGCAGGTGGGGAAGGAATATCATTATCCACAACAAACGCTTTTCAGGACGAAATGGTCGGTCATGCTGCTATGCGAAACATTCAAGAAGGCTATATTTTGCCGAACGCTGAAGGGACATTGCCACCGTTAACGACACAAATCAATAATGCCATAGACAATAATGAAATTATTGAGCTTAAGCATGAATTCATGGATGAAAATCCTATTGGTTTGATCAACGATGCTATATTACCGGATACACCTACATTATTGGCACGTGCCCAGACGATAACGGAAGCAGCTCAACATGCACTGTCTAACTCTGTAACACCTACTGATATACGTCTTTTGACAACAGATTCTTCGGAAAGTAATTTTGTTCCCTCGTTTGGTGTTACTCCGCGGTCTTTAGATAATAAAGGCACCTGCTTGTATACTTTCCTACATCCAGCAAAATACAATCGCAATCACAGCAATGTATTACTAGACTATTGTTGTCCGAACTTGGATGGTCCTATGCCAGCCATTGATCCCACTCGTATACATGCTCAAGTACAAGTCCCCATCATAGAGCTCCCAGCCTCCATAGTTTTAACAACAAAAGTGGTGGCACGCTCAGATTTGGAGAGTGGAAACACCTCAATACCAGCCATAATAAGAAAGAAGGCAGAAAAAATAAGGAAAAATATGGCCACGCATCACAAACTTGCCGTAACAACAACTGCGGTAAATACACAAACAACCGCATCGATACTGCCACCATTGGCGCCATCACCGAGACCTTCATTACCACCTACCATAAATGCTTTGACAAAGCAATTACCATCCACAACAACAATAACAGCGAAGATACGTCCACCTATACCGCAGCAGTCCCAAATCTTGATTACCCAACCTCCTGTACATCCATCTCCATCGATTGTTGCATCGTCTGTTGCATCATCGATTCCAAAAAACACACCAGTTTCGTTTATGCCCAATGTTCATTCATTGCAACTGAGCGATACGCAACAATCGATTTTACGTTCAAATTTAAGACGATTTGATGTTTTGCTAAAGCAATTGGTCCAACCATATGAAAGTCTTAGTTTTGCGGACCGTCATCGCGTAATAGAGGCTGTAATTGCTTCAGAAAATTTTTTGCCCAAAGCATTAGATCAGACTCTGCTTTTAATGGAAGAGTACATTAAACAAACAGTGCTATTGAAAAAAAATGATTCGCTAAAACAACCGCCGGCATCATCTACATCAGCAATTATGAGTACAAATAATTATACTACTTCTCAAGCAAGCGTTGCCAGTCCCTTGGTAACGACGCAAATGCCACAGTTGCAACCATCTCCAAAAATATTGGCATCAAGCGTTGCAGCTGTAACACCAAGTACATATTCTGCACAATTTGAACAATTCCATAACAAAAAATTGCAGAATAGAGGTAAAAATTCAACTTCAACTGCTGGTTCATCTTCAGATGGAGGTTTAGTTAGACGACATGTTCCCATCTATGACACCGAGCGTAATATTATTGGATACCAAATGCAAATGGAGACACCACCGCCGCCGGCCTACACAAAGCCTACCAAGTCTACTAATAGTGCTGCCATAATGTCAACATCATTAGATTCTAATAAAATTACTGCATACTGCATAAATAAAAGGCCAATGAAAAGACCAGCCCAAGATTCACCCCGTGTCTTTTATACCACACCTCCCTTAAAAACTTCTACACCAAAAGGCATTGGAAGCTCTGAAATGTACCCTGCGCAAAGTGCGAAAAGCGTAAGCACAATAGGAAAACAAAAGGTAGGTCGTAAAAAAAAATTATAAAAGAATATTAAAGAGCTTAAAAATAATAATATAAAACGGCAGGGTACCATTGTAACAACTGTACGTTCGGGCGGATCGTCTTCAATTGGCAGCTCAGAAACAATAACCACCACCACGATGGCTACTGTTAAACGTGTAACGCGCAGCACCGCTACAGGTTCCAAAATTATCATACTCTCCAAGTCCAATCAGTCCAATGAAGAGTCTATATTGCCAGATGATAATAGCAGCCAACAACAAGCGGAAATAAAAAATGAAAAAGATGTTGAAGAATTTTTAGGTTAGAAAAAATACAATCAACTAATAGAAATAAAAAAGGCAATCCAGCCTCATTGCAAGTTTATTTGAATTAATTTTAAATTTAATTTTAAACATATAGGCATTACTTAGTCTAAGAAGTATATGTATGTATGTATTGTGTATATCCACTAGAAAAGAAGGGAATACGACATAATTTGTTTTTTTTTATGCAAAACGTAATTTAAAATATTTCATTATTTGATTAAAATAAAAAATTTTTAAATGTATATACGGATGCGTGTACTATAGAAATTTAAACATAGGCTTAGAATTTAAGTATTTCGTTACTTTGGTTATAATTACAATTACTTTTATATATAAAATATTATTTTAAAAAATACTGCTTCAAAATGAATTTGAAACCATAAACACATTTTAAATATATAATGAAATGATTTTTTTATTAAATACTTTTCGATTGCTGAATTAATCAATTGCACAACAATTTTAAAGTTTTTATATGTTCCCGATACGAAGCACTTGTGTACAAGAGTATATAAAAACAATTTTTTTTAAATCTATTGCAATAGCTCTTCACAGGCATTAGATTTCATAAACCAGCCGGTTGTTGCAAATCGAATCGATTTATTTTTGTTTTTTTCTCCTGTATCCTGTTACTCCAGTCATCGACCGAAGAATTATTTGGCCAGTTCTAAAATTTATTCCGCCACCGTCGTGCTACAACCTAATCCCTATTGTCCTAAGAAATTCTACTAATATAGTTTAATCGTCCATCCCCTTCCGACGGAAAAAAGCATGCTTAAGTAGGAGTAGTTACCCTCCTAACCGCCTGATACTGCTGAATGTAAAATACTTTGCGCTTATAGGGTGCTGGGCGGTGAAGTGACAAGTGAAAAACTATACTGCTTCTTACTTGTGCAAAATCTCAGCAAACAGAGCACACAAGTTTTAGGCTCACTCTTTTTTTGTATAGACATAAGGATGTAGTAATGAGTATTGTTTGTGGTAATATTTTGTTACTCATTCGTTGATGCTCACTGAGATATTTGCTATGTGTGTGTGTGTGTGTGTTATATTTCGAGTTCAAAATAAAACAAGTAAAAGTGTTATATTCGGCTGTGCCGAATCTTAAATACCCTTCACAGATGTAATTTTTCTTTCTTTCTTGCTAAAACAGAAAGTAGCTTTAATTAAAAAAAACAAAATGATGTTATCAGTTACTTTTATATTTAAGACAACGTTTAAATTTTTGGTTAGGAAGCTAAATGCATAGCTGTTAAGTAATGATTACTAATCATAATAATTAGTAATTGGATTATTATTTTTTTAAAGGTGAAGTAATGATTATATTACGACTATTTTCAGATTTGCACGATTACTAATTGATTACGATTACAGATAATCGAAAAATAGTCAAGATTAATAACAATTACGAAAAAATAATCAAAAATAATAAAAAGTAATCGAAAAATTATTTGACTACTTTCGAAGATTACTTTTGATTATTTTTTTTTATTTTACGATATTATAAAGTATATATATCTTTTGGTGAGTGTTATGCTACACTTTATGTTATTTATAATTGGTAATATAAATTGTAGTGAGTCTTCAGCTCCAGTTGAACGACTGTTTTCATTTGCCGGGATCGTCAACATTCCAAGGCGGCAATCATTATCTGATTTTTCTTTTGAAAAATTAGTTGTAATGAAAGCCATTTGTAAATATATGTAAATTATACTTTTTTTTTTGTTTTATTTGTTCACAATTTTTTTACGATTTAAATGCAAATTTTTCATAACAAATTGTATGTATAAATTTTATATCATAAAATGATGCTCATTCTAAATTTTTAAAAAATAATCGAAAATAATCAAAGATAATCCTTGAAAGTAGTCAATTATTTATTTGATTACTTTTGATTATTTTCTCGTAATCCTAACTAATCTTAAATATTTTTGGATTATTTGTAATCATAATTAATTAATAATTAGGAATTTTGAAAAAGAGAATTATGTAATCAATACCATTCTTTTTAAATTTTAATCTAATTGATTACTAATCGTAATCCAAATTTAACAGCTCTGGCTAAATGTTTGGCTCTTCTTACTTCCAATACCTCTGAACGTCTTTCAAAAATATTAAATATGTTTAATTTACAAACAAAAAGAAAAAATCCATTTCATCAAAAGGTTCTAATTGTCCAACGGTAGAATAGTCTTATTAGATTTTTTTGGTTTTTAATACCAATTTATTTCTTCCTGAAAAAATTTTTAATTTTTTTAATTTTTAATAGATTATTTCGTGCTTCCCAAAGCACGAAATAGGTTTAATCTACAAACATTAAAAAAAATAATTGGTTTTTGGTATAAATTTTGCGTCGAGAAATAGGTGTAAGCTTCCCAGCTCTGGAACCGTACATCGGATCTGTCTGAATTTCAATACCACTCTATTTCATTTCCAATCCAACGGTCCAAGAATGAAGTCTCTAGCTCATCTGGGGGCTTGGGGGAAACGATTTCACGTACAGACAGATGGACATCGTCATCGCTATTCATAAGGATCCGGAATATATATACTTTATGGGGTCCTGTATTGATATCGAAGAAATTACACACGGAATGACACACCTATATATACCCTTTCACTTTTTGTGAAGGGTATAATCAAGTACAAGTAATATTTTTATAAAATAATAACTGCAAACAACTATTTATTTATTATTTTGATTGATATTTCGATATCCTCTGGATATCTTCTTCAGGATAACAATTAAAAATTAATTATAATATTTTAACAATAACAAAATTTAAATTATATGAAGTTAAATATTTTTTTCCCCTCTATCCTGTTAAATTTTTAATTGTTATCCTGAAGAAGATATCCAGAGAAAATCGATCAAAATAATATATAAATAGTTGTTTTCAGTTATTTTATAAAAATAAGCCTCAAGCTCAATAATATTACTTAAAATAAAAAATCAAAGGCTGAAAAATTAGAACAATACATCAAGTACGATTAAAATATAAAATAACTAAAAGAAGTTTCTTATTTTCATATAATTCCTGTGCAAATAAGTTGTGTAAAGCCAATTTGGCCGATTGTGTTATTGTAGAATAGAGATACGTGTTTTATTGTACTATTGCAACTATAATTATTTGTTTTAGATATCTTAATTGCTTTATGCGTTACTTTCCTCAAACCAAAGGGAATGCATTTTATTTTTGGTACAATTTGTAAAATATTTTTCGATAACTTTTATGAGAATATATAACACACTGCAAAAAATAAGTCTGAAGGATCACACAAGTTTCCAAAAACGGCGGGAAAGCAAACTTCTTTTTGCTCGTTTATAATTTTTATTTTGTTCAGCATATCGATGGCTTAATATAAAAAAGCCACAACCCGATTTTCCGTTACTTTACAGGAAACCCCTTAAAATGTATGATACAAAAAGAGTTTTGATAGATTTTTAATAAAATATGTTGCATCTTTTTTTTAATATTTGCATAAAAATTTTTCTTGTTTCAGAAATATTACGAATTTTACTAAGTTTTTTCCTTCTCCGGTAAAGAAACAAAAAATCGAGTTAGGACTTTTTTATATTAAGCCATCGATATACATACATACACACATTGTACTGGTTCCTCTAAAGAGAATCAACTCAAAATTTTAAAATTTTCACTTTTTACAAGAAATCGATGTACAGTGGTCATAACTACCCACTGTAAAAATCTTTCATCAATCCGACACAGCTCCAATTTAAACTATATTGTAAAGAAAAACCCAAAATTTCTATTAGAATGCTTTGTAATTTGTCCGAAAGGTCCGCAACTCTGGAAATATGCATTTCCGCAAATTTTTTTATTTAACATTTTCTGCTTAGAATTCATTTTTTAGAATATAATTTATATTAGTTGAAATCGGAAATACGTCGGTAAAGTAAATTTTTCCCCATTTTACGTCTTTATTAGAACGCAACACAAGTAATTAATGTTGTTTTCTTTTCTAAAAAATAATGCTACATTTTTTGCACTTTTCAATGGAAAGTAGTAACATTATGGCATTTGAAAATATTGAATTTATTAGAAATTGAGCTACCATCCCTTATGAATATGTGCTTTACGTTAAAGTTGTGCCTAATTGTGTTTTTTTTAATAAAGTGACAAAATGCTACATATTTTCCAGAAAAGAAATCGCCTTAAATTGGTTTATAACATAATATGCAACGTCTTTTTTATTAATTAGTTACTACTAGTTTAAATAAAGTGAATTAATTGAAGAAAATGAAATCATTTACGTCTTTATTTGAACGCAACACACGTAACTAAATATTTATAGTTTTTGCTCTAAGGCCTTGAGTATAGCAAGCCGTTAAAAATTTTCAATTGCCGAAGAAAAGGAAATAACAGCGTTCCATTTTTAACATTGTATTGACGTAATGTTGACAAATAATTACAGAATAAGGGGAAATACTTACAGAATAAGGGGAAAAGTTAATGCTAAAAGGTAGAAATATAATTATGTATGTATAAAAATACCATCTCCTTCAGGATGCAAATGTGATGCCAATCAGCTGACAAAATTCAGGAAAAAATTTCTACAATGCTCACATATATATGTATGTCCCTAAGTGGACTTCGGTGTCAATGGTATCAATCACACACCAGTGTTAATTGTTATAACACATTCTAAAAGTTATTATAAGTCAGTAATGCTGACAATGTCCGAGTGGTTCACTACTGACATACATATATTGTAGGGTAGCAATATAACTTGTCTGATCACCAAAGAGTTCAAGGAGGAATAATAAGTATATGTTATATATGAATTGCATTATCCGAATACAGATGACATCATGTTTTACAAAATATGGCCACATGAACATTCTCCAGTGAATCTGTATAGTATGGTATTCCTCTATTTCAAACTGTGAATGTTTACACTGGGTGGCAGCATTGTTATCACGCCACTAGCAGTTTTTGACAGTTGCTTGTTTGGAAATATTTACCAGAAACAAATAAGAAAACAAAAACAGACAAAAATCCATTCTCCACATGAGCTTTTTTTAACTACCCGTCCACACGAGCAATAAGTTTGGCAATTATTGCCGTGGCAACCGTCAAATTTGATTGCCGACACAAGATATTAACGTGTGGACCGCATGAATATATGTTAGAACACATATTCGGCAACAAATGTTATAATACATTGCCGAGCAATAATCTTTTAACACATGCTGTCAAATTGAATTGTCATTTGATTGTCTTAGAAGAAAACAACACTGTTTATAATGTTTTAAGATTTGTACGTGTTCGCTACCAAGATATGCAAGCAAGAACATTGGCAATTGACGTCGCGTTTCTGCCGGCGTTATTGCTTGTATCAAGACATGAAATGTTGCTCGTGTGGTCGCAGTGTAAAGGAATGAGAGAAAATGAAGAATGGTAACCAAAGCATTTGAGGCAAACGAATCGTGAATTTTCCTAAAAGTGGTGTTTATGAATTGTGTCGGTATTAAGATTATAATAGTTAAACAACTTAAAAAAACTTAAATTTAATTTAGTTTAATCCAAATGAATAAGTGAAATATTAATTAGTTTATTATGAAAACTTATCTTGATTGTTTTAATAAGAGAGCGAAATAAAGCAAAGAGAAAATTTTATGTATTAGTTTAGTGCACTAGCATTTGTTTCGAGAAATGGCAATGCCATTTTGTGATTAATTTTATACTTGTGTAAATAGATTTGAAATTAAATGTGATTTGAATGCGTTCGTGCTAACAAACCCATGCGGGCGCTTTCGTACATACATAAATAAATTGAATACATAAAGTAATAAAAGAAATACGTTTCCAAAATTGTATAAAAGAAAAGTGTTAAGTTTATTAATTTAAATTAAGAGAAAAGTTGAAAAAATAACAGGTAAAACTTTGCTTGAAAGTGTGTTAAAAATGTGAAAGTTGAATAATGTTTTTCACAGAATAGAATAGAAAAAGAAGATAAAATACTTGCTCGTATTTATTTTTTGTAATGTATTGACCAAGGCGAACTAATTTTAATTTCGCATTGGTATGACTTCAAATTGAATGAAAAGAAATTGTTGCTAAAATTTTAATTTTGATTAGAAAGTGCCCAAAATATTAAAAATTAATAATTCTTTATATACATCGGGTGCGTGTGTTGTTTTTAATTCTTTTGTTAGGGTGTGTTTGCAAAAGTAGTAAATCCAAAAATTAATTTATGTATTTCCCTTTTAATTCTTTATTTTAACATGTAAAACGTAATGAATGGCGTAAACAAATTACATTAATTTCTAACAGGTATGTATTTATGTTTATTTTAAGCTAAAACTTTTGCATAAAGTCTAACGAATGTGAAAAATCAAATATATTTTCTCTATAATTATTTTTCTTGCCTTCGACTTAGTTATTCTACTAACATTCGTCATTTTATTCTGAAGTTCTCTTTATTCGTGGCTACATTTCCCCTCCTACCCCCTATATTTTTGTTTATTCACTTTGTTCCTTACTACCAAAAAGAAAAGACCCTAAATGCTTTCATTTCTATTTAGCCATGTCTATTTCTTTATAAATTCTACATAAGTTGTCTATTTTGGTTGATATTTTTATTGAAACTTTAGTTTCATAATGAGTTTTGTCAAGCACATAACTACATATCTATGTATGTACGTACATACATATGTACAATGTGGATATGTATTTTTTTTTGGTATATGTTGCATGTAGGTAGATAGATCTACATACATACATATATACATAAATACGTATGCATGAGAACGAAGTCCAAACACATATATACATACATGCACATACATACATATGTACATACATGTGCATGCATGTATGGCTGCAATTTTTTACTCGTTTTCACATTCTTTAAATTCAATGCGCCAGACACGCCAGCCTTACATGGCATCCTATTAAAAAACAATTGTTTAGTGATCTGTTTCTTCAACGTGGCTTTTCCACTGAATATTTTTACGTGAATATTTATATCTTATGCATTGAAATGCCTTTTAAAGTGCTTTTATTTTACTCAGATGCGTGCACATAGTGTCCACGTTTAGATCTTAATGGTTTTCCTGCTTCAATACTGTTTTCATTCACACAGAGACATTTTTAGACGGAGTTATACATTTTATTCATGAAGCTCTTAGCTAACATCTACTATAAAATAAGGAACCAGGGAACAAACTGAATATCATGACTATGGGTTATGCTCATATTTTTATTCCTTTTTCGCCTCACACCATCATATTAAGAATTTTTTTAAAGAAAACTTTTATAAAAGGGGTGTTCACACTTCGTGCTATTTAGTCATAAAGTCAATATTTTAGACCAGTTTAAAAAAGTTGTTGTTGTGCTGCATACAAAAAAGTCATAAAATAATAGCACTCTTTCAGGTATGTTTTTGTTTTGTCATAAAATAGCTCTAGAGATCTGAGTCGAACGGTTGAAAATCTTTAGGCAAGACGGCGATAGTATATGTTTGCCGCCGTTACTTATAATGATTCACGACTAAAAAACGGCTAAAAAATTGTTCATACCTATATGTCTATACATTAAATCACATTTTTATAACATAAAAAATATTAAAAGAGAACTAAATCGCAAAAACTAAATATATACAAGTGAAAATTTATTCTCGTTTTACTTATGTAGCGGGCAGCCACTGAACGTTTTTTCGTATGCCGCCGCAAAAAAAATTTATTCAGCTCATATCAAAGCAGCAGCTGTTTTAGTTTATACATATAAATTCATTTAGATATCCTTGTGCTCCAGAAGACAAATTTAATAATTTTAAATAGAAATGGAGTTCTTAGACTTTTTGCCATTTTAAAACAACTTTATTGCAATTATCTTAATTATCTTTTGCATTGATAATATCTAATTACAAATGTGTTGTTTTCTTATCAGCTGATCGATGTTTGAAATAGCATACTAAGTTATGACGGGTTGTTCACACTAGTCATATTTTTCGTGCTATTATTTTATGACTTTATGACAGTGTGAATCCCCTAAATGTAATGTTACTATGTATGAGGTAGGGCCATTCACCTTGGGACCAACGATATGTAGGTTTTGAACTGATTTGCTGTGTGGGGATACATATTTCTCTGTGGCATAAAAACAATAGTACTACCATACTCACATACACAATTGTGTATAATATCCCCGGTATTCATAAAAATTAAAATGAGTTTGAAATGGATTTTAATAAAATTTTTTCATACAAAATTTTTTTAAAACAGATTTCAAATGCGTTTTATTTTCTTATGAATATGGGATAAATGTTCTTGCGATACTCGATATCTCAAACAATATTAGGCCTGCTCAGATGCACTACGAAACAGGACGGACTAATGAGAGGAAAATGAAAATTACTGTCTGGATAAGTCAAAGTGTTTGAAAATTGCTGAAATGCACAAAAAAACACAATTGAACATTTTGAAATAAATTATATTTTAGTGATCTTAAAGTGCGGTCACACTTATCAAATATTTGATCAAAACGGCATAACCACTAAAGACTTATGAAAAATATTTTGGTTCAGATTGTGTTGGTGAGGTCACTCTTATGTCTTACATTCCCAGCGGGAGAAATGTGTGCTTGCGAGGCCTAACTAATGGCCTTTTCTAAGAGTATCCTTTTATTTACCAATAATATCTTCTAAATTTATATTGCAGTTTCGTAACAACAAAACATTTTTTAGGATTGCGGATTTTAATTTATTGCGTTGTTTTGAGCAAATGTATTTCAAATCGGAAAATATATGTTCGAAAAGGTATGTTGAAGGGAAAAGCAACAAACATTTAAAGGATTTTTTTTAATACAGGATATAGCGCCCCGTTTAAACTTTTCCAGAACTCAATAATATTTTCCCTATGTGGAGGATTAAATTCGCTCCTAAGTATGATTAGTTTTTAAGCTGAACATTTGGTTAGTTTACATACAAGAGAAATATTTTTACAAAAAGCCTTACTTATGAATTTATTTAAAAGCTACTTTAAAAAATTTTCGAAAAGATGTACCTACAGACAGTGGCTCCAACTTATTTCAAACCTCTTATATATATTGTAAATATATTTATATAAATATATTATATCTGTTTAGAAGCCTCAAAACAGGACTTTCGATACTTCCCGCTGAATGAGAGTGTTTCTCAGTAAACAATTCTATTTTACGCTCTCAAAATAAAAGAGCGTAAGCGTACATGTGAATTGTGTATGACGCTGACATCACTGATTTAAGGCCCTGATTGTCTATCCTACATAATCGCGCGATCTGTCAAATATGACATGTGTGCTAAAAAAGTATGGCAGTGTGGCCTAAAAACGGAACTGTAACAGATTTTTTGGCAAATCTGTGCGATTTGAACATGTTTAAGAAAATTTTCATAAAATGATAGTAATGTTATTGTCAGCCAGATATTTTTGCATCATTTTTGTATAATAAAAGTGAGGCACCTACGACGCCATTTTGAAGCGACTTTTTTAAGGTGGTCAGACTTTGGGAAGATTTTCCTGTGAATGAATCGTGCGATTGTGTAGGATAGCCAGTCATGGCCTTTATTAAGTAAAACAGTTTCGTAAAATTCAATATGTTAGAAACCATTCAGCTCAATGAAGATATGTGCGAGTTAAAAGGTCTTTCATTAGTATTTAGTGGTTATACTAAAAGCAACTTAGGCATGTCAAAAACGTTCCATTTTGCTTTTGCACAAAATTTTAAGCAAAAGCGTTTTTCCTTTTCTTTAGAAATTCACTGATTAATATCTCAGTTTCAAATGTAGAAAAATACCAGCTGATGTTTGTCTGAAATTAGCTCTCTTCGTTTACCCCAAAATTTGTGCAAATTTGTACTGGATTTTACTGAAATGTATTCGTTTACACAAAAATTTGCAAGAGAGAGCATGAAATGAGAGCGTAAAATGACAGTTGCTGATTGAGAGCCTGCAAATTTTTACTGGACAAATTGTTGCTTGTAAAATTCAGTAGAAAACAAAAAACATATGATTCAATAGACAAAAGATGAGTTCCGCTATTTTCGATGCAATGAATTTATCGGTTGAATCATCATCTGAAAGCGAACTGGAAATAATTGTTCTTGAAAGGTAAAGAAATGAAAAGAGCATACAATATTGAGTTTATTTTTGGCATCCATTGCGGAATTTGTCTTTGTTTTATTTACACTAATGTTTTAGAGATGTAAAGTCAATACATTATAATCGAATACTTGTTACTGCCTATTATTCTGGGCACCGATTATCAAACCTGAAATATTGGTATATTTTATTAACAAGAAATAAAATAAGTCATGTACACAATAAATGAGTTTAAATTTTGTACAGCAGTTCATTTAATAAATACATTTCGTAATGAATTAATAATTGATAAAATACATTGCATCAAGTACCACAATCATTATGTGCTGGGCAGTCAAAACAAACCATATTTTACTACTCTAAGCTATTTAGTGATCAGCTGTTTTAAATAACCTGCAAGTTTCTGTAATTTTTCCGTTCGCTTTTTTTTTTTGAGCAAGAGCCAATCCTGAGAATAAAATTTTCAAATTGAACAAAATTTACTCAACTACTGGACTTTACTGGAAAAGTAAACGAACAGACCTATTACCTGAAGAAACAGCTGGTACAACTTTCTATAGTAAAACTAAAATATTACTTAATTATTTTCTCGCAAAATTGCACAAAAATTGTTTTCTGTAACGCTTTTGGATGAATTTGTTCGGAGTGTTCGTTATGCACCTGGAACAGGCCTATTATATATGAAATTTAAACACAGAGCAGTCGCACAGCAGCTCTGAGTCAGTCAACATCAAGCCTCTTTGGCAATTATTTTTTAAGTGCAGCCATTCAGTCACAGGAGGCTCAGTCACGCCGCCATCTGTGCACCGATATTTTCCAAATTTACTTTGCAAAGTATTTTTAATAGAAATTTAATTATTGCACTGCAAAATGAAATACAAAAATTTGTGAATGGAAACACATATTTTTATAACAAATGGATTTTAACGCCCGAGCACAAACATTTTTTTTTTAGAGAAGTCCGTCACCTTATAAAGGGTAGTTTTTATAAGAGCTTGCTGATTTGAAATTTAAATAAAACACATGCCAAATTATGAAATGGCAAAAAAAACTTTTTATTTGGTAGATAATTTCTTGCCATTTAACATTTAAATATAATTTCGGGCATATGGCCACCACGACTATTTTGCACAAAGGTCATTTTGGAGGTCCAATTCTCGACCACCTTTTCAAGCATTTGAGGGCGTATTTCAGCAATGACACATTGAATACTGGTTTCCAAAGCGTCAATCGTTGCTGGTTTATCCACGTAAACCAATGATTTCAGGTATCCCCACAAAAAATAATCGAGTGGCGTCAAATCACACGAACGTGGAGGCCAATTCACCGGTCCATTTCTCGAAATAATGTTGTCGTTGAAATGTTCTTTCAATAAGTCCATTGTTTCGCCCGCAGTATGACAAGTGGCACCATCCTGTTGAAACCACATTTCGTTTACATCCATATCTTGAAGTTTTGGCACCAAAAATTCATTGATCATGATTCTGTATCGATTTCCATTCACGGTAACGCGTCGTCCTTCCCCATTTTTAAAGAAATAAGGACCGATGATTCCACCAGCCCATAGACCGCACCAAACAGTACATTTATCGGGATGCATTGGTAATTCTTGAACGGCGTGTGGATTATCTTTGCTCCAAATACGGCAATTTTGCTTGTTGGCATATCCATTCAACCAAAAATGCGCCTCATCACTGAAGAGAATTGTGCGTTAAAAAAGCGGATAAACATTTTTAATTTTAATTGAATTGTTTTTGAAAATAAATTTCCACGATTTGGAAGCGTTGTTCTGGAGTTAACCTGTTCATGATGATTTGCCAAACAATACTGAGTAGAGACGTCACTTTAAACTGTCAAAACAGCTGTCAGACAACAGAGTGATTCGTATTAAAAAAAACACCATTTAGTTACCTAACAATAGTACTCAAGCTGTTTATATAGTCTTCATGAAACTTCTCGTGAATTTACACTAGAAAGCGAACAGAACCCAAAAATGTTGTAAAAACTTTAGTTCTGTTTATATTTCCAAATTAAATTAATACGATTTAATTTAATCCTTATACAGGTGGCGATCTCAAAAGATTAATTTAATTATTCTTTTATAAAAGGTTTGACCTCATTTTTTAACTCACCACTGCTGTGGAAATTAATAAAAATAACATGTGTTTGAGTACATTTGTACTTAATGTCTGTCACTGTTGACTCTGTTCGATATATGTATCTTCTTTTACACGCTTGTTGCATTACACAATAAACCTGTCCCTCGTTTGACATGCTTATAACAAGGTTCATCCAATCAGACGTTTCATTTTAATATGTAAGAACTCTAGCAGCAAAGACAGAATATTGTCATTGTTTTTTATTGTTGTGCTAACTGAATTTTACAAGAGTTAAGGGAAAAGCCTTTACGCAAAATATGGTGTAATGCCGCTTGTGGAAAGCCCAAATCTATAGATCGACGTGAAATGGACCAACCTGGTTTTATTGTTTTGTGGTTAATGAGGGTTTTCATTTCGAATGCATTACAGAACATCATATGGTATTTAATTTACGTTGCGGCGGCTTTTAACCTTTGATTTTTATTTAAATATTGTTTATTCTATCGAACTGCAGCTTACGACTGGACTGGACTGGACTCTTTCCTACCTCTACCAGCAGCCTGTTAACCTAACCTAACCTAACGTATTCAACCGATGAAAGACCACAACTCTAACGTAGGACAATTGGTTGTACAATTTGATCAAATTGTACAACAAGTCGCAACGTGTAGGGCACTCCATTGTGTTCTAGGTGATGATATTTTTAGTTGGCGAACCTAGAGAATTTAATTCTTCTTCTGCTCTTTGCCTAAAACTTTGGATTCACTAGCAATTTCGGGGTTCTCCTGAATCTGTTCTTTAATTGACCCCTTACAAAGTATTTATTCAATACTTGCATAATTTTTTCTTTTAAATTGACTTTTATTTCGCTTCAAACCTGTTGGGCGACAGAATTCAAATGCAATGAAAACTGTTTTTGCCTTTTTATTATTGTAGAGTGATTAAATTTTTCCCTGTATAGGTACAAAATTACAAGGAAAATTCGAATTCAAACTAGGAGGGAAAGGAAAGCATTTCTCACATAATTTGTATTCACAATTCGGCTGAAAGTGTGTTAACTCAGTGAACGTTGCAAAAATAAAAAAGAATTCAGATTAGATGTTACGTACCATCGATAGGATTTATTCTCTTGTAGTTTTATTATTTATTATTCTTATTATTATTATTTATTTATTCAGTCTATGGACAAGAAAATCCTTACAGACTAAGATAGTATATATAAATAGATAAATTAATAGATTACATTTAAATACAACAAAAACATAAATATTTACATAAATAAAAACAATAAACACAAAAAATCACAGACAAATTTTTAAAATAGCAAAAAAAAACTATTAGATTATAAAATGCTATACAGTAGGAGTTTGAACTCCGATTTCGAGGCACTGAATTCAATAGGAGGTCTTGAACTCTTTTGCAAATTAAGATTAAGTTCATTAAGACGACAAAAAGCGCGAGTTAAAGTACCATTGGACGCATAGTTAGTACGATGGAATGGCACGTCAAGTAGCTTAGCCCACCTGAGATTCCTAGTAGGAACATGAAAGGGGTCAGAAAAAAAGCAATTCAGGGCAATCAATAGAACCACTGATGATATCATGAACAAATAGGGCTGATTGCAGAATTCTACGTGATTCTAAAGTACGCAAACCAATAAACAAGCATTTAGACTCATAGGGAACTGATTGCAAAAAAGTTAAAGGCCGCGTCGCATATATAACAGAAATACGTTGTAGTCTCTCAATTCGAGAAATATGATGAGCGGAATAAGGAGACCAAATAGCAGAAGCATATTCAACCTTAGACCTCACATAACAAGTGAAAATGTGCTTAAGTGTATATGGATTGGAAAACACCGCGCAGTTTCTTTTCAAGAAACCCAGCATATTATAAGCTTTGGGGAATATATACTCAATGTGAGCAGAAAACGGCAAAGAATTATCAAACATCGCACCTAAATCAAGTTTAGAATTCGACGTATTTAAGTTAACACCATTAACACTAAACACTGCCACATAAGGTGCCAAGGCCCTGTGAAAGGAAACATCAAGCATTTTCCAATGTTCAATGTTTGGACCTCTTATTTCCAAATTATTCACCCCTATCGTGAATAACAAGTGGAATTTTTGTTCACGTAAAATTTTTATTCCACTCGAAGGGAAAAATGGTATCGTGAATCTCCCGTGAGAAATTATTCCCGCTATCAGCCTTCAGTGAATGTAAAAAAAGCGAAGCAGCCGAAAACAACATGAAAAATCAAGTAAATTTCTGTTCAAAAATTTACGTTAATGTAATAATTTAAAAAAAATTAAAAAATATTTAATAGTAAAATAGTTTAACAGTAAACTAATTTAGCAATAAAATAATTTGGATACATTTTAGAAACCGAAGAAAACAAATTAAAAATATTTTTAATGTTTAGAATTGGAGCAACAAGTTTTACAAAGACGCAGGCAATTGATTTGTTGCAAAAAATATCACTTTGTGTCTTGTTAACGGATTTTGCCCCTAAATTAAAATTTATGAACACTTAAAACTTAAGCTATGTTCACACTTATCAGATATTTGCCCCGAAAAACGTAACCACTAAATACTAATGGAAAATATTTTTGTTCAGATACGCGTTTATTAATTAAAACAGTTTCATACAAAACTGGTAGACAGTATCAGGAATCCAATATTATTGGAAACTATTTGACTCAATAAATACTTTTTTGAACTAATAAGTTTTTTGTAGTAAGAATTCTAACGAACATTTTATATTGCTATATTAAATTGAATTAAGATTCCATAGGCCAATTGTTCGAAATTTTTAATTTAAATCTCAGAAAGACATGATAAATATTCCAAGGCACAAAGGCAAGTCAACATCAGTTTTTGTTATTCAACTTACACAGCAGAGCATTAAGCTATGGCTTGAGCTACCAATAATAAATTGGAAAAACGTTCACATGTACTTAAGTATAAAATTCAAACCAAAAAAGTTTGACTTAGGTATGATGGAACAAAAAATTCAGAAAAATGGGACATGAAGAAAAATAATCAAACGGTAACACGGGTATTATAACATGTTAACATCAGCTTGATACAGTTCTCGTATTCTTTTTCACAATAAAATTTGTGTAAATAGGATCTGTTATCACATTCAACTAAGCCACCTAATAAGTGGTGGCAAACACAATACACATGAGCACTGATGATGAAAGGGTTGCGTCTTTCGAAAACAGCTGTTCTGCTCTGCTGTGTAAGTTGAATAACAAAAACTGATGTTGACTTGCCTTTGTGCCTTGGAATATTTATCATGTCTTTCTGAGATTTAAATTAAAAATTTCGAACAATTAGCCTATGGAATCTTAATTCAATTTAAAAAGTTTTTTATTAGTGTTTATTGGTTACGCTTTTTTGGTAAAATATTTGATAAGTGTGAACGTTTAGTGAATAAATTACGGAGAGAAGTAAAAAAAAACCCACGGGAAAAAATCATTCACTATAAGTCCCAGTTTACACTATTCAATTTTTGTCGCAGCAATTTTTTGATATTTAGTGAGGAAGAGCGAGAAAGGAATACAAATGGTATATATTCCTATTTCAGTACTCTCACACAAAATAAGAATTGCTGCAACAAAAGTTGCATAGTGTAAACTGGGACTAAGGGGAATTTAATTTTAGCATGAAATCATTCACGGGGAATTTTTTCATGATTGCAATTTTAGGGAAAAGGGAAAAATTTCGAGGGAAAAATTATTCATGATAGGGGTAATTGTAACCGACTGTGGTATGTCGGTGTATGTTTACGAGACATATGATAAAATCAATGATATAAGAATGCTGCGTAAAAATTTAAAGGCAAAATATGTTTTTGTAAATTGTATAAAAAATCGTCATACGGGAGGCAGATGTGTTGTCAGTAGTAACTTTTTTTCTGTTTTAAATATGTTATGTACACGAGGATGTGTGAATGTGTGTATGCATACATACCCAGCTGGAATACTTGGAATACCTTCTTATGTCAGGCCTGTTTAGGATTTTTTCGATTCAATTTTCAACCCACACATTCTTCTGTAGGAAGGAAGAATAGAAGGAGTACCGTTTTTATACCCTCCAAAAAAGAATTTGGAGGGTATATTCACTTTGTCATTCCGTTTGTAACGCATCGAAATATCCATCTCAGACCCCATAAAGTATACATATATATTCTTGATCAGTGATGAAATCTAAGACGAACTGAGCATGTCCGTCCGTCCGTCCGTCCGTCTGTGGAAATCACGATTCAGTCCAAACGAAAAGAGCTAGACTCTTGAAATTTGGCATAAATATATTTTAAAACTTAGAGCAGGTTAAGTTCGAAGATGGGCTAAATCGGGCAAGAGGGAAAGAAGTTCCCCTAAGAAGAACTAAACTAACCCAGAAAAAACAACATAATTTTTATACTTTTTTGGTCATTTTGTTAAGCAAATGATATATTTTTATGTCAAATACGGTCCAACGCCTTAAACTTGGAGCCATTAAATAACATAAAAATATTTTTTGACCCCGCCCACTTCAGTGGGCGTTATTATAGGCAAAAATAGCATACAAATTTAACAAATTGTTTTACTTAAGCCTACATTCCTTAAAAATAACACTTTTAAGCTTTAATGACGAAGCTGAGACTAAACCTGGTACTACTCTGCCCTACCCCCTCCCTCCCCTTCGCCCCCTAAATGACCCTACCAAAAAATTTTTTTTTTTAATTTTGTATATAATCATCCCAAGCATTTATCTTTAGAGTTTTATGACTGCCGATTTCTGCCCTACCTCCCCCCCCCTCTTCCTTTGCCCCCTAAATGACCCTACCAAAAAAAATTTTTTTTTTTAAATTTTGTATAGAATCATCCCAAGCATTTATCTTAAGAGTTTTATGACTGCCGATTTCTGCCCTACCCCCCCCCCCCCCCCCTCTTCCTTTGCCCCCAAAATTACCCTACCAAAAAAACTTTTTTTTTAAATTTTGTATATAATCATCCCAAGCATTTATCTTTAGAGTTTTATGACTGCCGATTTCTGCCCTACCCCCCCCCCCCCCTTTTCCTTTGCCCCCGGAATGACCCTACCAAAAAAAAAAAATTTTTTTTTAAATTTTGTATATAATCATCCCAAGCATTTATCTTTAGAGTTTTATGACTGCCTGTTGCTGCCCTACCCCCTCCTCCCCCTTTGCCCGCTAAATGACCCTATTACAACTAAATATACATATTTTTTTTTATTTTGTGTATAATCATCCCAAGCATTTATTTTTACAGTTTTATGTGTATCTGTTTCTGCCTTACCCCCTCTCCCCCTTTGCCCTCTAAATGACCCTTTAAAAAAAAAGAATTTTTAATTTTGTATATAATTATCCCAAGCATTTATTTTTAGAGTTTTATGACAAAGGTGAAATGTTTCCCCCACAGCCCTTGCCAGAGCGACCCCGCCAAAATACAGTTTTTATAAGTAAATATGTATATTATTGATCAGTGATGAAGTCTAAGACGGTCTAGCAATGCCCATACGTTCGTCTGTGGAAAACATGATATTGTATATTTTTGAACCCCGCCCCCTTTAGTGGGCGTTGACGTACGATATTTTATAAAGGAACTCTGTCCCACCAAGTTAAACATTTCAAATTCACTTACTAAATATTTGGAGGGTATTTAAGATTCGACCCGGTCGAATATAACGTTTTTACTTGTTTGTTTTCAGATTATCTGTGAAAGAAGCAAGAGTGGATGGCCTACTCCGCAATGCTAACGTGAACAGATTTTGTATATCCAAAAGAGGGGACAGATTTGTATATCCAAAAGAAAGGATACGTATCCTTTCCTTTTTCCGCTGGGTATCTACTCGTACATATGCTTATGGCTGCACATACATACAAATGTTCATATGTATGAATTCATTTGTATATTGTATTGGACCTCAGTATTTTTTTTTTGCTTCAGTTTAAATTAAAATTTTATTGATTTATGTTTGTATGTAAAGTGACTACACTCAAACAAATTATACAGCCGTAATAGTTTGATATTAGGAGAATAAACTATATACATGTTATGTACATATAATTATGTACAGAATAACTTTACGGATCTGCAATCGTAGTAGACGCATTTCCACTTTTTTCAGAATACTTTGTCCGAGAGACAACTTTGGCAAATTTTATATTAGACTATGAGTTCATATATGGATAAAATCAAGCTACTGTAAATTCTATAAGACTCTGTGTCGAAAGGACAAAATAAACAATAAATAGGGGAATCACTGCTGAGTTAAGGCGATCTTAGATACATAGCAATTCCCCGAAATGGGAAAAATGTCCACAACACGAATGAATTTAAGTACTACGCAATGATACGGATTATACAGAACTATTTATTTAAACTGCCCAATAGCTCTTTTTAACAATGAGTGTGTTGTAGGTCCTGGCAGTCATTGCTGCAATTCAACGCAAATCAAATCCGCTCCTGATGTCGCTACAGACTTCATAGGACATCGCTTGCTCTGTAAGATCATCACTAGTTCCTTATTTTATATCCCTTGTAGATGAAAGTTCTGAAAAGTATTAAATTGAATGGCTTAAGGAGTTTAATTAAAAAAAAGAAGAAACAATTTTTTGGGAAATTAATAGCCGTTAAAAAAGATTTACAGTTCTTTTGAGGAACTATTCCGTGACTAACCACGTTGCTACTTCTTGCGTGAGAACAAAGATCGTGTAGCCAGTCACAGAAACGGATAAAAATACGACATACTGATTCACCCGCTGGCATCTGTGCATCAATACTTTGCAAATTTACTTTGTAAAGTATTTTTGAAATAAATAAAGAATTAATTTGGCAAGCTGATAAAAATTTCACCAATTTACCAAAAGTATTGAAAATTTGTGTTTTTCAACATGGCGATTCTACGAGGGTTAAACTTCACACTTAAAAACAGAAAACGGATTAGCCTATTTTATAAATCATAGTCACAATTATAAAAAAAGCACACTCTATATATTTAATCAAGTAAAAACGTTATGTTCGACCGAGTCGAATCTTAAATACACTCCAATTAAAATAAATAAATTAAAAATGTTTGTTAGAGTTCCTTTAAGGCATTTATGTATGTGCCCAATTTTAGAACTCTATTTTGACAAAGTCGCTTCGGAAAGGGCCGTGGGCGATACAGCTCACCTTTACCATAAAATATTAAAAAGCAAATTTTTGGTTTATTAATTTAAACAATTCGGGGGAAACGTTTGGGGAAGTGGCTTCGTCATAAAATCTTAACTCCCATATTCATAAAATTTAAAATGAGTTTGAAATGTATTTTATTCACAATATTTCAAACAGAATTTTCTTAAAACAGATTTCAAAATCATTTTATTTGTTATGAATACGAGGGTAACTATTTAATTTTTAACGTAGGCTTAAGTAATATAATTTGTTAAATATTTACACGTCATTTACACTAAAGTGACGGGGTCCAAAAATTGTTTTTTTCCGATTTTCTGGCTGCAAGTTCAACGCTATGGACCTTCTCTTCTTTGACATAAAAATATATCATTTGCTTAACAAAATTAGAAGAAAAAAAATAATGTGGTGACAAACACAATACACATGAGCACTGATGATGAAAGGGTTGCGTCTTTCGAAAACAGCTGTTCTGCTCTGCTGTGTAAGTTGAATAAAACTGATGTTGACTTTCCTTTGTGCCTTGGAATATTTATCATGTCTTTCTGAGATTTAAAAACAAATTTCGAACAATTAGCCTATGAATCTTAATTCAATTTAATATAAAAAATAATGTGGTTTTTAAGATGTTGGTTGAGTTCTTCTTAGGGCAACTTTTTTCCCTCCTACCCGATTCAGTTCATTTACGAACTTGACCTGTGCTATCCTTCAAAAATTTATCTGTACCAAATTACAAGGGTCGGACTCTTTTTGTTTGGACTGAATCGTGATTTCCACAGACAAGCGAACAGACGGACATGACTAGCTCGTCTTGGATTTCATAACTATCCAAGAAATTTTGCCTCTTAAGAGGCAAGAGGTTGCACACGGAATGACATAGTGAATATATCGTCCTATTCTTTTTTGGAGGCTATACATAAAAATAGTGTTTCGGTGACCCGGTAACGCATCCTTAAGAAGTTCGGAGCTCATTGGAGCTCATTCAGTATGCGTCGACATACATAAATATGTATGAATGCATGTAAATATGTATACATGTACAATAACAACTGCACATTCTTAAATCTTTTTATCGCATCTCATGTTAAAATGTTTTCTTTAATTCTATAAATAAATATACAATGTATATTACTCATATCCATTTAAAAATTGTTTATCAAAATTCTGCCATTAATCTTCTTTGTTGAAGTTACATACGAGTACAATGTCAAGAAGTTGCAACAAATGATACATCTGCAAATGCATATGTATGTATGTATGTATGTGAGCCCATACATATGGGTGTTGCCTGATTCCCGATATATTAATTTTTGTTGCAAACTTTAAAGTATTTTCAAAACGCATATAAGGAAATAATGACTTTAAAAGGGCGCACGTGCTAACACGTGGTTCATTACAGTTAAAGTTAAAACGCATGTGGGCAAGATTGCCGCTTTTATTATATTTTTATTTTTGGATGATTTGGAAATTCGTTTGGTTTGTGGTAATATTTTAATGTTCAGTTTTAAATTGGATATTTAAATTCTTGTTTAATTGATTTTCATTTTGTTTTAGTTGCATACATATAAATCTCTTATTAGATTATGTATGCATTTTTATTAGTCGAACTTCCTTATGTAAGTTGTTAATTTTTTCAACGGGCTTAAGTTCGAATCTGCATGACTGCAGATGATTTTTTATTATTTTATTAATAAATGAATTTGTTCAAATTCTATTTATTATTTTTTATATTAATATTGGAATATTAAGAATATTTTCAATAATCATCAAACCAGCAGAACGGATCAGTACAGATTTCGAGGCCGCTACGCCATCTCATTAGCGTTCTTTGTTCAATTTTTCCACTTTTGCAAGTGGTGCTAGTTAGTGGGAATATCAACTATTTAACCAATGTTATTAAACAAAATTGAGATATGAGAAGTTCCCACATTCATATTTTTAAGTTATTACCTTTTTTGGTTAGTACGAAATTCCCCAACCCTGACGATTAATATTCCCAATATTCCATGTATCTCTTTCGCTTTTTCCAGAGCCATCGGCTGCTGATAGCTAAAGCTTCTTTGTTATTTATGTTCAAGTAATTGAATTTAGTTGTCAATTTAAAATATTCTTAATATTCCAATCTTAATATAAAAAATAATAAATAGAATTTGAACAAATTCATTTATTAATAAAATAATAAAAAATCATTTGCAGTCATGCAGATTCGAACTTAAGCCCGCTGAAAAAATTAACAATCTCTTATTAGGAAATAATAGGGTGTACATTTAATCGGTCTTTTGCTTTAATCGTTTACCGGTCGATTAATTAACAGAACTTTAAATAATCAGTTAATTTTGTTATTGACCGGTTAACCGATTAATAAAGTTTTTTTTAGAGCGTTGAATTTCGAATCTTAAGGGAATGCTATTTTTAATCCTATGAATAATATCGATAAATATATAACAAAAAGTGTATTGCGCACAATACACCACTGTCACTATTAATTTGCTTTAAAATGTTTAATTTTGATACTATTGCACTAAAATTGTGTGAAATGTGTTGGTATCGCTGAAAAAGTCAATTTCTTAAATATTGGCGTTAGGACTTTTCAACTTGTGACCATCGATATGTAATTTGGCATCGCCAATTGTTAGGGAATAAAATAAACAGCTGTGGTTGACACTCCATGCTATTGTGAATTGATTTTAATTAATTTTATTTTTACGTACTTTTTGTAATTTTCTTAATATATAGTATTTATTCAGTAAAATACATTGCGTTTCGCACACTTATTGTATAAAATATGAAGACGAAATTTAGAAATTAATAAGACGATATTTGATATGTAAGGGGTGTTTTTTTATGAAGTTTTTTTTTGACGAATCACTCTGTTGTCTGACAGCTGTTTTGACAGTTTAAAGTGACGTCTCTACTCAGTATTGTTTGGCAAATCATCATGAACAGGTTAACTCCAGAACAACGTTTCCAAATCGTGGAAATTTATTTTCAAAAACAGTGTTCAATTAAAAATGTTTATCCGCTTTTTTACCGCAAAATTCTCTTCAGTGATGCGGCGCATTTTTGGTTGAATGGATATGTCAACAAGCAAAATTGCCGTATTTGGAGCAAAGATAATCCACACGCCGTTCAAGAATTACCAATGCATCCCGATAAATGTTCTGTTTGGTGCGGTCTATGCGCTGGTGGAATCATCGGTCCTTATTTCTTTAAAAATGAGGAAGGACGACGTGTTACCGTGAATGGAAATCGATACAGAATCATGATCAATGAATTTTTGGTGCCAAAACTTCAAGATATGGATGTAAACGAAATGTGGTTTCAACGGGATAGTGCCACTTGTCATACTGCGGGCGAAACAATGGACTTATTGAAAGAACATTTCAACGAGAACATTATTTCGAGAAATGGACCGGTGAATTGGCCTCTGCGTTTGTGTGATTTGACGCCACTCGATTATTTTTTGATACCTGAAATCATTGGTTTACGTGGATAAACCAGCAACGATTGACGCTTTGGAAAGCAGTATTCAACGTGTCATTGCTGAAATACGCCCTCAAACGCTTGAAAAGGTGGTCGAAAATTAGACCTCCAGAATGACCTTTGTGCAAAATAGTCGTGGTGGCCATATGCCCGAAATTATATTTAAATGTTAAATGACAAGAAATTATCTACCAAATAAAAAATTTTTTTTGGCCATTTCATAATTTGGCATGTGTTTTATTTAAATTTCAAATCAGCAAGCTCTTATAAAAACACCCTTTGTGTACATTGGCTATAGATTTCGATGGCGGACCTTAACTTCACAACTGTGTTATTTAATTTTTCAAAAACTCAGCCACAATTTCCTATTTCTCCAGCAAATTATTACCCAGGTGTAGTTTGTTTGCACTTCTGCTCCATTCAAAACATCAAATTAAAAAATAAAAATTTACTGTTTTAAAAATCAGCAATTTATTTCGAATCTGGTAGTACCGCTAAATGAAATGAGGCGATTTACGTTTGATTTATTGGAAATTTATTTCAAAAACAAAGATAATTGGTCGGAAATGGATTTTGCCAAAAAAAGTTATCCTTTCGGTTAAAGCTCATTTTAATCTTGGTGGATACGTTAATAAGCAAAATTGCCGTATTTGGGGCTCAGCAAATAATATTTCATTAATTTCTTTAACCGCAACAATTCTACTTCACAAAAAAAAAAAGACGACATGACCCACCCATTACATAAGTGTGCAAGCTTGGCAACTCTAATAAAAGCATGCAACACCGTTGAAAATGTACATATAGAAACTAAAAATCAGGCGAGCAGATTTCTATGCCAACAAAACCACCACCCTTTGAGCAGAAGTTGTATGTAGGTAAATAACAAAACGAAGAAAAAAAACTTTAAAATTATGCTAGACAAATGTCATATGTTTCCATATGTATGTATGTGTGTATGTATTTGCAGTTGTTCTTTGGTTTTTTTCTATACTTGCAATTTTTCAATATATGAATATATATCAGTATGTCTACATACATACATATACATGTATATACAGATATATGTTCCCTGCTGGAAATGCCTGCAGTGAAACTGTACTTATTCACCACTACTGATATACAGTGAAATTTCGATATAACGAAAAACTCAATAAAACACATGTTTTCTTGAGTCCCTTGAGAAAACCTCTTCATTGCAAAATATTTCATACAGAAATACACTATAGCTATAACGAACAAATTCTGATCAAAAACAAAAAAGGATCTATATAGCGAAGTATTCCTTCAAATGCCTCAATATGACGAAATCAGAATAAATCCTAAATGGTAAAATCCCGTTATAGAAACAGCGCAGTTTAAGGGCCATTATTACAACTTTAAAGTTAGTTAAAAGTAAGATTTTAGCAGACGTATAAAAAGCTTTCCATTATTGCAAATTGGATTTAACTTACCAGGTAGGATAAACGTACCTGTATTTTAACGCTCACTTTAGGTTAAAGTAAAATTTGTCAAACGATAAAGTTTTTATACGTCCGATAAAATCCTACTTTTAAATAACTTTAAGTTGTAATAATGGCCCTTAAGGTATTTACAAGCGCATTTGTCAAGCCTCTATACCTAGTAGGAACATAAATACTGTTACTAATATTTTGGGATATAAAACAAACACTAATGAATGGTTTAGGAAAAATTTTTTTATATATACATATATATTGATATTTATTGTATACAAAAATCAATCGCATTGGCCAGTCATCAATAGCTGCACGCACCTTATGCATTGGAAAATTGGATACAGCACGAACCGGAGCTGTCTTAAGAGAACCAATATTATGGTATCTTTTGTGGGAGACTATATCCTCTAAAACCGTCCACAATTTGTAATCCAAAGGGTTCAAATCAGGCCTGCCAGATGACCAATCTTCAGAGCATATAAATGCTGGCAAACTGTTTCGAAGCCAGGTCTGTGTCGTTTTAGCCTTATGAGCTGGTGCAGAATCTTGTTGGAAAGTCCAAGGCTGGTTTTGGAACAGGGAATTGTTAAGCGGCTTCACAATTGTTTCCAAAACGGTTTCTTGATAAACTTTGGCCGATGTTTTTACCCCTCGTTCACAGAAATGCAAGTCAGTCACTCCATCGTAAGAGACACCCCACCAAACCATGACTGCAGCTGGATGATGACCCTTTTGGACCGTGGAATAAGTTCTGATGCTTCTGTAGATGAGCGGGCATAAACGCTATAATTTTGTTTGTTAAACTTTTCCTGTACGGTAAACATTTTTTCGTCCGTAAACAAGATTTTTCTATGCAAGTTATCAGCGTACTTCACCAAAAGACGTTTGGACTTTTCTATCCCAGTTTTTTTAAAGCTCCAGTCAACAAAAGTCCTGTACGCCGTTTGATAGCTACAAGATCCAAGTATTTTTTACTAATACGACTCATGGACTTTTGTGTGATTTTCATCTCACGGGCCGTGATTTTCTGTTTCCGGAGAGGATTTCGTTGAATTCTTGCTTTGACGGCTTTGATTAATTACTGTGTCCGAACGGTACAGTGAATCTATATAAATGAAAAGTTCTGGGATACTGAAGTAAATACAACTGAACTCTTTTTTTTTAGCTCGGACCAGCACTTAGGGGATGACCACCCCTCCCCCTACATATGCCGTGCATTGCGCCGGAATTAGAAAGGAGAAGGTAGAAAATTTTTTATAGCTATTTAAAACTTTTACTTCCCCGGCTATATTTTTGCTACAGGGGCGACGAAGGAGGTTGCTATTCCTCTGCTTTTAATACATGATACTGGCAATCGCTGCCCGTTATATTCAGTGACCAATGTCAAGGCTTCTTCACTGATACAGGCTGACAACAACTAACACAACAATTCGTTAATGCTGATCAGAAGAATTTGGCACAATATTCATGACTGAGAGCGGAGTCGAACTCAGGACCCTCCGGTTCATAGTCTTGTGGTAACTTCAGCCAACAGCACCCTCAGTGTGGTTCAATTAATGAAAATCTATTTAAGAAGTTATCAGACTTTGTACTCTTATATTTTGACTGTTTCAAACGCCTGAGTTAATTTATTTATCTTAAGAGATAAAAATATTAACATATTTGGGGGATTCACACTGTAGTCATAAAGTCATAAATCATAAAATATTAGCACGAAGAATATGACTAGTGTGAATAACCCGTCATAACTTAGTATGCTATTTCAAACATCGATCAGCTGATAAGAAAACAACACATTTGTAATTAGATGTTATCAAAGCAAAGGACAATTAAGGTAATTGTAATAAAGTTGTTTTAAAATGGCAAAAAGTCTTAAAACTCC
Source organism: Linnaemya tessellans (assembly GCA_951800035.1). Lineage (NCBI taxonomy): Eukaryota > Metazoa > Arthropoda > Insecta > Diptera > Tachinidae > Linnaemya > Linnaemya tessellans. The sequence continues at coordinate 26,781,830 of OX637534.1, read as the reverse complement.
ATTTCTATTTAAAATTATTTAATTTGTCTTCTGGTGCACAAGAATATCTAAATGAATTTGTATGTATAAACTAAACAGCTGCTGCCTTGATATGAACTGAATAAATTTTTTTTTGCGGCGGCATATGGAAAATCGTTCAGTGGCTGCCAGCTACGTAAGATAAATGAGAATAAATTTTCATTTGTATATATTTAGTTTTTGCGATTTAGTTCTCTTTTAATATTTTTTATGCTATAAAAATGTCATTTAATGTATAGACATATAGGTATGAATAATTTTTAGTCAGAATCATATATAAGTAACGGCGGCAAACATATACTATCGCCGTCTCGCCTAAAAATTTTCAGCCGTTCGACTCAGATCTCTAGAGCTATTTTATGACAAAACAAAATCATACCTGAAAGAGTGCTATTATTTTATGACTTTTTGTATGCAGCACAACAACAATTTTTTTAAACTGGTCTAAAATATTATGACTATGACAATATGACTAAATAGCACGAAGTGGGAATACCCCAATTATATTAATAATAATGCATTTCAATATGTATCTAGTACTATTATATGCAAGAATATATATATGTACATATATGAACACTTTTACTTATTTACCCCATGGCAGGCCTGAACTTTTAAAGGAAAACAACAATTTATGTGGTTTGTGTGCAAACTTTTGACATTAGCCTGGTATGTAACCGATAAACACCTGGGCCAGGTGGGGTACCTGGTTAAGCTGTACTGACTTACTATAGCCTTTTTCCGAAAATGTGCTTTTAATATATTCAAAAACAAGACATAAAAATATAAAACATGTATTAGTTAATTTGTGGTTTCAATGTCTATGACACAGTCATTGGTATATAGTACATATTTGTATATAGGTACATTCATATGTGGACCCACCAGTACTCCTTACGATACGCACGTGCTAAATGTCTATACCGCATAACATTGCATTTTGCGCAGGGTATCAACTTATACGGAACAGACTATAATAACTAGGGATGTAACCGATACCGATTCTGATATATCGGCGATACTTCTGATTTGCCGATATATCGATATCGGCGATATTTTACTGTCGATACGACGATACTTCTTAAATTTTTTTTAGAACTGGGGCCAAATTACGGCATTCGATTCGAAACGAAATTTCAATACAATTTATATACAAATTTCGATCGATATCGAATGCCGTAATCTGGCCCCTGTTTTGAGCAAACAGTTCAATTTTCAACGATTTTTACTAACCGTTGTATTGAAAATTTGGATGATTTTAGAAAATAAACAGTATGACATTCAGTTTGAATGGGCTCATTAACAATCGCTTACACTGTCATTTTGGAAAAAAAATTATTTGTTTTTGTTAATTTCAGAATGAATTCAAATAACAATTTTAAATATAAATAATCTCTTACACTGTAATTTTGTATAATAAAAGAATTACTCTACTTGAGTTTTATTAATTTTAACTTGAATTCAATTTCAATATGCGTATCGGAATCGGTATCGGCGATATTTCTTTTTGAGTATCGGATCGGCAAAACGGCGTATCGTTACATTCCTAATAATAACCATAATAACTTTCTTTTTTAGTTGAATGATATTTTTACTATATACTACATATGTATGTATGTACGTACGTATTCATTACAATGTACATATAGATATACTCTTTTATATTTTCGGATCGTCTGCATATACACATACATACATCAATGCTAACATACATACATTTGTACTTATATGCACACTTTGTTTCCCCTCAATCTCATACGATTTCTCGCCTGTACACTATTTTTGTACATTTTCTATTTTCCATGATAATTCTACAGATAAGAGTAGGATTTAGTTCTTTTGTTTTTGCTGTGTTGTATGTTTGTAATATTTTGCGCCAAATACGGCTGGCTATTGACGTATTTGCCACTTCTTTATGCTCACTTGTTTAGTGTCATGCAGAGTTTGTTAATAGCAAAAAAACTCGATAGAAAAGAAAGTTTTATGTACTTGTACCGGGGATGATAAGTGAGAGAAATGAATTGTACTTTGTCTACCTCAATTTTGTTTGTTTGCATTGTGTAAAATAATGTACATAAATATATGTACATGTACAAATAAATAGGAATATAAACACATATTTGTTTGTAACAAATTAGTTATTTTCAAATTATAGCAACAAGAATTGCACACGTGCTTTTCAAAAGTCTTGTTTGGTTTAGATATTCGCTGATGAGTGTGGAACTAACAATCAACCTTTAACGTGAATTTTATGGAAACGTGGAGAGTAAACGTTTCTCTTGCGCTTTACATGGGAGTAATAGTTTCTATGCATTTTGCCCTTCTAAAAGAGAAACCGAAATTATAGAGAAGTATAAAAATCAATCTTATTAAATCAAATAATGTAGATATGTACACAGTTATAATTCCCCTTGCAACTGCATATTAGTTAAAAGTAGGATTTTGTCGGAAGTACAAAAAGTTTTCGATTACTTCATTTCTCGAAATAAAAGTTTTGAACTTTCCAGCACTGATGCAGAAAGTGATGTACAATAAAATTTAATATTGCATTTGTAATCTTTCTTGTTCTGATAGTCTCTGTAGACTGTATGTTATTTATTCACAATGAGAAAGTGGAAGAATCCATTCACAATAGGTGTATACTGCGCATGTATGTATGTGGAAATTTTGCAAGTGTGTACAGTGATGGGAAAAATAATGACACAAATGTGACATGCTAAATTTTGTTAAGAAAGTATGTAAAATTAAAATAACTATACTTATTCCCAGTTAATGTATTACAAAACCAAATTTCATTGGTGTTTTGTTAAGTATTTGTTTTCATTTAACGCTTGTATCAAATTAAGATCAAAGCAAATAAAAACGTTATACATATTCGACTGGGTTGAATCTTAAATACCCTCCAATATTTAGTAAGTAAATTTAAAATGTTTAACTTGGTGGGACAGAGTTCCTTGAAGACATCTCTGTACCCAATTTTAAATCTCTATTTTGACAGAGTCATTCCAGAAAGGCCCGTGGGGGGGACGTTTCACCTCTGCAAGATCAGAGAACATCTCAGCTTCTTATTGGCTTAAGGAATACAAATTGTTCAATATTTACAATATTTTTGCATATAATATCGTACGTCAACGCCCACTAAAGGGGCGGGGTCCAAAAATAGACTATATCATGTGTTCCAGAGGCGAACGTGTAGTCATTGCTAGATCGTCTCAGACTGATCACTGATCAAGAATTTATATACATTATGGGGACCAATCTTTTTGGAGGGGTCTCTATGGCAAGGGCTTTGGGGGAGACATTTCACCTTTACCATAAAGCTTGAAAAATAAATGTTCGGAATAATTAAATGTAAAATTTATTAATGTTTTTTTATTGCGTCATTTAGGGCGCAAATTGGGAGGAGGGCTTAGGGCGGAGGTGTACCAGGTTACGTCTCAGCTTCGTCATTAAAGCTTAAAAATGTTATTTTTAAAGAATGCAGGCTTAATTAAAACAATTTGTTAAATTTTTACATTATATTTGCATATAATAACGTCCACTAAAGGGGGCGGGGTGCAAAAATTAATTTTTTTGATTTTATGGCTCCAAGTTTAACGCTTTGGATCTTCTTTGACTTAAAAATATATCATTTGCTTAACAAAATTATAGAAAAAACTAGAAATGCTGTTGTTTTTTAGAGGTTGGTTTAGTTCTTCTTAGGGGAACTTTTTTCCCTCTTGCCCGATGTAGTCCATTTCCAAACTTGACCTGTGCTATCCTTCAAAATATATTTATACCAAATTTCAAGACTCTGTTTTTTTTCGTTTGGGCTGATTCGTGATTTCCACAGACGGACGGACATGCTCAGATCGTCCTAGATTTCCTCACTGATCAAGAACATATATGACGAATGAATATACCCTCCAATTCTTTTTTGGAGGGTATAACAAGGACACTTTAATGTTATATTGGAAATGGTCATAAAACAATGAATATAATAATAGATTTGTAATGATTTTAGTTTCACTGTTGTTGTAAATAGTTAATATTTTTTCGAGGCTCCATTATTGTTTATCACTGCTAGACATCGTGTGGACATAGAATCGATAAAATTTTGGCATCACTATTTATTGGACACTTCCCTCTTACTATTGTTTGTACAACACTCCATAAATTCTCGATCGGATTTAGATCTGGAGACCGTCTTAAGAATGTAATTAGTGTCGTACGCTGTGTGTGTGGTGTCTTTATAGTCTGAAGGCTTCAATTCGAATTAAATAAGTTAATTTTTGTCTCGTCCGACCAACGAATTTTTCTCTTTTGGTACTTACTTTCTCATCACATATTAAACCATTAGTACTGTGACACTTGAGTGTCCTTATTATTTTCACATCACTGTAGTTCCAATCAGTTACGATGGCACCAACGTACTTTTTAGTTTTGAATTGTACTCATAGCAAAAAAGTACAACAACTTCGATTCAATTTCTCATTAACATTTATTTCTATTTTAAATAAATCTTTCTACAAGTTTGCTTTGGAAAGTCATACGACAAGTTTTCAGCAAATAATTGTATTAAGAAAAACTTGTTGGATAGTATTTTTTCAACCCAGCTTTATACCAAAATAGTTTGTGATCAGTTATTATATTGTCATGGAAAATCTAACAAGATTTATCAGTTTGACTTTTTTATTAATTCTGGTCTGTTAGGTTGAAACCCATTTAAAAAAAAATTTTTGACAAGCAACGATTTTATTAACATAATCAAGGAATAAAATAGGTTGAATTAATAAAAACAATTTCAAGGGTCTGCCAATTTTCGTTTGGACTGCATCGCAATGTCCACAGACGGACGGACGGGATATTTAATTAAATAAAATAAAAAATAATCACCAGACCCTCCAAGTGCCGTCTAAAATAAAAATTATTTTATGTATGTTATGCAAAGAAATATTTTAGAACTATGAAACTTTCCTTATAAAGAGAAGAAGTGCTTCAAAGTCCAAAAATGGGCATGTGTTGACATTTTCCGCCCGTTTTTTCAAGATTATCAGCTGTTTTAAATTCTTAACTTGCCAACACTCCATTTAGTACAGCCAATGTTGCCATATTTTTTTACAAAAACTGACAAATCCGAAAAAAATCTGTTTTTTTCGAAAAAAAAAAAAATAAATTAAACAAAATGTAATAAAACCATATTTGTATATGTTTAATTCATTTTACTGAAGAAAAAAAGAAAAACAAAAAATATAATATTTATATATGATGTAAAAAATGTTGCTTTTAAAAGGCAGTACAAATTATAACATTGTTGTATTAGAATATATGTACGTTAATAACAAGGCGAATTCAATACTAGGTGGCCTCATTAGCCAATTGGTCATCAATTGTTTTAACCAAGCTGTCAAAAATCATTAAGTTTTTTCTCTCTTGGCAGACAGCCGATTTTGATGGTTTTATTCTTGTATTGTTGTAGGGAAAGGGCCACCTGGTATTGTTTTATTCGAATAAAATGGAAAAACACTGCCCTGGTTAAAAAAAAAAAAAACGTTTTTTCGAGTAAAAACCTAGAAACCTGTTTTGCACTTAGAAAAACTGAAAAAAACTGATAAATCTGCACAGTTGGTAACGCTGAGTACAGCCAAAAAGAAGGCTGTACCATGATGAAATAAATATAAGGTGGCAGTACTACCTCAACAAATATACAACCATGGGAATTTTTGGTTGTGTAAAGTCATAGCCTACGTCAAAATTATAGCAACAAAGCACGTTGTAACTTGACATCAATGTAGACTCATTATGGGTTGAGCAAAAAACTGTTGTCTGGCATAGCGCTGCCACCTTATTTATATTTCACCATGGGTTATACTAAATTGGATAATCACCCGTAGCATATTTAAAGTTAAGCGTAGCGTTATTTGTTTTTAGCTTAGTATAATTTTAAAACCTTTGTTTTCCATACCTGCTGTGTTTCTTAAAAAAATAAAATAAACATAAATAAAATCATTACGAACAAAAAAATAGTTTTTAAGAAATATTCTCAACAAATGTTTGAATGTTCGTTGTGTGGCTGCTGTATTCACATTTTGTTTTTCATGTTTGGACTTTGCTTATAGTCATGCGATGTTTGTTTCAATATTAAAAATCTTTTAATGTGTGCGTATGCATACGTGTATTGCTTGATTTCTCTTTCTCTCTCAATATATATTTTCAATGCCCCACATACTGCTTACAACAATTAGCCAAAGTGCAACTACAGTGCCATTGAGCTATAAAGGACAACATTTTTCAACAAATTCAGTTTTCTTAACTAAAGAACAGATAAGCTGTTCTGTTTATAATTTATCAGGAAAATAATTTCGCTGAAATTTTAGTTCACGATTTAGCGGTAGATCGGTTTATTAAAATATGTACTTAAAAATTTTCAAAGAAAAAATGTGGCATTTCCAGTGATTGTTTTAACATTATCAGCTGTTTACAATATTTAACTTGGCAGCATCCAACTAACCTCAGACAAAAACAAGGTTGTATTTTATAAAACAAAATCATCCTATATAGTTTTAACGTCGGTGTGAAAACCCTAAAGGCCCAAGTACACAGTAAGTCCGCACTGAAAGTTAAAATTTTCTCTTAATATTAAAGGCCTAATTTATAAAAAATATTTTATGTTTATAACCTTCTTGGTTGACATATTTCTATACAAAATTTGTCAAATAAGTAGTTTATAAATATAAAAATAATTTTTATGAAATAGGGGCTGAAAACGATAAGATCTTCTTTTCTACTGATAACGGTTATTTCTCAATGACCTTATCGGAATTTGAAGTTCATTCAAAAAATGGTTTTATTTTGTCGGCCTATTGTCCAAACTGGCAAATTCAAATACATAATTTGTATTTACAATTGTTTTTGTATTTAAATGTTGTATGTATGTATGTATGTGTATCTTATGCTAAAGAATTACAGTGGTTTTTAATTGTACATGAAATATACTTACCTAAGAATGTGTGTATGAAGTTATGCACATAAATGATCAGTTTTAAATAAAAAGTCAAAGTGCTAAAGTTAAAAAATTCCCTTCCTGTTGTAAAACATTCAAACAATTTGTTTTTAAGTAAATAAATATTTAAATATTAATTTCTGTGTGTGTATGTGTGTGTAATTTTATTTTATTAAATAAAAACAATTGATATTTTATAAAAATTCAAACCCGGCATCTAGCTTAATTGATTATTGCTTAGAGTTGCCAGTTTGGCAAAATAAATGTTTGCGTGAGTATTGATTTTTTTACATGTAAATTTATTAATTTTTTGTATTGGAAAAATTTTCTATTTATGTATGGGTTTGTGCATCAGATGTATTAATATTTTTTGTTGTGGCAGTTTTTTTTTGGTTTTGATAAAATGAGTGTTTGAAATAAAATATGACATTTTGTACTGACGATCTTTACGATCTAATTTACGATAATTTTCTTACCATTTAATTGTGCTTCCATACTTTTGTCACAATTAAATACTAAATGTAGTTTTAAACTGGAAAACTGATATTATATTTAAATGCAGTTTAAATTTGTATGAACATTAATTCAAACTATGTTTAAATATTTATTGATTTATTGGGCGTTACTCTCTAATATTACGTGGCACTTCCACTGTAGCCAGAGAGTTGAAAATTAGTGTACAGATTGGCCTTGGGAACAACTTAAGATAAAAATCTGAAAAGGAGACATTTTCATCGGGGGTCGTAGGTTCCCTTCTTGCTGCATATATCCCCCACCTAAAACATGCAGCACATCCACTATATTAGTATACAAATAGGTCTTGCCGAACAACTGATGATAAAAATCTGAAAATGTTGTATTTTCATGTGTCGGATCTAGGTTCCTCTTCACTGTCTTTAAGATCCTCCAAACCTTGGGACACTTACGCTAAAGCTTTTATAAAGAAAACTAAGCAAAAATGCGTCGGATCCGCTCAAAACAAAAAAGTGAAAAATAAGGACAAGTTCTTAACCAACAACTATTGCCATCAAGAAAAGGCTTCGTTCTTAAAATAACATTTCGTTTCGATAAAAACAAATCTTCCAACTTGACATTTTTTCTCTATAGTTTTTTGTGATATTAGAGAGCTTAATCTATTAAAAACCACAATTCTTTTATGTATTAGAAACGTCAAGGAAATGGGAAGACAACCGGATGGAATTGCCGCGCAGTTGGCAGAATTGTGTATTTTAATGAGTAGCCTCTCACTGGCATTCCTTTATAACGTTGCAGGTTCCTAATTCAATGTGAATCGTACAAAGCGAGGCGACTTAATACAAGGTGGCCTTGACAGTTGATTTGACAATTTCTGCTGCTTTACGCTGCTTTAACTTTTAGCAAGTTTGCTTGTCAAAAATATGTTTTCCAAGGTACATCAACACGATTTTGACATTTTAACTTGCAGCGAATTCGCCGCGACTTCACCTGTTACTAATTCGCCTTGGTACAAAGTTTCTCAACAAAGGTGCGAAAACGTGTCTAATTGTAATGTCACAAGAGCCACGTAACCCTGCTATGATCTGCGCAGAACACACCACCTTCCTAAGTTATAGATAAGAGTCGGCTGCGTTCTTTGCAAGAAGGATTTGTCTGGTATATAGCGATGACTGTAGAAACTTCGATAACGTCCATCGTCTATGTCCGTGCTTTGCCTTAAGTAGCGGAAGAACATCAGCACTGCGCTCTAGTTTTCTGCGAATGTATAGGTTACCAGAATACTACCCTTTTTAAGGCATACAGGGGCCAAATTATTTCATTCGATGTTAATCGAAATTTCAATACAATTTAAATGAAAATTGCAATCGCTATGGAGTGCCGTAATTTGCCCCCAGAATACTTAATGAGACGGAAGATGGCCAGTAGGATGTTCGCTGCTCCAGAGTATGAAAAAAGGACCGAATCAATGGCGTCATGTGGCTTGTCTCGAGCTGACGATAGCATTTAATTCTAACCTAAGTATGCACTTCATATCTTAAATTTAGATAAAACAAAATGTGTGTTAGATATCGTTGAATTTGCATATTTACTCGTTTGAAATACCCATTGATGCCACTATGTGTGGAATATAACTGCGTTCAAGTGTGTGCCACAGCATCTCTTGGTGGAACGCATCCGTTGGCGCTTAAATCATACATCTGAAGCTTAAGAAAAGCCTACATGAAAATGTCAAATTCTGAGATGACTATGTCCTCAAATTTCTCTTGCAGAATATCCAATATGTCGAGCTACCTTACCTGGCATGTAGCGCTTTCAAATAAAAACTTCTGCTGTATAGGTTGTCAATTAAATGTTGTAAAAATGGGGAACAAGTACAGCAACAAATTCACATATTGCTACGAACCATTTAATATACTTTGAACAAATTTATTATACAGCCTGTATGTTAAAACCACAATTTGCACTGTGAATGCAATGAATCAGCTGTTTATGGTTTTAACGCTAAAACCAGTCTTTAACTTTCAGTGTGAAAACACTATAAAATTTCTCTGCTCTTCGTTGACTACTAATTTTTTGTTTAGGTTGGCAATACCTTCCCTGTTTATTTATTTACTATTTTCGAAGAGAAATACAATTTTTCTCCTTAGAGAAAAGTTTAATATACAATTAATTAAAATTAGTTTATTTTTAAATTTGTCTATAGTGTATATTAAACAGGTGATTATGCAATGTTTTACGCATAAAAAAAAGAAAACAAATAGAAAATGTATGGAGGTAAACTACGAGTTACATGCACAGACACAAATTTAATGAAATTGCTTGTGTGTAAGTTGAGATTTGAGACGTTAATTGTATTGGAGGAAATATAAGTAAATGACGTGTATTTGGTGTTATTGGCTGTTAGTGTTGTTTATTTAATTTTATTTCGCCAGTTTGTTGTTTTTATAAATTTTTTTTTGCATTATTAATAATTAATTGACGTATTGTAAACTGAATTGCGTTTTATATTTGCTCTCTTGTGTTTCTTTATTGTTTTGAAATATATACATATGTATTCTTATGTATGTACGTACATAGTATGAAACAAGTTTTAGAGGTTTCACGTGCCTTTGTTTATTTAGTCAATATCTCTAATGTGGACTTTGTCAAGTTTATTATTGTGTCTTAATATTTTCATTTACTAGTTTCAGTATAATTAAAAACTAGCAAAAAAATTTAAAACGTATTAAATAGCAATAAACTTTTTTAAAATCTGTTTTATGATTTCAATTTCAATTCAAAACTTTTTCTCTTCGCTGTTGTTCAGTTGAATACGTTTTCCAATTTTTCCTTTCACTTAACATGCAAATTATTTGATTTATTTTAAATTTGTTGTGTTTAACAAATAAAAATTTCTAATTGAATCCTTCATGATAAGTTCAATGATCATCAATCACAAACATTGTATATACACATATATGTATGTATATATTTATACATGACATATATTTATGTAAGTACATATACAGCTCTTTCTTTATTTAGGTCTAAACGTGTTTAAATTTGCGGCGTACGATTTAAAAATAAACAAAAGTGATTTGTATATAAAATCATTGTTGTGGGAATTTATTTAAACAAAATAAACAAGCATATATAGAAGCATATGTGTATAAAAAATAGAGAAATGCAAATTTATAAATTATGCTAATTAGTAAAATTGCAAAAAACAAAAAATTGACGAGAGTTGAGACGACCAATATCTTCTAAAGGGGGGAAAGTTATAAATAACAAGTAAAAACGTTATATTTGATCGGGTCGAATCTTAAATACCCTCCAAATATTTAGTAACTAAATTTAAAATGTTTAACTTGGTGGGACAGAGTTGCTTTATACTCTTTGGAGAGTATTAAATCTGTATTTTGGTGGGGTCGCTCTGGCAAGGGCTGTGGGGGAGACATTTCACCTCTGTCATAAAACTCTAAAAATAAATGTTAGGGATAATTATATCTATACAAAATAAATTATTATATTTTTTTTATAAGGTCATTTAGGCGGCAAGGGGGGAGGAAGGGATAGGGCAGAGTAGTACCAGGTTACGACTTAGCTTCCTCATTAAAGTTTAAAAATGTTATTTTTAAGGAATGTAGGCTTAATTGAAACAATTTTGGTGTCGGTGATGATTTCTCTCGTTTCATAGGGAGCTTCCTCAGGGACCGCACTATACGAGTTGTTATAGACGGGGTCTCATCAAACGAGTTCAAGGTAAATTCAGGGGTGCCGCATGGCTCTGTTCTATCTCCTACTCTCTTCCTCATCTTTATAAATGACCTTCTATGTCAAACTTCAAACCCTATCTACTCTTTCGCGGATGATAGCAGCATTATCCATTCTTTCTCTTTCACCAGCCGGCCAAGCCTGGAGGAGATTGACGCCAGGAGACAAAGGATGAACGAGTCACTCACAAGTGGGGAATCAGAAGCTCTTGATGTTCTTGGTATGAAAATACAGTGTGACGTTCGATGGACAGATCACATTTTCCATATTTCAAAAGAAGCATTCAAGTGTCTCGGCTTTTTAAGACGGTGTAAGACATACTTCACCCCAACTGATCTCCTCAATATATATACCACCTACATCCGACCAAAGATGGAATACAACTCTCATGTATGGGCCGGTGCTTCAAAGTCTGTTTTGAAGTTGCTCGACCGCGTACAAGAGAGAGCGAAGAAGCTCATCGGTGACAGTAGGGTAGCCAACTCTACCGATACTACAACGGAATGTGTTCTGGCGAAATAAGGGAGCTTGTGCCGGATAATCGTTTATTTCTGCGAGCTACTCGCTCTTCACATAGGGCACATCCTTTTGTGGTTGAGTTGTCAGTGAATCGCACCACGCATTACAGAGAGAATTCGTTCTTTGGCCGAACGGTTCGTATGTGGAACAAACTTCCAGCAGAGGTCTTTCCTGTCAGTTTTAACTTGGGGAGGTTCAAATCGAACGTCCACAAACACTACTCCCTCTATCCTCCTTCCCATAACCAACTTTCCTAGTTCTGGCACAATGCATCGCATATGTAGGGGTCATCCCCTGAGTGCTGGTCCAAGAAAAAAAAATAAAAATAAAAAAAAATTTGTTGAATTTGTGCACTATTTTTGCATATAATACCGCCCACTAAAGTGGGCGGGGTCCAACAATAATTTTTTTTTAAATTTATGGCTCTAAGTTTAACGCGTTGGACCTTCTTTAATATAAATATATATCATTTGCTTAACAAAATTACAAAAAAAAACTTTGAATGAAATTTATTTGTTGGTGGTCAAGCAAGTGTCTATATGCATTTCATTGGTGCTTCACCAAATCATCAGTAGACTTTAACCACAGTTTTGAAAAGTTACAAATCTCTTATCTTATGCACATACTTCTGAAAACCATCTGAGAATTCACAATTTGTAAATTACAAACTATTTTCGAATTGAAAATAGTTACAAACTATTTTCAAATTTTTGATTTGGTAAAGCACCAACATAAAGTATATACATATGTATAGTATATATATATATATATATATATATATATATATATATATATATATATATATATATGTATATATATATATATATATATGTATATACATATATATATATATGTATATATATATACATATACTATATATAGGGTCCGCCAAATAACTTTTTTTTTTAAAATGCTATAAAAAAAAGTACTGAATATTTTCTCGAATTTATTTTTTTATTTTAAAGTACAATCCTTCCGGTTAATAATGGAAAATAATTTCATTCAAATCGCTGCATGGCCCGATAACGATCGCCATTGACTGTAACGGCCACTCCTTGCTCATTTTCGAAGAAAAATGGCCCAATTATGCCTCTGGACCAAAATCCGCACCAAACAGTGACTCGTTTTGGGTGCGTCGGTTTTTCAATGTATGCGTGCGGGTTTTCTGTGCCCCAAATGCGGCAATGCTTGTTTACATACCCGCCACGATCAAAATGAGCTTCATCTGAAAAGATGATTTTTTTTGGCAAAATCGGCATCTTCTGTAAGTCGATCGCAGGCCCATTTAGCGAAGCGAAAACGCATTTGATGGACAACCATATTCGTTCAGCGGAAGGATAAAACTAATTATCTGTCAAATCAGACATGAGCTAAGTGTTACCATTCACGAAATAAGCACTAGTTGAAAAAAAACCGTTAGATTGCGGACCCTATATATACGATCTGAGACGGCGGATTGATATTGAAGCTACCTAAGTAGGAAAAAAACATTTTTTGTTCAAAACTATTTATTTCTCAATATAGTCTCCTTTTAGCTCAATACACTTAGACACAAGACGATATTCCAACTTTTTTTATACCATCTGAATAATAAGATTTTGGGAACCCCTCAAAATACGCGTTAGTTTCGGTAATCACTTCTTCGTTTGAGATGAATCTTTTTCCTGCGAGCCATTTTTTCAAGTTTGGAAACACGAAAAAGTCACTAGGAGCTAAATCTGGACTATAAGGTGGATGATCAACCAATTCGAACTGTATTTCACGTAATTTTAGCATCGTATCTAATGCTGTGTGAAACGGTGCGTTGTCTTGAAGAAAGAGCACTTCTTTCTTCCCTAAATGTGGTCGTTTTTGCATCAATCAATTGATCCACTAATACACGATAATGCTTTCCCTTGATTGTGGATCTTTTTTCAAGATAATCGATGAACAATATTCCGGGTGCATCCCAAAATACAGTGGCCATAATATTGCCAGCCGATTTCACAGTCTTCGCCTTCTTCCACCCATTGTTTCGATTGATTTTTGGTTTCAGGTGTGTAGTGGTGGACCCTCGTTTCATCAACAGTTATTAATCGGCGCCAAAAATCAACAGGATTACGCTTTATCATGTCCAAACACCGCTGTGAAGTGGTCTGCCGAACTCGTTTTCGTTCGACACTGAGCAAACGCGGCACCCATCTTGCCGATAGCTTTTTCATGCAAAATGTTGAAAACACGTTCATATGATATATTTACCATTTCAACAATCTCACGTAACTTGACTCGGCGATCATTCACAAAGATATCGAGGATTTTCTTGATATTTTCTTCAGTAACACCCTCTTTTGGCCTTCCTGTTGATGGTATTGTTGCAGTGCTTGTTCGGCCGCGTTTTAATTCAGCAATCCAATATTTTACCATGTAATCTGACGGAGCAGACTCATCGCAATGTTTATCGAGCTTTTCTTTTGTCTCTTTCGCCGTTTTCCCTTTCAAATAATAGTGTTTAATCACTGCACGAAATTCACTTTTTTCCATTTTTCAAGAAACACAAAAGTTGCTTACTTCAAACGACTGCAACAAATAAACTAATCGATGAATTTGGGAGCAATTTTAACAGCTGACGTTTGACAGATCACAATTTCTAAAAACAAAGTTTTTGAGTTTGTGCTGCCATCTAGCGCTAGGTAGCTTCAATATCAAGCCGCCCGTAACGATACAATTCCATACGAAAAGAGCCAGACCCTTGTAACAACAACAGGTCAATATGGTGAATGGGCTGAATCGGGCTAGACGGAAAAAAGTTTTCCTAAGAGGACCTAAACCAACTTTTTTTAATTTTGTTTTTGTAATTTTGTTAGCCAAACGATATATTTTTATATCAAAGACGGCCAAAAGCGTTGAACTTGGAGTCAGAAAATACAGAAAAATCCATAAGTGGGCGTTGACGTAAAATATTATATGCAGAAATAGTGTAAATATTCAACAAATTGTATTCCTTAAGTCTACATTTCTTAGAAATAAAATTTTTAAGCTTTTACGACGGAAGTAAGATAAGATGTTATCTGATCTTACCTGATATTTTTCCACCGGATTCTCTACTGAAGCAGTAAACTACAAGAGAAATTATGTTTACTTGAAAAGTTATAGTGGTTATAAAATCTATTTTTTTATCTTAGATTATATATTTTGTCTGTTTTTTATTTCTGCGATATGCACACATACCCCAAGTACCTAAAATTATGAGATTCAAATTTAGTATGAATACGGGTGTCAGTTTCATAACAACATCAAAATCATATCAGATTTAGTTTTCGAAATGAGAGTATCTAACTTTATATTTCTAATTCTTTTGTGTGGTTTTCTACACCTCGGTGAAGCAGAAAACGTGGCCAGCCAGAGTGAATTTGATGATAAGGTTCATACTGCACTACACAAATTGAAATTAAACCTCAAAATAGCTGAAGTTATTCTGAAAGCTTTTGTTGGAATGGTCGACGAGGAAAGCGAAGAAAGTACGAAATCATTCATTCAAAATTTCAAACTTTTTTCTGAAAGTGATTTCTATCAAAGATTGAATGATACAGTAACATCAGATGTAAGTGAAAAACTTAAAGCTGTTATTCCATTGAAAACTGAGCTTTTGAAGCCATGCTTTACTCTTCGGAATGATCATTTTGGGTCATTCATTTATACTGCACTGTTAAGAAAAGACAACGAAGAATTAAAGAATAACCAAATTTTTGTTTGGGGTGCTGAAAACTCCATTGATGATACGGGATATATAAAAGCAAACATTTTTGCATTTGATTCCGAATCCGAGGACTTCACTGTTACACTTCAAGGCACAAAATATAATATATATTATATATGTTATAGAGGACACGGATGAACATTGGATTAAAGGTTGGAACTCCAAAGAAACTCCTTCTAGGCATATTTGGACAGTTGGACCTTAATAAAGTTGTAATATATCAAGACGGTTTGTCCATGTGTGCACTAGGTGATTCAAAAGTAGACAGAATTCCAGTTGCAGCTTACTTATCACCAGGTGATGATAAATGTCATTGGCATGTGCAGTCCTGTTGAAGTGTTTTTTGTTTTTAATTTGATTTCGATTTTTGTGGCAATAGGGCGTTTTAAATTTTAAATATTGAAATTTGTTACTTTTACGGCTGTTGTACCGGCCATTATCATATTTGTCCAAAAGAAAATTATTACAAATCAATAAAAATTTGCAAGATTTTATAAAAGCAAATAAAATGCGATGGGTTTGTTTAAAATCAGGTAAATAGTACATTTGCGATGAGTAGTAGAATCACAGAAATGGAATATATCGATTGTTTCAATATATATAATAATATAAATTTAAATGTATGTATGTTTCTTCCAACTCATCACAACTGAATGATTAATGAGAATTTCTGCAGGTTGAAATTTCCAATCGCAAAGGTTCGAAGAAGTAATTCTTGCCATCGATTAACATACAGACTATTAAAAGAAAGGTGTCAAACGTATATTTTAAAAGTTACGTTTTCATTACATATACGAGGTCTGATCAAAAAATAACCTTAAAGATCTGATCAAAAAATAAAGTATTTATTTATTCATCAATAACTATCTTGTCCACTTCAAAGTAATTCCCCTCAGATCTAATACACTTATGCCAGCGTTTTTTCCAATCCTCGAAACACTTCTGAAACGGGCTTTTTGGCATCGCCAACAGCTCCTGTTTCGATTTTATTTTATCTCCTCAATCGTAGTAAAACACTTTCCTTTCATCGGTGTCTTCAGTTTTGGGAAGAGGAAAAAGTCAGCGGGGGCCGAGCCCGGTGAATACGGTGGTTGAGGCATGATAACGGTTTTGTTTTTGGCCACGCACAAGCATCGATGTGTGAGCTGGTGCGTTATCAATTTTGGAACAATCTTCGCTGCCGCACGTTTCATGCCTAAAACAGCCGTAAAAATTGCTTGGCATGAGCCGAACGATATGCCAACATCATCAGCAACCTCTCTGATAGTGATTCGACGATTATCCAAAATAATTTTCTTCACTGCTTCAATGTTTTCATCGGTTGTTGACGTGCTCGGGCGACCAGGACAAGCATCGTCAATGACATCTTCTCGGCCTTCCTTGAACCGGTTATACCACAATCGAACTTGTGTTCTGCTCATAGTAGACTCGCCAAACGCCAGTCAACATTTCAAATGTCCTTGCGCATTTAATTTCATTTTTTGCACAAAACGTTTCTTGATCCATTTTTTCGAATAGTAAAAAATGGAAAAGCGCACCAAAACACGACTAACCTTTTTGTGTCAAAAACAAACTGACAATCCAAAATGGCTGATATTACCAACAATATATAGTATATAACAGACATGTGTACCAACATAACAGAAAAAGATGCGACAATCGAACATACGTAACTCCCGAAAGATGAAAATAACAGTTATTTTTTGATCAGACCTCGTATACATGTATGTATATACGATGATATAAATATCTACATTGAGCGTACACACTTACTGCAATACTTTAAATTTATTTTTATCTCTCGTTGAACCAGACTCGTACATACGAGTACATCATGTGTGTATATTATGTGTAAAAACAATAAAAGATGAAGAAAATATAAAACATGTGTAGCCAAGACGAATTCACGACTAGGTGGCCTTATTTCAGAAAATGTCGATCAGCTGATATCTAAGCAAATATTCTGCCTTGTCAAAATCTTCTTTTGCCTTTTTTAGATTTATCTTGCGCACCAAACAAAAACAGCCAAGTTTGTGGGAAATTTGTGAAAACTTTGTTAAAAACATTATTAAACCAGTACTCTTTTACGGGGTGTTGGTATGGTGGAATGCGATGGACAAGCAGGCTCATCGCAGGACCTTTGAAAAAGTATTTCGGGTCGTAGCGAGACTGATGACAGGCGCACTACGATCTACACCAACGGGAGCAATTTTTGCAATGCTAAATTGGCTCCCGGTTGACATTCTGGCCAGACAACTGGCTCTATTCTCTGCGATCAGGTTGAATACAGTATGTCCATGGACTAGGACTGACTATGGGCATGCTAGGATTTTAAGAGAGCACTCGGAAATCCATGCCAACATTGACTACTGTGTACCAAGACCCTTCTTTGGTGGACTTTTCCGTTCCATTGTCGTTGACAGGGAACAGGTGGACAGGCTTACCTTTCCCGAGGATTCAGTTAGAGTTTTCACTGACGGATCCAAAAGGGGAACAAGAACGGGCGGAGGCTTCTATGTGGAGAACTTCAATGTAAGATCTCCATTCCGGCTCCAAGGCGGTTGTACTGTCTTGCAAGCCGAAATCTCTGCTATTACTCGGGCAGCGAGGTGGCTAAGGTACTAAAGGATATCGAATGATATCTTCATTGTTACCGATAGCAAAGCAGCCATCTCTGCTATTAGTGGTGTGTACAGTACATCGAAAACTGTGGTCGAATGCCGACTGTCTATCAACGAGATAGCGAGACATTCGAGAGTGACACTGGTTTGGGTGCCGGGACATTCTGGATGTCCAGGCAACCATACTGTGGATGAGATTGCCAGACAGGGGACTGAATTGAACACTTCAATGATCAGTCACTTTACAGGCATTCCATTATCGCGATGCAAGTTTCTGATTCAAAGCGAATCATACAAACTTGCTCAACTTAGGTCGGAAAGCGTGGCTAACTGTCTCGTGGCAAGGGCCACGTGGCCCCACTATGATTTGCACAGAACACGCGACCTTCTCAAGTTTGACAAGGCGCGCATGCGTCAACTGGTGACTGTTCTGACAGGACACTGTAGCTTTGTCTTACATACAACGACTATGGCAGAAGCTGCAATGATGGAGAGGAGGAGGAGACCGTCCTCCATCTTCTGTGTCAGTGTCCTGCCCTTGCAAATGCAAGGGCAGTGGCGCTGGGCTCCCGATTCCTGTCAGACCTAGACAGCCTGGCAAACATGGACCTTTCAGGGGTATCATCCTTCCTCAGGGGTACAGGATGGTTTGCAACGGCGGAGGACATCCCTTAGGAGGTCCTCTGCTTAAGGGCATCACAAAGGGACCGATTTGACGGACCCAAGTGGATTGTCCCGACAGGGACAACGGCCTTCTAACCTAACCTAACCTTGTTAAAAACAAAAATTTCCAAACTATAAGTTTAAACTCTTTTTTTTAAATATTTTGTAGCCCTGAAAAAGCATTTGTTTATTCTTTTGTGTGACTTTTAGCACGTATTCTACAGACTGAGACTAACTTTACTGAAGCCAGTAAAAACATCAAAAATAGTTATATTGGCAAACAAAAAACAATTTAATCTTCCTCAGTCATCTGTAACATTTTTTTAACTCCTTCGGTCTCCTCATCATCATCGTCACCATCATATTGTTCTGCAATTAACCTTAACAAAAATAAATACAAAATGCTCAAGATACTTTAATATGATATATAAGTCATACTTTTAATATAGAATTTCTTACCATGTTTATTGTTAATTGTGGGTTTTACTTTTTCATCGCCCATAACTCGAATAACCAAAAAACCTTAATCATCGTCCTGTTGTGATTCATTTTTGTGTCGTTTTTCGGATTATTATAGATTGTTTAGATGAAGATTGTGGAACGTCAATTGGTTGTACTTATTCTGATTTTACTTTATTTTCTTCCTGTTCTTGTTCGAATTGTTACGCTTCATTCAGTTCTTCATACTGTTCAGTTTCGTAGTCATCGAAAGCATACTGTATATTATCATTATCAACTCGAGTCCTGTTTCCTTAAATTCCTCTTGTAGTTCTTCATCTCTCTTTCATTATAAAACAACTATCTTCTAATAGTTTGGATAAGCTTCTGGGTACGTCCAATGTTTAACTGCTGAGTCTCTCCATATAATCGGGATGATTTGTCATGTATTCGCATATGTCGTATAAGATTTCCATTCAATGCAAACATTTTGTATGGACATTTGTGATCTTTTTCACGTGGTTGTGATGCTACATATTCCTACCACGAGGGTTCTTTTGGAGTTGTTTAAAAACAGTACCAAATGATATTAGAAGCAATAAACATTTTTTAAACAATAATTTCTTAACTAATTATTAGTTATTGGGCACAAAAATTTGCCAGAAATGAACTTTAAATTTATCTTATTGAGCTTTTGTGTTGTTGTGTCGCCATTTTTCTTACTTTTTTCTGTTCAATTACATTTGACAGATGGAAATATTTTACACAAACAAAATACATGTATTTTCTGCAGGGTTGTATTTGAACTCAAAATGAGTTCACCTAGTGGTGAATTCGCCTTGTGTGCAGCGATGTCATTCTCTTCTCCACACACATTTAAATGCATTTAAAAGAGAAATAAGAAAGTAAAGCATTTTTATGCCAGCATTAATGGCTTTATAGCTAAAGATAAATAATATTGCATAATACATACATACATACATATTTATTTTTGAAAGAATTAAAAAAAATCCATGATCGTGGTTTCAATATGAAAATTATAAATATAATTTATTGAATACGTACATACGTATAAGTACGAGCAAAAAAATAATAAAAACAATGTAAAATTGCCAGCTTTTATACTTGATATGACTTGGTGGTGCATTGCAATGCAATTATTCCATTTCCTACACGGCTTTTCTCTGCTCTCTCTCCCTCCTGTTTCTTCATTCTCTTTATAATATTCGGCGGCTCTAAAATTTGTCGAAAAACAAAAACAAAATTGTACTCCAAATTGCCAACAGGAGCATATTCTTAAACGAAGTTGTTTTCACATGAAATATAATTTGAATTGCTTTCTAGTTTCCAATTCTGTAGGACAAAAGTTCATGTGTCTTTTAGATTTTGATTTATTATTTTTATATCCCACGTGGCTGCGAGTTAAATGATCCATTCGATCAGTCCTATTTTTGAACACTTTTTTGAACAAATCTGAAAGTATTGGTTCCAATATTTCCAAAATTTTGTCGCTCTCGCGTTGATGTGACGCAGACGTCGTCATACGTAATAGGGGAGATTATCTGCTAGGCATTGCATGTTTCTTCGAATTGATGCCCGAAATGAAATTTTCCATAATTATGGCGCATAAACCAGGCAGAGATTGAACCAAAGCATTGGTTATGTATGTTGGCTTTGTGTACCGCTGTGGCATCGCGCGATGCCCACATATCGTTTCCAGATCATCCAATTCCTACCAAAAGAAGTTACAAATCATCGTCGTTCTCAAAGAAATATGAACCGTTGATGCCACCGCCAACCCAAAATCTACACCAAAAGGAGTATGTTTCGGTATAGACTGGACGCTCTTGGATCTCGTCGCAAATTCAACAACCTTGCTTTTTCACGTACCCATTCATCTAAAAATAGACATCTTCGCCTCATCGGTGGTTGACAAAGTGATTGACATGTTCTAAAGGCAAGTGAAAGTAGAATAAAAAAAAACAGTAAATATGTCTTCTTATGGTTATAGTAGAAAACAAAAATTCAATTGGTTTCCATGGTTATGGTTACGGTTACGGCTGAATGGTTATGGTAGGTAAGTCACCTCTAACCAAATACAGGGATGTCCATAAAGTTGGTTCGAACAGCTGTTTTTTATGGTTATAAAGAAGTGACGTCTTATTTAACCGAACGTAGAAATCGTAAAAGTTAGCTAAACGTGTCAGCTGATCCAATCTATTATAGAACAAACTGTGAAAATGCTTACATGAGCGGGATGACTCGTATCGTGTTGTCCCAATCTACAGGAAACAGAATTTTATTCTAAGGCAGGGAAGCCCAGTTCATGAAACAATTGTTTGGAGAGAACTCACACATATTCTTATGCTCTTTCATTTAGTCGTTGATGAGTGGTTGATGATAAGTCGACAAGTGCACATGTTTAGCGGATGCTTTATTACTTTTTTCAGGTTCACACTCAAAAAATGTTGCGTGGTCATTCAATGCCATGTTAATGGTTGTCACAAAAGTATTAAACTAGAATCGTTTATATAAGATTCAGAATTGCAATCTTTTTTTTCGTGAAAATTTTGAAATCGTTTTGATTTATTATAATGAATTATATTATTGAGTAGTTTTTTATTTTTGTTAAATAAAATTTATGCGTAATATAACATAAATAATTGAGTATTTTAATTTAAATTTTAAAAAATTAAATTGAATTATTTTATTTAAAAATATGTATATTAATATGTTTGGTTTTTTATATGAATATAATTATTCTGTTTTTCAATCTCTTACTAACATTATAATATGGCTGTAAATAAATAAATTCTCTCAATTTGTTTTTTCTCTCTTACACACTAATACGCAACAAAAAAATTTTTGGGCTTCCCTGTTCTAAGGTTACGTAGAAAGTGATGGCATGCATGTGTGTATGTTAAATGAGACTGTGGGACAACAGCCCCTTCTTCGTACTTTTTATAACCTCCAAAAAAGAATAGGTGGGTGTATTCACTTTAAAGTATATATATTCTTGATTGATGTCCGTCTGTGGACATCAGGCTACAGTCCAAACGAAAACAGCCAGACCCTTGTAATTTGGCATTGATAAATTTTGAAGGAGAGCACAGGCCAAGTTCGTGAATGGACTGAATCGGGACAGAGGGAAAACAGTTCTCTTAAGAGGACTTAAACCAACCTTTTTAAAGTTTTTTTTTATATCAAAGACGGTTCAAAGCGTTGAACTTGGAGGCAGAAAATCAGAAAAATCCATTTTGGAACCTCACAATCTTTAGTGGGCATTGACGTAAGATATTATATGCAGATATAGTGTAAATATTCAACAAATTGTATTCCTTAAGTCTACATTTCTTAGAAATTAAATTTTTAAGCTTTTACGACGGCGAAAAGATAATATATTATCTGACTTACGTGGTATTTTTTCACTGGATTCTCTACTGAAGCAGTAAACTACAAGAGAAATTATGTTTACTTGAAAAGTTATAGTGGTTATAAAATCTATACCCTCCAAAAAAGAATTTGGAGGGTATATTCACTTTGTCATTCCGTTTGTAACGCAGCGAAATATCCATCTCAGACCCCATAAATATATATTCTTCATCAGTGATGAAATCTAAGACGATCTGAGCATGTCCGTCCGTCCGTTCCTCCGTCCGTTCCTCCGTCCGTCTGTGAAAATCACGATTCAGTCCAAACGAAAAGAGCTAGACTCTTGAAATTTGGTATAAATATATTTTAAAGCTTAGAGCAGGTTAAGTTCGGAGATGGGCTAAATCGGGCAAGAGGGAAAAAAGTTCCCCTAAGAAGAACTAAACCAACCCAGAAAAAAACCATAATTTTTAAAGTTTTTTTGTTATTTTGTTAAGCAAATGATATATTTTTATGTCAAATACTGTCCAACGCCTTAAACTTGGACCCATAAAATAATAATTTTTGGACCCCGCCCTTTTTAGTGGGCGTTATCATATGCAAATATAGTGTAAAAATTTAACAAATTGTTTTACTTAAGCCTACATTCCTTAAAAATAACATTTTTAAGCTTTAATGACGAAGCTGAGACGAAACCTGGTACTACTCTGACCTACTCCCTCCTCCCCCCTCAGCCCCTAAATGACCCTACAAAAAAAAAATAAAAAAATTTTAATTTTGTATACAATTATCCCAAGCATTTATTTTTAGAGTTTTATGACTGCCTGTTTCTGCCCTACCACTCCCCCCCCCCCGTTGCACCCTAAATGACCCTATCAAAAAAAATATTATTTTGTATATGATTATCCCAAGCATTTATTGTTAGAGTTTTATGACAAAGGTGAAATGTTTCCCCCAAAGATCTTACCAGGGCGACCCCGCCAAAATACAGTTTTAATACCCTAAAAAGAGAATTTGACCCCATAAAATATATATATTCTTGATCAGTGATGAAGTCTAAGACGGTCTAGCAATGCCCATACGTTCGTCTGTGGAAAACATGATATTGTCTATTTTTGAACCCCGCCCCCTTTAGTGGGCGTTGGCGTACGATATTATATAAAGGAAGTCTGTTCCACTAAGTTAAACATTTTAAATTCACTTACTAAATATTTGGAGGGTATTTAAGATTCGACCCGGTTGAATATAACGTTTTTACTTGTTTTATCTTAGATTGTATATCTTGTCTGTTTTTTATTTCTGCGATATGCCAAGTACCTAAAATTATGAGATTCAAATTTAGTTTAAATACGGGCGTCAGTTTCATAACAACATCAAAATCATATCAGATTTAGTTTTCGAAATGAGAGTATCTAACTTTATATTTCTAATTCTTTTGTGTGGTTTTCTACACTTCGGTGAAACAAAATTATCCTATTTAGATATAGATAAAGATTACCTTTATAAAGCCGCTTCGTATGATGTGGTTATGGGAGAAAATACAACACCCAGAAAAATGGAACAATTTTTACGCGAATATGGATCCATTGAATTTATTGATATGCTTCGCATTGCAATAAACCGTTTGAAATCAGAAATCAAAGAAGCTGACGATATTCTGAAAGATCTCAAGAATAGCGAAGAAGGTATGAAATCATTCGATGCATATATCAATGAATTTGATAAACGTGGTTTATATCCAATATGGAATAGTTCATCATTGCCTGATGAGGAACGGGATACTGCTTATGAATACTATATTTAGAATTTTTAATTTGATTCGGATTTTTGTGGCAGTACTGCGTTTTAAATTTTAAATTTTAAATATTGAAATTTGTTACTTTTACGGCTGTTGTACCGGCCATTATCATATTTGTCCAAAAGAAAATAATTACAAATTAATAAAAATTTGCAAGATTTTATAAAAGCAAATAAAAAGCGACGTGTTTCTTTAAAATCAGGTAAATAGTACATGTTCGATGAGTAGCAGAATCACAGAAATGCGATATTTCGATTGGTCTCGCACCAGTAATTGCATTCCATTTCGATGGTCTTTCACTATAAGAATTTGATGTTTTCAAAATATGTGTAGAAACTCGAAAATCAACTGGCTTTCATTAAATGAAGAAGCCATATACCATTTGATTTGTATAAAGGAAACTGTCGAAGAAACCTGATGAGAAAATTCCAGGTTGGTTGCAGGAACTCCCCTTGCCAGATGTGAAAGAATGTGGACGAAAGTGACGGTATTCCAATAAAACAAAACTAATAATAATCAGCCTGATTGTGTAAGTCGTTGGCGTTTACTCCGAAGGCGTTTTCTGTACAAGATTAAAGAAACACATTCAGTTTTCTTTAATCTAATACGAAAACCGCCTGAGGCGTAAACACCAACACCTTACACAATCAGGGGGAATAAGAAGAGCACAAGCTTAATTGTCTTCAAAAGAAGATGATGTTGGAAGTGATGCAACAACAAAAAAGTGAAAAAAAATCTTGTTGTTCTCCATTTTCTCACAATTTCCACTAACCCTGTCACTCGAACACACTTTTAGAAGCCGATATTTTAAACTGCAAAATTAGTGCAATATACTGTAAAATGTGTTGGCAACATTGTACAATATTGTTTCGTTTTGCTTATAGGTTATGTTTACTTTTTATTGTAAGAAAGTTGTGCCATATTTTATTTGAAACTATTGCGCCACATATTGTATAATAGCGGCCGAAATGGAAATATTATGGCAAATAACACGTACAATAATATTGTGTAATGGATAGTCCGCTTTAATGTAATAATTTAAAAAATATTTAATAGCTAGTAAAATAATTTAACAGTAAAATACATTAGATACATTTTAGAAACCGAACAAAACAAATTAAAAATATTGTTAATGTTTAGAATTGGAGCAACAAGTTTTACAAAGACGCAGGCAACTGATGTGTTGGAAAAAATATCAGTTTGTGTCTTATTAACGGATCTTGCCTATAAAATAAAATTTGTAAACTCTAATATGCGAATTAAGTGAATAAATTAAAGGGAAAAGTGAAAAAAGTTGCGGAAAAAAATCATTCACGATAAGGGGAATTTAATTTTAGCATGAACTCGTTCACGGGGAATTTGTTCATGATTGCAATTTTAGGGAAAAGGGAAAAATTATTCATGATAGGGGTGAATGATTCTTTGGAAAACATGCCCAGAAGTGGTCGACCAAAGAAGCTGTCCAGTCGAGATGTTAATCATATTATCAGGGAAGTGAATAAAAACCCTAAATTGAGTTGATATGGCTAAGACGCTAAGCAAACATGTTCATCCAAAAACTGTGCAAAGGGCATTAGGGGAGAACGGCTTCAGAAAAAAATACAGCTAGGATTGGAGTTTGCAAATATATATAAAAACAAAGACGTAGTCCTGGAAGACCGTTCTTTTCACTGACGAGTACAAATTTAATTTGTTTGGAAGTGATGGCCGCGCAAAAGTCTGGCGAAAACCTAACACTGGTCTTCATGCAAAAAATCTAATTGCAACGGTAAAGTATGGGGGGCGGCAATATAATGGTTTAGGGTGCAATAGGAGCTGCTGGTGTTGGAGCTGTTTGGTGTTCGTTGATAGTATAATGGACCAGCACCTATACAAAACCATGTTGCAAGATAATTTGAAACCATCTGTAGACAAATTGAACCTCGAACCTCATTGGATCTTCCAACAGGACAATGGTCCTGTTAAGATCCAAAATACAGCGCAAATTCAGTGAGAATGGCTGCCTTATTATGACCCACCCTAACTTCATAGCCCATCCGACTTAAACCCGATGTAAACCCAACATAACATGTTTGGGATTTAATGAAAAGGACATTGGGAAAACAACAAGTTTACAGCAAGGATACCCTAAAAGAGACTCTCAATAAAGTCTTGTCAGAAATAACCGTGTCAGAAACTGAAAAATTGGTCCTATGCCTGGGCGTCTTCAGGCTGGGCCCAACAAAATATTGAATTGCCTTTATTTATTTTCCATTAATGTAACATATTTTCCATCTATATTATGTAGCCTGTATTTAAACTTTTGTCTAGATAATTTTAGTGTTCTTGCAAGAAGTACCGTTATGTTATAAATGACATTTATATTTTTTGTTTTTCTGCAAATATAGTATTAATAAAACTAAATAAAACTGCATATATAAAATTTTTGAAATTAGTTGGGTCTTTTGAAAACTCAATAGTTGCTGACTGTATTTAAACTTTAGTCTCTGACTGTATATTATACATACATTCAGTATTTCGACTTCGACCTTATGATAAAATATAAATATGTATGTATATGTTGAGCGTACACACCTACTACAATACTTTAAAATTATTTTTATCTCTCGTTGAACTAGACTCGTACACACACACATACATCATGTGTGTATATTATATGTAAAAATAATGAAAAATTAAATAAAAACCATATGAGAAAATATAAAACATGTGTAGCGATATCGTTCTCTTCTCAACACACATTTAAATGCATTTAAAAGAGAAATAAGAAAGTAACGAAATTTTATGCCAGTATTAATGGCTTTATAGCTAAAGATAAATAATGTTGCATAATACATACATACATATTTATTTTTGAAAGAATTAAAAAAAATCCATGATCGTGGTTTCAATATGAAAATGATAAATATAAAAGTCGTTTATTGAATACGTTAATACAAATGCTAAAAACTAGAGGTACGAGCATTTATTTTCAAAACAAGCAAAAAATTATAAAAACAATAGCCCAATTCACAATCCTGTGCAAATGGTCTTGCATTATAGCATTTGCAAATTAAGAGAGTATTTGAGAGCATTTTCAATGTATTTTGTTGGTGTAGAGTACAATTATTTTGCTCATGCTACGATGCTAGACTACTTGCTCGAGATTGTGAACTGGGCTAATGTAATTGCCAGCTTCAATACTTGATTTGACTTGCTGGTGTATTGCAATGCAATTATTCCATTTCCTACACGATTTTTTTCTGCTCTCTCTCTCTCACTCTCCTGTTTCGTCATTCTCTTATGGTAGGAACACAACTGGGACGAGCGACGAATTTCCTTCAGTACGACGAATTCGTTGGTACAAATTCGGTCTACATATAAATTCATCGTATGAAACACAATAACGACGAATAAATTAAAATAATGAACAACAAAAATTGCAATTTTATTTAAAATCTTTGTAATCCTCTGATGCCAGATTGTTTAGACATTCAATAATTACCCCGGTGGTGTCCATTTTTTCCAGAACAATATCCTTTTTCTAATTATTCTCTAAAAAATTTTCTTCTGTAAATAAATTATTCATTTCATTTAACAGCTGATGAGGTGACCATGTGGAGAAGCAGGCAATATTTTGATTTATTTTTATATCCCACGTGGCTGCGAGCATAATGATCCATTCGATCAGTCCTATTTTTGAACAAATCTGGAAGTATTGGTTCCAATATTTCAAGAAATTTTTCTCTGTCGTGTTGATGTGACGCAGATGTCGTCATACATAATAAGGGATATTATCTGCTTGGCATTGCATGTTTCTTCGAAAATTAGGATCAGCTGCCAACTGCTCCATAACTCTGATTTTAATAAAACAATTTTATTATTTGCATGGGGTGCTGTTGGCTGAAGTAGTTAACGCAGACTTGGAAGACGAAAGTTCCAAGTCGACTCCGCGCTCTGTCATCATTATGGTGTCGAATTCTTCTGATCAGTTTCATTGACAAACTGGTCGCTGAACATAATTGGCGGTGATTGACATGCTCCGTTGTTAAAAATAGCTACACAAAAATGTTCTATCTTCTCATCTTTCTTTATCTGCCCTCTAAGTGTTATCCCCTCCTTTTTAC
This sequence comes from Linnaemya tessellans, assembly GCA_951800035.1. Lineage (NCBI taxonomy): Eukaryota > Metazoa > Arthropoda > Insecta > Diptera > Tachinidae > Linnaemya > Linnaemya tessellans. The sequence continues at coordinate 26,753,347 of OX637534.1, read as the reverse complement.
TTCCGGCACAATGTACACCTCCCCCTGAGTGCTGATCACACTAAAAATAAAACAAAAATTGTTTAATGGGTATGTCCGTCCGTGGTGGCTTGGGAACAAAAGCTGAATAAATCACAACATACATATTTGGTAGATGTAGTTTCGACAAGATGGGCATTATAAACTGTCAGAGTGCAAATGTCCTTGTTTTGGGTGACCCTTTATTGGCGTACAAAAATTCAACCTAAAATAATTGTCATTTCTCTAATCAGCTGTTGTGATATACAACAATATTGCCAGCATAAAATCCTAAGGCAAAAAAAAAAAAAAAAAAAAAACTAAAGAACTGTGCACCAAAACTAATATTATCTATCTATAAATCCTAAAAGCATAAAATAATATGATAAGAACGAAATCCACATACAAAGTACACTTATTTGATTAACTTATTTTATTTTTTTGAAATTATATTCATGTACGCGTGTAGTTTGCACTTTGATCATTATCATCTGATATTTAACTTTAGCAAAGAGAGAAACAAAAGTAAAACGAATAAATTGTTATTCTAATAATAGAAAGAAAACCAACAAATAAGATTTGAATTTGTTATTTTGTACGCTAAAATGCAAATTGATAACAGTGCCGTAAGAATCATCATTCTTATTGCCACCATCATACGAGTACGTGAATCAAAAGCATCTGTAGCACTCGTAAATAGAGATACGAGTATGAAATGAATTTTTTTGTCGGGTCGTTAGCTTAAAACAATTGTTTTTATCCGGTGGACATAAACATAAACTTGACTACTTTTAGCCATTAAAATTTTGCTATTTGCTTTTCGCTTTAATGTGACTTAACTGTAGTTCATGTTGAGCTGTTATTTTCGTTTTTCTAAGCGAGAAGCTTAAATTGTAAAAAATAACATACGAAATTAAATTTTAGTGTGAAAAATTAATATTTTAGAAATGATTTCTGTCATATGTAATATGTCCGGTCACTAGCATGTGACCTATAGGAAATAATAGAGAAATGTCAAATCGCACGGCACTCGAAATATGCTTATCGCCAAATATTGAAGTTTGTGGAATTCATTGTGGCTGCCTTGTTCAGACGAACAATTATGTGAGACTCTAAAAGTTGTGGAAAAACTACTATTTATGTTATGAAGAATATGATCCATATGGCTCATGCACATATAATGGGTCTTGACGGTGGTTGTTGATGCAACACCATTTGCACATGATTGTGAATAGGGCCAATGATTCAAATAATGCATGTGTCCAGTAGAAAAAGCGCTTCCAAGGATGTGAATAAGATGCCAAATAAATTTAATTTTTGTATTTTGTGCTCTATAACTAAAAGTATGCATACGAAAACTACACACAACTTTCAATTTTGTCGCAGAAAAAGAACTTCTTAATCAATTGTCTAGATATTGTTCATAATCACTCCCAGAAAAATCGAAAGTATATAATTATTTGTATTATGGAAGGACAGAAAAAGTAATTCCCTAAAAAAGGACTTCCAATTTTGTTCACTGGGTGTTATTAAATGAAAAAGAAAATGCCAAATAAAAATATAGTTTAATATTTATTTTTGTTTTTTGTCAAATAAAATAAAACATTTTCATGTTCACATTTATTTCATATATTTTGATCGTATGGACAACACTGGATTTTCAGCACGTGGAACATGCTGACTTGTTGTTGGAAAAATATGTCTTCTTTACAGTCCAATAAAAAATTTGGGCCCAAATTACCGCATTCGATATCAAGCGAAATTTGTACACAATTTAAATACAAATAAAATACGGAATTGATTCCGTATTTTGGTTTCTGAAAAAAAAGAAAGACGAATCATTTTTTCGGAATGAAATCATTTTTATATCATTAAGGGAATCAGCTAGTAAATTTTCCATTCCGAAAAATTGTTTCGTTCTTTGTGTTCTGTGGAATCAATTTGGAATCTGTGACATTATTCACCCCTACCATGAATAATTTTTCCCTCGAAATTTTTCCCTTTTGCCTAAAATTGCAATCATGAAAAAATTCCCCGTGAATGATTTCACGCTAAAATTAAATTCCCCTGATCGTGAATGATTTTTTTCCCGCGAGTTTTTTCACTATTCCCTTTAATTTATTCACCTTGTTTTTTTTGGTGGGGAATAGAGTAGAAAATGTAAGTATTTTATATTATAATTCGAATATTAGAGTTTGCAAATTTTATTTTAGTGGCAAGACCCGTTAATAAGACACAAACTTATATATTTTGCAGCAAATCAATTCCCTGCGTCTGTGTAAAACTTGTTGCTCCAATTCTAAAGATTAAGAATATTTTTAATTTTTTTTTTGCCTGGTTTTCAAAATGTAACCAAATTATTTGACTACTAAATCTTTAGTCATACTTTTTTTAATTTTGTTTAAATTATTGCATAAACTTAAATTTTTCAACTCAAATTCTTTGATTTTTCATGTTGTTTTCGGCTTCTTCCCTTTTTTTGCATTCACTGAGAGCTGATAGCGGGAATAATTTCTCACGGGAAATTCACGATACCATTTTTCCCTTCGAGTGGAATTTCGTGTGAACAAAAATACCCATTTTTATTCACGATAGTAGTGGTTATTTTGAAATGGAAAGTCCATTGTTACTGTGACACCCTTTAATGGCATATAAACTATTATAATTAATTAACTTTAAATTGTCTTTTCCTTTATTAATTGTTAAAGTTTACACTGTGGACCATAAAAGAATTTATTCTTGAAATCCTAGCCTAATAATATCGCTGCTTTATTGCAACATACACATAGTATCCTAGAAATTTAAATTTTTATTTAATTAAACAAAAGTGCTGTTTCATACCATCTGTACTTATATGCAAAAGAATTTCACCGTTTATATCTAAAGCTGAACCGAAGTCACACCAAAATATATTTTGTGCAATCGTATTTAAAAGTGTAAATTTTAAAAATTTTAATGCATTTTTCCAAGTTTGAACTTTTTCGAAATATGACTACACCACCGAATATAAAGCAATGTTGCAAGGTGATTTCGAAAAAAAATCATTTTTTATTTCTTTGCCGAAAGTAGGGGTCGCCAAAATACATTTTTTATGATATCTTCTACATTAATAGTCGGATCTCAAAAAGTGATATGTCGATGTTTTTGTCTTGACGAGGCCAATGTTTTGCTTTAATAGTAATTGGCCTCAAATATACTGATCTTGTATTATCCACCAGATCTTAGTTCCTACCACCCAAATGTACCACCCTAATATCAGAATATTACAGCACGCAAAAAATCATTAAACTTTTGCTAAGGAAGTTTTTCAATCATTAATCAAAAAATTAAAAAAAAATTAATATTAATGCTTTAAGCACATTCATAACAGCAGGCTACAGACGACATCACTACAAACGCAGCTAGCAGCAATTGCAGCAGTGCTGTCAGCTACTTGATTATTTTGGACGCGGCAGCTGCAACGTCAATAACTGATGTTAGTGGTGCCACTTCCAAATGTTAAAAGAAAATCGCTTTTTCTAAATAAACGTATTAAAAGAAATCAATTAAAAGGAAAAGAAACGTTTAAAAAGAAAGCAATTTATGTGTTTACATATACCATTTTGTTGTTTTTACATTTTTAATAAATACTCGTATTATGTGATATTCTTTTTTATAAATGACACTATGAAAATCAGTGTATGAATTAATTTAAGTGTTATATATCCCTTTCAAAGTGGTATAACTGACGTCAATTATCAATTATATACCAAATTAGAACTTTGGGGGTTCTCTATAAAACTGTATACAAGCTTAACTACAGTTGCATTGAGTACTTTTTCAAATAATAGTGTTTTCACGCGAAAAAACAAATACAAAATTGTAAAGATTCGTGTACCGATAGAAAGCCATTTTAGAGCACTTTGAAATGATGTCCTTATCGTTAACATGTGTTCTATTTATATTCTAGGAGTTCTAACCAAGACTAAATAAAAATTTTGAACCTTTTGAGCCCTTAGATAAGAGAGATCGATGAAAAAAATTACACACTCATTTTTACTTTTGAAAGAGCTATTATCTTATGCATTTATTATACCCTCCAAAAAAGAATTGGAGGTTCCCGTTTGTAACGCAGCGAAATATCCATCTGAGACCCCATAAAGTATATACATACTTGATCAGTGATGAAATCTATCCGTCTGATGAAATCACGATTCAGTCCAAACGAAAAGAGCCAGACTCTTGAAATTTGGTATCAATATGTATATCTTGAAGGATAACACAGGTCAAGTTGGGAAATGGGCTAAATCGGGCAAGAGGGAACAAAGTTCCCCTAAGAAGAACTAAACCAACCTTCAAAAAACAACACTGATGATGAAAGGGTTGCGGCCTTCGAAAACAGATGTTCTGCTCTGCTATAAAAGTTGAATAAATAAAAACTGATGTTGACTTTCCTATGTGCCTTGGAATATTTATCATGTCTTTCTGAATTTAAAACAAAAAATTTTGAACAACTAGCTTATAAATCTTAATTCAAAAATAAATTTTACATTTGATTATCCCAAACATTTATTTTTAGAGTTTTCTTGCAAAGGTGAAATGTCTCCTCCACGGCCCTTGCCAGAGAGGCCCCGACAAAATACATTTTTAATGCCCTCCAAAAAGAATTGGACCCCATAAAGTATATATATTCTTGATCAGTGATGAAGTCTGAGACGATCTGTCAATACCTATCCGCCCGTCTGTGGAAAACACGCTATAGTATATTTTTGGACCCCGCCCCCTTTAGAGGGCGTTGACGTACGATATTATATGCAAAAATACTGTCAATATTGAAAATTTTTTATTCCTTAAGGTTATAAGAATCTGAGATATTCTCTAATCTGGCAGAGGTAATAGGTCTCCCCCACGGCCCGGAATGACTCTGTCAAAATAGACATTTAAAATTCGGTACAGAGATGTCTTAAAGGAACTCTGACCAGCGCTGTCAGATATGGCCAAACGTGGCGATGAAAAATTGTTTCAGGCTATGAAAATTTTGATATTGCGATTGGCGATATACTTGGCGATATTTGAAGTCCATGGCGACATTTTTGGCTAAGTTTTTTTATTTTTCCATAAATTTCTGCCTTTTTTCGCTTTGTTTCCTTAGAGTCTAAAAAAAGCTGTCTGGCAACTTTTATTTAAGTGATTGAGTTTAGTTCAAGGTTCAATTCAAAAGAAATGTACCACAATAAGGATGTAAACAACAATAATGATGAAAAAATACCGAGTACGAAAATTTTGATTCGATACTTGATATGTGTGCCTAAATGGTTTTTCTTACGTTTTAATTTTTTATTTTGATCTCAGCACTGAAGCATTGATTAGTTTTTTATGTTTTTTTGTGAAATTTTTTTTTGCAATATTTAACCAATGTATCCTTTACTAATTTATTTCAATATTTTTTAATGTGAAATGTTTTTTTTTAATTTTTGTAAGGATTATTTTGATAATACAATAACTGCATTTTTATATGTACATATAACAATATTTGTATTAATAAAATTAAAACAAAAAATAAGCAAAAAAATTACATTATTTTATATTTTGGGGATATTTGCCCGATGTTGGGGATATTTGGTAAGGCATTCGAATGTTAAACTAAAAAACTACATATTTTTGTAATAAAAAAATAAAAATATATTTTATTACTTGATTTAAATTCTTTAATATTTTGGCGATATTTTAGCGATTTTGGCGACATGCTACAAGCCATTTGGCGATGAAGTTCGAAAAAAAACTGGCATCCCTGACTCTGACCCATCACCCGTCCAGACATTTTAAATTTAGTTACTAAATATTTGGAGGGTATTTAAGATTCGACCCGGTCGAATATAATGTTTTTACATGTTATATATAAAAATGTTCATATTGTTGAGCCGTCCAGACTTTTCATTCTGTTGGTACTACTAATCTGTTTATTATCGCCTATGAAAATACATATTACTTTAATTTGACTACAGCCACAAAAACAGCACGGACGACAACCTGCCGTGTAGCCGTGAAAATAATTATTCCCATATACATAAATACATGTATTCTATTTCTGACAGGTTGTAGTCGGTAGCCTGCTGTCGTGATTGTGTTTAATGCATAATACTTGAAACGTTGTCAAAAATATTTTTATTATTATGTATATATTTTATCTATATATTTTTTACTTTCAAATTTATATTAAGTAGAATGGACTTTGCGCTTTGTCAATTTACGTACATGTTTAATATTTATTTGTATGTGTTTTATTTTCATTTGTTTATTTATCTAGCCAGCAATTTGACTCTCCACATTGTTTTTGTTCTGTTTTTTTTTTGCTTTAAAATAATCTAAATAAACTTTGATTTACCTACATATAAAAAAACAATGTCATTTACGGTACATTTTTTTTTTTTTGCAAATATATCTTTGGTGTTGTAACACACAGATCTACATGGCAAGGTCCAAAGTCAATTGCAAATACAGTTCAATGAGTTCCTAGTATTATATTTATTTATGTAAACACTCTCTGAACTATGAACAACCGTAACAAAGTACAACATGTTCTTAATGTTTCAAAGACGCCAGTTTGTAGCTGTAGTCAAATTAAACTAATTTCTATTTTCATACACGACAATAAATTGTTAGTGCTGCCAGCACTTTGACAAACCTTTAATGAATAAGCGGTTTAAATTTTATTAAACTGATCAAGAATATGGACATTGTTGAAAATAAAAAGCGCATAAGGTTCTATAAAAATTAAGGGGGAATACGTATTTTTTGTCGGCGATCTCTTTTGGCTGCGGACTTACGAGGTTCAAAATTTTTATTTTTTATTGATTGTAACTCCTAGAATACGATATGGGCATAATTTCAAAGTGCTCTAAGTGCTTTTTATTGGCATATACATATGTACCTACATATTTGAAATTTGCTCGACCATTGTGAGTGCTGTTAAATTTTTAAAATTTGTGTGACTTTTCAACTAAAAATTCCATTATTTTAAAAAGTATCCGTTATCGATAAAACACGAGAGTTAGGGCACTTTGAAAACGAGATGTAAAAAATAATTAACTTATAAACTCATTTTCATAGTGCCATAACAAAAGAAGACATCACAAGTATTTGTTAAAAGTGCAAAAACAATAAAGAGCTATAAGCCAATAAATTGATTTTGTTGCTTTATATAAATAGATTTAGAATAAGCGTTTTTATTTTTATGTATGAAAGTGGCACCACTGAAATTAAATACTTACGTTGTAGCTCCCCCGTTCAAAATAATTAAGTAGCTGACTACACGGCGACAACTGCTGCTAGCGGCACTTGTAGCCATGTAGCCGGTAGCGTGCTGTCGATAATGTGTTTAAACCAGTGATGTCAAATGTGATTGTGTTGGTAAGATCACTCTTATCTCTTACATTCCCAGCGGGAGAAATGTGCGGTTGCGAGGCCTAACTAGTGACCTTTTCTAAGGGTATCCTTTTATTTACCAATAATATCTTCTAATTTTATAAGTTGTAAAAAAGGGTTTCGAAAATTGCCAAGTGCTCAGATATTTAATTTTAAAATGTTTCTCCATTTTTAAGCTGAACATTTGGTTAGTTTATATACAAGAGAAACAATTTTTACAAAAAGTCTTACTTATGAATTAATTTAAAAGCTACTTTAAGAAATTTTCGAAAAGATGTACCTACATATGGTGGATCCAACTTATTTCAAACCTCTTATATGTATTGTATATATATATTTATATAAATATATTATTTCTGTTTAGAGGCCTCAAAACAGGACTTGCGATACTTCCCGCTGAATGAGAGTGTTTTTCAGTAAACAATTATATTTTACGCTCTCAAAATATAAGAGCGTAAGCGTACATGTGAGTTTTGCTTCCACAATTGTGTATGAGGCTGACATCACTGGTTTAAACCTTAACGCTGCCAGCTTATATGTATTTGTTTCACCATGGATCGTTATTCTGACTGTGAAAACAAAGTACAACAAGGCAGAGACAGAGTGCAGCGTTGTCAACTTTGAAATTTTGAAAAGCTCTAAAGTCGGAAAAAAACGCGTAATTTTTGAATAAAAGCACTAAATATAAATATTTTTTTATTTTAATTGCCTTTTATTTAAAATATGATTTTATTTAATTTTTTTTTTCTATTTTACACATTTATAACCAAAAAATTTATAAAATAAGGGATCATTTATTACTATAGCATTCTATTATTTTTCAATATTTCGTCACTCCTTTGTGTGACTTCTTCAGGAAATTAATTATTTTCAAATAATTAATTTCCAATAAAAATAAAGAGACCTTAAGCTTAAAAATAATAGAGTACAATAATAATTATAAAGAGATCAAACGAACCAGAATAATTTTACATCATTTATTACTATTTTTAATAATTCATATATTACATTAAAAAATAACTCAACATATCGTAAATATCGCCGTAGAAAATGCAATAAATTTTACATTGCTTTTTATTCTCCTGTAAACTTTTAAAGTGATGCACTTTCTCTGCCATATTTTATTTCTTTTACGGTAACAGAAGTAAAATAACGTTTAAAATAACAAAATATATTCATATAATAACGAATGAATTTCAATTTGTATTTGTAAAAGGTCAATATCAAAGTCCGTGAATTTCTCATCACGGTCATCTGCCCATAATACCGTTTTTATTTCATATTCCAATGTTTTATAAACTATTTTTGTTTTAAAATGAATATTCATCTGGAAGTTCGTACGTTTCGCAACAAGAATTTTCCCTTTTAAGTCCGTTTTTGATTTGCAAAAGCGCATTAACCGAATGCAGCGACATTCGGTTCTAATTTTTCTTTTTAAAAGATTCATTGAGCTAAAAACTCGTTCAACTTCATCATTGGAATATGGTAAAGATAAAAGTTTAATAGCAAAATCTCTGGTGCCACCGAATGAAAAAAAGCACCAAAAAAGCACTAAAAACCAAAAAGCACCGAAGCGAAAATGTTTCGCGTAATAAATTTTAAAAATCCCTAAAAACAGTGCTAAAAGCACTGAGTTGACAACGCTGACAGAGAGTGCGTGTTGTGTGGTTAACTACAAAACACAATTGTTTTTTTTTGTTATAATCACCAGTCATGTGTTGATGTTTATTTTCTAAAACGAAATATGGCAATTCCAATACTTGTATGCCGGCTGATAAGATTTCCTTTTGGATAATAATATCTTTATTGGAAAACTTTGTAAAATAAAAAAAGAAAAATACTGGCTACTCAAGTCAATTAAAAAAACAAGATAATAAATAAACTGATAGGGGCCTTAGCTCCAGCCAATTTGTTTATTTTTAACGCTTGCTGACAATTTTCAATGAGCGCGATTTTTATTCCAATGTGTTGAAAAAGGTACTACAGTGAAACTTCGATATAACGAATTTCAAGGGCACCCGAAAATACTTCTTTATAGCCATTGCTTCGCTGTAAATATAGTCAGCGAAGCCTTGATATAATGAAATATGACGAAATACGAAAAAATTCGTTATAGCGGTAGTTTTCATTATTCGAATTTTTTTTAACATGAGAAAGCTAAGAAAAGCTTATATTTCATGAGTTACATAAAAAATAAAACATACATAGAGGCTTGACAAATGCGTTTGTAAATACAGTTAGATTTCGCTGTTTTTATAACGGAATTTTAGCATTTATGATATCGTTATATTGCGGCATTTGATGGAATATTTCCCTATATAGAGGCTTTTTTTGCTCAGAATTTGTTCGTTATAGCTATAGTGTATTTTCTTATGAAAACCTTTGCAATAAATAGCTTTTTTCAAGCCACTCAATAAAACATACATACATACATACATACATACATACATACATACATACGTTATATTAAGCTTGTCGTTATAACAAAGTTCGTTATATTGAAGTTTCACTGTAATTATAGCCGGCCTGCACTGTTCGATTTATGAACAACATTAAATTAAAAATATATTATTATTGCCAGGGACCGTAAATAATGATTATTTTCCAAGTTCAAACTAAAAGAGAAGTCCTATGCGCTTAAGTAATACACCAAAGTAGTCCTTGTTAAATGGACTGACTACCTTTAGATGCATTAATTTTTACTTATTTAATATCACATGCAGTTTTAATTGAGTCAATATTCGCTCACTTATGCAAAATTTAGTCAATTCAATTAATGTATGACAGCAAAAAGTAAAACTTTTTCATATTTGTGAGGACTCCAAGTTCAAATCTGGTATTGCTTCTGTTTTTTTTTTTACTTTCTAATTAATAATAAATTTAATGCCAGTAACTATGTTCAGTGAGTTGTGCTTTGCTCACTAAACACACTTTTTGAAATGTAGCCAATAGCGTCACATGGTGAACGGATGTATAGTAAAAGCAGAAAACACAATATATGAGATAAAAAGTAAAGTAAATTAACGAGTGAATAATAATTATAAAAACATAAACGACCGTTTCATAAATTTCAACTTTTCTTATCAAATTTGTTCAAATAAATTTTAATTTTGTTCAGTGTTAAATCGTAATAGAACAACAGCCTGGCTGCGAATTGTAACTATAACAGCCGGTACGAGGATGGGTCAGTAAATCAGGGAGCTTTTGAATTTCCCGCTTCTTAACTGAAAATAATATCGCAAGAGTCTAACCGACTTCAAAATGGCGTTGTTAAATACATTCATTCCAACACCGGAACCATCTTTTAGATCTTTCTGATTTTCAATACTAATTTAGTTTTTCTTTCTAAAATATAAAATATATTTGATTACTAAAGAAAAAAAAATTTGTTTTATTTAGTTTCTTTAATATTCCAAACAAATTAATATTTTCCAGTTTTGGAATGGTCTTTTTGCCTCTTCTGATTTTTAATACCAAATAATTTCTTTGAAACATATCACATATGTGACCTGCTCCATGAAAAGGACCTCTGCGCCGAAAAGAAGTTATTGAGAAAAACGCGTTTAAAAAAAGCGCTTCGTTTTTCCGTGTTTTGCGCATGGTTATGCAGCTCTTCCTTCAACCTGATCGTCAGGCGATGTATTTCGACTCTCTGGTACTTTGTACGATGTTCACTATGCAGTGTTGCCACTATGAAAATTATTTCTAACAGATAAAAACCTGGTTTTGCTAATTTTGTTTTCAAAATTACTAGAGCTGTTTTATTCCTTATCAAATTATCAATGTTTTGGTGATTTGTAAAAAACTAAAAGACATAGAAACTTGCGGTTTGCGGCATTTGGAAGAGCGTTTTTTTCTATAAGAATCACTCAAAAAGCAAAAAAAAAAAAATTTTCGGCGCAGAGGTCCCTTTTCGTCGAGCAGGTCACATATGCTTAATTTATAAAGAAAAAGAAAAAAATAGTTTTAGTCGGTTACTTTTAGGTACCGCAAAAAATTTCAATTGGCCAATCCTGGAATCGTCATTTTGACCTTGTTTGATTTTTAATAAAAATTTAATTTTTCCTGAAGTCTAAAATAGAGGTTAGATAAGAAACTATACGCAAAAACAAAATAAAGTTTTATGGCACTTGATAAAAAATATTCCGTTGTAGCAAAATTTTTTACGCAGATTTTGACATAAAAACAAGTAAAAACGTTATATTCGACCGGGTCGAATCTTAAATACCCTCCAAATATTGAGAAAGTAAATTTAAAATGTCTAACTTGGTGGAACAGAGTTCCTTTATATAATATCGTACGTCAACGCCCACTAAAGGGGGCGGCGTCGAAAAATAGACTATATCATGTTTTCCACAGACGATCATTTCTGATCAAGAATATATATACCTCATGGGGTCCAATTCTTTTTGGAGGGCATTAAAACCGCATTTTGTAGGGGTCTCTCGCTAGGGCCGTGGGTGAGACATTTCACATTTGCCTGTGGTAATCACGATTCAGTTCAAACGAAAAGAGCCAGAACCTTGTAATTTGGTATAAATATATCTTGAAGGATAGCACAGGTCAAGTTCTGAAATGGGGCTGAATCGGGCAAGAGGGAAAAAAGTTCCTTTAAGAAGAACTAAACCAACCTCTAAAAATAACATGATTTTTAAAGTATTTATTTTGTTTGTAATTTTTTTAAGCAAATGATATATTTTTATGTCAAAGAAGGTCCCATGCGTTAAACTTGGAGCTATAAAATAATTTTTTTTTGGACCCCGCCCCTTTAGTGGGCGTTGAAGTTACATATTATATGCAAAAACAGTGTAAATATTGAACATCTTGTGTTTCTTAAGCCTATAAGAAGCTGAGATGTTCTCTGATCTTGCAGAGGTGAAACGTCTCTCTCGTATGGCCCTCCCCTGAATAACTCTCTCAAAATAGAGATTTAAAATTGGGCACAGAGATGTCTTAAACTCTATCCCACCAAGTTAAACATTTTAAGTTTACTTACCGAATATTTGGAGGGTATTTAAGATTCGACCTGGTTTTTACGGGCGCACATACGCAAATTACCTAAAATCATGAGATTTAAATTTAGTATAAATACGAGTGTCAGTTTCATAACAACATCAAAATCATATCAGATTTTGTTTTCGAAATGAGAATATCTAACGTAATTTTTTTAATTTTTTTGTGTGGTTTTCTACACTGCGGTGAATCAGAATTAGCAGATTTAAATGTGCGAGTACTAGTATATGAACTTTATGCAGACACTGCGATTGATGCTCTTAACGACGAGAATGCAACACAAGGAAAAATGGAAACATTTGAGCTTTATGACATGGTTAAAAATGGCATAGACGAACTCGTAGTATTAAGAACCAAAGAAGTTGAAGATAATCTGAAAAATTATACGGCAAGTATTCAGAATAGCAAAGAAGATACGAAATCATCCGGTGAAAGTTTAAAACCGTTTATATCGGAGGTTGATAAGCAAAATATTTATCACAATATAAAAAGTTTGCTTTTCGGGGCATGCTTCACTCTTCGGAATGATTATTTTGGGTCATTCATTTATACTGCACTGATACAAAGCAAAGAAGCATCAAAGAATAACCCAATTTTTCTTTGGGGTGCACAAAACTCCATTGATGAGACTGGACACATAAATGCAACACTTGTTGGATTTGAGGGCGATTTCAAGGAGTTCAATGTTACACTTCAAGGCACAAAATATAATATGTATTACGTTATGGATGACACGGACGAACATTGGGTTAAGGGTTGGAACTCCAAAGAAACTCCTTCTAGGCATATTTGGACTACCAAATTATTGCAGGATAATAAAGTTCAAATATATCAAGACAATTTGTTTATGTGTGCCGTGGGTTATATAAAATTGAATAAAATGTTAGTTGCGGGTCGCTCAACACCAGATGATGATAAATGTATATGGACCATGCATTCCTGTTGAAGTGGTTTTTGCTTTTAAATTGATTTGGATTTTTGTGGCAGTACAATAATTACAAATTAATAAAAATTTCAAGCTTTTTTTATAAAAGCAAATAGAAACCGATGTGTTTGTTTAAAATCAGGTTAAAAGTACATTTTCGATGAGTAGTAAAATCACAGAAATGAGATATTTCCATTGGCATTAGATTTCTGTGGTCTTTCAGTATAAGAATTTGATATTTTCAAAATATGTGTAAAAACTCGAAAACCAACTGGTGGAGGTCCTCATATGAAACAAAAGCTTTTATTAAATGAAGAAGCCAAATACCATTCGATGGAAAAATTCCAGGTTGGTTGCAGGAACTCCCCTTGCCAGATGATGTGCTTGAAAAGAATGTGGACGAAATTGCAATCCAACAGGCATCTTAAAAAAAAAAAAACAAGAACAGCAAAAGTTGAATTGCCTTTTGTCTTCTTCCAGAACTCGGTTGTATCCAAAGAAGATGATGCAACAACAAAAAGGGGTTATTCCAAGCCAAGCACACTTTCTAGTATCATTGTTTTTAAAACCCCAAGGCCAGTTCCAGTTCATTTCCTAGATTTTAGCCTCCAAATGATTTTAATAAAATTTTACTCCAACTGTTAAGTGGTTAACAGAGCGCTGTTAACAGCAGAGTAGAGTAAAATTTATTCGTTTAGCCACAAAAAAATATATATTGCGAACCTCTCAAAAACATAAAAAGTCAATCAATTTATTCAACTTTTCTGACTTTAAGCGTGTCCCAAAACTACAATCAGTGTTGCCAGTCGTAGGGGAAAATCCTTACATGTAGGCATTTTTATACCCTCCAAAAAAGAATTTGGAGGGTATATTCACTTTGTCATTCCGTTTGTAACGCATTGAAATATCCATCTCAGACCCCATAAAGTATATATATTCTTGATCAGTGATGAAATCTAAGACGAACTGAGCATGCCCGTCAGTCCGTTCGTCCATCCGTCCGTCTGTGGAAATCACGATTCAGTCCAAACGAAAGGAGCTAGACTCTTGAAATTTGGCATAAATATATTTTGAAGTTTAGAGCAGGTTAAGTTCGGAGATGGGCTAAATCGGGCGAGAGGCAAAAAAGTTCCCCTAAGAAGAACTAAACCAACCCAGAAAAAACAACATAATTTTTAAAGTTTTTGGTTATTTTGTTAAGCAAATGATATATTTTTATGTCAAATACGGTCCAACGCCTTAAACTTGGAGCCATAAAATAAAATAAAAATATTTTTGGACCCCGCCCACTTTAGTGGGCGATATTATATGCAAAAATAGCATAAAAATTTAACAAATTGTTTTACTTAAGCCTACATTCCTTAAAAATAACATTTTTAAACTTTAATGACGAAGCTGAGACAATACCTGGTACTACTCTGACCTACTCCCTCCTCCCCCTTCAGCCCCTAAATGACCCTACAAAAAAATTAAAAATTTTAATTTTGTATACAATTATCCCAAGCATTTATTTTTAGAGTTTTATGACTGCCGATTTCTGCCCTACCCCTCCTCCCCTTTGCCCCCCAAACAGTGTTGTCAGATTAGGGGGTTTCCCCCCTAGATTTAGGTTTTTTTTTTCTATTTAGGGGCAGATTTAGGGGTTAATATTCTTTAGGGGGAAATTTGGGGGTAAAAAAATTTTATTTAGGGGATTTTTAGGGGATTTTCGAATTTATAGTTTGGTACATAATAGTACATAATTTAACCACTGAGCATGTCGAAGATATTGTATCGAAATAATGATTTAGAAAGTAATCACGCAAATACAAACATTAAAACATTTATCTCGTTAAATCAATTTTGTTGGTTTTCCTTGAACTGCAAAATATAAATTTTAAAAAGTTGTTCATCTTTACAATTTATTACCAATATGCCAAAAAAGGATAACATATATAAACAAAGATATAAAAAGGAGTGGGAAATAGATCAGCACTTTAAATGCCTTTAAATAAAATTTGAAACACAGTAAATGCAAAATTAAAATTCAGATTGGTTAGCCCCTGTCCAGGGAGACAACTACAAATCTTTATGCAAATACTGTAAAAGCATTATGGTGGCTAACAGGAGACCTTATGGCACAACAAAATACGAAAAAACATATTGAATTTGCATCCCAAACAAAAGAAGTACATGTCCCCGTAACAAACTTTCTCAAGCCGTCTCTTACAAAAGAAAGACAGATTGCAGATATATTTTTTTGGGGGCTTTTTATAGAAAAAAATAAAATAAAAATGTTGGGTGTTTTCGTGCTTTTCGCGTAATATCCCTGACAGACATAGGATTTGTATACCATGATATAAATACTATGGTTTTTGATACTACTTTGGCATAACAGACATGTGGTATATATACTAATATTTTTGTTTTTATTTTCGTGTAATAAAAAAAATGGAAAAAGAAAAACTTTTTAGCATAATTGTTAATAATAACAACAAAATTTCATATTTTAAGTGAAAAAAGAAACTGTGTTTTCGCTATTCGTTAATTATGTACAATCGCCTTAAAAGAAGAATATGCTTTTTTCATTCTAAAATAATAAAAAAGAAGTACAGGCGTTTTTGGACACGTGTAAGTCTTTATGGTTTATAAATCCATTATAACTATACATATTCATGGACATTTTTCTTAATTAGGTTGAGGCGTCGAACTTCTCGAAAGTAGAAGTGGCGAAATTGGACGATGACTCATTCCCAATGCAATTGAACAAAGCTAAAGGGTGTAAAATGGGTTAATATATTAGTATACTACGTATATTTTCGTAGTATTGAAACCAGATATAAACCACTTTATTTTGTGGTTTAATTGTAGTATAGGTTGACACACATGTAGTATAGAATACTAATGTGGTATAGAAATCCTATGTCTGTCACCGGTAAAAGAATGATAGTACCTCAATTCAAATTTAATAGAGACAAGAATGATGAAACCAAATTACTACTTAAACTTTTCTGCTTTAGGGGGTTTTTTAAGAAAAAGTGTTGAATCTAGGGGGTTTCTAAATTTTTTTGGGGGGAAGAAAAAAAATTATCTGACAACACTGCCCCCAAATGACCCTACCAAAAAAAAAAATAAATTAATTTTGTAAGGAATTATCCCAAGCATTTATTTTTAGAGTTTTATGACTGCCTGTTTCTGCCCTACCCCTCCTTTGATCCCTAAATGACCCTATCAAAAAAAAAATTATTTTATATATATTTATCCCAAGCATTTATATATAGAGTTTTATGATTGCCTGTTTCTGCTCTACCCCCTCCGCCCCCTTTGCCACGTAAATGACCCTATCAAAAAAATATTAAAAATTTTATTTTGTATATAATTATCCCAAGAATTTATTTTTAGAGTTTTATGACAAAGGTGACATGTTTCCCCCAAAGATCTTACCAGGGCGACCCCGCCAAAATACAGTTTTAATACCCTCAAAAGAGAATTGGACCCCATAGAGTATATATATTCTTGATCAGTGATGAAGTCTAAGACGGTCTAGCAATGCCCATACGTTCGTCTGTGGAAAACATATTGTCTATTTTTGAACCCCGCCCCCTTTAGTGGGCGTTGGCGTACGATATTATATAAAGGAAGTCTGTCCCACTAAGTTAAACATTTTAAATTCACTTACTAAATATTTGGAGGGTATTTAAGATTCGACCCGGTCGAATATAACGTTTTTACTTGTTTTTTTTGTACATTTAAATTTAAATAGTAAAATGCTTAATGAAATTGTTAAAAATTTAATAATAGTATAAAAAAAATATTACAAAACAGCTTCATAAAACATAAATAATATTGTATTGTTATTTGTTAAACATGTAACTTTTATTTGTTTTGTGTACTCGTAGTAGTTTTCTGTCTATACAGCTGGAAGTATTAGCCCACCTTCATACTGGATATAGCACAATAAAAAGTCTAAACAATAGAAAAAATGAAACGTAATGGATTTCAGCCTAATTGCAATAAATCTCAATATCTGTTAGCTTATGTACAAACTAACAAAAACCGATTGAGAATTATATACGAAAAAGTGGAATAACTCTTAAAAGCTTATTGAAAGTTTGTGCAAAAGCTAAGAAAAAAAATTATTTTTGAATTCGGCATTAATATCTCAAATAAATTACATTGAATGCCAAATAATTGTAAAGTAAATTGTATTTTGAAATTGCAATATTTTCATTGTAGACAGATAATTGCTTGATCCGGGAAGGCGTGCTATTTTTGTTGCTGTTACTGTTTTTGTAAACACGACATACATACACACATACATACATATGGGATTTCTTTTTTAAATCAATATTCATACTGTTCTGTTTTTATAAATAATTGACCTATAAATCGATCATATTCATAATTGTATGTGTTATTTTATTTTTTATACATTTTTAGATTTAAATACACAAGCTTATTAGCAGAGCAATAGACTTCTCGCTCAAGCAAGTAAACATACAACTGCATCATTGATAAATCTCAAACGTTCATAAAACTCATTTGCCATAATTGTGGGTCCAAAGGATTTACACAGGCTCCTCATTCTAAGAAAATATCATCATTAAAAAAAAAACATTATTTTTGAAAGCAATATTTTGTCAACTCATCCACCAGACCCCAGTGTGCTGCTTGTATAAAGGACCTTTACCCTTACACTAACTACCAGTTACATAAATTGATTGCCTAACACTACAAAAACAAATCCAACAAGCCATACGAGTGCGTAAAAGGCAAACACGGGAGCGCAAGTGTGTGTATTATAATTTGTGTAGTTGCTTTAATCGCAGTTGCCACACTCCGAACACTTAAAGAGCCCAGTTAAACAAACCCAGCTTAATCACAAGATAAACAAAAATACAAGCAATATGTTTATTGAAGATGATGCACAGTAAGTAAAACGAAATATATACATATTTTTCCAGCACTTAACTAAATGTATAGTATTTATATTTTAAATTGCTTTTATTTATTTTTTCACTTAATGTTTTCATGCGTTCAATAATCATTTTTCATGCTTCCCGCCAACTCCAATCATCTGATACATAAATGTTGTTGTTCGTGCTTTAATTTGTTACTGTTTTCATTGTTAATTTTATTAGTATTTATGTATGTACATACTGTATAAAGGGTGATTTTTTAGGAGGAATGTATGAAATCTAATTCAACGTTTAAACATGATTTTATGTACACCAATACCTCGCTTTGCGTCGTTTCGTTTTGGGTTTTTTAGAAGTTGCGTCGCCGCTAAATTAGTACTAATTTTCACTGTGTGTCGTTAGATTTTCAAAGTTGCGTTGTTTTGCGTTCGAGTCCCTAACTTTTTTTTTTTTAATTTTCTTTTTTTTCTAAAAGTTGGCAACGACTTTTGTTTCTACATAATGGCGCCGTGCCATTAAAACTCGCGAATTTCCTTTCTAACTGAAAATCAACGCAATTTAAATACAGTTTTATTTTCACTTTGTTTTTTAAAAAACGATCCAGACAGTGGAAGAAGTTTTAAAGTGTCCCAGGCGGTAGCTACGAATATCAATTGCTACAAAGAAATTTTCTTCATGTTAAAAAAAAAAGCTATGCAGCAAATATTGGACCAATTTTTTGTGAAAGAAAGCCGACTTACGACAACAGCCGCTACAGACTCATCAGACAGTGATTATTAAAACATGGAGAGTATAATCATTTTGTCATTCCGTTTGTAACGCAGCGAAATATCCATCTGAGACGCCGTAAAGTAAAGGTTGTTTTTTTATGAAGTTTTTTTTTTTATACGAATCACTCTGTTGCCTGACAGCTGTTTTGACAGTTTAAAGTGACGTCTCTACTCAGTAGAGCTGTGTCGTTCGTGAACGAACGGGTCAATTTGAACGAATCAGTACACTGAACGAAGTGAGCCGGTTACTTTACTGAGCCGTTTTGGCTCAGCAGTACTGATAACAAGTTCAATTCACTTAGGTTCGTTCATGGCCGAACAAACAGGTCATATAATATATATACATATGTATATATATTTTATTACATATAATCTTTTCATTAAAGCTACGAAACGGAAAGAATTTTATAACTTTGCCATAATACACCAGAGCAAGGCTTCCATTTGCTCATTTTCACCTTTTTTATTTATTGGCCACGGATTTCTTTAAATATGTATGTCCCGAACTGCACATAATCGAAAAATGAAATCTTAAAAACTTTTTAAACTTTCTCACATTCTATTTTTGTTTATATGCAATTAAATACTTTTATTTTATAAAAATTATCACTTATTGATTTTTTCTTTTTTGCATTTGGTGTTGTTTGTTTTGATTATTTTCCTTTTTATTGACCGAATCATATGTTTCTTTGTTTTCATTTCGTATTTCATAAAAAGAGCGAGCGAACGAAATGAACGAACGAGTTCTTTCTCAAAGAATGAACGAAAATGACCGGTCACTTGAACGAACGGTTTGGCACAGCTCTACTACTCAGTATTGTTTGGCAAATCATCATGAACAGGTTAACTCCAGAACAACGCTTCCAAATCGTGGAAATTTATTTTCAAAAACAGTGTTCAATTAAAAATGTTTATCCGCTTTTTTACCGCAAAATTCTCTTCAGTGATGAGGCGCATTTTTGGTTGAATGGATATGCCAACAAGCAAAATTGCCGTATTTGGAGCAAAGATAATCCACACGCCGTTCAAGAATTACCAATGCATCCCGATAAATGTACTGTTTGGTGCGGTCTATGGGCAGGTGGAAACATCGGTCCTTATTTCTTTAAAAATGAGGAAGGACGACGTGTTACCGTGAATGGAAATCGATACAGAATCATGATCAAAGAATTTTTGGTGCCACAACTTCAAGATATGGATGTAAACGAAATGTGGTTTCAACAGGATGGTGCCACTTGTCATACTGCGGGCGAAACAATGGACTTATTGAAAGAACATTTCAACGAGAACATTATTTCGAGAAATGGACCGGTGAATTGGCCTCCGCGTTCGTGTGATTTGACGCCACTCGATTATTTTTTGTGGGGTTACCTGAAATCATTGGTTTACGTGGATAAACCAGCAACGATTGACGCTTTGGAAACCAGTATTCAACGTGTCATTGCTGAAATACGCCCTCAAATGCTTGAAAAGGTGGTCGAAAATTAGACCTCCAGAATGACCTTTGTGCAAAATAGTCGTGGCGGCCATATGCCTGAAATTATATTTAAATGTTCAATGACAAGAAATTATCTACTAAATAAAAAATTTTTTTTGGCCATTTCATAATTTGGCATGTGTTTTATTTAAATTTCAAATCAGCAAGCTCTTATAAAAACACCCTTTATATATATTCTTGTTCAGTGATGATATCTAAGACGATCTGAGCATGTCCGTCCGTCCGTCTGTGGAAATCACGATTCAGTCCAAACGATATGTTATAAATATATTTGGAAGGATAGCACAGGTTAAGTTCGGAAATGGGCTAAATCGGGCAAGAGGAAAAAAAGTTCCCCTAAGAAGAACTAAACCAACCTCTAAAAAACGGTATAATTTTTAATTTTTTTTTGTGATTTTGTAAATTATATATTTTTATGTCAAAGAAGGTCCAACGCGTTAAACTTGGAGCCATAAAAGAAATGATAATTTCTAGACCCCACCCTCTTTAGGGGGCGTTATTATATGCAAGTATAGGTAATTTAACAAATTGTTTTACTTAAACCTACATTCATTAAAAATAACATTTTTAAGCTTTAATGACGATGCTGAGACTACTCTGCCCTACCACCTCCTGCCCATTTGCCCCCTAAATGACCCTATAGAAAAAAAAAACATTTTATTTTTAAATTTTGTATTTAATGATCCCAAACATTTATTTTTAGATTTTTATGATAGCCCTTGGGCAGTATTTAAGACACGGTCGAATATAACGTTTTTTACCTGTTTTTATGTCAAAATCTGCGTAAAAAATGTCGCTACAACGGAATATTTTTTATCAAGTGCCATAAAACTTTATTTAGTTTTTGCGTAGTGTTTCTTATCTAACCTCTATTTTAGAAGAATTTAGGAAGAATTAAATTTTTATTAAAAATCAAACAAAGTCAAAATGACGATTCCAGGGTTGGCCAATTGAAATTTTTTGCGGTACCTAAAAGTGATCGATTAAAGCAATTTTTTTCTTTTTCTTTATAAATTATACATATGTGATTTTTTCAAAGAAATTCTTTTTCATTAGAAATCAGAAAAGGCAAAAAGACTGTTCCAGAGCTGGAAAATTTTAATTTGTATGGAATACTAAAGAAACTAAATAAAACTAATATTTTTTTTTAATAATCAAATATATTTTATATATAAGAAAAAAATAAATTTTTAAATCAGAAAGATCTAAAAGATGGTTCCAGGGTTGGAATTAGTGGAGTATATACAAGGTCTGATCAAAAAAGAACCGCTATTTTAAATTTTTTCAAAAAGTATTTATTTATTCATCAATAACTATCTTGTCCCCTTCAAAGTAATCCCCCTCAGATCTACTGCACTTATGCCAGCGTTTTTTCCAATCCTCGAAAAACTTCTGAAACGCGCTTTTTGGTATCGCCAACAGCTCCTGTTTCGATTTTTATTTTATCTCCTCAATCGTAGTAAAACACTTTCCTTTCATCGGTGTCTTCAGTTTTGGGAAGAGGAAAAAGTCAACGGGGCCAAGTCCGGTGAATACGGTGGTTGAGGCATGATAACGGTTTTGTTTTTGGCCACGCACAAGCATTGATGTGTGAGCTGGTGCGTTATCAATTTTGGAACAATCTTCGCTGCCGCACGAGTTAGGTGTCGTGGCAGGGAGTTAAAAAAAAATAAAATTCCTTTTGGTTTTCTTTAACAATAAATTTTCCTTTTTTTTATTTTCTAATTTTATTTTTACAAGTTTCAAAGTTTTTTCATTTGTGTCTTGTCGGTTTCAAATTCAATATCACTCTGCTCTCCCTTTGACGAATTCATCGATATATATTTAATTGAACAAATCAATATTGCTGAAACAGGGATTTAATTGGAAGTTGGATTTGTATGTTGCAACAATATGTGGGTCATAAAGAACCAAACATCAACACATAAACAACAAAAGAATTTAAATGTGTGTGGCTGCTACAATGTATTATTATTGTTTACATTGAATTTGAAACCGATGAATAAGGGCTAATCCGTTATTTAAAATTATGAAGAATTTTAAGTGTGTCAATATATAAAATTATAAGGAATTTTAAGTATGTTAACAAAATTGATTATAAAGATTTTTGAATGTCAATGAACCTATGAATATTGCCAATGTAAAATTAAATATGTCAGTGTACTAAAGTGAACCCAAATTGGTGTTTAAGTGTAATATTAGGGTGATATTTATATATTGTTCTTACATTAGGGTGAAGCTTAAATATTGTGCCTAAATTAGGGTGACGTAACTCACGTTTCATGCCTAAAACATCCGTAAAAATTGCTTGGCATGAGCCGAACGATATGCCAACATCATCAGCAACCTCTCTGATAGTGATTCGACGATTATCTAAAATAATTTTCTTCTCGGCCTTCCTAAAACCGGTTATACCACAATCGAACTTGTGTTCTGCTCATAGTAGACTCGCCAAACGCCACAGTCAACATTTCAAATGTCCTTGCGCATTTAATTTCATTTTTTACACAAAACTTTTCTTGATCCATTTTTTCGAATAGTAAAAAATCGAAGAGCGCACCAAAACACGACTAACCTTTTTGTCTGTCAAAAACAAACTGACAATCCAAATTGGCTGATATTACCAACATAATTAACAAACATGTGTACCAACATAACAGAAAAAGATGCAACAATCGAACATGCGTAACTCACAAAATTTGAAATTAACGGTTATTTTTTGATCAGACCTCGTACATATATGTACATATGTATGTACATATATACTCCAGACTCACGACCGTGAATTTTTGTATAATACTGTGGCATCGTACAACACCATTTTTAAACGTGTTTTTAAAGTGGGTTATTCAAAAGTTCCCTGAATTACTGACCCATCCTCGTACCGGCTATCACAGTTATAATTCGCAGCCTGGTTGTTGTTCGATTACGATTTAACACTGAAAAAATAAAAATTTATTGCTACAAAATTGATAAGAAAACTCGAAATTTATCAAACGGTTGTATATATTTATATTTTTTTTATAATTATTACTCATTCGTTAATTTACTTTACTTTTTATCTCATATTTTGTTTTTTCTGCTTTTACTGAACATGCGATCACCAAAAGCAAAATACAACTCACTGAAAATAGTTAGTAGAGACTTAGCACCTAAATTGTGGGAAAAGTGAAAAAAAAACGAACAAAATATTTATATCGAACCATGTTGAAGTTAAATTATTGACTTAAAATTTTTTACCAATTACACAGTTAAAAAAAAATTATCGTTATACATATCGTTATATGTAGTAAATAAAAATTCTATTTTGTCGGGGTCAGTCGTAGGAAAGACATCGGGGGTGCTGTTGGCTGAAGTAGTAGAACACGCGACTATGAAGCGGATGGTCCTGAGTTCAACCCCGCGCTGAGTCATGGAAATATTGTGCTGAATTCTTTTGATCAGCATTAGTGCTGCATGGGTTGTGTTAGTTGTTGCCAGCCTGTTTCAATGATGAAGGCATAGTCACTGATCACTGAACATAATTGGCAGCGACTGACACGATCATGTACTAAAAAGTAGAGTAACAGCACCCACCTTCGTCGACCCTGTAGCAAAAATTAGCCGGCGAAGAAAAAAGGTTGAAATAGCTGCAAAAAATTCTATATTTTCGCATCTTTCTTCATCTGTCCCCTCAATATTATCCCCTCCTTTCTAGTTCCGGCGCAATGCACTGCTTATCTAAGGGTCATCCCCTGAGTGCTGGTCCAAGATAAAAAATCTCACTTCTGTCGTAAAAAGTTAAAAAGTACATTTTTGGAGTAACTTTTTTCCATTGGGTGATTTAGAGGCCTGAGGGGGAGGAAGTGTAGCGCAAAGGAATATCAGAGAACATCTCAGCTTCTTTGTAAAAGCTTAAAAGTTTAAGGAATACTTAAATTGTTAAATATTAACACTATATTTCCTTGTAATATGTTACTTGGACGCTCAATAAAAGGGGCGGGGTACAAAAATGGATTTTTCTGATGTTTTGGCTGCAAGTTCAACGCTTCGGACCTTAAAAAAATAAATCATTTGCTTAACAAAATTACACAAAGAAACTTTTAAAATTATGTTGTTGTTTTTAGAGATTAGTTTAGTTCTGCTTAAGGGAACTTTTTTCCCTCTGGTCCGATTCAGCCCATTTACGAACTTGACTTCTGCTATCCTTCAAATTTTAAGAGTCTGCACTGTATCGTGATTGCCACAGACGGAGCAATGACGTGGCTATATCGTCTCAGATTTAACCACTGATCAAGAGTATATGTATATATACTTTATGAGTTACAAACGGAATGGCAAAGTAAATATTGGCTCTAATGCTTTTTTTGGAGGCTATAAAAAATACTCTTGTCACAACAATATTTTCTAAAATTGCATATACGAGAAAAGTAAACCCTATTTTTTTAATTTGTATTAAATATATTTTATTTATGATATAAACTGATAAGAAATTATTTCATTATGACGATTATTTAACAACCCAAAGTGTTTAAAATATCACCTACCGCCCAGTTTGTTTTACTGTTTCTATCAGAGTTGGAAAATTGAATATTACGCACGGAATTTCTTTTTTTTAGATCCGAAACATTTTAGAAATAAATATTGTGGAATGTGTGATTGAGATTTTTGTATAAAGGTTAATTAAATATCCCTATCGGGCTTATCTTTAAATTTAAATAAAACCCGGTGTAGTGAAATTTGTTATTTGTTTGAAAGACCTATTGATGACATTATGCGTCGAATATAACCACGTCTTTTTGGGTGGAGTGCATCCGAAATGTCCAATTTCCATGACTCTGGCGCATAAATCAATCTAAATTTTATCGATGGCATTGATTATATTGACTTTTAGGATCGCTGTGGTTTGTTTGTTCAGAAACGGGGTGTATCGTTGTACGCGTTGTTGAATGCTGCTCCTACATCTGTCCCAGGTGATTTAGCAAAACAGAACAAATGACAGCTGCCATCTGTCAAAGTAGGAACACTCTTTATAATTAGCCGATAGCGATGAATATCATTAAAACTTTGAAATATAAATTAATATATGAACTTGTAAATGTGATGATAAGACTTGCAACCATTAACTAAGATTATGTATAATTAATAAAATAAACAAGTAAAAACGTTATATTCGACCTGGTCGAATCTTCTTAAATACCCTCCAAATATTTAGTAAGTAAATTTAAAATGTTTAACTTGGTGGGATAAAGTTAAGGCATCTCTGTACCCAATTTTAAATCTCTATTTGGAAAGATCCCATTCCGGAAAGGGCCGTGGGGGAGACGTTTCACCTCTGCAAGATCAGAGAACATCTCAGCTTCTTATAGGCTTAAGGAATAAAAATTTACACTATATTTGCATATATGTAATATCGCACGTCAACGCCCACTAAAGGGAGCGGGATACAAAAATAGACTATATCACCGTCTCAGACTTCATCACTGATCAAGAATATATGTATATGTGACGCGCAAAATAGAAAGGGACCTAAGGGTAAAAACCGGTTTTGTTCTGGAGAGCCATTTTAAAGATATAAATACGTGTATCTTTGGTGTAACATCACTTTCATAAAACGCGCATATCTCTGGGAGGGAACACTTTTGGGGCATGGGATCGGTCACATATACATTATGGAGTCCAATTTTCTTTGGAGGGTATTAAAACTGTATTTTGGCGGGGTCGCTATGCAAGGGCTGTGGGGGAGATATATCACCTTTGTCATAAAACTCTAAAAATAAATGTTTCGGATAATTAAATACAAAATTAAATTTTTTTTTTTTGATAGGGTCATTTAGAGGGCAAAGGAGGAGGAGGGTGTAGGGCAGAGTAGTACCATGTTACGTCTCAGCTTCGTCATTAAAGCTTTAAAATGTTATTTTTAAGGAATGTAGACTTAAGTAAAACAGTTTGTTAAATTTTTACACTATATTTGCATAGGATAACGCCCACTAAAGGGGGCGTGGTCCAAAAATTATTATTTGTTATTTAATGGCCCAGAGTCTAACGCGATGGACCTTCTTTAATATAAAAATATATCATTTTCTTAGCTAAATTACAAAAAAACTTTAAAAATTATGTTATATTTTAGAGGTTTTTTTAGTTCTTCTTAGGGGAACCTTTTTCCCTCTTGCCCGATTTAGCACATCTCCGAACTTAACCTGTGCGATCCTTCAAGATATATTTATACCAAATTTCAAGAGTCTGGCTGTTTTCGTTTGGACTGAATCGTGATTTCAACAGACTGACGGACGGACATGCTCAGATCGTCTTAGATTTCATCACTGATCAAGAATATATATATATATATATATATATATATATATATATATATATATATATATATATATATATACTTTATGGGGTCTCAGATAGATATTTCGCTGCAACCGGAATGGCAAAGTGAAAATACCCTCCATATTCCTTTTTGGAGGGTATAAAAAGCAACTGATCTGGCACACTACCTGCGGAATTTCCCGTTAATATTAAACTCACAGTCTTGGGAAATCGGTGATTGCGAATATACATTTTAGTTTCTAAAAAAAAATTAAAAAATATAAATTAATAATAAATTTAAATTCAGAAAATGTTGGTTTCTGCGAAGCATTAACAATTGAAAATAATTGCGCACACATGGACGGAGAATTCGTGTGTCACGAGTGACGTTAATTGTTGCTGACTGTACGTGACTCCACAGGAAAAATTGCTCCCATTGACTGTTTCATTTCTCGATATCAACTTATCGCGAAATTTTCATTTCAATAAGAAAGAAACAAGTGACGTAGTGTCACTCGTATTAAAATAAAAATCATTGATCATGGTGCGTTATGGATCTCCATGTGCGCCACAAATTTCGTGCATAATAGTGCTTTCACTGAGACATAATTTTAATAAATGTTGATTTTAACGTTCCAACCAATTGATGAAACCTGGTCTTGCCGTACAAAACAATTTTTGGGATTGGTTTCAAGTAGGTTGATGTCTGTGCTAAGTGGAATATAGTATATTGAACTCCTCCTGTTGTACAGTTTGTCAATTAAGTGTTATTAAAGATAGAGAAAAAAAGTACAACAAAAAAATACAACTATTTCTATGAGAGATTTAATTTATTCTAAACAAAGTTATTGAACAGCCAGTGAGTTAAAATCACAATTTGCAGTGTGAACGCAAAATCACATGTTTATGGTTTTACTTTTAAAGTCAGATTTTAACTTTCACTATAAGTTGCACGAATTTTAGAAATAAACATTTTTGGATACCAGGCTGCCAATAAGTCTACTTTATAGTGTTTTCACATTGAAAGTTAAATCCTGGCTTTTGACGTTAAAACCATAAACAGCTGATTTTGCATTCAAACTGCAAATTGTGGTTTTAACATACAAGCTGTGTAATAAGTTTGTCCAAAATAAATTAAATCGCTCATAGAAATTTGTGAATTTGGTGTTGTACTTGTTCTCTATTTTCACAACACTTAATTGACAACCTGTACAGCAGAAGTTTTTGTTTGACGGAAAAATGTTTCCATTCAGTTCGTCTATTTTCTTCTCCCACACATCGGTGAAAATATTTTACATGGATTTTTTTCTTTTTTTGGCAATGTTTTCATAGTATTTAAGTCGTCAGTATATATTCTTATTAACATAAACAATAACAGCTGTTTCCAATATATAACTTGGCAGCACTCAACTTAACACAGCCACAGCAAGGTTGCATTTCTTAAAACCTTCTTTAAACCAATTCGAAAGTGGTTTCAACAGAATCATTTCATATGGTAAAATCAGTTAGTTTTAACGTTAAAACCAGAATTTATTAAAGCCATGTTAGTGTGAAAACACTATTAGGTGCCACACATAACTCAATTTCACCTTTTTTCTTATGAACATGCAACAAAACTTATGAATCAAATATTTATTTGCAGCTTTTCAAAATTTCTTGTTCAAACTTAGGAAATCTTGTTTGTTTGCTTTCGATATAATATTTTAATCTAAAAAAAATAAAATAAAAATTTCAAAGTAATTATACAAATAGGAATTCTCATTTAACTGAATCTTTTAAGTATAATTTGTTTTTTATTGGTGATCAGTTTAGTTTTTAGCTTTTTCCAACCCTGATATTTCATTCGTACCTTTTCTCTTTCCATTTTTCTTAGTACAAATTGTTTAGATTAAAGATTGAAGTTAAATGCTTAACAATTTTCTAAAACGTCAAAACACTTATTGTTGTAGTCTCATGTTAAGTGTTTCGTTAACACGGGTGATTTAATACAGCGTGGCTTTCTTCTCTAACTCATTCTAATTAATTGCTATTCTAATTGCTCGTATTTTTACTTCGTGCTGTTTCTGTTCTAATAATGCTAAACGTGCAAAAATGTATAAAATTTAATTAATCAATTTTGTTATGTACATATTCATACATTCCCTTTTCAAAGTTCAAAGTGCAAAAGTTCGGTTTATGATTTTTTTAAAATATTAAATAAATATTTTTTCTTTATTAGTACTCTTTTAAGTAAATAAATAATTGTAGCACAAATTGTCAATTAATAAAAATATTACATTTATTTAATTTTTTTTAGAATGGAGAGCTTCTGGATACAGAGCGCTATTGGGGCCATTAAGGCCATTGCATTTGTCTGTGATATAATCACTTTACCTGTATATTTGGTTTTACAAAGACCCTGGAAACGAAGGCAGGAGGCTAAACGTGTTAAGGTGAGTATTAAAAAAAAAAAACATTTGTTTTTAAGTTGTGTGTCGCTAAAGCTGTCAAAGGGCTGAGCCATTTTTTTAAGTTCAAATGATTGACTGCACGGATATTTGCGGGCAAATTTGAGGTTAGGCCGTAAATTGGCTTGACAACACAATTTTTTTTCGGCAAAATCCGGAAATTTGAAATATGGGAATTAATAATGAAATATGATGTCGGACAGGGACGTCCGCTCTTTTAACAAAATTTTGAACCACACTTTGCCACTCGCGTCGTTTATCTCGTCAATGCAGTGCCGAATTTCATCTTCAGGGCGTCAGTTGTTTTACGTTTATGCACGGTGTTCACCCGGTATTTCAAATTGCTCCTGAGAAAATAATCCAGCGGCGTTAAATCACACGAACGAGACGGCCAATTGACAGCGTGAAATTTCTCATGCAAAAACTTAATTGTGGCGCCGTCTTGCTGAAACCAAAGGTCACTGATGTCATCATTAGCCAATTGTGGTCACAAAAAATCGGTTATCATGGTTTCGTAGCGCAGAGAATACACGGCGACACATTTTTCACATTTCCCATAAGTCACGAGCTGCACGAAATACATTTTGATTTGAGCGCCCCTCTTTTCGTAAAAGGCTTCAACTAATTTAACGTGCTGCCTACCTCTCCATGGTTGAATTTGACAAACACGGAAACAGAAAAATGTCAAAATTCGTTGGTAAAAAAATTGACGTTAAAGTGAGACTCACAATTAATATCGTGCGTTTTGATTAAACCACCTTTTATATGATCCGAAAATAACTGCTTTTTGAATTTCCCGCCTCTTAATTGATATGGCAACACTACTTCTGTCAAAAGGCAACTGTCAGCTGCCTTCCGTCAAAATTTGAACAAGTTGCATCATTTAATTTGTGTTTTCCAGCCGCTGATAGCAAATTATTGCGCCTTTTAATAAGAAAATGGAAAAAATTTTATTTCGTGCGATCATTAAGCCATATGTTTTGCGGAAAATTTCCTTCACTCAAGGCTAAGCTTGGCAAATATTATGCAGTATCCATTTCCATGATAAATAAGTGTTTTACTGAATTTAGATGTGAGATGCCGAACGTTCTGGACGCTCAATTGAGCTCTCTGCATCCGAAACTACTGAACTAAATTCACGATATGGTTTAGCCGATCAGAGATTGAAAGTGAAAGTGATTGAAAGATTATGGGAGCCATAGGAATCTCACATGTCTCAGTGGTTGCAATTTTGAATGATGACTTGGGTATGAAAAAGCTTTTCACAAGATGACTGTCATGAATTGGGCTGCGAATTGCTCCGTCGTCCTCCTTTTCTTGAGATTTAACCCCTACTGACGGACAAACTTGAAGAAATGGTTCCACGGAATGAGATTTGACTCCAACAATGAAATTATCTCACAAACAAATGCCCGTTTTGCTGACATCGGTTGGACTAAGTGTATTGAACTCAAAGCTGACAAAAAGTCACGGACTTATTGACCCACCCTCGTGTATATATGGACAAAAGAAGTGAATAAAATTAAATGATTGCCAAATGCCCCGACTTAACAAACATCAGACAAATATTAAAATAGGAACTGTTGATTTCTTTCCGTCTGTCAATCCAAAAATTCGAAAACATGCTAATGAAATAATCTCCCTTACCGTTTTTCGTCTTCAGATTCGACATTTTGTTGTAGTCTTCACACTGACATGGCTTTAATAAATTCTGGTTTTAACGTTAAAACCAGCTGTTAAAACCTGGTTTTACCATACAAAATGATTTTGTTAAAACCAACTTAAAACCACTTTCGAATTGGTTTTAAGTAGATTTTTTGAAATGCAACATTGACTTTGACTGTGCTATGTTGAGTGCTGCCAAGTTATATATTAAAAACAGCTGGTGTTGTTTATGTTAATAAGAATATATGTGTATGACGCCTGAAATATTTTTTTTGTAGTTTTTTATATATAACTTGACTTCGAAGAAGCTCTTCACTTTGTATAACCAGTTCCATAATTTTAAAATATTCATTCACAGAATGTAAGATTGTAAAACGTTTTCCTTAAAAAAAACCTTCTGTTGTACAGGTTGTCAATTAAGTATTGTAAAAATAATCAACAAGTAGTTGCAATTAGAGCGACTAATTCACAAATTTCTATGAGCGATTTAATTTATTTTGAAGAAACTTATTATACAGCCTGTATGTTAAAACCACAATTTGCAGTGTGAACGCAAAATCAGCTGTTTCTAGTTTTAAAGCTAAAACCAGATTTTAAGTTTCAGTGTGTAAACACTCTTAGTTTCCATCCCTGTAATTCCTTTACCATCCATCGCCATATGTTGGCTTAGAACAAAGTGTATTTATGCATTTTGCTTTAGTTTCAGAGTCGGAGTTGAAATATTGTTCAAGCTGTAACTATTTTCAGTAAAATTTTTTTGGGTTCTCCTGTGAAAAATAGCTGTAAGTTAATTGGCTGCTTAATAAAATATTGTTTTGAAAATAGTTTTAAATAAACTCTATTACCATCAGTGTTGCCAGTAGATATCTCGAAAAAATAAATAATGCAAAAAAAAAAAATCGATTTTTTCCTACACATTGAAAATTCCACTACAAAAATCCCTAGTTATTTTTGGCATTAAAATAGAAGAAACGCATTAGTTATAAAAAATATATATGTTTATTAGAGCTTAGGTAAAAAAGTCAGTAAAAAAAATAATACATGCATAAGTACTTTTAATTAAATTCAATTAAAACAACATAATATTTTTTAAAAACAAATATGAATAGTTCTTTTCAAATAAAGTTTTAAAGAATAAATTTAATTCAGGTACAAAAACAGGATATTTTAAAATTAATATACATATACAATATATGTAATTCCATTTAACTAATTTAATTTCATTTAATTAAAGTATAAAATGCCATTTTGACATTATTATTTATATGACTTTTCTATTTGACATATTGTTGTCATAATACTATTTTAAATGAAATTTATTTGTTGGTGGTCAAGCAATGTCTATATGCATTTCATTGGTGTTTTACCAAATCATCAGTAGACTTTAACCACAGTTTTGAAAAAATAAAAATCTCTTATCTTATGCATATACTTCGGAAAACCATCTGAGAATTCACAATTTGTAAATTACAAACTATTTTCAAAAATCACAACAGAATAAATTAATAATAGATAATTAATAAATTGTGAATTCTCAGATGGTTTTCAGAAGTATGTGCATAACATAAGAGGTTCTTAACTTTTCAAAACTATGGTTAAAGTATCATCAGTAGGATTTGGTAAAGCACCAGTGAAATACATATAGACATTGCTTGACCACCAACAAATAAATTTCATTTATTATTATTTATAGTTCTTTTGAACTAAATCTTTAAGCAATAAATTTAATACAGGGACCCAAATAACAGGATATTTTAAAATTAATAAAATTCTTTTGAATTTAATTTTCTAAAATGGCTATTAGTAAATTCGAAATTAATGCGTTCATTTCCACTGTTTAAAAATTGAACTTAAACTTGTGTGGCTTATGCCCAATAAATCAGTGAATATTTCAATGTAGTTTGAGTTAATTTTCATAAAAATGTAAACTGTATTTAAATACGCTTTCAGTTTTTCACTTTAAAATTACATTTAGTATTTAATTGTGACAAAAGTATGGCAGCACAATTAAATGGTAAGATGGCAATGATACAATAAAGCTGCCTTCTTACCGACGTTTTGTTTCAATGAAGAGCTGCTTTACCAATTTTCAAGTTGTTGAATGTAAACAAACTATGAAAAACACATGTTAGTATGAAAAACTTAAATTGAATTTAAATGTACAATGTGGGATATTTAAGTCTTATTTAATTTTGCAGTAAAAAACGAGATTTTGTATTTAAATAGAATTTAAATATAAACAACATTTAAATATCCACTGATTTATTGGCCATTAATTTCTTTCGCATTTTGGTGCAAACATCTGTTATTATTGAACTCTGGAAATACATTTCCAAGTGATTTTAACGGGAAGAAAATTTTTTAACTACATTCGATAATCCGGACTCCACTAATCCAGAATATTCGGTATCCGGACAGAATTTTGCAGCTCATTGCGTATTCTATAACCCGGATTGATTGCAACTCTATAATCCGGATTGAATAACACCCGTTTTTATTTATTTATTTTTATTCAAATCACAGCATGCTTTGAAAAATACAGTTAGAATAGTATGATATGAGTATGTTTGCACTGAACTGTACAAATTAATATTTATGTTTTTATGTTTAGTTTTGCTATGAATTATTATAATTTTTAATAAATGCATATATGCGTAGTAATCTGGATAATTCGCTAATCCGGATTGGGGTTTGCAATCAATTATCCGGATTATCGAATTTTTATTTTATTTTGAAGAAGAAAAACAATATGTTTCCATTTACTTATCAAATAATGCGACATGACGAAAAACTCGCTGCATTTTGGAGAATATAAAAAAAACTGTTCGATTTTCCCTACGCTTCTATTTTAGTACCAAAAATACCTACATGTGGGGCTTTTCCCCTAACTCTGGCAACACTGATTACCATGTAGAACTCAAGGCGAATTCATACAAGGTGGCCTTAGTTCAGAAATTGGTGATCAGCTGTTGCCAAGGCAAAATTATTGATCTGTCAAAGTGTTCTGCTTCTTGCGTTTTAGTGTGCGGCCATTGTTTTTTCCAAAGCATTTCATTTGACAGTTCAATAAATTTTACACAGAGTTGCATAAGTGAGTTCACCTTGTATGAATTCGCCTTGGTAGAACTTTTCCCACTATTTTTTAAATACTGCTAAAATATTTATAATTTGATTCTCTTCATCTAAACCTGTTATATGTATGAATATATGTAATTTTTTTTTAATATATTTGAAACAGGCTTTACCAGTTAAGGTCGTCAATGAGGAAAAGTCAAAATATATGGCGGATGACATTGAGGTTTTGTTAAATTTCATAAATTGTTGTATTTGGTTAATTTGTTTTCATATTCTTAAGTTTTAAACTATTTGGGTTTTTCTGTTAAAAAGGCGATAACTAAAAAGGTGTTGGTAACTTTAATTTTTCTAAAAACAACAAGACGCACTATTAAAAATATGATATGGGGATTGTAAAAAAAGCAATAAATCTTTAACGGTGAAAGATGTTCCTTTAAATAAAACCAAAAGTCTGTAAAATTAAGACACCTTAAATAGTTTGCCCCGTTTGTATAATTACACTTTTACTTTTATTATAACAATTATTTTCTTAAAAATCTATTAATTGAATTCACCATGTGGGAAAACTGATCTGTATTTGTCTTTTTAACATTTTCCAGGCAAAAGTTGTTCGTAATGATGAAACGGCTATAACTTATCGCACAACGGAACCACCCAGAGAAGTCCATATAAAAATGTTGCAGGATAATATAGACACGCTCGAAAAGGTTTTCAATTTTGTGGCTAAAACTCATTCTTCGAAACGTTGCCTGGGCACTCGTCAAATCCTAAGCGAAGAAGATGAGCTGCAGCCCAATGGTCGTGTGTTTAAGAAATATAATATGGGCGAATACACATGGAAAAACTTTATAGAGGCTGAACGTATGGCGGCGGCATTCGGTCGCGGTTTGCGCGAATGTGGCCAGCAGACGCATAAAAATATTGTAATTTTTGCCGAGACTCGTGCCGAATGGATGATTGCTGCCCATGGTTGTTTCAAACAATCACTGTCCATTGTCACCGTCTATGCCACTTTGGGCGATGAGGGCGTGGCCCATTGTATTAGTGAAACAGAAGTTACCACAGTCATAACGTCGCATGATTTATTGCCTAAGTTTAAAGTTCTGTTGGATAAATGTCCACTAGTTGATACGATTATTTATATGGAAGATCAATTGCATAAAACCGATACCGTAGGTTTTAAGGAGGGCGTTAAGATCATACCTTTCTCAGAGGTTGTACGCAATGGTCAGGATAGTAAATTTGGTAAGCACTTTGTTTTTTTGGCTTTAAAAAAGAAATCAAATAATTTCAATAACATTTTTCGTTCCTTTACTTTTTTTCTATTCACTTTTAAAGAAAATGTTCCTCCCAAGGCTGATGATATTGCCATTGTTATGTATACTTCGGGCTCCACGGGCACACCGAAGGGCGTCTGTTTGTCACATAAAAATTGTATTGCTACCATGAAGGGTTTTGTCGATGTCGTGCCCATTTATCCCGATGATGTTTTAATAGGGTAAGTGCAATAATTTAATATTTGAATGTATAATGTGATAAGTAAAAATACCCAAGAGTGCTGATGGTGAAGGTGTTGCTTCCTTTAGATATTGTTTCCTCGAATAATCATCATTAATGACTGAAAAACAATTTATCTTGTTTTTATGCTGAGAATCGTGGAATGATTCTACATGCATTAATTTTTATTTGTTTTAAGTTTTATTAAGAAAACTCATCTTTATCGAGTATTTTTCGAGGTTTTTTTATTCTGGAAGAAAGAAAATTTATTTCTGGTGTTTAATTTGTTCATTTGAAAATATTTGTTGTTTTTTTTAATTTTTATTTTTCGCTTAAAAAATAAAAGCTTTTCAGGAGTTTTATTTTAAGCTTACAAAATCTGTAGAAAGAGTATTTGCTGCGTTAAAATTAATATCAATCCATTTAAGATTGAATTTATCTCCAGTAGCTGCGTAAGAATTTAATTGCTAATATTTATAAATTTAAGCTTAAGCAGCAAAAAAATTTAATTCAACTTTAATTTAATTTTTTTGTATCTTATTCAGTTTAAAAATGAATCTTTCTTAAGCAAACAAAAAATTAAATTAAATTTAATTTTTTTTTGTATTGTTTCAGTCTAAAAATTACTATTTCTTATGCTAGAGTTAATGTCGAAGCCGTTGACGGCGTTTCAACGCCGAAAAAGTTGAAATAGATTGAACTTTTACGGCGTTGCAACGCGTTGAGATTAACTGCTCTCATACAATTTCATACGATTCAACTTTTTTTTTGACATTTGACGCCGTCGACGACGTCGACATTAACTCTAGCATTAAGCACAAAAAAAATTTAATCTAATTTTTTTTTTGTTATGAAATTTTTGTTTCAAATATTGTTGTCACAATTTTATTTTAAATGAAAATTATTTGTTGGTGGTCAAGCAACGTCTATATGCATTTCATTGGTGCTTTACCTGTTAAAGAGGTTTTTAACTTTTCAAAATTTTTTTTAAAGTCTACTGATGATTTGGTAAAGCACCAATGAAATGCATATAGACGTTGCTTGACCACCAACAAATAAATTTCATTTAATTTTTTTTGTATTTTATTCAGTTTAAAAATTAATCTTTCTTAAGCAAACAAGAAATTTAATTTTTTTTGTATATTTTCAGTCTAAAAATGACAAACAAAAAATTAAATTAAATTTTTTTTTTTGCAGTTTAAAAATTACTTTCTTAAGCCAAAATGAAAAATTTTTTTTTGCATTTTATTCAGTTTAAAATTTATCTTCCAAACAAAAAAGTAAATTAAATTAATTTTTTTTGTATATTTCAGTTTAAAAATTACTTTCTGAAGCACAAAAAAATATTTATTAAAAAATTTTATTCTGCTTAAAATTTACTTTTATATGGAAGATCAAAGAGAAAAAATGACATTTAAATATTTTTGTATTTTATTCAGTTTGGAAATGGTTTTTTCTTAAGCAAACAAAAAATTAACTGCCTGTCCCATGATGTCACTCGATATCGTTCTATCGAGTAAATACATTTAAAACAAAAACAAATTTCAAAATTTTGTTTTTGTTTTAAGTGTATTTACTCGATAGAACGATATCGAGTGTCATCGTGGGCCAGGCAGTAAATTTAAATTAATTTTTTTTTGTATTATCTATATTCAGTTTAAAAATTAGTATTTCTTAAGGAAAAAAAAAATGAATTTAAATTAAATTTATTTGTTTTTAATTTTTGCTTAAGCAAAAAAAAAAAAAACAATATAAATTTTTTTTGCATTCAAAAATTACTCTTTCTTAACCAAAAAAAAAAAAAAATTAAATTTAAATTTACTTTTGTTTGTTAATTTTTTAGAAGAAAAAAAAAACCTTAAATTAAATTTAAATTTAATTATTTACTATTTAAATTTGAATTAAAAAAATATATATTTTTTTGCATTTTATTCAGTTTAAAAATAACATTTTCTTAAGCAAAAAAAAAAGAGTAACTTGTTTTTGAAGCTAAAAATAAAGCGACAGAAATGCCTGTTATAAAACAATTTGAATTTAATTATTTTAAATAAAAACAACTGATGGTCTTTGTTGCTAATGCTAATAATTAATTAATATTAATAATTAATAATAATTAATTAATATTAATAATTAATAATAATTAATTAATATTAATAATTAATATTAAATAATTAAAAAATAAACTGTTGAGAATGTGTATTCATTAACTAGGTTAATTCACTTGTAGGTAGTTTTATGTTCGGCTTAAGATCGTGTGTATAAAAATTATTTAAATTGTTCAGTTGGAGGCAGAACATTAACCGTTAAATTGCGCTGTGGAATAAAAGCCCTGATGATGGTGAACAAACTTGATCGAAATATCCGAATAAAATTTATAAAATAAAAATTATGCAATTTTAAATAACTTTTATTCACATATGATTAAAATGTGATTTTTAAAATAAATTTTATGGCCTTTACAGTTCGCACTTGTAATACAATATGTTGTAATATTTTCACGCAAAGTTGCTAATATTTATAAATTTATTATTCCTTTTGTTTCGTAATTACAGATTTCTACCGCTGGCCCATGTCTTTGAGTTGGTTGCTGAAAGTGTCTGTTTAATGACTGGTGTACCAATTGGCTACTCAACACCTTTGACATTGATCGATACAAGTAGTAAAATAATGAGAGGCTGCAAAGGTGATGCTACTGTATTAAAGCCCACATGTATGACCACAGTACCGGTCAGTATCACACTTGAATTTTTGTTGTATTTAATTATTATACAAAATATTGACGTTGATTATTTTCATCGTAGCTTATTTTGGATCGTATTTCTAAAGGCATTAATGATAAAGTTAATTCCGGTTCAGCCTTCAAAAAAGCCCTATTCCAATTTTTATATCAATACAAAGTTAAATGGTTCCAAAGAGGCTATGAAACACCATTGATTGACAAGTAAGTAAGAAACATGTTTTTTTGCTTATTAAGCAAATGTACTTACATACATAAAATTAATAAATCAGTTTCAAATACATAAATACTAAATTACTCTTTAAAGCTTGAAACGAATAAAATCTATGAACATATAATTAATTTTACAAAAATGTTTGTGCGTTAAAATGTCATCCTTACTCAAGGATGGAATTTCGGGTTTTTTTCTATTCAATAAACTCAACCGTTTTTGATTTACGCGGACATATGATGCGTAATCTGCTCTATTTTCGAAATAACAGGGCTACATCTCAAGGGCTAAATAAATAAACAACAACAACAAAAAACAGTTGGCATCACTGGATTCAGTGTACTCGTATTAGATTTACCCGCTAGGTGCTGTCAAAGTGCCAAATTCCTGTTATTATTATTATTATTTTATTTTTTGTTGCTGTGTGCATATTGCAGATTTAAAAAATTTGCACAAATTGCGAAAATTCAGATTTTTTAAACATATTCAAGAATTGAGAAAGTATTGAAATGGTTTGAATACTAAAAACGAAAATGCGTAAAATTTTTGGAACAGAAAATTTTGAAAATTAATTACAGATTTTAAAACTGTATTTTGTCGGTGTCTCTCTGGCAGGGGCCGTGGGGAAACATTTCAGCTTTGCCACAAAACTCTAAAAATAAATGTTTGGTATAATTAAATGTAAAATTAATTTTTAATATTGTTTTTGATAGGGTCATTTAGCTGACAAAGGAGGAGGAGGGGGTAGGGCAGAGGAGTACAGGTTACGTCTCAGCTTCGTCATTAAAGCTTAAATTTTTTTAGGAATGTAGGCTTAAGTAAAACAATTTGTTAAAGTTTTGCACTATTTTTGCATATTTAAGGGGGCGAAGTCCAAAAATTAATTTGTTTGATTTTATGGCTTCAAGTTTAACGCGTTGGACCTTGTTTGACATAAAAATACATCATTTGCTTAAGAAAAAGGCGTAATTTTAATAATTTGTAATCACAATGCACGTGATTCACAAGTGAAGGACGCGTGACACGAAAACAAGAAATATGTAATATGCTTCACTACACCTTTTCCTTGCAAACAAATATTGACTTTGAAAATTAGGCGTGTGAATTTGGAAAAAATATAATAAACTCATTTTTAAACTTATTTATTCCTATTTAATTAATAAAAATTGAAATTTTCGCTACAGATTGGTTTTCAAGAAAGTTGCCAAACTAATGGGCGGTCGTGTACGCATTATGATGTCTGGTGGTGCTCCATTGTCGCCTGATACCCATGAACAAATTAAAACATGTTTGTGCGTCGATTTGATACAAGGTTACGGTCTAACTGAAACTACTTCTGGTGCGACTGTTATGGATTGTGAGTTGCTTTTAATTTCCAAGTTGTTAAATAATTACATTCGCTAATTTAAACATTTTCAAACGTTCCCATTTAATGTTTAGACCGCGATACACAATACGGCCGAGTAGGTGCTCCTTTAACGGTCTCTGAAATTCGTTTAGTTAATTGGGAAGAGGGTGGCTACAGAATAACCAATAAACCGTATCCTCAGGTAAATGTAGTTGTAATGAAAATAGAAAATAACACATATCGTCATAAGAAATAGTACAAATACATCATGGCTTTACAGAAATGTCAAAAGTTATTTCGAAGCCCACGTCCATCGCAACTTCGAAAATCTAACCACGCACAGTCAAAATTAGTACCAATTCAGCAGCGACGCCACTTCGAAAAAACGCACATCGAAATGACGCAAAGCGAGGTATTGGGGTAATTAAAAAAAATGTGCTTGTATATGACGATATGTGATCTTCCATCCTCGCCTTTTATGTTTTATATTTGCACGTAATAATGTTGGGTATTTTTTCATTTGCAGGGCGAAGTTCTTGTTGGTGGCGAATGCGTTTCCTTGGGTTATTACAAATTGCCCTCAAAAACCGCCGAAGAATTCTTTGAGGAGGATGGCAAACGTTGGTTCAAAACGGGTGACATTGGCGAAATGCATACAGATGGCGTACTTAAGATTATTGGTATTTAATAAAATTGCTAGAATTAATAGCATATTTTGATTTCAAATAAATTTTGTATATCTCACAGATCGCAAAAAGGATTTGGTTAAATTGCAAGCTGGCGAATATGTTTCTTTGGGTAAAGTGGAATCGGAATTGAAGACTTGTCCACTGATTGAAAACATTTGTGTGCACGGTGATCCTACAAAACAATTCACTGTGGCCTTGGTGGTGCCCAATCAGAAGCATTTAGAAGAATTGGCACAACGCCAAGGCCTGGAAGGCAAGAGTTTTGAAGAATTATGTTCAAATCCGGTTATGGAAAAGGCTGTCATTAAGGAAATGGCTGAGCATGCAAGAAAATGTGAGTTTTTTCTTCTTGTCTTGTTTTCTCTTTATTTTTTTTTTTGAAACGAAAATGTGGGACGTTTTTGTTTCTAAATATAATATGTTTAAGACGTATGAGTGATACGAATTCATACAAACAAATATTAATCATACGCAGCCGTGCCGTGACAGAATTCAATTTCGTTTGGGAACAGAATTGATTCTGCATTTTGGTTGGTCAACGAAAAACCAAACTATTTTTCAGA
Source organism: Linnaemya tessellans (assembly GCA_951800035.1). Lineage (NCBI taxonomy): Eukaryota > Metazoa > Arthropoda > Insecta > Diptera > Tachinidae > Linnaemya > Linnaemya tessellans. The sequence goes on along the minus strand of OX637534.1, from coordinate 26,712,316 downwards.
ACAAACCTATATTGTTTTATTTTTGAAGTGGGAACTTCTTTGCGCGCATGAGGGTACAATTTTTACGGATGAAACGCGGCACGAAAATGTGGGACGTTTTTGTTCAAGAGGAGGGAGAAAGCTATTGAGAACGATTGAGAGAGAGAGAGAGAGAGTGAGAGAGGTTGAGGAAGGGCGAATGTAGAATGAAGTACGTAGCCATGGAATGAAGTACATACGTAGCTATGGAGAGTAGTTGCTAGAGCGAGAGTAGTTGCGAGTGATTGGTGATGTACATATTCGATTAGTATTACTACAGTAAACGCAGATCCTTTTTATTTATTTAAGTTATCATTTGAAAGCATACAGTGCGTTAACTGTGAGTTAAATTTATAAATAAACATTTTGTGATAAATCTGTCAATCGATCATATAAGCAGATTTTCAGAGAAAGAAATATATTTGTTATCTTCTTGTTAATATACAATTTTTTAAGTTATTTTGTTTGAAGGTTAGAAAATTCCATATTTACAAATAACATGTGACATATTAATTTGCCACTCATTATTTAAGAATTCAATATACTATTTTTCATAAAATAAAAAATAACAATATTTCATAAATTCTCTTTTCTAAATTTAAACAAAAAAAATTAATCATACGCAGATATGAATTGAAAAAATTAAATCTATAATTTGTATAAATATTCGATACTTAATTTAATTATAATTATATTTAATTATAATTATAATTAATTAATTTAATTATAATTAATTAATTTAATTATAATTAATTAATTTAATGATAATTAATTAATTTAATTATAATTAATTAATTTAATTATAATTAATTAATTATATGTAATTAATTTAATTATAATTAAATTCCTAGCATATCTCCCTTTTTCCCTTCCTCAAAATCTCGGAAATCTAAAACTTTAGATTAGCAGAAATATAAATAAGATTTAAAAATTAGTTGGCCAAAGAAGATTCACTGCGTACTTTAGGCGCGCGCATTTTTTTATGCTTAAATCAAATAAATTATAACTACTTTAGTTTTACTGTATTTTAATTTTTTGATGTATTTTTTAGGTAAATTACAAAAATACGAAGTACCCGCCGCCATTACTTTGTGCAAAGAAGTTTGGTCTCCCGACATGGGCTTGGTAACGGCTGCCTTCAAACTGAAACGTAAAGATATTCAAGATAAATATCAGCACGATATTAATCGCATGTATGCCTCATGAAAATGACTAGATCATTAATTATAGTTTAACTCAACAAATAAACCGGCAAATAAAATAAAAGAATTATTATTAATAAAATGCAACATGATGATTTTTTTAAATACAAATTTCAAAATTTTCCGTAAACTTTCTTCATTTACACAAATCTTTTACAAACCAGCTCAGCCGTTTTGCAAACTTCCTTAACTGTTTTTGTTTAATAAATTCCAAAATAATTGCAATTAAACATAGCAATATTTAAAACTAAAACCAACCTAATTTATATAAAATAAAATAAAAAAAAAAATAATGATAATAATAAAACATTATATTTAAAAATACAGCAAACAAATAAATCAATAAAATACAGCAAATACAACTTTATATTAAAAATAAAGAAGAAATAAATAAATTATATTATAAATAAACATAATTTATAAATTAATAAAAACATGTTTGATTAGTTTATAATTATAAGAAGAAAATCTAAAATGAAAACACACACACAATTTGTAAAATACTGATCTTTAGATATTTATAATAAAGACTAAACATGTGTGCGTTATGGTGATAACGTCGCTTGCAGTTAGAATAAAAATAAAGTTTCTGCTCGGTCAAGGTTTTATTCAAATATACTTTGCGTAATTGCTTACACAGAACAGATTTTTAACGCTTAGTTTTAAACCTAAAACAAAAGTTTTTCTGGTGTTTCGTTACTTTAGTCGTCAATTAACGAAATCGAAAATCAAAATTAAAGTTTAATTATTATTTTGTTAAATGAATTTTCCTTTCTAATACATTAAAATAAATTTAATTAGTTACTTTTAATCTGTTTTATTTTATTTAATTCTACGCAGAAAAGCTGTAGATTTTTAGTACTTTTATTTAGTAGGCATTTGCAATCCCAGAAGAAAAAAATATATAAATATTTTTGTCACCTCTTCATTTTGTTTTTTAAAATGATTGTGAATTTTGTTTTCCTTTTAAACCAGAATTATTACTATCATGCTTACTTTATTTGAAATTATCTTTTAATACAAATTGCAACTTGTTATAAATGTAAGTGTATGGAGAACTTTTTTTTTAATAGTAAAGCTAAATTTAAGATTTAGTACTAAACATAAGGAATGTTTGAAAAAAATCTATTGTTTATTTTTTAGAGAAGAATTAAAGAAGAGCCAGTAATTTGAATAAAAACAAGAAAATAAATAAATAAATTATAAAAAAAAATGTTTTTTAATTAAAGAAACAAATAACGGGAATCAAAATGAAAAAGCTGTGAAAAATGCTTTGCAATTACTCATCTTGTGAGTTGGCTTTCTACGTTGTTTAATTTGATTTAATGGTGGGCCATTCTCGGCGATAAAGGTTTGTCTTACATTTTTGGATTGTCATTTCGAGTGTAATTTCCACTATATTAATATGCGGCCCCATACTGTATATACATTCTGGGTACTTTTGAATAGGATGTACGTCTGTATATAAGGGATATCGGTTTTCCCAAGACGGCAGTAATGCTAGAGACTTTGTTCTTGGATTTATGTAATATAAATAATCCTAAAAAAATTGCTGTTGAAAATCAGCTAAATCCAAACTACTGATCCAGAGCTGGAACAGATTTTTGGTATACTAAAGCTTTAAACACATTCACGACCGCAGGCTAACGGCTACATGGCTACAAGTGCCGCTAGCAGCAGTTGTCGCCGTGTAGTCAGCTACTTAATTATTTTGAATGGGGGAGCTACAATGTAAGTATTTAATTTCAGTGGTGCCACTTTCATACATAAAAATAAAAACGCTTATTCTAAATCTATTTATATAAAGCAACAATGTGCTTTTTTGTTATGGCACCATGAAAATGAGTTGATAAGTTAATTATTTCTTACATCTCGTTTTCAAAGTGCCCTAACTCACGTCTTTTATCGGTAACGGTTACTTTTTAAAATAATGGAATTTTTAGTTGAAAAGTCAGATCCAAATTTTAAAAATTTAACAGCACTCACAATGGTCGAGCAAATTTCAAATATTTATATACCAATAAAAAACCATTTTAGAGTTAGAAATGATGCCCATATCGTATATATTCTAGGAGTTACAATCAAGGAGGAAGGACTGGATGGAGGGCTCCGCGACTCGCAGCAATGCGATCTTGGTTTTTACGGACTGGCACTGGTTCGGGGGTGTTTTCCGAGGATCTCGACCTTTCGGTATCGCTCAGGCTACCCGATACCCTGACAGTTTTCCAGGCGGAGATTTATGCCATTACCGAGGCGGCATTGAGGATTGATGGGCTCAGTTTGGAGGCAAGAATTATTGACATTTGTGTGGATAGTCTGGCAGCAATTAGGGCCCTAGACTCGGGGACAGTGAGGTCGAGATGTGTACTGGCATGCATTCAATCTCTGGCTCGACTTGAAAAACATGACGTCAGGATAGTATGGGTTCCACGGCATGAAGGCATTCAAGGGAATGAGATGGCGGACGAATGCGCTAGAGCGGGTTCGGCCTTGCATGAGGGAGCCTCTCGTAGGGATATTGACATTCCCTCAGTTGAGCTGCTGAATAGGATTCAGGAGTGGGCAGAGAGGGAGGTGACAGGCAGGTGGTCAAATATTACCACCTGTAGGGTCTCGAGAACTCTATGGCCCCCGCTTGACAGGGGAAGGACTAGACAGCTTCTGACTTTTGGGAAAAAGTCGTTGGCACTCCTGGTGGGGGTCTTGACGGGGCACTGTGCAATTGGGCACATGTCGGGGCGTTTGGGCTTTCCCCATGATGGTCCCTGCAGGAGCTGTTTAGATGAGGAGGAAGAGGAGTCAGTACAGCATTTTCTTTGCGAATGTCCGGCCCTGCAGGAGCGTAGGCTTAGACATCTAGGCTCACGTTTCCTGCGGGATCTGGCCTGCCTCAGGGATGCACAGCTAGCTGCCCTGGAGGGCTTCGTGAGAAGTTCTGGGTTTTTCTCAGGAACCACTACTTCGTTTTGAAAGGATTGTGTAGGGTGTAGTCCTCTGGGCATCACAATGGGCCTTTATGTACTCCCAGTGTTTTTCTCGCTTATGGTGGGCAGCCCTTCTAACCTAACCTACAATGAATAAAAATAAATTTTTGAACATCGTAAGGCCGGAGCCGTAAGAGATCGTCGACAAAAAATACGTATTCCTCCTTAATTTTGATAGAGCTATCACCTTATGCACTTTTTGTTTTAAAAAATTCTATTGTTCTTGATCAGTTAAAAAAAATTTAAACCGCTTATTCATTTGAAATGTTTCACTGTGTTGGCAGCACTAATTTATTTATTGTCGCCTATGAAAATAGAAATTAGTTTAATTTGGCTACAACCACAAAAGTAGCACGGACAACAACCTGCCGTGTAGCCGTTAAAATTCTCTTTCCCATATAACATGTGCCTGCAGTCATGAATGTGTTTAATGCCTAATGGCTGGTTCTTATGTAACTAAAAAAAAAACCACTCGATATATGGATAATACACTGCGATTTTTTCTACAGTAGTTTTTGAAAAACTTATCTATCGTGTATAAACAGGATTAGGTGTACCTGTTCAATTTACACCTGCTGTTACAAATGCACTACACATTTTCATACCCCCAAAAAAGAATTGGAGCGAAATATCCATCTGAGACCCCATAAAGTATATATATTCTTGATCAGTAATGAAATTTTAGACGATCTGAGCATGTCCGTCCGTCCGTCTGTGGAAATCACGATTCAGTCCAAACGAAAAGAGCCGCACTCGTGAAATTCGGTATAAATATTTATATCTTGAAGAATAGCACAGGTCAAGTTCGAAAATGGGCTAAGTCGTGCAAGCGGGAAAAAAGTTCCCCTAAGAAGAACTAAACCAACCTCTAAAAACCAACATAATTTTTAAAGGTTTTTTTTTTATAATTTTGTTAAGCAAATAATATATTTTTATATTAAAGAAGGTCCAGCGCGTTAAACTTGGAGCCATAAAATAAAAAAATGTATATATTTCGGACCCCGCCCTCTTTATTGGGCGTTATTATATGTAAAAATAGTGTAAAAATTTAACAAATTGTTTTACTTAAGCCTACATTCCTTTTTTGCTTGCATGTAATGCATTAAAGACATTCACAACAGCAGGCTACCGACTACAACCTGTCAGAAATAAATACACGTGTTTATATGGGAATGATTATTTTAACGGCTACACGGCAGGTTGTTGTCCGTACTACTTTTGTGGTTGTAGTCAAATTAAACTAATTTCTATTTTTATAGGTGACAATAAATAAATTAGTGCTGCCAACACAGTGAAACGTCTTAAATAAATAAGCGTTTAAAAATATTTTGAAACTGGTCAAAAATATGTAAATTGTAAAATATAAAAATATGTAATAGACCTTTCAAGAATAAAAATTATTTTGTAATTTTTATTTATTTATTTTTTTTGTTTTCTCCCGGCTTTTATTTTTTAATTTTATTTATTTATTATTATAATATTTTTTTGGTAATAACTCCTAGAATATACCCCATATAAAGGATATGGGTATCATTTCAAAGTACTCCAAAATGTCTTTCTATTGTTAGACATCAAAATGTATATATTACAAAAGAAAAAACAAAAGAAAAAACAGTTTTTTTATTATTAATTTTGTTTCGATCTATAAGCGCTTTTTTATATATGAAAGTGGCACCACCAGGGCTGTGGAGTCGGAGTCGAAGAGTCGGAGTTGCACTGTTTTTGCCGGAGTCGGAGTCGGAGTTTGAGTCGCTAAAAAATGTCGCGACTCCGACTCCGACAAAGAATTTTTTAAATATTTTTCATAATAAAAATTCTGCGAATTTTTTTTTTTTAAATATTTTCTATTTTCAAATATTTGCCTTTTTACTGAAATTGACTTAATCTTTTTAATGAATTATTATTTAGTTTATTTAATTTGAATTATTAATTGTGTTGATTTTTTGTTGTGTGTTGGAATAATAAAAACGTAAAAATGTGAGACTTTTCGTTTAAAAAAAACGACTATTTTGCTCCTTTTTCAAAAACTTCAACATTAACCCTATTTGTCACTCATAAACTTGTGCTTTTCTCATGATTGAGAAGAAGCCGAAGCAAACAAAAGCATTAACGTTCTCTCCCAAGTAAAAGCAATTTTGAAAAGTCACGGTTCACATAGTGAAATTTCATTACAAAAATTTCAGTGTGCAGACACGGATGAAAGTGTAGAAGAGAATAAAAAAAAAATTCATAAGAAATATTTCACTATGTAAACCCAGACTAAAATCTAAAAAATTTAGCAACTTTACAATTTCAAATTATGGCAACACTGAATGCAATTACTGTTTGCATATATTCTCTATCGTGTAAATACTATCTTTCGTTAGAATTATGTATTGATAAAGCATTGCATTCAGTCGGAGTCGGAGTCGGAGTTGGAGTCGGAGTCGTACTTTAAAAATTTCGGCGGCTGGAGTCGGAGTCGGAGTCGCAACTATTTTTTCACGACTCCACAGCCCTGGGCACCACTAAAATGAGATGTTGACACAAACCGTCTCAAAAATAATTAAGTACCTGACTACGAGGCGACGATTGTAGCCAACGGCTTTTGTAGTCGAGTGTTCGTGTAGCCAGCTGTTTCGAATGTTTTTAATTATTTCTAATCAATACGTTTTTTAAGGAGTATCAAAAGTAAAGAAACTTAACAAGCATTTGCAAAGAATAAGAAAAGCGGCTGACCCCAAAGGTTATCCCTGCAACTTAATGTTGATTTTAAACGTAAAAAATAAAATGCATCTACTGTTGTCTCATGAAAATTAGGAATTGTATCCTAAAATTACGTCATTTTATTTTAAGTAGATAATTCTTTAGAATCCTAAAGGGTTTAATCTATCTTCTTTTTTTATAAAATACTGTTTTTGTACCCTCCAAAGAATTGGAGGGTATATTCAGTTTGTCATTCCGCCTGTAAATAAGCGTAATATGCATCTAAAACCCCATAAAGTATATAAAAGGTGTTTTTTATAGAGTGATACAACTTTGAGTTGGCATCACTGCTTTATTTGACCACCCATTTAACAGCTGATAGTTGTTTTTTGTTTAGTTTGCTTTGACATTTCATTATGGATCGACTTACACCAGAGCAACGCGTGCAAATTGTGGAAATTTTTAATAAATAAAATGGTTCTATTCGTCAAACTCATCGTGCACTTCTTCCATTTTATGGCGTACATAATCGTCCTTCGAAGAACAATAGAGCGTTTCGGATCTTTTAAGATATATTTATACTAAACTTTAAGAGTCTAGCTTTTTTCGTTTGGAGTGAATCGTGATTTCCACAGACGGACGGACGGACGAACGGACAGACATGCTCAGATCTTCTAAGATTTCATCACTGATCAAGAATATATATACTTTATGGGGTCTCAGATGGATATTTCGCTGCATTACAAACGGAATGACAAAGTGAATATGCTTTCCAATTCTTTTTTGGAGGGTATAATAAATCACTCCTGTACGCCGCTCATTTTCATGTACGAGTACATGACTTCAGTTTCACCACAGCATAGAAGTTAGTGTCGAAAATGGATTGAGCCATCCATGTACGAGTTGTTGCCATCTATTTGTTCCCTGAAAGCAGCGTTGCCAAATGTGCAGATTTATCTGCATTTGACAGTGTTTCTAAGCATTGAGCAGTTTTGCAGTTTTTTTCTTTAAAAACCAGTTTTTCTGTAAATTGTGCAGTTTTTGCAGTTTTTACATTTTACTTTTTTAATCTTAATTTTGTTATTTTAATTCCAATTTCTGAAACCATAATTTTACCCCATTTGCTTAATATAACAGTGGCAAGGTTTAACTATAGTTTTTTATACGAGTATGTAATTATCACATACATCTTTTTGCACCCCTGACCACAAAGCAAGTTGAATTTTACCAATGTGTACATACATATATTGCAGAGAACTTCACTTGTTGATTAAAAAACCGTTCAACAATAACAAAGGCACAAAAAACTTGTCTTTTATTTGCAAATGATCAAACTTGCCCGCGCACTATCTTTTGCTGTTGATTTTAAATCAACCGAACATATGCCTCTTTGTTGGTTCTGATGCTAAACACATCGGCTTACTCACAACAAAATCTTTTTTAAGCTAGGAATAAAAACATTAATCAAACTTGCTCAAGCTTTTATATGCGTTGTTCATTATAAGGCAATCGAACCACATGCAAGTTGAACACTTGCTTATTTTCATCATAGGTCGAATCAAACTTGTCAACTTGTGTACTTGTCTATTCCGCTCAACGCTCAAAAATTTGATCAACATTAAAGTACAAAAAGCAAGAAATCATTGTGTATGAATTTGTTCATTCCTATCAACAAAGGCACGCTTGGTTTTTTATTTTAATTTACAGTGGTTTATGATGTCCATTCGCGTTGTTTATGACAAAATAGGAAATTTTTTTAAGAAAATATTAATATTATTTGCAGTTCGATATTGCAAATAATATTTATTATTATTTTTGTTTATTTTTATTTGTTCTCCTTTACAGTGGTGTTTTTTGTGTTATTTAATTTGTATTTCTTATTAAGCTAAAATTGAGAAGCACAAATTTTCTGCAGCATAAGTAGCCCTCCAGTACTTATTCGTTTTCCGTAATTATTTCACTTAATATGGACCGTATTATATTTTTCCCCTTACGCCGAGGCGACAAGGTGTAAACTTTCTTGGAAATTTGACTTAAAAAAATTTTTTTCCCTTTTGTCATATTTGCATGTGTATTTCGGCGTATGTAATTCAACTAAATTTGTTCTCTTAATCGGGCACATGTTTAACAATAAAAAACAAACAAATTATCAAACTTGTGCACACATTCTCATTTGTTTCAATTTTGTAAAGAAAAAAGTCCCATAAACCACCGTGCATTTGCCCATGTGTATTCCCTTTAACTTTGTTTTTGATGAACAAATTCAAATAAATACTAAACCTGTACCTCCACTCATGTATCAGTGTTGAATTGGTTATGTTGTTTGCATTGTTCGTATATCATATTGCTCAAGTCACACAGACGGTCGGTTCAAACATGTTGTGTGAATTAATGAGAATAAGAGCGTTTGGACACGATGAATTTACTGCAAGCCCTTCTCTTGCCTGTGCGATCTTGCTCATAAAATGCTTTTGTTAATTTTACTCATAATCAGAATTTGATGTATACATCAGAATGAAATGATTTTTAATCATCATTGAATTTTTCTTTAATCTTTACAATGAACAAAAATTTGTGTGCTGAACAAAATCAAGAAAAATCGTGTGGGTGCTGTTGGCTGAAGTAGTAGAACACGAGACTATGAAGCGGAGGGTCGTGAGTTCGAGCCCGCGCTGAGTCATGAAATATTGTGTTGAATTCTTCTGATCATCATTAGTGCTGCATGGGTTGTGTTAGTTGTTGCCAGCCTGATTCAATGATGAAGGCATAGTCACTGGTCACTGAACATAATTGGCAGCGACTGACACTGTCATGTACTAAAAGCAGAGTAACAGCACCCACCTTCGTCGGCCCTGTAGCAAAAATTAGCCGGCGAAGTAAAAGGTTGAAATAGCTACAAAAAAACTGTCTATCTTCTCATCTTTCCTCATCTGTCCCCTTAATACTATCCCCTCGTTTTCAGTTCCGGCGCAATGCATTGCATATGTAGGGGTCATCCCCTGAGTGCTGGTCCTACTCTTAAAAAAAAAAAAAAAAAAAAATCGTGATTTTGGAGTACTCTGATATATTGCAGGTGGGAGCACGAGCTCACTTGCCTAACCTGATAAAACGTCAAACTTGGTAGTGTCGTTTAACGATTTTTGCAACTGTTAAGGTAGTTTTTACAATAAGTGTTCTATTTTTGTAGAAATGGTTGTACCTGTTAGATAGATATGCCTTGTGTTTTTCTATGTACATACAAACAAATTTAAATTTTTAATTATTGGTTTCAATATAAATATGAGAACGACATCGACTTGTCGAGATTCTGGAACAGGCAGTATTATATCTGAATAATAATGAACTCTTTTTGTTTATTTAAACCCTATGTACCTATATATTTTTTATTAAAATGAATTGCTTTGTTATATGTAGACGTATATCATATTTAATTTGTTGTGTTATGGTTTTGTTTTAATAAAAAAATATGAAAAAAACTATATATTTTAGTGAATTTTTTATGTGCTGTTTTTTTACGTGAAAACCAGTTTTTGTTTTTAAAGTTGCAGTTTTTTTTGAAAAAGTTATGGCAACGCTGCCTGAAAGTCACGCTGTTGTGTGGTCGCGATAAACTGGCAGGTGGTGAGTACTCACCTGCACATACTGTTAAGAGCACGGTTAAGCTAGGCCGTGTTAGAGCCAACTAACGTAAATATTGAACTTATCTGACCACAGTTCCGGTTCCGGCACAATGAATTGTACGAGTGGGGGCCTTCCTCTGAGTCTCGACTCTAAAAAAATGGAAATATTTTTATAAATGTTGGATATTTTGAGTGAATATATAGAATATCCATTAAGATTTTAATTATTTTAAGAAACGTCAGGAGGGAAAGTTTCGATTATTTTGTAAGCGAAATAGTATTTAAAGCTAAATGTTTCTGTTAAGAAATAAAATATGCAACATAATTTCTTAATAGCAATTTAAATTTTCTCCTTTTTTCCTGTATATTTTATCAATGATTTTAATTTTCATATTAAATCATTTTCCTTTATGATTCACTTCCTAGCAAAATACACAATACAAATTCAAACGTTTTCTTTTTTCTGCTGCACTATTCCTTATACATAAAATTTTTTTATATTCATTTTATTTACATATTTTTCTTAACACCATGATAATTCAAACATTTTCATAGACAACTCGTACAGAACACCACTCGAAAGTACTTTAAAGTATTTCTACATCTTTTCATACTTAACAATTGCCGGATTTGTTAAGACTCTGATGATGATCAACAGCATTCAAAACAACAAAAATAAATATCAAAACAAGTAGGAAAACAAACTTGGGATTTCAAGCTTTTACCACTCTTTATGAGATTAAAACTAAAAAAAAAACACAAGAAATAGAAAAATAAAACTTAAGGAAAAATTCTTATTTATAAGCTGCAATAAAATAAAAACTTCAATGAATGAACGAATTTATGAAAGAGAGAAACTACTGCAAGCATAAAGAAACCATTTTTTTCTTTCGGAACTCGTGCAACGCATACTTGCAACATTTGGAATTTTTGTGGCATGAAGACCAACTAAATGAGTGGATGATGAATAACATGATTAGCCACCAAAAAGTCTAAGGCAAGTCATCTTGTGAACGATATAATTTAAATTATGGAAAATAACAGCCAGGCCAAAAGCACTTAAGCTGCGGAGTAGTTGAAGACAAATCAAGTCAGTCAACCAATTGCTGCTGCAAATAAAAATACTTCTAACTGAAACGAGGGCGGTACTGAAATTATCTTATATATACAAGGAAAATATTATACGTTTTAAGCTAAATAAAAGCGAGAAAAATAAAATACTAGTGATGTGCGAATATTCGCACTCGTATTCGCCAATTGGGCGAATATGAATTATGGATATAAGTAAAAAAAAAAATTTGGAGGCTACGAACATAAAAGCGTTGCATACAGGCTTCCTTCCATCTAGACACCATGTCACAAAGGAGTTTAACGAGAGGTGCTTGAGAAGCGGACTCAGCGTTAACCCAACTAAAATGGATCTGGTACTCTTCTACACTATTCCCTTATGCAATCACCCAAAATTCAACGGCATTACCCTAGATCTCCCGGATAAAGCCAAGTGTTTGGGTTTCATAATTTCGTTCACGATATCTCACGAACGCATCAACCGATTTTCATTCGGTTTGTAGCGCTCGACGTTGTTTTCCTGATTAGTTTATGGAATCGATCAGTAAAGCCGTTTAAAACTTATGAAAAAAGAGATACATTTAAAAAATTTTTATACCATCCTAAAAAGAATTGGAGGATATATTCGCTTTTCTATTCCGTGTATAACGCAGTGAAATGTTCCTGAGACGATCTAGCAGTGCCCGTCCGTGTATCCGTCCTTGGAAATCACGATACAGTTCAACAGAAAGGCGCCATACTCTTGAAATTTAAACCAATGGTAACTTTTGTTTAATACACATATTGTCGTTTGATTATATTTTATGTGTGCGAAGAGAAATTTAAATTTATATTAGCGAAGACACAAACCGAAAGTTGTACCAAACTTATTCTGCAGTTAACAGAGCTCTGTTAACCACTTAACATTTAGAAGACTTTCTGCGATATAAAGGGACTCCTGCGCCTTCATTTGAGGGCAGTGGCATATGTGCACTCATCCCCATTTTTTTATAATGACCAAATTGTGACCACTAATACTCTCAAGGCAATTAAAAAAAAAAATTTTAATTGAAATTATTTGAATTCCAAAATTATTTCATATATAAAACTTTTTCTGCTTATTTATATACAATATTTCGCTTACAGTTTAATATCGTTTGAAATAAGGTGTATGAAGTTAAATTTGGAAATTTATAGCCCTAGACACAAACCAAGCAGAGCGCTTGTTAGCATGTTAACATAGCACTGTTAAGCATGAAAAAGCCGAGTGTTTGTATTCCAAATGGAATACTGATCACATTTCTGGACAAACCTTGAAAAAATTAACAGAACAGACAACCAGGTCCATAGCATTCATAATATATTAATACTTTGGTATAGCTATGCCGATAAGCTTTGATTTTTTGTACACAAAAATTTTAAAATTCTGTAGAGAAGCTTGGATCCTGGGAAAACGAGACTATGAGGGCGACTAAAAATTGTTTTGTTTTGTAGCTCTAGTGGTCCTCTATCACGTCCAATGGCCATAATCCTTAACAGTTTGTGAATGTGCTGAATTGGGGCCAGAGGGGAAAAAGTTCCCCTAACAAGAACTAAACCAGCCTCGAAAAAACAACCCATTTTTTAACTTTTTTTGTAATTTTTTTAAGCAAATAATATATTTTTATGTCAAAGAACGGCCAACGCGTTAAACTTGGAGCCACAAAATAAATAAAAAATATTTTTGGACCCCGCCCCTTTAATGGGCGTTATTATATCCAAAAATAGTGCAAAAATTTAAAAAACTTTTTTACTTAAGTCTACATTCCTTAAAAATAAAATTTTTAAGCTTTAATGACGAAGCTGAGACGTAACCTGGTGCTATTCCGCCCTACCGCCTCTTCCTCCTTTGCCCCTAAATGACCCTATAACATTTTTTTTTTTAAATTTTGTATACAACTAGAGTAACCCTGCCCGCGTTGCTGCACAATACAATAAGATACGCTTACGTCTTTGTATTAAAAAATTAATTTTCCTAGAAAGAATAGACATTTTCCTGATTGTTGAATAATTAAAAATTTTTTTTTTTTATGCAAAAGATTTTAATTTTAACTGAAAGATTACAAATCAATAATTAAAACATGTCAATGCTCGCACTGTAAACTTAAATGACAATCAATAAACACACAAAAATTAAATAAGTCAAATGACGCGAGCAAGCAGCGACTTCTACAGACAAAATGTAATTCTCATAAGAAAAAAAAATACATTTTATATAGAGAAAAAACACCATCATAAAAGTGCGTGTATAACGCATATTCGTAGATATTTTTCGATGTTTTTTTTAAAACCATCAGTGAAATTAGACGCATGTACTCGTTTGAAAATCGGTTGAGTGGTTCTCGAGTTATAAAATCACGAACATAGGACAACTTATTTTTATACCCTTCACAAAAAAGTGAAAGGGTATATACAGGTTTGTCATTCCGTGTGTAATTTCTTCGATATTCACATGGGACCCCATAAAGTATATATATTCTGGATCCTTATGAATAGCGATGACGATTGAGCGATGTCCGTCCGTCTGTCCGTCTGCCTGTACGTGAAATCGGGTTTCCCAAGCCCCCAGAAGAGCTAGAGACTTCGTTCTTGGACCGTTGGATTGGAAATAGAGTGGTATTGAAATTCAGAAAGCTGGTGCCAGAGCTGGGAAGCTTACATCTATTTCTCTACGCAAAATTTATGCCAAAAATCAATTATTTTTTTTATGTTTGTAAATTAAATCTATTTCGTGCTTTGGGAAGCCTCAATGGTCTATTAAAAACTAAAAAAATATAATTTTTTTTCCAGGGATGGGAAATAAAAAAAAAATTTTCGGACCATTCCGTATTTTGTAGTACATGTAGTAACTAAAATTGTTAAAAATTTTAAGTTTTTCTTTAACAAAACCTCTTTATACGTCATGAAGATTTGCATTGGTAAAAAAAAAAATTTAAATTCAAATTTTACTTCCAGGGGTGGGAAATTGAATTTTTTTATACGTGAAAGAAATCAATCAGGCAGCTGATGTTTTGCTAACCAAAACTGTCTTATAATTTAGGAAGAAAAAAATTAGTATCGAAAATTCAAAAATAAAAAATAAAATTTCGAATCCAGGGATGAACAAGTGCAATATTTAATAGTATATGAAAGTGACCAAAATGGTTAAAAATTTTGAATTAAAAAAAAAATACTTTGTACCTCATTAAGCGTTGCACTAATAAAAAAAATTCAATTTCACTTCCAGGGTTGGGAAAATGAAAGTTTTTTTTGGTACATGCAATATTTTGTAGTACATGTCAAAACCAAACTGGTTACAATATTTCAGTTTTTCTTAAACCAAACTACCTTATACCTCATGAAGACTTGCACTGATAAAAATATTTAAAAAATTAAAATTTCGCTTCCAGGGTTGGGATATTGAAATATGTTTTCTGCATAAAAGTTACCAAAAATGCAATTGACGTTGTTTTTTTGCTAATTAAAACTGTTTTATAATTCAGGAAGAACAAAATTGGTATTGCAATTTTAAAAAATCAAAATTTCGACTCCAGGGTTGGACAAATTAAATATTTTATGATAAATGAAAGTGACCAAAGAGTTTAAAAATTTTAATTTTTTTGTCAAGTAAAACTATTTTACACCTCACTAAGAATTGCATTGGTAAAAAAATAAAAAATTCGCTTCCAGAGTTGGAAAATCGAAAAATTTTTCGTACATAATAGTATATAGTACATAAATTCCAAATTTTGTATTTTTAGTGAATTAAACCTATTTTATATTTCAGAAAAAATTAAATTAGTATTAAAAAATTATTAATTAGGTTCCAGGGTTGGAAAATCGAAATTTTTTGGTACATATATTTGGTACCCACATAAATTTTTTTAGCGAATTAAACCCATTTTATACTTCGCTAAGAATTAAATTGGTATTAAAAATTTTAAAAACTAAGAATTCGGTTCCAGGGTTGGAAAATCTAAATATTTTAGTACATAAAATTAGCCTAAATTAGTTCCTAATTTTGGTTTTTTGTGGATGAAATCTTTTTTATACTTCGGGAAGAGTTAAATTGGTATTAAAAAAAATTAAAATCCAATTTCAGGGTTGGAATATCGACATTTTCTGATTCATAAAAGTAACCATATTATTTTTTATATTTGATTTTTATGATGAATTATACCTACTTTATATAACAGGAAAAAATAAATTGGTATTAAATACCAAAAAAATCTAAAAGACGATTCTACGGTTGGACAATTAGAACTTTTTGTGGTACATGAAACGGATTTTAACTTTTTGTTTTTAAATTAAACATATTTAATATTTTTGAAAGACGTTCAGAGGTATTAGAAATAAGAAGACCCAAACATTTAGCTTCCTAGCCGAAAAATTTAAACGAAAAGAATGACATGTGTGAAGGGTATTTAAGACTCGGCACAGCCGAATATAGCACCTCTACTTGATATATATATATATATATATATATATATATATATATATATATATATACATATATATATATATATATATATACATATATATATGTATATATATATATATATATATATATATATATATATACATATATATATATATATATATATATATACATATATATATATATATATATATATATATATATACATATATATATATATATATATATATATATATATATATACATATATATGTATATATATATATATATATATATATATATACATATATATATATATATATATATATATATATATATATGTATATATATATATATATATATATATATATGTAGATAGATTATCCCAAACATTTATTTTTAGAGTTTTATGGCAAAGGTGAAATGTCTTCCCTACGGACCTTGCAGAGAGACCCCGACAAAATACAATTTTAATGAACTCCATAAAGAATTGGACCCCATAAAATATATATATTCTTGATCAGTGATGAAGTCTAAGACGGTCTAGCAATGTCTGTAGAAAGCACGATAAAGCCTTTTTTTCAACCCCGCCTCCTTCAGTAGCAGTTGACGTTCGATTATTATATAAAGGAACTCTGTTCCACCAAGTCAAACATTTAACATGGGTGCAGTTGGCTGAAGTAGTAGAACACGAGACTATGAAGCGGAGGGTCCTGAGTTCAACCCCGCGCTGAGTTATGAAATATTGTGTTGAATTCTTCTGATCAACATTAGTGCTGCATTGGTTGTATTAGTTGTTGCCAGCCTGTTACAATGATGAAGGCATAGTCACTGGTCACTGAACATAATTGGCAGCGACTGACACTATCATGTACTAAAAGCAGAGTAACAGCAGCACCCTCCTACGTCGATCCTGTAGCAAAAATTAGCCGGCGAAGTAAAAAGGTTGAAGTAGCTAGAAAAAATTCTCTATCTTCTCATCTTTCTTTATCTGTCCCCTCAATACTATCCCCTTCTTTCTAGTTCCGGCGCAAAGCACTGCATACGTAGAGGTCATCCCCTGAGTGGTGAGATAAAAAAAATTAAAAACATTTATTTACACGTAATTACCCACAAACATTTATTTGTAGTGATTTATGGTAAAAGTGAAATGCCTTCCCCACGGCCCTTGCCAGAGAGACCTCGACAAAATACAGTTTTAATATCCTCCAAGAAGAATTGGAACCCATAAAGTATATATATTATTGATCAGTGATGAAGTCTAATACGATCTAGTAATGCCCATACGTCCGTCTGTAGAAAACACGATATAGCCCCTTTAGTGGGCGTTGAAGTTACATATTATATGAAAATATTCATTAAACCTACATTTCTTACAAATTAAATTTATAAGCTTTTACGAAGAATGTAAGATATTCTCCCTCTTCCCCTGTCCTACCTCTCCATCCCCCTTTGCCCCCTAATTGAGTTTTTCAAATATTTTTTTGTCTACACTTAACTACCCCCGAAAACTTAGCTTTTAGGTTTTTACGGTAATGCTAGGAACACAACTGCGACGAACGACGAATTTTTGGTCGCGAATATTCGTCGCCAAAAATAAAACGAATTGGTGTATATGAAAATGCACACAATCGTGGTGTTGGTCGAAATTCGTCATACTCAGCGTAAGTTGAATTATATAGATTTTTTTCTAATTGCTTCGTCAGCGAGCAACGAACAAATCAATATGAGGTGCCCAGGTTTCATATACTCAAACGGTTTTTTTGTGGGAAAACATTATTCACTACTGTATTGCTGCATCTAGCACGAAAATTTTCAGTATATTCTAAAAATGCATTTACCAATTCACAAAAATTTATCATTCGGACGACTTTTTATTAATTTTGAAAACTTTTCATAATATATTCTTTCTTCCTATTTCCTACTTTTTCATATGGTCACCCCATCAGCTGTTAAATGAAAAGAATAATTTATTTACAGAAAAAATTTTCAGAAAATAATTACAAAAAGGAATTTGTTCTGGAAAAAAATGCACACCACCGGGGTTATTATTGAATGTCAAAAGAATCTGGCATCAGAGGATTACAAAGATTTTTAACAAAATTTACAATTTTTGTTGTTCATTATTTTAATTTATTCGTCGTTATTGCGTTTCATACGACGAATTTATAGAGTGAATTTTTACCAATGAATTCGTCGTACTGAACGAAATTCGTCGTTCGTCCCAGTTGTGTTCCTACCATAAGGGTGAAATGTTTCCCCCACGGGCCTTCCCGTAGTCACCCTGTATAGATTTTTAAAATTAGGTATAGAAATGTCTTAAGGGAACTATGAACCACCAGGTTAAATATTTTTAATTTATCTCAGTCCCTTCTTTGCACGTTGATATAAAATATTATCAAATTTTTTATTTGACATATTGTCGCAATTCTATTATAAAAATGAAATTTATTTTTATAACTTTTTATTTATTTTTTTTCAAAACTGTGGTTAAAGTCTACTGACGATTTGGTAAAGTACCAATGAAATCCATACAGACATTGCTTGGCCACCCAACAAATAAATTTAATTTTTATAGTTGATATAAAATTGTTATGAAATTTTTTATTTGACACATGGTTGTCACAATACTATTATATATAAATGAAATTTATTTGTTGGTGGTTAAGCAATGTCTATATGCATTTCATTGGTGCTTTACCAAATCGTCAGTAGACTTTAACCACAGTTTTGAAAAGTTAAAAACCTCTTATCTTATAAATATACTTCCGAAAACCATCTGAGAATTCATAACTTGTAAATTACAAATTATTTTCAAATATAACAACAGAATAAGAATAGTAGGCCTTGCAACTCATACAAAACTAAACCAACAAATAAAGTATATTCGATATGAATCTATTTTATTTTTCTACACCTTTATACAATCAGAAATCCAGCAAATAAATTTCGTTGATATAAAATATGAATACGTTAATTGTGTTAGTGCTGACGGAAAGGTGTCTCAGTTATGCTCCATCCAACACCTTGGAAACGACTGTATTAAAATATTTCTTTTTCCTTTTTGCTTAAGCCAAATATACCATAAAAATGGAAATTTTAATAAACATAAAATAGAGTTTTTATTTACCAAATATTTGGAGGGTATTTAAGATTTTTACTTGCTTTTTTTTTGGTTCTTCATATCGGTTGTAATTCTATTTTGAGGGAACTCTTTGAAATGCCTCTAATATGGTTCGATTCATACTCACACACAAACACTCACAAATTTAGGGACACCCTCTCGGTGGTGGTCAGGAAAGCTTCTGGTAAAAACTCTATTTTTACAAAACAAATTAAAAACATCTAAAGATGAAGTGTGTGAATGGGGATCATGTACTCATTTGTTTTGAATAACCCATAAGAGGCTTATTTCAGACAAGAACCTGCAGAAGGTTTTGTTAAAAATCCTATGATGGTTTACGATTGTCGTGATTTAAATATTCGTACAACTACACCTCCAATTGAAAATTTTCAATTAAGAAAACATTAATACGAGTATTAAAGTGTTTTTTCGCATCTACTCTTCGCTCTACTTACTTACAAAGCGGATGTACAAAGACAAAAATAAAAATTGTAGGAGAAAAACTAAAACAAATTAAATTACAAATAAAACTACAATATCATCCTGTCGTAAGCACAAAAGTCTTTGTTTGGTTGCTTTCCCCTTATATATTTATAACTTTTTTGAGTCCTTAGGATTCATATTTTTTAATCTACTACTTAGTTTTTTATACTTATTTATTTTTTTCCTTCGACTTCCTGTGCTGGCATAAATGTACTTGTTTATAGAGAAATGAGCACAAGTAGCAGTAATTTAATCTAATATAAACATTAATGTAAAAAATCTCTGCGCTAAGTGAGTTTTGTTTTTTTTTTTGGTGCTGTATTTTTGTAAACTTCTAAAACCAAACAACCTCAATGGGGCTTTAGCTTCCCTTAATCTATATGCAAATTAGTAGAAGTTACATATGGGAACTGCACTTCCGTTATACACACATACATACTTTGCTGCGGCGGATGTGGTGAGCCGGCATGCACACACTCAACATAACCAGCAAAATTTAACAGGCACAAATTCATGCATGATCTTTTTTGCACACTGATTTGCAGTCGTACTCGTAGTTGGTAACGGAGCAAAAACTTCAACGGAGCGTAACTTTAACTTAAAGTTATTTGAAAGATCTTTAAAGGCAATTGTCAAGCGATCGGTGCCATAGTTAATAGCGATACTTTATTTTTATTTTTTAGTAGGACCAAGGCTCAGGGGATGGTCCCTAAACATGCAGTGCATTGCGTTGGAACTAGAAGGGAGGGTATAGTATTGAGGGGACAGACGAAGAAAGATGAGAACATAGAGAACTTTTTTGCAGCTACGAGTATTTTAACTGCAGGGCCGACGAATTCAAGTAGAATAAAATACAGTCAATATAGTCTGTGATTAACTTTAGATGTTTTAACCCTAGAAGCCTAACGCTATTTAATTATACGTTAAAGCCAACAGCTGGAAAGTTTTACATACTATGGAAGTTTTGCTATTTAGGATTGAACCTGACTAAAACTGAATATTTAGATTTAAGAAAATCTGCACTTTGCGTACTTTTGACACCGCTTGGGCTAGATTTAATTAAGTTTTGGACTCATTTATATTTTCAGTGTAAGAGCGAATAATAAAATTGATATTCATATTTAAACGAAACAATTTTAGAAAACCATCTTTTTGAGCCTTCTGATATTCAAAACTAATTTCCTTTTCTTATACTCGTACGTACATATATATTACAGTTAACATTAATTGGCTAATTATTAGAAATTTTTGTTTTAAATTCAGAAATATTCAGAGGCCCAAACGAAAGTCAACATCAGTTTTGAATTATTCAACTTACACAGCATAGCAGAACAGCTGTTTTCGAAAGCCGCTACACGTTTAACATCAGTATTCAAGTGTTTTATTTTTTTTTTTCGAAAATATAAAATATGTTTCAAATTATTTATGTATTTCCATTTTATTAGTTGAACTTTCTTATTTAAATTATATTACAGGATGTTAATTTTTTCAGCGGGCTCTTAGTTCAAATCTGCGAAGCTGCAATTTATTTTTTATTTAATAAATGAATTTGTTCAAATTTTATTTATTTACATTAGGAGTGGAATATTAAGAATATTTTCTATAATCATCAAACCAGTTTGAATGCCAATGAAACAAATTAGTTTTGTTCAGTAACTGTAGCATTTAAAAAAAAAATTTAAATTTTCCAGCTCTGTAGCTGTTTTTTCAGCCAATAAATTTTTATACCCTCCAAAAAAAAAAGTTTGGAAAGTTTTTTTTTGTAATTTTTTTTAAGCAAATGATATATTTTTATGTCGCAGAAGGTCCAATGCGTTAAACTTGGAGCCATAAAACCAAAAAAATTAATTTTTGGTCCCCGCCCCCTTTAGTGGGCCTTATTATATGCAAAAATAGTGTAAAAATTTAACAAATTGTTTTACTTAAGCGTACATTCCTTAAAAATAAAATTTTTAGCTTTCATGTCGAAGCTGAGACGTAACCTGGTACTCCTCTGCCCTTGTATAGTGATTTAATAGAGATTTAAAATTGGGTACAGAGATGTTTTAAAGGAACTCTGTCCCACCAAATTCTTTTTGGAGGGTATTAAAACTGTATTTTGTCGGCGTATCTCTGGCAAGGGCCGTTGGGGAGATATTTCACCTTTGCCATAAAAATATATCATTTGCTTAACAAAATTACAAAAAAAAAAAATAAAAACTTTAAAAATTATGTTGTTTTTACGGGGTCTCAGATGGATATTTCACTGCGATACAAACAGAATGACAAAGTGAATATACCCTCCAATTCTTTTTTGGAAGATATAAAAAGGATCCGCGTATGCTGTAGTACAAGACGTTATGCGACAGAAGTGCCATCTGAAGTTCTAATATTTAACTACTAATCGAATACATCACCAACATCGTGTATTTTTCTCGATCTCCCTTTCTCTATGAAACTTTCTCACTCGCTTGCTCTCTACTCTCGCTCCATACTTATGTGCAGGGCTGCCAGAAATTTTTCGTGAAAAATCTGCAAATTTCCAAAAAAAAATCGGCATTATCGGCACTTTCATTTCTTAAAATCCGCAAAAAATCGCCATTAATTAAAAAACTTATTTTGACATAAGTATAAACAAAAACAATTCAATATAATTTATTAAATATTATACATAAAACAGCATGTATAGATCAATAAATTTGCACCTCACAAGTTTTGAAATTATTTTGGGGTTTAGTTTAATCTCCCAATTGGCAATTTAAAAGAAACAATTTATTATTTTATTCATTTAGAATGACTTTTACTTACAAAAAAATACATAAGATCAACTTGCTTTTTATAAAACAGTATAAAATAATTAAAAAAGATGTGTGGTGTCGTGGGACACCGGATAGGAACGCAGTTCCTTATTATAAAAATATTAATTTTAAGTTCTATTCGAGGTATAAAGAAAATAATTATTCGTGTATACATTTTTTATTAGGATTTTTCTTTTGATTTTGAATTCTATCACGGCCCGGCTGCGTATGATTAATATTTGTTTGTATGGAATTGTATTACTCATACGTCTTAAACATTGAGTTAGAAACAAAATATCTTACGTTACGGACGTTTCTTCTTGGTTAGGGTACCCCTCCGCAACGTCTCATAAGGAACTTCGTTCCAATTAAAATATATACGTCTTTTCCAATAGTATTTCAAAATTTTGCTATTATATTTCAGAATTTCCTAAAAATTAACTCTACTCGTAGGTTCTAAAATAGGAGTTACAAAATACAATTAAAAATTTGGAATATTATCTAATATGTAACTGTAAATCCTAAAATTTTTTAACAAAATTCGTAAATATAATACAAAAATTGGAAATAATGTGGTTTTCATAATCAATCATAAATATTTGATTTTGATATTTTTATTAAATCGTTATATATTTCGCAATTAGAGTTTTTCATTTTCAAATAATCTTCAGAATAAAGAATTCCTTTTTTTAAAGTTTTATTTTCTAAGGAACATCGGAATTTCGTGCACACCTACAAAAAGGCAATTAAATTGTTATTAAAAGAAGAATTATATAATAAAAGATGTTCCACACTATTATTAAAAAATCGGCAAATCGGCATATTGAAATTTTTGAAGTAAAAAATCGTCAAAATGCCGATAAATCGGCATTTCTGGCAACCCTGCTTATGTGCTTCATGCTAGGTTCGCCCTTCTCCACTCCCTCTCTCAATTGCGTTCTCCCTTCTCTTGGACAAAAACGTCCCAAATTTTCGTGTCACGTTTCATTTGTAAAAATTTTACCCTCATGCGCGCAAAGAAGTCTCACTTCAAAAATTAAACTATTTCATTAAAAAAAATTAAATCATTTTTGATTTCATTAGCGAATTCCGTGCCTAATATAACAAATGAGTTCGTTCTGAAAATTAGTTTGGTTTTTCGCTGACTAACCAAAATGCAGAATCAATTCTGTTCCCCAACGAAATTGAATTGAATTGGATTCGTATCACTCATGCGTCCTGCACACATATTTAGAAGCAAACACATTTCACATTTGCGTTTCATCCGTAAAAATTTTACTCTCATGCGCGCAAAGAAGTTTCACTTCAGAAAATACAATTGCACCATGTTTTCCATCCGTGACGCAAATATTTTAAAGATTTGGACACAAATTGAATTTTAACACTGTGCAATTCTTATGTTAAGATATTAACATTTTTTTAAGCTTATGGCAGAGGTGAATTGGGAGCCAGTGTGAAAATTTAAAAATGTCGGAATATTCAAGAGCTCGATAGCGAATATTCGCCCAGCTCGACTACAAAAACATACATGACTAAATTTAAAGTAGTTGAAACTACTGCCTCTGTTAGGAAACAAAACAGCATTAAGAAAAATGTCAATAAAGAAATATTATAGCTCACTCCTTCAATGCATGGAGTGTGTTTTGAAAATTTCTACAACCGCCTGTAAGTATGCTTTATTTTTACTTACAGTTTGATGTAAATGTTACAGCTTTATCTGCTGCTTTATACTTTGTTGTCCTTGTTTTTGTTTTCTATTCTTTAATACATTCATATTTCTCTTAGTTACTTGCAACCACTCTACTCTAGGCTAACAGCAGTCTCGACGCATCATAGTGTAAATGTAATCGCTTGGGAACCATAAACTACAACAACAACGTCAACTTTGTCATCATTTCGGATAAGAAAAACAAGTTCTGCCTCATTTTTTGTTGTTGTTTATTTTTATTTTGTCTTAGGTTTTTTTCTAGTAGCTGGCAAGTCGTGATGTATGATGTCGTCATTTATTGCTGCACGTTCTCATTCAACTCCAAGCAAAAAGTTTCGTTATGAATCAGCAGCTACAAGACTTCTTTCTCTCCTTTACTTGCCGTTTTACGCATGCAAAAATTTCGAGAAGGACACATAAGCAGTGGGCTTAATAAAGTGGAGGAGTTTGGCAAATAAAGTTCAAGTTGTTGTTGATTCGTTAGGTATGGAGCACAAGAATTTTGAAATAAATAAATGTACTTGACAGATGATGGTTAAATTTAATTATCATCTTCTGTGACATTCCGGATTTGTTTTGGATGTTTGTGTTTTTTTTTTGTCCTGGAATTAAATTTATTATGTTTAGTCATTGATTAAAAATTTAATTTTATAATTTACAGCAGAAATTATTGTAATATTTATCAAGCTTGTGGTCGTTTTTTATAATATATTATTTCTTATAATTTTTATTCGATATTTCGTTAACAGCTTGTTAACAGCTGTTAACGAAATATCGAATAAAAATTATAAGAAATAATATATTATAAAAAACGACCACAAGCTTGATAAATATTACAATAAACTGATAAGGTCAATAAAAATAAATCAACATTTACAGCAGAAATTTTATGATTTACAAAAGGCTTTTTTTCCCCGGTAAGTCCCTGCAAGTGCTGGCATGCTGCAGATAGTGCTATCGATAGCTTTAAAATGTATCGATATCGATGTTATTATTTAAAATCCGCGAGGAATATGTGAAATTTCAGCTAATGTTGTGCCAATGATGTGTTGTATATTTACTGAATCAAGGTTTAAAATTTTCATACTAGTTATCAGTTTGATAATTGCATATGTCTATACAAATTTTCGATCACCCTTGACCTTGACGATCATTTCCAAAAACAAATACCACCCTATGTTATTCCCCGGATCTTAAACTATCTCTATGCCAAATTGCATCTAAATCGGTTCAGCGGCTTGAACATGAAAATGTAACAGACAGAGTTACTTTCAAATTTTTATTGTGGGTGCTGTTGGCTGAAGTAGTAGAACGCGAGACTATGAAGCGGAGGGCCCCGAGTTCAACTCCGCTCTGAGTCATAAATACTATGTTGAATTCTTCTGATCAGCATTAGTGCTGCATGGGTTGTGTTAGTTGTTGCCAGCCTGATTCAATGATGAAGGCATAGCACTGGTCACTGAACATAATTGGCAGCGACTGACACTATCATGTACTAAAAAGCAGAGTAATAACAGCACCCTCCTTCGTGGGTCCTGTAGCAAAATAAATTAGTCGGCAAAGTAAAAAGCTTTAAATACCTACAAAAAATTCTCAATCTTCTTATCTTTCTTCATCTGTCCCCTCAATACTATCCACTCCTTTGTAGTTCCGGCGCAATGTACTGCATATGTGGGGCTGGTTCCAGATAAAAAAAGAAATTTATTATATTGGTAAGAAAAAAAGTACAAATCATTATAAAAGTGCTAGTCATCATAAACAGTGCAAGTCATTATAAAAAGTGCAAGTTATTGTAAAAAGTGCAAGTCATCATAATAAGTGCAGGCCATTATTAAAAGTGCAAGTGATTTTAAAAAGTGCAAGTCATCGTAAAAAGTGCAACTCATTGTAAAAAAAGCAAGTCATTATTAAAAGTGCAAGTCATTATAAAAAGTGCAAGTCATCATAATAAGTGCAAGTCATCATAAAAAGTGCAAGTCATTATAAAAAGTGCAAGTCATCATAATAAGTGCAAGTCATTATAAAAAAGCAAGTCATTATAAAAAGTGCAAGCCATTTAAAAAGTGCAAGTCATTTTAAAAAGTGCAAGTCATTATGAAAAGTGCAAGTCATTATAAAAAGTGCAAGTCATCATAATAAGTCATAATAAGTGCAAGTCATCATAAAAAGTGCAAGTCATTATAAAAAGTGCAAGTCATCATAATAAGTGCAAGTCATTATAAAAAAGCAAGTCATTATAAAAAGTGCAAGCCATTCTAAAAAGTGCAAGTCATTATGAAAAGTGCAAGTTATTGTAAAAAGTGCAAGTCATTATAAAAAGTGCAAGTTATTGTAAAAAGTGCAAGTCATCATAATAAGTGCAGGCCATTATTAAAAGTGCAAGTGATTTTAAAAAGTGCAAGTCATCGTAAAAAGTGCAACTCATTATAAAAAAAGCAAGTCATTATAAAAAGTGCAAGTCATCATAATAAGTCATAATAAGTGCAAGTCATCATAAAAAGTGCAAGTCATTATAAAAAGTGCAAGTCATCATAATAAGTGCAAGTCATTATAAAAAAGCAAGTCATTATAAAAAGTGCAAGCCATTCTAAAAAGTGCAAGTCATTATGAAAAGTTCAAGTTATCATAAAAAGTGCAGATCATTATGCAAAGTACAAGTCATCATAATAAGTGCAAGTCATTATAAAAAAGCAAGTCATTATAAAAAGTGCAAGTCATTATAAAAAGTGCAAGTTATTGTAAAAAGTGCAAGTCATCATAATAAGTGCAAGCCACTATAAAAAGTGCAAGTGATTTTAAAAAGTGCAAGTCATCGTAAAAAGTGCAAGTCATTATAAAAAGTGCAAGTCATTATAAAAAGTGCAAGTCATTATAAAAAGTGCAAGTCATCATAATAAGTGTAAGTCATCATAAAAAGTGCAAGTCATTATAAAAAGTGCAAGTCATCATAATAAGTGTAAGTCATCATAAAAAGTGCAAGTCATTATAAAAAGTGCAAGTCTTTATAAAAAGTGCAAGTCATTATGAAAAGTTCAAGTTATCATAAAAAGTGCATGTCATTATGCAAAGTACAAGTCACCATAATAAGTGCAAGTCATTATAAAAAAGCAAGTCATTATAAAAAGTGCAAGTCATTATAAAAAGTGCAAGTTATTGTAAAAAGTGCAAGTCATCATAATAAGTGCAAGCCACTATAAAAAGTGCAAGTGATTTTAAAAAGTGCAAGTGATCGTAAAAAGTGCAAGTCATTATAAAAAGTGCAAGTCATTATAAAAAGTGCAAGTCATTATAAAAAGTGCAAGTTATTGTAAAAAGTGCAAGTCATCATAATAAGTGCAAGACACTATAAAAAGTGCAAGTGATTTTAAAAAGTGCAAGTCATTATAAAAAGTGCAAGTCATCATAACAAGTGCAAGTTATCATAAAAAGTGCAAGTCATTATAAAAAGTGCAAGTCATTATAAAAAGTGCAAGTCATTAGAAAAAGTGCAAGTCATCATAATAAGTGCAAGTCATCATAAAAAGTGCAAGTCATTATAAAAGTGCAAGTCATCATAATAAGTGCAAGTCATCATAAAAAGTACAAGTCATTATAAAAAGTGCAAGTCATCATAATAAGTGCAAGTTATCATAAAAAGTGCAAGTCATTATAAAAAGTGCAAGTCTTTATAAAAAGTGCAAGTCATTATGAAAAGTTCAAGTTATCATAAAAAGTGCAGGTCATTATGCAAAGTACAAGTCATCATAATAAGTGCAAGTCATTATAAAAACTGCAAGTCATTATAAGAAATGCAAGTCAACGTAATGAGTGCAACTCATTATAAAAAGAGCATGTCCTTATAAAAAGTGCAAATCATTTTGAAAAGTGCAAGTCGTTATGAAGAGTGCAAGTCATTATAAAAAGTGTAAGTCATTATGAAAAGTGCAAGCTATCATCAAAAGTGCAAGCCATTATGATAAGTGCAGGTCACTATAAAACATGCAACTCATTATAAAAAGCGAAAGCTTATGCGCTCATACCAGCGGGTATGAAGTATTAAAGTTGGGTTTTCCGAGAAGAGTATGTGAAACTTCAGCGAGTGTCAATGATACAAAATTTTCGATCTCAATGCACTACTCAATACGATCATTTCCAAAAACATATACTACCCTATGTTATTACCCGGATCTTAAACTATCTCTATGCCAAATTTCATTTAAATCAGTTCAGCGGCTTAACTTTGAAAAGGTAACAGACAGACAGGGTTACCATCATATTCATTATGTTAGCAAGGATAAACAAACGTTTATACCGCACAGTTACGATAAACAACCGAGAAAGAAATCTGCAATTGTTTTACGTACCTATTTGTTTAATGGAAAAGTGATTGTGTTACAATCAATAAATCAATACGTTTATAATTAATTCTGGCTTAAGAATTATGGAATTTTTTTATGGAATTTTAATTCGTAATGGTCTGCACAGCTCCTGCCATTGCACTGTTAATAACTTTTAACCCCCTTATTCATAAATATTATGAGAGTCTAATAACAGCGTAATAAAACAAAATTTCATAGGCAATTTGCTCTATTACACTCTTATAAGGCTCTCATAATTTTTATGAATAAGGGGGTAAGTCTAAAGTTCACCCGGTCTTTCAAATGGCCCCAGAGAATTCATTGTGACGGCATTTCCTTGTTCATTTTCGGAAAAAATACGGGCCTATGGTCAGGAGGCATGATCACAAACCGCAGCATATGGCCACTTTATTTGGATGCAATGGTGTTTTGAGGCGCATATGCTGCAATGTGTCTAATTGAAAAAGGGCCTCATCACTAAAGATGATTTTGTTGTAAAATGCCTTGCTTTCGTTCAGTTTTTCAAACAACCAATTCAAAAACGTTCGACGCAAACAATACGCGGCCGGCTTAAGTTCTTGGACGACTTGAATTTTATAAGAGTGAAGATGATGATTTTTATGCAAAATCTTGCGCAAAGTGCCTCTGGTGATGCCCAATTGTTGTGAACGTCGACGAGTTGATGTTCCAGGCTCATTTTCAACACTTTGCTATACAGCGGCCACTACGAGCATATTGTATTGGCCTGTTGTCCGTCAGCCTCGAACTGGGCGATTAAATTAAGTACAGCGGTCTCGCAAAGAGCCCGATTACGAAGAAAAGCTGGAATTTTGCGAAGTAACACAGTAACATTTTCATCAGTTTAATAATTAATTTTCACAATTGAAATTTTTTGCTCAAGAGTGTAGCGATCTATGGTTAAAATTTCCCAGTTTTTTACTAAATTATTGTCAAAGGATGACTGCTCAGTTCTTGACATTATGTCATTTAACAGCCGATTTACTTCCTAACCTCAAAGTTTCCCACCCTGTTTAATTGGCATTTGCCATTGAAAAACTGCTGAAGAATAAACAAGCTCAACTATTTTTTCCCAGCATATCATTTCTGAGCGAAAAATACTGCTGCATGCGAACCACTGCAACCAGCTAAAAAGAATGTGTTGTTCATGGTAACCAAAAAAGCCCATAAAAAATACATATAACAAACAAAAAATTCTATAACATATTTGTTTTTGTATGTTTATATTTGTGCTAACGCAGCTAGTCTTATTCACTTCGCTTTAGCGAAACATCGCTTTACTGAAAACACCCTATTACTGAAAACCAAAAGCAAGCCCTCAACTACGTTTTGTATGACAGTTACATCGCTTTAGTGAAAAAATAGACAATGACAAATTTATTTATTGGAAATCGATTGCATAACTTAAGGCTGAAAAAATTGCGTATGTTTTTTCAGTGAAAAAATTAAATGGCAAAATGTATTTGTCCTTTTCGCTCTTACGTACTTTATTGTATTTTTCTATTATATTGTGAATGCAAGTGGCTACACATTTTCGGGGAATTCAGCAGCACGCTTAACTGTAACAAATTTCAGTAATCCGAACTACGTTTTAGAGAAAAAAATCGAATAACTGAAAAAAATTTAGTTTTGTTTATTTCCAGTAAAGCGGAGACGACTGTATTTAAAAGTGTATACGTTTATTAAACATGTTGAAAGTTTGCATAGTTTTAGGCGTTTTCATTTCTGAGCGAAAAATATTGCTGCATGCGAACCACTGCAACCAGCTAAAAAGAATGTGTTGTTCATGGTAACCAAAAAAGCCCATAAAAATACATATAACAAACAAAAAATTCTATAACATATTTGTTTTTGTATGTTTATATTTGTGCTAACACATACAATCAAACAAACCAGGCAAAAGACTGCTAGAAGGATGACTACAATGCAAAAAAGAAGAGAATACAAATAATAATAACGATTTTAGGTCAAGGCCATGCTCTATGGTAAAACTGCAAAAAAAAAACTAAAAAATACAATCAAAAACACATCCAATTATGTATGTACATATGTATGTGTGTATGCACATAACTATATTCCATACAAAGATCATTTTTAATGAATGCAAATTATATGCATATTTGAAATAAATTTTTCCTACGTAAGCGGAAGCGTATTAGAAATATTGAAGGAATAAACATGTATTTGTATGCATGTTATTGTGTCTTCTTCTGCAACAATTTCAATTAAAATCGAAAACATTTAAGTAATTTTAAAATTTACGTAGAAACGATTTAAATAAAATAAACAAGTAAATTAACACTCCAATTTATTTGTACAAACTTCATCATATATGTAAATACGCAAGTATTTTTATGTTGACCACCTAAAAGTATGTGACATTTTATGCCTATTTATTAGTTGGTCATTTGTAGTTATAACTTTTGCTTGTATGCGTTTGATTATTTCCTTGCATTCGCCTTACAGCTTAAATATTTTATATCAATATTTTAATAATACCTACATGCATATACACATGAACTCGTATGCATGTGTGTACGTAAGTATATATGTAAGAATTAAAACAGCGTAAAAACAAATTTACAACATTAATGAACTTCAATTTATTTCGTTTTCATTTCGTTCTATGTGATTTGGCTAAAAGTGATTTTTTCTTTTATGGAGCAAATAAATACACGTGTAGCTAAATAAATTCCCGACACATTGAATTTGTTGTTGTGCGGTATTTTTTACGCTTGTTTTTCGGATTTTTTGCTCTGGTCCTTTTTAGTTTTTGTTCTTGCAACCTCGAGAAAACTTATTTCAACCGTTTCGCTCTTTTCCATCGCTCTAGTCGTCTAAAAGTTTAGAGCATAACTTTTGTAAAAAAACCTGTTTTTAAAAAAGCTTTTTCCAAGAGCATATGAGAGCACACGTTGAACTCTGTGAAAATAACAGTGTCCCAAAAATACCGTTTCGTTTTTCTTTTTTGCTACCCCTCTGTGGCTAACGGTAGTCCCATTTCATAATGTAAACAACTACCCCTTACAGCGAGGGTTTTTTTCATTAGTTTTGTTGCAATTCGTTTATTTTAATTTGGTGGTTATTGTTGTTAGTGACATCAGGGTTGGGT
Organism: Linnaemya tessellans; assembly: GCA_951800035.1. Classification (NCBI taxonomy): domain Eukaryota; kingdom Metazoa; phylum Arthropoda; class Insecta; order Diptera; family Tachinidae; genus Linnaemya; species Linnaemya tessellans. The sequence goes on along the minus strand of OX637534.1, from coordinate 26,680,766 downwards.
CTTTGAACATTTTCTTTACGGTGTTCACTGCAATCGAAGGGGTAGTTTTAGTACTTTTAATTACGAGTTGTGCAAATGTCGTGTCAGAGAACATCTCAGCTTCATTTCAGCGTCATAAAAGCTTACAAATTTTATTTTTAAGGAGTGTAGGCTTAAGAAATACAATTTGTTAAATATTTACACTATTTTTTCCATGAAATATGTTACTTCAACGCCCACTAAAGAGGGAAGGGTCCAAAAATGGATTTTTTGAATTTTCTGGCTTCAAGTTCAACGCTTTGGACCTTCTTTGACAAAATAAATATATCATTTGCTTAATAAAATTAAAAAAAAGACAAGTAAAAACGTTATATTCGACCGGGTCGAATCTTAAATACCCTCCAAATATTTAATAAGTAAATTTAAAATGTTTAACCTGGTGGGACAGAGTTTCTTTAAGACATCTCTGTATCCAATTTTAAATCTCTATTTTGACAGAGTCGTTCCGGGAAGGATCGTAGGGGAGACGTTCCACCTCTCTAAGATCAGAGCACATCTCAGCTTATTATAGGCTTAAGGAATAAAAATTGTTCAATATTTACACTATTTTTGCATATAATATCGTACGTCAACGCCCAATTAAAGAGAGCGGGGTCCAAAAATAGACTATATCATGTTTTCAACAGACGAATTTTATGGGCATTGCCACATCGTCTTAGACTTCATCACTGATCAAGAATATAATTACTTTATGGGGTTTAATTCTCTATGGCGGAGTCGCTCTGGCAAGGGCTGTGGGGGAGACATTTCACCTTTGTCATAAAATTCTAAAAATAAATGTGTGGGATAATTAAATACAAAATTTAAAAATATATATTTTTTTGATAGGGTCATCTAGGGGGCAAAGGGGGAGGAGGAGGCAGGGCAGAGTAGTACCAGGTTACGTCACAGCTTCGTCATTAAAGCTTAAAAATGTTATTTTCTAGGAATGTAGGCTTAAGTAAAACAATTTGCTAAATTTTTACACTATTTGGCATATAATAACGCCCATTAAAGGGTTCGGGGTCCAAAGATTAATTTTTTTTGTTTTATGGCTATAAGTCTAACGCGTTGGACTTCTTTCGACATAAAAATATGGCATTTGCTTAGCAAAATTACAAAAAAAAACTTTAAAAATTATGTTGCTTTTTAGAGGTTGGTTTAGTTCTTCTTAGGGGAACTTTTTTCCTTCTTTCCCGATTTAGCCCATCTGCGAACTTAACCTATGCTATCCTTCAAGATATATTTATACCAAATTTTAAGAGTCTAGCTTTTTTCGTTTGGACTGAATCGTGATTTCCACAGACGGACGGACGGACCGACATTCTCAAATCATCTTAAATTTCATCACTAATCAAGAATATATAGACTTTATGGGTTCTTAGATGGATATTTCTCTGCGTTGCAAATGGAATGACAAAGTGAATATACTCTCCATATTCATTTTTGCAGGGTATAAAAATCATTAAAAATTATTATTTTTTGCGGTTTAGTTCTTCTTAGGTTAACTTTTTTCCCCCTGTCCCGATTCAGCCCATTTACAAACTTGGCCTGTGCTATCCTCCAAAATTTACTTATACCAAATCATCTTTTCGTTTGGACTGAATCGTGATTTCCATAGACGGACGTGGCTAGATCGTCCTAGATTCAGATCAGTGATCAAGAATATACTTTATGGGGCCTCAGAGGGATATTTCGCTGCGTTACACATGGAATGAGTATATCTGCCATTTCTATTTGGAAAAAAAATGTTCGCCTTACATTCTTGTTCAGATGTCACCTAAAATTCTTCCGAACAAGGTAACAATCCTTTCCCTCGTAAGTGAACACTACATTGCCATTTAAAGATAAGTGTGAATTTTGCTCCGTTAGAATACAAAACACCGTTAAATATGCTCATTTATTATTTACAACATGACTATCATTCCTTCCTTATTTCGTCTTAACAAGTTGAAGTAAAAAATATGTTCGCTTGTTTAATCTTAAACTGTTAAAACACGCTAAGAATATATCTATTCTATCAAACAATTTAGCTGACAAGAAAAAGAGAAAATATTTTGAAACTTCTTTAACAAAAATTTCAGTGTTAGTAACGAGCATTTCCACACGCCATAGAAAAGTTTTTGTGCACGCTGCCAGTGGATGGTTTTGCTGTTGTTCGCTTTGCTCTTGCACCCGCCAAGGATTTATTTGCTTAAAGACATTCCCGCTTCATCTTGCATTATTTCTACGCTTTATTATTATATTTTTTAGGAAATAGCATCAGTGTTGCAACATCATCCCCTTATGAAGGAATGCAACAGCCAGTAGCAGATCAGACAACTTTAAATGTCTTTTAACATTTTTATTGTTTGCATTTTGTTTTTTTAGTTGTTGTTCACATGCAGCAGCCTTAAAAAGCTTACAGAAATCGTGAATTGCTTACAAAATGTATTAATAATAAAATAAAAATCAAAGCAGCTACAATAATTTACAGTCGATAACATAACATGCTTTACTGAAAAAAATTACTAAAAGCGATACAAATCCCCGCAATGATTTTAAACGCAGCTAGTCTTATTCACTTTGCTTTAGCGAAACATCGCTATACTGAAAATACCGTATTACTGAAAACCAAAAGCAAGCCCTCAACTACGTTTTGTATGACAGTTACATCGCTTTAGTGAAAAAATAGACAATGACAAATTTATTTATTGGAAATCGATTGCATAACTTAAGGCTGAAAAAATTGTGTATGTTTTTTCCGTTAAAAAATTAAATGGCAAAATGTATTTGTCCTTTTCGCTCTTACGTACTTTATTGTATTTTTCTATTATATTGTCAATGCAAGTGGCTACACATTTTCAAGGAATTCAGCAGCACGCTTAACTGTAACAAATTTCATTAATCCGAACTACGTTTTAGAGAAAAAAAATCGAATAACTGAAAAAAATTGAGATTTCTTTATTTCCAGTAAAGCGGAGTCGACTGTATTTAAAAGTGGATACGTTTATTAAACATGTTGAAAGTTTTGCATAGTTTTAGGCGTTTTTGTTTTCTATAAGCCACAATTTATTGTACTCCAGGATTTTGGTGTTGATAAAAATTGAGAATTTATAGGATTCTTTTGCCAACTGTTGAACGTTTCGGTCGTTTTTCGAAAGAGCTCAAATAATAAAAAAAAATTAGTTTTTGTTGGTTTATATTGCTTCTAGAAAGTTATTAGGAGCCCCTACATTGTATTATGGTCATAGACTATTTAAGCTAGAAAATAGGAAAAATCAGACCAAGGGGAAATAAGTTCCCCTTAGAAGAACTAATCCTACCTCTGAAAAATTAAATTCAGTTTTAAGTTCATCCGTACTTTTGTTTAGAAAACGGAACTGTTAATGTGGGCGATTGTTCAGAAACCTAAACATGGATTCAGGATATCGTAAAATGCGATTTTTTCCCTGCCCCTTTTTGTGGGCGGTGACATTAAATATTATTTGCAAATATAATGTAAATATTTAAAGGAATGAATTACTTACGCGTTATTAGTATACAAATTAAATTTTTCAGCTTTTATAGGAAGGGGGAAGGAGGTATTCCTCTAACCCCCTCTCCAAAACGCCTCTGTTAACCGTACGATTCATAACCAGCAAAACTCCTTTAATTTCATAACCTGGCACCCGGGTACCCGAAGTAGGTTGTTTTGCGTTTATTGAAATAAAATAATATTTTCCTGTAAATATTTTTGTTGTTGATTATATTTTGCGTTCTCAACTGTACAAATTTGATATTTGGAAAAAAAAACTGGTTTCTGTTCGTATATAAGTACCTAAAGCAGGGAAAGGCAAATGCAGGGCGCGGCGCCTTTTCATTTACTCTTCTGTTACGTACGTGTGTACACGTATTGTAGAGATGTAAACAACTTTAATCAGTCTAGTTTCAGCATTCAAACAGGCAGGTTGTGTTTATCGCATACTTTAAGAATCAGCGTTGCCAGAAAGCAATGCGAGTCCGATCACAGTTGAGAAATCTTTATGAAAAAAATGTTTGCTGATTCTAGTACAGGGAAAGGCTTTGGCGAAAAGTATGAAGAGATGCGGAAAATTGTGAATGACATTCCCTTATGACCACCTGGTGTTTTGTTAACAATTTGAACCACAATTCATTGTGTTCATTACATTCAAACTTTTTGCAAATAATGCCTGTTGGTGAATAATGCAATGAAAAATATATATGTACGTATGTGTATTTGCATTACTCTTTGTCAAATGTCCTACAAAACCTTCTTATTTACACACCATCACTGCATACAGAGCCACAAACATCATTTTGCCCCAATGCCATGCCGATACTAATTTTCTAATATATTGCAAATACCCATAATAAAATTAAGTTAGTTTTTGGAGATTTTAAAGTTTTAATTGGGGAGAAGTGACGAAAGTTGATTGGCAATACCGATTCGTGGTGAGAGCGCAGAGAGTAATAATTAATACAATCGCAAAATGTAATAGTATAGGTTGCCTTTCCCTGACCTAAAGCATAGATGATCAAAAATAAAAATGAGATGTATTAGCGCTCGCTCTCGCAACCCTAACTCCCAGCAAACATATTGGCAAACACCTAAAACAAGTTTCATAACGATATGAATAAAAAGGTGTTTTTAACAGAGACAGTAACCATTATAATGTTTTTTCAAATAAATTATTTTTTAATGAATAGCTTTGATGAATATTGTATTGTAGTGTTTTGTAAAATAAATTCAATAATGGCTTTTATTTTTTGTGTGTTTAATTGTAATTGAATCGTGTGTGTTTACTGTGCTTTGTTCAACAAAACCCAACAACAATGCTTAATAAATTCCTGAAAAATATGACGATACTCCGACGCATGTGTTTTCGTCGCTTGCTCAACGACGAATGAATGAGTTTTTAAAAGAGCGTAACAAATGTGTATGAACAGGGCTGCCAGAAATGCCGATTTATCGGCATTTTGACGATTTTTTCTCCAAAAATTTCAATATGCCGATTTGCCGATTTTACCCCTAAAAAATGCCGATTTTTTAATAATAGTGTGGAACATCTTTTATTATATAATTCTATTATTATATAATTCTTCTTTTAATAACAATTCAATTGCCTTGTTTTAGGTGTGCACGAAATTCCGATGTTCCTTAGAAAATAAAACTTTAAAAGAAGGAATTCTTTATTCTAAAGATTATTTGAAAATGAAAAACTCTAATTGCGAAATAAATAACGATTTAATAAAAATGTCAAAATCTAATATATATGATTGACTTATGAAAACCACATTATTTCCAATTTTTGTATTATATTTACGAATTTTGTTCAAACATTTTAGGATAATATTCTAAATTTTTAATTGTATATTGTAACTCCTATTTTAGAACCTACGAGTAGAGTTAATTTTTAGGAAATTCTGAAATATAATAGCAAAATTTTGAAATACTATTGGAAAAGACGTACATATTTTAATTGGAACGAAGTTCCTTATGAGACGTTGCGGAGGGGTTCCCTAACCGGTAAGAAACGTCCGTAACGTAAGATATTTTGTTTCTAACTCAATGTTTAAGACGTATGAGTAATACAATTCCATACAAACAAATATTAATCATACGCAGCCGGGCCGTGACAGAATTCAATTTCGTTTGGGAACAAAACTGATTCTGTATTTTCGTTGATCGGCGAAAAGAAAAATCCTAATAAAAAATGTATACCCGAATAATTATTTTCTTTATACCTCGAATAGAACTTAAAATTAATATTTTTATAATAAGGAACTGCGTTCCTATCCGGTGTCCCACGACACCACACATCTTTTTTAATTATTTTATACTGTTTTATAAAAAGCAAGTTGATCTTATGAATTTTTTTTAAGTAAAAGTCATTCTAAATGAATAAAATAATAAATCGTTTCTTTTAAATTGCCAATTGGGAGATTAAACGAAACCCCAAAATAATTTCAAAACTTGTGAGGTGCAAATTTATTGATCTATACATGCTGTTTTATGTATAATATTTAATAAATTATATTGAATTGTTTTTGTTTATATTTCAAAATAAGTTTTTTAATTAATGCCGATTTTTTGCGGATTTCAAGAAATGAAAGTGCCGATAATGGCGATTTTTTTTGGGAAATTTGCTGATTTTTCACGAAAAATTTCTGGCAGCCCTGTGTATGAATTATTTTCAAACAATTGTTGTATGGGCTGAACATCTATGACCTAAAGCGACACAAGTAGGCAGAAACTGGTTTTATGTAAGGGTTGTTTATTTGCTTATTTTGCTTATTTTCGGTACCTACTTGCTTAATTGCTTTTGAATTAGATAGCAGATGTTCATTTGTGTCGTAAAATTGAAATATTTCATTTGCTTCGCCAGTCTGTGTTGAATATTTGAACAGTGAAGTTGGTGAAAAATGAGCCGCAACGACCGATATTTGTCTACAAGGGAATACTGGAATTTGAGTGATGAAGCAAGAAGCACATATATTCAAAGTTTATTTGAGGAAGCGACTCAAGATGAGGACCTTGAAGTGGACCCTGTGGAAGACAAAAATGAAGGAAATGTGTCCTATACTGGCGAAGTTTCGGAATCAGAGAATGAAGATTTGAATGTTGACAACGCAAACGAAATTGCAGCTGCTATTGACGCACCAGAGGAAATTTTCTTTGATGATGAAAGTGAAGATGATGATATGCAAGAATAAGCACCAACAACAAACCCAGCAGACTACATGACTGCACGTGACGGCACACAATGGCCGTCGTAGTTGCCAACAAGTTGCCAACAAGTGAGAAGTCACAATATATTCAGAGACCGCTGTGGTCCAGCGCGGATTACTGAAAATATGACGCTTTTGCAGTGTTTCAAATCATACCTCACAGTGGAAATGGTGGATATAATAGTGCGCCACACAAATAGAAAAGCGCATGCCACATATAATGCGTACAATGAAGCGAATCCCAATAGACGTCAGTTGAAGTGGAAAGACACGACAATCAACGAAATTTATGCGTTCATTGGAATGATTTTGATGGCTGGCACAAATCATTCTAATGACGAAAACGCAAGAGATTTGTGGACGTCACAGGCTCACCCAATATTCCGCGCCACCATGGGAATAAACAGGTTTTTCGATTTGCTGCGTTTTATGCGGTTTGACGACCTCAGAACACGGGTAGAGCCGCAGCGTCAAGACAAAGCGGCGCCAATTCGCGATATTTGGATAATGCTCAATGCAAATCTTGCCAGATATTATGTGCCATCAGAATATTTGACCATTGATGAACAATTATATCCATACCGTGGTAGAACCAAATTCACCAAATATATACCCTCGAAGCCAGCAAAATATGGCATAAAAGTATGGTGGATTTGCGATGCCAAAAACTCATATCCACTTCATGGCCAAATATATATTGGCAAACAAGAAACTGGTCGTGAAGTTGGTGTTGGCGAAAGAGTGGTGAGAGATTTAGTTGGGCCATACTACGTTAGCGGACGAAATATAACAATGGATAATTTTTTTACGACGCTGCCGTTGGCTAGGCAACTAAAAGTAGAAAAGCTCAGCATTGTGGGTACACTCCGCCGCAACAAAGCTTACATCCCTGCGGAGATGAAAGAAGACAAAAAAAAGACGTTGGTTCAAGTTTATTTGGCTTCTACAACAACGTAACACTGCTCTCATATAAGCAGCGGAAGTCCAACTCGGTCATCCTTCTTTCTAGTATGCATGATGATGCGCAAATTGACGATAATGGGAAACCAGAAATTATAAATTTTTATAACCAAACAAAAGGTGGGGTGGACGTATAACCAAACGCTCCAAGAATACACGACCCAGCGACAAACAAGAAGATGGCCGATGGCATTTTTCTATAACATCATTGATGTGAGCGCATTTGCATCACACATCATATATTATGGAAATAATCCAACTGCACGATACACCACGACGCGCAGGAAGAATTTCCTGCGTCAACTGGCAGAAAACCTGTGCATTCCTGTTATAGAAAATAGAATTTCAAATGTGCAAAGCGTGCGCCAATTTTCAACAAAAAATGCAATTGAAAGCATCATCGGAAGGCCGTTGGAGAGTGTGCTTTGTGCTGCAGGTCCGTCAACATCTCCGTCAGCACGACAAAGGGGCAGAAAAGTACATACGGGCGTGTGCTACATGTGCAACCTTCTTCCAAATAAGCGCAGAAGAAAAACTAGAAAAAATTGCAGCATATGTAGCACGCCGATATGCGATGAGCACGCCATAACAATTACTAAATGCTACAATTGCCACAATAACAACGATAGTGATTCGGATGAATTATAATATAATATATATAAAATATGATAAATAAAATAAAAAAGACATTTATTTCCAATAAAAACAACACAAAAAAAACGTTTTTTCATTTACATGTCAGGCATTTACATAGGAATTGCATTAGGGTACCCGGGGACCCGGTTGTGTGTTTATGGGGGTAAAACATTTAAAATCATTTTTTAAAGAAAATATTGAAAATATTTTGAATTTTTTCTTATTTAAATCTTAGTTTAGCCAAAATCTCTCATGATTCGGAGTTTTATGTCCATATCTCAAAAATTATAGGCACAGCAGCACTTTAAAGTCAAAAAAGGTACGCGGGTACCCGGTTATGAATCGTAGGGTTAAAACATTTTTTTGCTTGTTTCCAAAAAATATTTATATTTAAGCTTTTATGTCAAGGGAGGCTGTCTTCCCAATGCCAAACCAATCCCCAAACACAGGTATTGCCACTGTTCCTTCCCGCCAATTTATGCCAATTTATTTTGAAAGTCTTTAAACACTGTTTTAACCATCTCTTTGACATTTTGAAATTTCGCACAAATTTCTGACTAAAATTTCAATTTCTCTTCAACGGGCGTAGCATTAGATCCCTGTAATATTTGGAATAACTCTAACCTTGCATACACTTTTTCCATTTTACTCTGGAAGCTTCAAAAGGGTTCTGACAATAAATTTGTTCAATAACCACAATATATATAGCAAAAAGCTGAGTACCTGCAGGCCAGATCTGTTTATTTTTTATATATTTTTGTCTTTGTTTTTAATAATAATGAAAAAGTCTATTGAAACAGGTACATTTATTTTGCTCCATCAAATAACGCCAATTGCAATGCAGCTGCACCGTTAGCTACGGTTCTTAGCTATAGGGGTGTGGGAGAATTACTGTTTCGCATATCTTTTTTTACACATTAACAACAGTGTTATGCATTAAACACATTCACGACAGCAGGGTGCACGAACACCGACTACAAACGCCATTGGCTGCAATCGTCGCCTCGTAGTCAGGTACTTAATTATTTTTGAGACGGCAGCTACATTGTCAACATCTCATTTCAGTGGTGTTACGTTCATATATAAAAAAGCGCTTATTCTAAATCTATCTATAGATCGAAACAAAATTAATAATAAAACACTTTATTTGTTTATAGCTCTTTATTGTTTTTGCATTTGTAATAAATACATTTTGATGTCCCTTTTTTGTAATGGTACTATGAATATGAGTTTAAGAGTTATTTCATTTTTTATCGATAACGACTATCAAATATATACAAAATTAGAGTATTCAAAATAATGGAATTTTTAATTGAAAAGTCAGATGCAAAATTTAAAAATTTAATAATACATCCAATATGTGAATAGATTTGAAAAATATATCTAACAATAGAAAGACATTTTGAAATGATACCCATATCGTTTATATTGGGCCTATATTCTAGGAGTTATTACCAAAAAAAATAAATATTATAATAATATATCAAATTACAAAATAAAATCCGGGAGAGAACGAAAAAAGTAAATAAATAAAAATTACAAAATAATTTTTATTCTTGAAAGGTCTATTACATTTTTTTATATATTACAATTTACATATTCTTGAACAGTTTCAAAATATTTTTAAACGCTTATTTACTTAAGATGTTTCACTGTATTGGCAGCACTAATTTATTTATTGTCGCCTATGAAAATAGAAATTAGTTTCATTTGACTCCAACCACAAAAGTAGCACGGACAACAACCTGCCGTGTAGCCGTTAAAATACTCATTCCAATATAAGCACGTGTATTCTATTTCTGACAGGTTGTAGTCGGTAGCCTGCTGTCGTGAATGTGTTTAAAGTATTACGCGTGATAATTTAAATAACAAACAATTATTAACAACTGAAACATTTTATGGCTGCCAAAATGGTTTCATACTCATGCAAAATGATCAAAAACAGAAAAAAGGTGAAATTTTCAAAAAATTCCCCCAAAAATGGCGCGAAAATGCACAAGGTTTTTCTTTCCTGTCTAAAGTAGAGATTTCATATTTTATAGCGAACTATAACATTTTTACGAACTCGATGGAAATCGCTTTCAAAAACCTTTTGATAGATTCTCTTGTCATCTGCTGAAAGTATCGGTTGTTTTTTAAAAACCTCAAATACATTAAACATTTTTTCATTTGTTTATTCTGTAACAAAAAAATTATAAAAATTTTCTTTGCTTTCAAAAAAAAAAATTTAACAATATATTGGATTTCTAAGAATTTCTAATAAAATTGATGTGATGGAAAAAGATCCGTTGTTAAATCAGTTTGGTGGTCGATCTCCTAATAATATGATGAAAAATAAAATTACAACCAATAAGGAAGCATCAGCCAGTGCGGGAGCAATCATGTTCTTTGTTGAAAACAAGTTCAACTGAATATAAATTAGGGCCTATTTCTCATTGTCGAACGAATTCTTGCTTTCGTACAAATATACTTAAAACAAAAACAAAATTTTATAAATTGTTTTTGTTTCAAATGTATTTATGCGAAAGAAAGAATTCATTCGACGATGAGAAATAGGCAGTTAATCTAGGAACAGTGTTCCTTACAAGAAAGATGCTGTTAGCAAGTCCCATCTTGAACTGCAATTATGAATGACGATTTAGAAGAGGGTTTAAATACACAAATACCAGAAACAAATCGGGGAGAAGAAATGCCTTCTTTAGATGATGAATTCCAACTGGTGAAGAGCAAAAAAAGGAAATTTCAAGGTGATGTAAGAATTGATTTGTCTCCGTCTACCACCATCATATCAGAAAGTATGAGTTAATCTCATCCTTGCATTGTAGCACACACCGTGATGGAACCGCATAATTCCTCAGGGACTCGATGACTTTCCTACTATTCGTGAATATACTGGTAGCCTGTTATCGATTTCCTTCAACCATTTTATCCCTTCCGCAATAGCCGCGATCTCAGTCTGAAATACTGTGTTATGATCTGGCAGGCGGAAGTTATAGGGTTCATTGTACTGGGAAGGTTCGTGGAAGCATAGAGATAGTATGGGTTCCGGGACATCAAGGAATACCTGGAAATGTTGAGGCAGATAGGCTAGCAAGAATGAGAGCATTAATGGCAAATACCACACTAGATAATCCGAAGCCATTTCAGGTTTTTAAGAACGAACTAAAGTAATGGTCTATGGAATTGTATACAAGAGATTGGCAGCACTCTACCGTAGGCAGGGTGACTAGAATTCTATCTGGAGACCCAGATGGTAACAGGACAAACGTGATCCTAACATTGACATAGAGCGTCAAGGGATCACCTGGCACGCATGGGTATTGTTGACGATATAACATGCAGGTCCTGTCAGGAGGATGACGAAACACTGGGGCACCACTTGTGCTACTGTCCGGGTTTTAGTCAAATAATAAACATTTAATCAGGAGATTATACACGAGATGGAAGTTCTTAGGAGATCTAGTTGGAGAGACTTAAGAAAATACATTGAAGAAACTAGGCTCTTATTGTAATCAAACCCAGAGGTTTTCCATGACTTTAATGGAGGCTCCCTATAACAGAATGGTAACTCCTTATAATAGAGCGCACAACAGTCCTATGAGGCCTAGGTGTAATCCTGAACGGATTGGGATAGCCCTTGCTTATGCCACTCTTTTCAACCTAACCTAACCTAACCTAGGGACCCATCCGCTCATTCGGAGATGATGCAGTTGCTTAAAGATAAGGAAATTCCTTCTTATAGTTTTATTCCTAAGGAGTATAAACGTCAAACTGTTTATATGTATGTAGAGGACTATACATACTTTAGATCTGAGGTTAGCAAAATTAAAGCTGAAATCGATAGGTTAGTGCCAGATACTGTTGATTCCGTTGTGAAATTTTCCACTGAATATTCAAAGAGGCAGGGTATTGATATTTGCTTAGTTTTAATGTACCTGAAACCGAATCGCAGAGTAAATGAGCTACTTAGCTTAAAGTTTATTTGTAATCAAGTAATATCTTGGTAAAAGCCAAAGACGAGTACTAAGGTGCCACAATGTTGGAGATGTCAGCGATGGGGTCATTATTCCAAGAATTGTAGTCGACCATTTTCGTGTTTAAAATGCAATGAGAATCATGCTCCTGGGGAATGATCTTTTACCCAAAATAGTAATGTATACTATTATAATTACAGGGGTTGTCCCGCTTACAAGAAGCACATTTCTGTTAGGAGAAAATCTTTACAGGAGTCAAGGAACAGGAAAGAACAGGCTGCAAGTAATATCGGGAGGGCATTAATCGAGTCTAATATTGTTGCAAATAAATTATTTGCAAGTTTATTTAATGAGGCTACAACGCAGGTGAAACCAAGAAAGCCTGCTTTAATTCAGGAGCTTATGAGGGTAGTGGCGTTACTTTGTTGTACAAGCACATTAGCGTTGGAACATAAAGTTGGGGATTTTTTGCAGACGTATAAGTCACTTACAGAAGATCGGGCGAAGAAGGAGTGCTTGATATTAATTAAGGATATTCAAGATGTATGTATATGGTCCGTAATTCTATGAATTTAGTTACTTTCAATGTTGGTTATCTTATCCACATAGGTAGGATACCCTCCAAATATTTGGTAAGTAAATTTGAAGTGTTTAACTTGGTGGGACAGAGTTCCTTTATATAATATCGTAGGTCAACGCCCACTAAATTGGGAGGGGTTCAAAAATAGACAATATCATTTTTTCCACAGACGAACGTATGGGCATTGCTAGACCGTCTTAGACTTCATCACTGATCAAGAATATATATACTTTATGGGGTCCAATTCTCTTTGGAGGGTATTAAAACTGGATTTTGGCGGGGTCGCTCGGGCAAGGGCTGTGGGGGAGACATTTCACCTTTGCCATAAAACTTTAAAAATAAATGTTTGGAATAATTATATACAAAATTCAAAATTTTTTTTATATCGTCATTTAGGGGCAAAGGGGGAGCAGGGATTAGGGCAGAGTAGTACCAGGTTTCGTCTCAGCTTCCTCATTAAAGCTTAAAAATGTTATTTTCAAGGAATGTAGGCTAAAGTAAAACAATTTGTTAAATTTTTACACTACTTTTGAATATAATAACGCCCAATAAACGGGGCGGGGTGCAAAAATTATTATTTTTTATTTAATGGCCCTAAGTCTAACGCGTTGAGCCTTCTTTAATATAAAAATATATCATTTGCTTAACTAAATAACAAAAAAGTTTTAAAACTTATATGTATGTATTATTTCTTAGAGGTTGGTTTAGTTCCTCTTAGGGGAACTTTTTTCCCTCTTGCCCGATTTGGCCCATTCCCGAACTTAACCTGTGCTATTTCAAGATATGTACTTTAAGGGGTCTCAGATGGATATTTCGCTGCGTTACAAACATAATGACAAAGTGAATATGCCCTCCATATTCTTTTTTGGAGGGTATAAAAAGTTATTTATGATTCTATTTATTATACCCTCCAAAAAAGAATTTGGAGGATATATTCACTTTATCATTCCGTTTGTAACGCAGGTAACTGACGTTGTTTTTTTTGTTGTTTTTTACTAACTAAAACTGTGTTATAATTTAGGAAGAACCGAGGGGATGATGCTGCCGACGGCGCTGCTGCTGGTGTGTCGGACGTAGCTTCATACGGGCAAGAGGACACCGACTCAGTCTCAGACATGGTGGGTGGCTTCTTTGAACGGATGGCAGTCGCGGATGAGGACACTGACGCTCTCTTGGAATCCAGCGAAGAGGACGCCAACACCACCGTAATTGCGCTCCATGATGGTGAAGGTGACGCAAATAAACCTTCACCACTCTAAAGCAGCATCCGCTGCGATGCTCCTCCGGGTGGTAGAGAGGAAGGAGGAGCTGGTTATGGTCCAGGAACCCGGGGTCCACCAAGGACGGGTTCATGGACTGACACTAAAGGGCTACAAGTTATTGTTTGCCAAAGGCACAGGTAATATTAGATCTTGTATCTTGGCTAAAAACTCTTTGCGTATCTTTATCCTATCTGATTTCAGTGATGGGGATACTGTAGCAGCTGCTCTGGAGACCCCGTCCGGTACGGTTTGGCTGGTCTCGAGCTATATGGCGCATGACCATGCGGGCAGTCCACCAAATGGCAAGGTGCGTGGCATTGTGTCCAGGGCGACTGGTCGACATACAAAACCTCGTTGAATCGCTTCAAGAATCTTGTCAGAAACGCAAAAAGGAGGTCTTGGAGGGCTTTCTGCAGTAATGTGGAGGGTTCATCTGAAACCAACAGGCTGTGTAAGATGCTATCAACCGTACCGGTTGTACCCAGCTACATATAGAAACCCTGTGGTAGCTGGACCATGAGTAGTCAAGAGACGCTGAGCGTACTACTCGACACTCATTTTCCTGGTAGCCAGGCTGCACCTTTAACAGGCACTGTCGATGGCAGCTTGTCGACAGGCGCAGTCACAACTCCATTGGATATGGATAGGCTCCGCTGGGCTGTACACAGCTTCGATCCGTTCAAATCTCCGGGACCAGATGGAATAATTCCAGCGGATCTACAGAGAAATGCGGACATTGTCCTACCTTGGCTCACGGTAATTTACAGTGAATGCCTTAGGAGGGCTTATATACCTATATTTTGGCGTACGTGCAAGGTTGTCTTTATCCCGAAGAGGGGTAAGACGTCACACACCAAGCCTAAAGACTTCAGACCGATAAGTCTTACTTCTTTTTTACTCAAAACTTTAGAAAGGGTAATTGATATTCATCTGAGAATGACCATTCCGAATGAGCTTCTCTCCAAATCACAGCCCGCCTACACTAAAGGCAAATCTGTGGAAACGGCACTACATTCTCTAGTGGGCCACATAGAAAAATATCTTGAGTATAAGGAATTTACTATGGGGGCTTTTCTGGACATAGAAGGTGCTTTCAATTATGTCAACCCCGATTCCATCATCAATGTGATGGTAGCAGTAGGGATTGATGAAAATTTATGCCGGTTTGTTAGAAACTTACTAACTTTCAGGGAAGCCAGGGCCTCGATTGAGGATGTCACTTAGTATAGGGCAGTCTATCGGGGCACTCCACAGGGAGGTGTTCTGTCACCTCTGTTGTGGAACCTGACCATTAATTCGCTTTTGCTAAGTCTAGAACGCAGACAGATTATGACTGTCGCGTACGCGGATGACGTAGCGGTGGCGATATCGGGTAAGCACTTGGATACCATATCTCAGTGTATGGAGTCTGCGCTGACTCTGCTGAGTAGGTGGAGTGTCAGCTGTAGGCTCGGCATCAACCCAGCCAAGACTGAGTTGGTGCTCTTCACTAGGAGGTACAAGACCGATAGCTTTATACACCCAAAGCTTAACGGCACCTCCTTGAAACTATCTAAAACCGCCAAGTACCTGGGTGTGATTCTGGGTAGTAAGCTATCATGGAATTAGAACATACAGGGGAAAGCGGAAATGGCCTTAGTGGCTATTTATACATGCAATAGGGCAGTAGGCCTCAAATGGGGTATCAACCCTAAGGGGATCAATTGGATCCTTGAGGCTGTTATTAAACCAGTACTTTTTTACGGGGTATTGGTTTGGTGGAATGCGATGGACAAGCAGGCTCATCGCAGGACCTTTGAAAAAGTCTTTCGGGTCGTAGCGAGACTGATGACAGGCGCACTACGATCTACACCAACGGGAGCAATTTTTGCAATGCTAAATTGGCTCCCGGTTGACATTCTGGCCAGACAACTGGCTCTATTCTCAGCGGTCAGGTTGAATACAGTATGTCCATGGACTAGGACTGACTATGGGCATGCTAGGATTTTAAGAGAGCACTCGGAAATCCATGCCAACATTGAATATTGTGTACCAAGACCCTTCTTTGGTGGACTTTTCCGTTCCATTGTCGTTGACAGGGAACAGGTGGACAGGCTTTCCTTTCCCGAGGATTCAGTTAGAGTTTTCACTGACGGATCCAAAAGGGGAACAAGAACGGGCGGAGGCTTCTATGTGGAGAACTTCAATGTAAGATCTCCATTCCGGCTCCAGGACGGTTGTACTGTCTTGCAAGCCGAAATCTCTGCTATTACTCGGGCAGCGAGATGGCTAAGGTACTAAAGGATATCGAATGATATCTTCATTGTTACCGATAGCAAAGCAGCCATCTCTGCTATTAGTGGTGTGTACAGTACATCGAAAACTGTGGTCGAATGCCGACTGTCTATCAACGAGATAGCGAGACATTCGAGGGTGACACTGGTTTGGGTGCCGGGACATTCTGGATTTCCAGGCAACCATACTGCGGATGAGATTGCCAGACAAGGGACTGAATTGGAACAGTTCAATGATCAGTCACTTCACTGGCATTCCATTAGAGCGATGCAAGTTTCTGATTCAAAGCGAATCGTACGAACTAGCTCAACTTAGGTGGGAAAGCGTGGCTAACTGTCTCGTGGCAAGAGCCACGTGACCCCATTACGATATGCGCAAAACACGCGACCTTCTCAAGTTTGACAAGGCGCGCATGCGTCAACTGGTGACTGTTCTGACAGGACACTGTAGCTTTGGGACTCATGCGAGGAGGATGGGTCTAATATACAACGACTATTGCAGAAGCTGCAATGATGAAGAGGAGGAAGAAACTGTCCTCCATCTTCTGTATCAGTGTCCAGCCCTTGCTAATGCAAGGGCAGCGGCGCTGGGCTCCCGATTCCTGTCAGACTTAGATATCCTGGCAAACATGGAGCTTTCAGGGGTATCATCCTTCCTCAGGGGTACAGGATGCTTTGAAACGGCGGAGGACATCCCTTAGGAGGTCCTCTGCTAAAGGGCATCACAAAGGGACCGAATTGACGGACCCAAGTGGATTGTCCCGCTAGGGACAACGGCCCTCTAACCTAATCTAACCTAGGAAGAACACAATTGGTATAAAAAATTCAAAGATAAAAAATAAAATTTCGAATCCAGGGATGGACAAGTGCAATATTTTATGGTACATGAAAGTTACCAAAATGGTAAAAATTTTGCAATTTTTCTTAAATAAAACTACTTTATACCTCAAGAAGCGTTGCATAGATAAAAAAATAACAAAAAACTTAATTAAATTTCGTTCACAGGGTTGGAAAAATTCAATTTAAAAATGGTTGCAAAATTCGAGTTTTTCTTAAACAAAACTATTTTACACCTTATGAAGATTTGCATTGATAAAGAAAATTTAAAAAAATTTATATTTCGCTTCCAGGGTTGGGAAATTTAAATTTTTTTATACATAAAAGTAACCAAAAAGGCAATTGACGTTGTTTTTTTTTACTAATTAAAACTATTTTTTAGTTCAGGTAAAACAAAATTGGTATCAAAAATTAAAGAAAAGTCAAAATTTCCAGAGTTGGATCCAGAGTTGGATAACTGCAATATTTTGTGGTACATAAAAATGGCCTAAATGATCACATATATTAAGTTTTTCTTAAATAAAACTGTTTCATGCCTCATTAAGTACAAAAAAAATTTTAATTTCGTTTCCAGGGTTGGGAAATTGAAATATTTATTCTGCATAAAAGTAACCAAAAAGGCAATTGATGTTGTTTCTTTTTGCTAATTAAAGCTGTTTTATAACTCAGGAAGAACAAAATTGGTATTAAAATCTTAAAAAATCAAAATTTCGACTGCAGGATTGGACAAATGAAATATTTTATGGTACATGAAAGTGACCAAAAAGTTTAAAAATTTTAATTTTTTTGTCAAGTAAAACTATGTTACACCTCACTAAGAATTGCATTGGTAAAAAAATAAAAATTCGCTTCCAGAGTTGGAAAATCGAAATATTTTTCGTACATAATAGTACATACATAAATTCCAAATTTTGTGCTTTTAGTGAATTAAACCTATTAGATATTTCAGAAAAAATTAAACTAGTATCAAAAATTTATAAATTCGGTTCCAGGGTTGGAAAATCGAAATTTTTCGGTACATAAAAGTAACCATATAAGTTCCCAATTTTGGGTTCTTTCAGTGACTTAAACCTATTTTATACTTCGCTAAGAATTAAATTGGTATTAGAAATTTTAAAAACTAAAAATTCAGTTCCAGGGTTGGAAAATCGACTAATTTTTGGTACATAATAGTACATAAATAAATTCCAAATTTTGTGTTTTTAGTGAACTAAACCTATTTTATATATCAGAAAAAATTAAATTAGTATTAAAAAATTAAAAATTCGGTTCCAGGGTTGGAAAATCGACATTTTCTGATTCATAAAAGCAGCCATTTTATTTGTTATTTTTGATTTTTATGATGAATTATACCTACTTTATATATATCAGAAAGAAGTAACCTGGTATTAAAAACCAACAAAATCTAAAAGACGATTCTACGGTTGGACAATTAGAACTTTTTGGGGTACATGAAACGGATTTTTTGTTTAGTTTGTAAATTGAACATATTTAATATTTTTGAAAGACGTTCAGAGGTATTAGATATAAGAAAAGCCAGGCATTAGGCCAAAATTTAAACGTTTTCTTAAATATAAAAGTAACCGATAACATCATTTTGATTTTTTAATTAAACCTACTTTCTGTTTTGGCAAGAAAGAATGAAAGAAGAATTACATCTGTGAAGGGTATTTAAGATTCGGCACAGCCGAATATAGCACTTTTACTTGTTATATTTTCTTTTGTTTTATCATCCGTAATATATGAATGTTCAGCAATGAAGAAAAACTTGCCATGACGTTTCGTGTGTGAAATTAAATGCAGGTTCGAAAGAAAATTGAAGAAAAACCGATCAAGTATACCTGATGTGTGTGAAAGAGGACTTAGTTTAGAATTAAAAGAATTGGACCCCATAAAGCATATATATTCGGGATGAGGGATGAAGTCTGAAACGATCTGGCACTGCCCACACGTTCCTTTGTGGAAAACATGATATAGTCTATTTTTGGACCCCGCCCCTTTAGTGGTCGTTGACGTACGATATTATATGCAAAAATAGTGTTAATATTGAACAATTTTTGTTCCTTAAGCCAATAAGAGATGTTCTCTGATCTTGCAGAGGTGAAACGTCTCCCCAACGGGCCTTCCCGGAATGACTCTGTCAGAATGAAAATTTAAAATTGGGTACAGAGATGTTTTAAAGGAACTCTGTCCCACCATGTTATTTTAAATTTACTTACTAAATATTTGGAGGGTATTTAAAATTCGACCCGCTCGAATTTAACATTTTTACTTGTTTTTTCGTTGTTTTCGTTTGTTTTGTGTATTTTAGTTTAAGTTTTTATTGTATAGCTTAGTTTGAAGATTATTGTTAGTTTTAAGTTTATTATTTGTAGATATTACTCAACTAATTTAGCAAAGTGGCGGGAGTAAGCACTGCTTTTAGCAACATATTAAATAATTTCTATAAATACACTTTTCTTTAGTTCGATAAGCAAGTTTCATACTCAAATAATAATAGAGATGAAATTAAAATAGTTCTGTATAGCTTTAAGTTCTCTTTTCATATAAGTCTGT
Organism: Linnaemya tessellans; assembly: GCA_951800035.1. NCBI lineage: Eukaryota > Metazoa > Arthropoda > Insecta > Diptera > Tachinidae > Linnaemya > Linnaemya tessellans. Next base: position 26,660,959 of record OX637534.1, on the reverse strand, counting down.
TAGTAAATCTTGTAATATAAAAAAATATATGTATTAGTCTCAATAAATAATCAACTAACTAACTTCAGAATTTATAAAAATAAATTAGGCTGCTTTTTACCTGGTGTACATGCCAAATGTCGTGGCTTAATAAGTGTTAGAAAATAAGGTTCCTTGAAGTAGTTGCATTCGAATAAAGTTTATTTAGGTAGTACGAGTACTATTCGAAAAACTTCTTAAATATTTATTTGCATTTATTTTTGTGATATTAATCCTCCTTTCCGTGACCATTTCAAAAAATATTTTTCTTTCGAATAACTCTTATTTCAAATAAATTTTCATTACTGATTTGATAAAGTTTCCGACAAAAAATTTACTGTAATGAGATTACTCAAATTTATTTGCTACATTAAAATTATTTAATTTACTATGCCTTAAGCATATTCAAAGAAGTACTTGCACCACTGATAAAGCGGACTTTTATCGGTTTCGTTTTACTTTGGCGATACCTCTTGCGCATATGCATGAATTTATGCCAATGAAACCCCTCTGTGTGCATTCTTAACTCGCTATAAATACAAACATTTTAACACTTTTATTTAAATCATTTATTTTGTAATGCCAACAAGGCCGAATATTACTTATTACTTATTTATTTAAACTTGGTTTAATTTTTTATATTAACTTTTTGGTTCATATATGTATAAAAGAATACTTTTTTGAAAAAGTAATTTTTCCAAAAACTATTTTTTCAAAAAGTACTTTTTAAATAAGTCCTTTTTTCAAAAAGTACTATTTTTAAAAAGTACTATTGACAAAAATACTTTTTTCAAAAAGTACTATTGTCAAAAAGTACGTTTTTCAAAAAGTACTTCTTTCAAAGAGTACCTTCCCGAAAAGTATTTTTTCCAAAAGGTGCCTTTTTCCAGCATAAATTGTAAAAATGAATCTTTTTCGAAAAGTACATTTTTAAAAAGTTCCTTATAAGAAGTATTTCTTGAAAAAAGCTGTTTTCTAAGTAAAAACCTTTTCTTGATAGTACTTTTTATATAGAGTACTCTTTTCGTAAGGTACCATATTCAAAAAGTAGTTCTTCGGATTGTTTTAATATTGAAAAAGCAAAGTTTCATATTTTATATAAATATTAAAAAATTTATTTTTAAAAAAAGCTTTTTTTGAAACAAAAATGTCCTTTTTTCGGCATAATTTTTAAATAAGATGCTTCCCTCAGCCATGCCATTTGTAATAGAACATCCCTTCTAAAAGTACCTTTTCTGCTAAGTATTTTTTCATGAAGATTTTTTATTTTCCGAAGAGTAGCTTTTCAAAGAAGTGCCTCTTCCCAACTTAATTTCTAAATAAATAGTTTGGCTTAAAACTAAGATTTTTCCAGAAAGTTGCTTTTAAAACGTACATTTTGAAAAAAAATTTACCGTTTTGTCGTATTTAACCTTTTTGGTAACTCTTATTGTGTTTAAAAAAATACTCATTTTATTATTTCAGTTTTCACTGAGATATAGAAGATAAATTTATTTTTATCTGCATGTATGTACTTATAAAATTAAAAAAGTGTACGGAAAATGGGTACGAATTTTCAGAAAGTTTCTTAACATGATTGAGATTTTTCCAGAAGAAAATAAAGTTTTCAAAAATCTTTTCGCGCTCTTTCTTTTTACCCTCTTGAAGCTCATGAAAGTTTATATATCGAAAATCGACTCTCTCTGTGTCGTAATTTTCAAGTTATGGAGATACCGATTTTTACCCTTTTTTGTCATCTTTCCATTCTTCGTACTCTAATTTCCTGATATACCTAAGAATCGGAATTGGGACCAACACACTCAGCCAGTAAAGTAACGTCTTTAATATTTATATGAATAATTTGATGAATAATTTGATTCCACTATTTTTTATAAATAATTTTATTCGAATAAAATTTGATTTGTATTCGTATGATGTATTCGAATGATATTATTTGAAAAGTTTCTTGTGAAATAATTTTTATTTCCAAAAATAAAAAGTTTTTCTTTGCTACATTTTATTCAACTAAATTTGTTTCGAATAACGGTACTGTTTATAAGCAATACCGTTATTCGGTAATATTTGGCAATATTGAAGATTCTTTACGAATTATAATTATTCGAATAAGGTTATTCGAGTGCATATATTCAAGCAATATTTTGAATAACATCTTAACGTTAAATGAACTCAATTAATCAGAATATTTTCTTAAAAATTTAGTTCATAAAACCATTTAAAATGTTTCCACCTGCTATTATATTCAAGTGAGAGTATTGGAATAATTGTAATTCTAATAAAATTGGCCAATGTATATCATCCAAATAATTTTTATTGGCACTATTTTATGCATTTTCTTCAAATTAGTTTAGGCATATTATTACATATTGAGTAATTTAAGGAAAATACTGTTTGTTATATAAAACTATTAAATGCTTTTAAAGTTAAAGAATTGCTTTTTCATTTACTTTTAGATGTTATCGTTTACTAAAATATTCCTCCCTCCCTCCCACCATCTCCCACTAGCACAAGAACTCAGTTGTTTCCTTTATTTGTGTTTTATTTTAGAGAACAGTTTCACAAAATGCTAGTGCAATATTGTTAATGTCCTTCGAAACGGGAAACACAAAAAAGCCAATCAATTCTCAGTCGCAATACTGAGAAATACAAAATCGAATATTTATATAGAGTATTATGTTAGGTGTACAACTTTGATTTGGTCATTAATTAAATTTTGCATGTTATTGATTTATATTGTAATATATTATTTATGCGGTAATAAAAGAAAATTCTATAGAACAATAAAATAATATCATTTATGAATCGAAATAATCTGGTAAGTATTCATTTGTATCCGCAAACATAATGAACGGGTAAAACAAATTTTGACCTCTAATATTTTGAAATTTTTCAAAACAGTTTTATGTACATATTTGCATGTTTTGACTACAATAAACTCAATATTAAAAGACAGTTTATGTCAATACGGGCTCAAATGTGTGCAGTCCTTAACATCACGCATAAATATTTTCTTTATGTATTGTGTTGCCATATATTGACTTTGCAGTGTTGACTTGTTTTATAAAAAAATAGCCATATACTCGTATACATCTATATTTGTGTATGTATATGTACACAATTTACAAAAACATGTTTAGCTAATGAGATGGCTGGGACGAATGACGAATTTCGCTCAACATTGTGTATTCAGTGGTAAAAAATCTTTGCACAAATTCCTTGTTTGACAAAAAACAAGAAAACCAAAAACAAAAAACTTCTAACAAAAAAACAAGTAAGAACGTTATATTCGACGGGTTTGAATCATAAATACTCTCCAAATATTTAGTAAACAAAAAATCTATTATTATTATACCCTCCAGAAAAAAATTGGAGGGTATATTCTCTTTGTCATTCCGTTTGTAACGCAGCGAAATATTAATCTGAGACCCCATAAAGTATATATATTCTTGATCAGTGACGATCTAGCAATGCCCATACGTTCGTCTGTGAAAAACATGATATTGTCCATTTCTGAACCCCACCCTCTTTAGTGGGCGTTGACGTACGATATTATATGCAAAAATAGTGTAAATATTGAACAATTTGTATTCCTTAAGCCTATAAGAAACTGAGATGTTCTGTGATCTTGCAGAGGTGAAACGTCTCTCTTACGGCCCTTCCCGGAATGACTCTCTCAAAATAGAGATTTAGAATTGGGTACAGAGATGTTTTAAAGGAACTCTGTCCCAGCAAGTTAAGCATTTTAAATTTACTTACTAAATATTTGGAGACTATTTAAGAATCGACCCGGTCGAATATAACGTTTTTACTTGGTTTTTCTCAAAGATCATCGGCCGAGGGGAGTTGCTTTTAGCGCAGACGCAAACTGAAAGTTGTTTCGTTCGATATCGAACGAAATTTCCATACATTTTAAATACAAATCTCGAACGATATCGAATGCCGCAAGTTGGCCCCAGATCAGTGTTAACCACTTAAATTCATTTTGAAGCCAAAATCTTTGGACTGGAGTGGAACTGGGTTTGGAGTTTTATATATCGGTTTTAAAAATAATGTTTCTAGAAAGTGTGCTTGGCTTGGAATAACCATAAATTTTTTGCACTTTTTTGTTGTTGCATCATTTCCAACATCAGCTTCTTTTGAATACAACTGAGTTCCGGAAGAAGACAAAAGACAATTCAGCCTGTGCTGTTCATCTTTTTAAGATGTCTGTTGAATTGCAATTTCGTCCACATATTTTTTCAAGCACATCATCTGCCAAGAGGAGTTGCTCCAACCAACCTGGAATTTTTTCATCACGTTCCTTTGACAGTTTCCTTTATACAAATTATACCTTCTGCATATGGCTTCTTCTTTTAATGAAAGCTTTTGCTTTTCAAGTTTTTACACATATTTCGAAAATATCAAATTCTTACAGTGAGAGACCACAGAAATCTAATGGCAATTGAAATATCCCATTTCTGTGATTTTACTACTCATCGAAAATGTATTATTAACCTGATTTTACAAGAACACATCGATTTTTATTTTCTTTTATAAAACGTTGCAAGTTTTTATTAATTTTTAATTATTGTATTTATTAATTTTTAATTCAACAGGGCAGCATAGTCCATATACATTTATCATCTGGTGTTGAGCGACCCGCAACTAACATTCTTTCCAGTTTTGTATAACCCATGGCACACATGAACAATCTGTCTCTATATATATGAACTTTATCAACGCCCAATGATTTGATAATCCAAGTGTGCCTGTAATTATATGGTTGGTAGTTCCAACCTTTAACCCAATGTTCATCCGTGTCGTCCATAACGTAATACAAGTGTTGTTTGAAGCCTTCAAGAGTAACATTGAACTCCATGGCGTCGTAATTCAAACCGAAAATGTTTGGTGCTATATGTCCAGTTTTATCAATAGAGTCTTCTGCACCCGAAATAAAAATTGGGTTATTCTCCTGAAGTGTATACTTCGCTGGATCTTCGCTTTTTATCAATCCAGTATGAATGAATGACCCAAAATGATCGTTCCGAAGAGTAAAGCATTCCCCAAGAAGCAAACTTGTCATATTTTCATAAACATCTTGTGTTTCACCGAGGTGTAGAAAACCACACAAAAAAATTAAACAAATTACGTTAGATACTCTCATTTCGAACACTAAATATGATATGATTTTGATGTTGTTATGAAACTGACACTCGTATTTATACTAAATTTGAATCTCATAATTTTAGGTAATTTGCGTTGTGCGCGTATCGCAGATATACAAGTAAAAGTGCTATATTCGGCTATGACGAATCTTAAATACCCTTCACTGTATTTGTGGCATTTCTACTTTTTCTAATACCAATGAATGTCTTTCAAATATATCAAATATATTGAATTTGTACACAAAAAGAAAATAATCGTTTCAGTTGGTTACTTTAATGCACCAAAAAAAAAAAGATCAAATTGTCCAACCCTAGAATAGTATTTTTAGAATTTTTCGAATTTTCAATACCAATTCTATTCGTCCTGAAGGATAAAATAGGTTTAAATCACAGAAAAAGATAAAATTTCGTAATCTATTTGCTTATATCGATGTATCAAAAAATGTTCAATGGTCCAGTCCTGGAGACCATTTTTTTTTTAATTTCAATACCAAAGCATAAAATAGTTTCAAGACTAAACAAAACTTAGTAGCCGCCTTATTTTCTTTTATTTTCCTAAAACATTGTGATTTTCCAACACTTTGAAACAATTTTTGATAATTGAGATTTTAATATCTACCTCAATTCTATAAATAGGTTTACTTCGAATTTTAGTTTTTATAACCAATTAAATTCTGCTTGACGCATAAAAAATATGGATTTGATTCACTACAAGGACCATAACACTTTTATGCACCAAAAAATTTAGATTGTCCAACTCTGGACTCGAATTTTTTTTTTAATACCAATTTATTTCTTCCTTAAGTATAAAGTAAGTATAATTCATCATAAACATAAAAACTAGGAACTCAAATGACTACTTTTGGGTACCAAAAACAAAAACAAAAAAAAAAAAAAATTTAGATTTTCCTACCCTGGAGAAGAATTTTTAATTTTCTTGATTTTTTACACGAATGTAATTCTTTCTGAAGTATAAAAAACGTTTAGATCACCAAAAATTTAAAAAATAAAACAATATTAAGAACTTATTTGGGTACTTTTATGTACCAAAAAATTTAGATTTTCCAACCCTGCAAACAAATTTAAAACATTTTTGATTTTTAATACCAATTTAATTCTTAGCGAAATATAAAATTGGTTTAAATCATTTAAAAACGAAAAACTTTGAACGCATGTTTCAAGTAAAAAATTACCTTCATATAAAAAAATGGGTTTTTTCAACTTCCCATCCCTGCAATAAACCTTATTATTTTTTAGTTTTTAAGACAAATTTGGTTCATTCCAAACTATCAAAGTGATTTCATTAACAACAGAACAGAAAATAAATAGTTTTTGGTAGTTAATTATGCGTCGAGAAATAGGAACAGTTTTTGGAATTTCCGTGAATTTCAATATCACGAACTGTACCTAATTTCAACTGTCTGGCTCTTTTCGTTTGAGTTGTATCGAGTTTTGCACAGCAGGACGCCCAGACGTCTTAGATTTCATTACTGATCAAAAATATATATTCTTTATGGGATCTTAGAGTGATATTTCGCTGCGTTACACACGGAATGACAAAATGAATATACCCTCCAATTTTTTATTTGGATGGTATAAAATAGTTCAAATAGCAGAACAAAAACAAGTACGGAAAAGGGGTTTGAAAAATTATGTTACCATACGGCATTTAAAATTTCAAATACGAAAAAAATTCCTGCATAAAAAACGTTTTATCTCACTTAAGTATCATATATTTTAATTACAATATCTAGAGCCTAGACACAGCGTATTCCGCCAAGTCAACGCTCTTAGTCCGCTCGTAACCTTCCTTGTTGTTATAAAACTATAAAATTCTTAGAACAGACTAATATTCTAAGAAAAAAATTATTATTCTTCTTCATAATTTGGGATCGTGTTTCATAATTTGTGTGATATTGTACATACAACTTTTATATAGCCTCAAGTTAATTGTATTACATTCAGCAACAATTGACGTCTTCATTATCTTAGAACTTAGAAGTTCATTATCTTAGAACTTAGAAGTTCTAAGATAATGAAGACGTCAATTGTTGCTGAATGTAATACAATTAACTTGAGGCTATATAAAAGTTGTATGTACAATATCACACAAATTATGAAACACGATCCCAAATTATGAAGAAGTTTAAATTTCACCACCCAGTGGCCCTGATGCTATTCCCAATTGCGTTTTTACCAATTGTACTGTGCTGAAAAATCTGACTGTTCTCTTCAACTGGTCTACTAAATCTGGTTAGTTTCCAAACCTACGGAGAGATTCTTTTGTTTTTTCATTATTTAAATTTGGCTATAAGTCAGATGAATGTGCACTGTGCACAGATATTCTATTTAGACAATATGATGCTTAAGTGAGATAAAATTTTTTCATCCGATACACGCACGAGGTTTTTATACCCTTCAAAAAATATATGGAGGGTATATTCACTTTGTCATTCCGTTTGTAACGCAGCGAAATATCCATCTGAGACCCCATAAAGTATATATATTCTTGATCAGTGATTAAATCTAAGACGATCTGACCGCGTCCGTCCATGCGTCTGTGGAAATCATGATTCAGTCCAAACGAAATGCGCTAGACTCTTAAAATTTGGTATAAATAAATCTTGAGGAATAGCACAGGTTAAGTTCGGAAATGGGCTAAATCGAGCAAGAGGGAAAAAAGTTCCCCTAAGAAGAACTGACAAACCTCTAATTTTTAAAGTTTTTTTTGTAATTTTGTTAAGCAAATCATATATTTTTATGTCAGAGAAAGTCCAACGCGTTCAACTTGGAGCCATAAAATAAAATATAGTAATTTTTGGACTCCGCCCCCTTTAGTGGGCGTTATGATATGCAAAAATAGTGTAAAACAAATTGTTTTACTTAGTGTAAACAATAGTGTTTAATAAATTGTTTTACTTAAGCCTACATTCCTTAAAAATAACTTTTTTAAACTTTAATGACGAACCTAAGACGTAACCTGGTACTACACTGCCCTGAACCCTCCTCCCCATGACCCTATAAAAAATATATTTTTTAAATTTTGTATATAATTATCCCAAACATTTATTTTTAGAGTTTTATGATCAAATGTGAAATGTCCCCCACAGCCCTTGCCAGAGCGCCCCTCCAAAATACAGTTTTAATACCCTCCAAGAGAATTCTTGATCACTGATGAAGTCTAAGACGGTCTAGCAATGCCCATACGTTCGTCTGTGGAAAACGTGATATTGTCTATTTTTGAACCCGCCCCCTTTAGTGGGCGTTGGCGTAAAATATTATATAAAGTAACTCTGTCCCACCAAGTTAAAAATATTAAATTTACTTACTAAATATTTGGAGGGTATTTAAGATTCGACCCGGTCGAATATAACGTTTTTAGTTGTTTTATTTGAAATTTTAAATGCCAGATGGTAACATGATATTCCGATAATAATAATGATACAAAGGGGAGATTAAGTGTTTTCATGCTCTACACGCTATAAACTTTTGATTTTCTTAACCTTGTCGAGAAATTTCTACTTTCTTTTTAGCGATGGAAGCATCTTTTGATCGTTATGATTTTCAAAATGAATTTATTTATTTCTAAAGTATACAACATGTTTGATTACCAAAGAAAAGAATTTACTTCATTCAATTGCTTTAATACTATTTCAAAAAGATTTGAACTTTTCTTTTTGTCTTTTTGGCTTTTCTGCTTTTATACCCTCCGAAAAAGACCCCATAATATATATATATATATATATATATATATATATATATTCATGATCAGTGATGAAACCTAAGACGATCTAGCCTTGTCCGTCCGTCCTTATATAAAAAATTGTTTTTCTACACTTAATTACCCCAAAAATGTAATGTTTAAATTTTTACGGCAAAAATGGGATGTATCTCTCTCTCTGACTAGCCTTCCCGGAGAGACGAGGTCGAAGCAAAAATTGAGCACAGATATATGTGAATCGAACTTTGACCCATCAAGTTAAAAGTTTTTAATTTATTTACCAAATATTTAAGATTCGACCCGGTCGAATATAACGTTCTTTCCTGTCTACTATCAATTAAGTATTGGAAAATTTTTAATTGTCCTGCCCTGGGATAGCCTTTTTGATTTTGTTTGATTTTTAAGACCAACTCAACTGTTATAAAATAGAACAAAGAAGACAAATTAAATAAATACAAAAATAAAAAATCAGTAGTAACTTATATGCCAAACAAAATTTAAATTTTCCTGCTCTGGAACCATAGTTTGTATTTTGCTGATTTTCAATAGCAATCTGTTCCACTATTTTTGACGAAGGGTGTAAAAACTCCTTCCACTTTTGCAGGACTCACTGAACAAGAATTAGAAATTGTAAATTTTGTACTCAACAATTTTTGGAGAACTCAGTACTTTTAAAAAGTTAATGTACTGAAGAAAGTACATTGGTACAGGGTGTGGCTAAAGAAACTATATAAATTCATAAGTCATAAAATAATAGCACGAAAAATATGACTAGTGTGAACAACCCGTCATAACTTAGTATGCTATTTCAAACATTGATCAGCTGATAAGACATCAACACATTTGTAATCAGATGTTAGCAAAGCAAACTGTAACTGTCAGTCCTCAAACTAGCGGCTGGTTGGCCGAAAATATTAAAGCTGTGAGACAGAGTATCACATTAAAAACGGTTCTCATTTAAACGACGTAAAATAAATTTTTTAGTAAATTAAATTAAAATTTAATTAATTAAAAAAAAGACAAGACCAACAAATATAGTAGTTCAATTCGAATAAATTTAAATATGAAACAATTATTTTTGTAGGGAAAATGGTGCATGCCCGAACGTGCTTTTGTATCAATGTGACTAAATTATATCTTTAATAAATCTTTGTGATATGCATCAGTTTTCCACTCGAAAGTGCTGCCTGCTCTTAGAAAACGCATTAAATTTTTATAAATTCTTAGCTTTCTAAAATATTTCTTTTTATACCCTTCACGAAAAAGTGAAAGGGTATATACAGGTTTGTCATTCCGTATGTAATTCCTTCGATATTAATATGGGACCCCATAAAGTATATATGTATATTCTGGATCCTTATGAATAGCGATGACGATTGGGCGATGTCCGACTTGATCGTTGTTGGACTGATGGACTGGAAGGGAACTTAAATAGAGTGGTATTGAAATTCAGAAATATCGGATATACGGTTCCAGAGCTGGGAAGCTTACACCTATTTCTCGACGCAAACTTAACTACCAAAAATCAATTATTATTTTTTTTAAATTGTTAATTTTTTCAACGGGCCTAAGTTCGCATCTGCATGACTGCAAATGATTTTTTATTATTTTATTAATAAATGAATTTGTTTAAATTCTATTTATAATTTTTATATTAAGATTGGAATATTAAGAATATTTTAAATTGACAACTAAATTCAATTACTTGAACATAAATAAGAAAGAAGCTTTAGCTATCAGCAGCCTATGGCTCTGGAAAAAGCGAAAGAGATACATGGAATATTGGGAATATTAATCGTCAGGGTTGGAGAATTTCGTACTAACCAAAAAAGGTAATAACTTAAAAATATGAATGTGGGAACTTCTCGTATTCAATTTTCGTTAATAACATTGGTTAAATAGTTGATATTCCTACTAACTAGCACCACTTGCAAAAGTGGAAAAATTGATCAAACAACGCTGATGAGATGGCGTATCGGCCTCGAAGTCAGTACTCATCCGTTCTGCTGGTTTGATGATTATTAAAAATACTCTTAATATTCCAATATTAATATAAAAAAATAATAAATAGAATTTGAACAAATTCATTTATTAATAATATAATAAAAAATCATTTGCAGTCATGCAGATTCGAACTTAAGCCCGTTGAAAAAATTAACAATTTACATAAGAAAGTTCGACTAATAAAAATTCATACAATTATTTTTTTGTTTGTTGTTTCATACTTTGGGAAACCTCAAATGTGTATTAAAAACTAAAAAAATAATTTTTTTTCCAGGGATGGGATATTGAACGTTTTTTTTTGGTACATGCAATATTTTGTAGTACATGAAAGTGACCAAAACTGCTACAAATTTTAAGTGTTTCTTAAATAAAACTCTTTATACCTCATAAAGAGTTGCATTGCTAAAATAAGAAGAAAACCCCGAATTTCGCTTCCAGGGTTGGGAAATTGAAATTTTTTATACATAAAAGTAACCAAATAGGCAACTAACGTTGTTTCTTTACTAATTAAAACTATTTTATATATCAGGGAAAACCAAATTGGTATTGAATATTAAAAAAATAAATCGAAATTCTGATACCAAGGTTGGACAACTGCATTATTTCGTGGTACATGAAAGTGACCCAAATGGTTACAGATTTTAAGTTTTTTTAAAATAAAACTAATTCCTGCCTCATTAAGAGTTGCATTCGCAAAAAAAAACAAAAAAAAAAAATTAAAATTTTGTTTCCAGGGTTGGGAAATTAAAATATATTTTATGCATAAAAGTAACCAAAAAGGCAATTGACGTTGTTGTTTTTGCTAATTAAAGCTATTTTATAATTCAGGAAGAACAAAATTGGTATTGAAATTTTAAAAATTCGGTTCCAGGTTGAAAAGTAAAAAAAATCCAATTTCAGGGTTAGAATATTGACATATTTTCATTCATGAAAGTAACCATATAATTTTCTATTTTTGATTTTTATGATGAATTATACCTACTTTCAGGAAGAAATAAATTGGTATTAAAAACCAACAAAATCTAAAAGACGATTCTACGGTTGGAGAATTAGAACTTTTTGGGGTACATGAAACGGATTTTTACTTTTTGTTTTTAAATTAAACATATTTAATATTTTTGAAAGACGTTCAGAGGTATTAGAAATAAGAAGAGCCAAAAGTTTAAACGTTTTCTTAAATATAAAAGTAACCGATAACATCATTTTGATTTTTTAATTAAACCTACTTTCTGTTTTAGCAAAAAGGAAAGAAGAATTACATCTGTGAAGGGTATTTAAGATTCGGCACAGCAGTTTTACTTGCTCAGGTTTCTTCTTATGAATTTGTTTGTATGTTTTTTATTTTATTACTCTTGTTGTATTGATATTTAAAAATATTGCTAAACATTTTTGTTATCTTACTACCACAACAAAAACAAAGCCATTTAGACTATTGGTTTACACAAACAAACAAAAAACAAATAAAATACCCTTCAAATATTTTGTAAATAAAAAAATCTATTTTTATTCTTATTAAAATTTACATTTTGACTTAAGTAAAAAGGAAAAATAAATATTTTAATACGACCGTTTCCAATGTGTTGGAAGGAGCATGACTGAGATACCTTTCCGTCAGGATTAAAACAATTTACGTATTAATATTTTATATCAACGTACAAAAAGGAATTGAAATACGTTAAAAATGTTTAACCTGCTGGGTCATAGTTCCCTTAAGACATTTCTGTGCCCAATTTTAAAACTCTATACAGGGTCACACCGACATCTCAACTAATCGCAAAAAAATTAATAACTAAATTTTCGGGGTAGATAAGCGTAGAAGCAATTTTGTTTTATTAGGTCATTTAGGGGACAAGGGCCGGTGGAGGGGTAGGGCAGGGGAAGATCAGAGAACGTATAACCTTCGCCGTAAAATTTTATAAATAACATGTTTTAGGAATTTTGGCTTTAGGAATACAATTTGTTAAATATTTACACTATTTTTTCATATAAAATGTTACTTCAACGCCCACTAAAAAGGGCGAGGTTCAAAAATTGACTATATCGTGTTTTCCACAGACGGACGTATGGGGATTGCTGGAGTGTCTTAGACTTCATCACTGATCAAAAATATATGTATCTTATCCAATTCTTTTTTGTGTATTAAAACTGTATTTCGTCGGAGCCGCTGTGGCATGGGCTGTGGGGGAGACATTTCACCTTTACCATAAAACACTAAATTTTTGGGATAATAAAGTTTAATTATTTTCACAATAAAATTTGTGTAAATAGGAACTGTTATCAAATTCAACTAAGCCACCTAATAAGTGGTGACAAACACAATACACATGAGCACTGATGATGAAAGGGTTGCGTCTTTCGAAAACAGCTGTTCTGCTCTGCTGTGTAAGTTGAATAAAACTGATGTTGACTTTCCTTTGTGCCTTGGAATATTTATCATGTCTTTCTGAGATTTAAAAACAAATTTCGAACAATTAGCCTATGAATCTTAATTCAATTTAATATAGCAATATAAATGTTCGTTAAAATTCTTACTACATAAAAGTTTAATTATTTTTTTATAGAGTCATTCAGGGTTTAAAGGGGGAGGAAGGGGTAGGACAGAGGAGTACCAGGTTAAGTCTCAGCTTCGTCATTAAAGCTTAAAAATTTTATTTTTAAGGAATTTAGGCTTAAGTAAAACAATTTGTTACATTTTTTAACTATTTTTGCATATAATAACGCCCACTAAAGTGGGCGCGGTTCAAAAATTATTTTTTTAAATTTTCTGGCTCCAAGTTGAACGCGTTGGACCTTCTCTGGTACTAACCAAAATGTAATAACTTAATAATATGAATGTGATAACTTCTCATATTCAATTTTCGTTAAAATATTGGTTAAATAGTTGATATTCCTACTCACTAGCACCACTTGCAAAAGTGGAAAAATTGAACAAAGAACGCTGATGAGATGGCGTAGCGGCCTCGAACCGTTCTGCTGGTTTGATGATTAATGAAAATATTCTCAATATTCCAATCTTAATATAAAATAATAAATAGAATTTAAAAACAAATTCATTTATTAATAAAAAATAACAAAAAAATAATTTGCAGTCATGCAGATTCGAACTTAAGCCCGTTGATAAATTAACAATTTATATAAAAATATATCATTTGCTTAGCAAAAAATACAAAAAAAAATAAAACTTAAAAAATGATGTTGTTTTTAGAGGTTGGTTAAGTTCTCCTTAAGGAACTTTTTTTCCTCTGGCCCGATCCAGCGCATTTACGAACTCCAGCTGTGCTATTGTTCAAAATATATCTATACCAAATTTCAAGGGTGTGACTCATTTCGTTGCGTTACACACGGAATGACTAAGTGAATATACCCTCCAATTCTTTTTTGGAGGGCATGAAAAACTTTAATAAAATAAAACTAATAGACTGTGACAGACTGATACAAAGCGATAATGTGCACGTATAAAATAAAATATAAATCTCTTAAGTAGCAATAAAGTCACATACCGCGACAAAATAAAGAGAAAAAAAATATTTATTTAATCCCCATGGAAAATTTTTTTGTTAACAAGTCGAACTAGAAGTCCCATTAGTCACCGATGCTCGTATTCTGCAGGAAAGCAATGATTAGAGATGGGCAAACGTCTTGATTTTTCGTGTCATGCGTGAATTACGTAAATCGTGAAAATTAAGAACGCGCATGGTAGTGCGTGATTTTTAATACGTATGACATTCACGCACTCACAAAAAAGATGCAATTGTTCTACTTTTGAATTTTTATACTCTCCAAAAATGAATTGGAGGGTATATTCACTTTGTCATTCTGTTTGTAAAGCAGCGAAATATCCATCTGAGACCCCATAAGGTATATGTATTCTTGATCAGTGATGAAATCTAAGACGATTTGAGCTTGTCCGTCTGTCTGTGGAAATCATGATTCGGTCGAAACGAAAAAAGCCAGACTCTTGAAATTTGGTGTAAATATATCTTGACGGTTAAGTTCGAAAATGGGCTAAATCGGACAAGAGATAAGAAGTTCCTCTAAGAAGAACTAAACCAATCTCTAACAAGTAAAAAGGTTATATTCGACCGGGCCGAATCTGAAATACCCTCCAAATATTTGGTAGGTAAATTTAAAATGTTTAACTTGGTGGGACGGAGTTTCTTTTAAGACATCTCTGTACCTAATTTTAAATCTCTATTTTGAGAGTCATTCCGGGGAGACCCGTGAGAGAGACGTTGCACCACTGTAAGATCAGAGAACATCTCAGCTTCTTATAGGCTTAAGGAATACAAATTGCTCAATATTTACACTATATTTGCATATGGTATCGTACGTCAACGCCCACTAAAGGGGGCGGGGTTCAAAAATAGACTATATCATGTTTTCCACAGATCGTCTCAGACTTCATCACTAATTAAGAATATATGTATATACATTATGGGGTACAAAATTAACATTTTTTTTAATAAGGTCATTTAGAGGGAGGGGGTAGGGCAGAGTAGTACCAGGTTACGTCTCAGCTTCGACATTAAAGCTTAAAAATGTTATTTTAAGGAATGTAGGCTTAAGTAAAACAATTTGTTAAATTTTTACACTATTTTGACATATAATAACGCCCACTAAAGGGGGCGGAGTCCAAAAATAATTTTATTTTTATTTTATGGCTTCAAGTTTAACGCGTTGGAACTTCTTTGACATAAAAATATATCATTCGCTTAACAAAATTACGTCTTTAGCCATATTGCTTTACTGATGTGTGCTGGCATTTCCTATTGAGCTTGTTTCATTGGGCGATGGGTGCACCCAGTCTGTTTCTTTTCTTTTTCTTCTTTTTTTGTTGACTTATAATTCCAACAAATACACTTTAGAACAATTTGTCATAATGCTCTCCGTCAATGGCTTATAGATGGATTTTTATTGGCAATAATGTGCAAGAACACCGAAATGAGAGAATATTTTGTATGATTGAAATAACTTTTCTACAAAATAGAGCTTAAAATTACTGCAAAAAAATATTAAAATTAAAGTATATGGCTGATTCTTGGGTGGAGAATAAATCTTTTGATTTAAATTTTCTCTGATTCAAATATATTAAAAATCTGATAAACTCATATAAATATTATAAAGGGTTTTTCATTGAGCGCTGCCTATTTTTAAATTTTAACAAGTAAAAGTGCTTTATTCGGCTGTGCCGAATCTTAAATACCCTTCACAGATGAAATTCTTCTATCTTTCTTTCTTGCCAAAACAGAAAGTAGGTTTAATTAAAAAATTTAAATTATGTTATCGGTTACTTTTATATTTAAGAAAACGTTTAAATATTCCGGCTAGGAATCTAAATGTTTGGTTTTTCTTATTTTTAATACCTCTGAACGTGTTTCAACAATATTTTAAAACAAATATAATTTAAAAACATATATTAAAAATCCGTCTCATGTACCCCAAAAAGTTCTAATTGTCCCACCGTAGAATCGTCTTTTAGATTTTTCTGGTTTTTAATACCAATTTATTTCTTCCTGATATATAAAGTAGGTATCATTCATCATAAAAATCAAAAATAACATATTATATGGTTACTTTTATGAATCAGAAAATGTCGATATTCCACCCCTGAAATCGGATTTTTAATTTTTTTTGGTTTTTAATACCAATTTAACTCTTCCCGAAGTATAAAAAAGATTTCGTTTACACACAACCAAAATAAGGAACTTATATGGCTAGTTTTATGTACTAAAAAATTTCGATTTTCCAACCCTGGAACTGAATTTTTAATACCAAATTAATTCTTCCTGAAGTTATCCTTCATAGGGTTAATTCACTAAAAAAATAAAATTTGGAATTTATGTGGGTACTTTTATGTACCAGAAATATTTCGATTTTCCAACTCTGGAAGCGAATTTTTATTTTGTTACCAATGCAATTCCTAGTGAATTTTTAAACTTTTTGGTCACTTTCACGTACCATAAAATATTTAATTTGTCCAACCCTGGAATCGAAATTTTATCAAGATTTTAATACCAATTTTGTTCTTCCTGAATCATAAAATAGTTTAGCAAAAACTACAACGTCAAATGCCTCTTTTGTTAGTTTTATGCATAAAAAATATTTCAATTTCCCAACCCTGGAAACGAAATATTATTTTTGTTTTGTTTTTTTTTTACCAATGCAACTCTTAATAATGAGGTATGAAATAATTTTATTTAACAAAAACTTAAAATTTGTAACCATTTTGGTCACTTTCATGTACTACAAAATATTGCAGTTATCCAACCCCGGAATCGAGATTTTGATTGGTTTTATTATTTGATTCCAATTTTGTTTTTCCTGAATTAAAAAATAGTTTTAATTAGTAACAAACCGACGTTAGTTGGCTTTTTGGTTAATGCTAATTTTCATTAGTTATAAAGTCGTTTCATTTACGAAAAGCTTTAAATTTGCAACAATTTTTGTCACTTTTATGTTCTACAATATATTGCATGTACCAAAAAAACTTTAAATTTTCCAGCCCTGAAATTGAAATTTTATTTTTTGTTTTGCTTTTTTATCAATGCGACTATTTATGAGGTATAAAGTAGTTTTATTGAGGAAACATTTTAAAGTTTTAACCATTTTGGTTACTTTTATGTATAAATAAATTTCAATATCCCAACCCTGGAACCGAAATTTTAATTTTTCAAAATTTTTTTTTATTAATGCAAATCTTCATGAGGTATAAAGTGATTTTATTTAAGAAAAACTAAAAAGTTGTAACCATTTTGGTTATTACATGTACTACAAAAAATTGCATGTACCAAAAAAAAACTTTTATTATCCCAACCCTGGAAGCCAAATTTATTTTCTTTATTTTTTATCAGTGCAAGTTTTCTTGAGGTATAAAGTAGTTTTATTTAAGATACATTTTTAGCCATTTTTGTCACTTTCATGTACTACAAAATATTGCACTTGTCCAACCCTGGATTCGAAATTTTGATTTTTTTTTAATTTGTGATACCAATTTTGTTCTTCCTAAATTGTAAGACAGTTTTAGTTAGCAAAAAAAAAAACAAAACAGTTAGTTGTCTGTTTGATTGCTTTCACGTATAAAAAATTCAATATGCCATCACTGGATGCAAAATTTGAATAAAACATTTTTTTTGGTCAATGCAAATCTTCATGACGTATAAAGGGGTTTTGTTAAAGAAAAACTTGAAATTTTTAACATTTTTAGTTACTGCATGTACTACAAAATACGGAATGGTCCGAAAAGAAATTTTTAATTTCCCATCCCTGGAAAAAAATTTATATTTTTTTAGTTTTTAATAGACCATTGAGGCTTCCCAAAGCACAAAATAGGTTTTATTAACAAACATTAAAAAAATAATTAATTTTTGGTATAAATTTTGCGTCGAGAAATAGGTGTAAGCTTCCCCGCTCTGGAACCGTACATCGGATCTTTCAATACCACTCTATTTAAGTTCATTTCTAATCCAACGGTCCAAGAACGGAGTTTCTAGCTTTTCTGGGGGCCTGGGAAACCCGATTTCACGTAGAGACGGATGGACAGACGGACATCGCTCAATCGTCATCGCTATTCATAAGGATATGATCTCTTCATTTGATGCAAACCGTTTCTTCAGGTTTTGAAAAAGAAAATAGCAACAAGGGATTAAATCTGGATAATCTACTGGAAGGAGTAGCAACGCACAACTTTTTCATGTTCAAATCTTCATGTAAAGTGCGATGTACAGACTCAGGTTCACCATGTATTTTTACTCTCTGATCGTCCCATATTATTTCATGAATTTGAGCGATATGAACGCACGGTGTAAGTTGCACTGGTACGATCACAAAGGAATATCATAAACCATTCCTTAGCTATTGGATTTGATAGGGCAAGTATTTTCTTGGTCTCAAAAAATTGTGCTTCATCAACACGAAATTCACTTTTTCCCCTTTTTCCTGTAATTTTCGAAACTGTTTGTAAATGACGCAGGCGGCAATGTTGCATTTACGTCACATTCTCTTACATATAATGCATTAAATTTGTCGGGTTTAGTCGCCTTGTATTTTTTAAATTTGCATCTTGCTTTTGTAGGAAAGAGTTGCTCGTCAGCAGCGGTGTTTTCACCTGGTCTATAACAAGATTTGCAGTTTTCAATAAAACGGCTCCAAACATACGAAATTAAGGCGAACTTATCTGTTTGCAGTCTAGTAGATCTTTCTTCTCGTACGTCAACAGCGAATATATTTCATTAATATTTGCATCGACTTATCACTAGAACTTATTTCTGAAACGTAACACTCACTATCTTCCACATTTGCTAATAACTCATTTTCGCTTTCATTGCCTGATTGTCCTTCTGATAGAGATGGCAAATACGCTGCAATATCTTTGTCCCGAAGAGATGTAGTCATATTCAAATCTTTTGGCAAACTGATAAAAATAAGTAAAGGCCATGCACGCGTTGGCTGAAATTACATTACGGCACACAGTGAGACAGCCCTATAGTAGCAGCGGCAAAAAATGTTTTTTTTCGTGTCGTCCGATTTGGATGAAATTTTCACAGTATATTAACAGGTAAATGAGTAACAATTCCCTGAAATTTCAGCCTCATAACTTCATTACTTTTTCGCCTAGAGCAAGTCAAAGTTGAGGTATGCCAACGCGCTTGAAATATGTTAGTTCAATATGTAATATTCAAAAGCTTATTAATAAACAAATACATAATAACTAAAACTTTAAAGTATTTTTTTAATTAATTTAGTTATTGTAGAATAAGTAGATAAAAAAATTTTTTTTTTTTAATTTTTTTAAAAAATTTTTTTTAATAACAGAATTGTGGCGTAAAAATTGATCATTTTGCATTTTCAATGGACTGGGAAATATAGAGCAGGCCCACGCCTTGGGTGCATACTTATATCAAATGAAAGGTTGAAGTCTCAGCTTTCAGCTGAAGTATAGAAAGTATAGCAAAAGTTTGCAAAAGTACTTTAAACATACAAAAAACTACAAAAAAACGCAACGCGCACATTCTGTCGCTATACGTATGTTAACATGCAATAGCATGCAATTGCATATTTTCAACTTTTTACTTCTTTTTTTGTAATTGTTTACAACTATTGACTTATTGTTTATTTTTTATTTTATTTACATACTTATTTTCTTTACATATTTTGAACTTATTTGACATTTTATTTTGTGCTTACAAACTTCTTAAAAACAAACTGTAAAATAATATTACATTGTTTCTGTTTTTTAAATATTATTAATTAACAAACGTTAATTTCGATTATATATTTAATTCACAATCTCTTCGAGAGTGTAAATTTATACAAATTTATATAGTGTTAAAAAAATTTACAAGATCATGGAAAATTTAACAATTTCTTATAGTTCAATTTATGATATTTGGAGCGATAGTAATAAAAATATTGATGTTGTTGTTGGTGTCATATCAACAAAATTCAACAAAATGCCAGACTTTGTTATTGAAAAATTTCGTGTTTTTTTAAGAAAATATTTTATACCAACATTAAAATCAAGATGGAACAAATCTGGGCGCATAAAAAGTAAATTTTTGTCTGATAATAAAGAATGGCTTACACACCTTTACACCATGTGTGACGAAACTTTGGATGATGAACAACCAGGCACTTCACATTCCGTTAAGCGTGGACGACCTGCAAAAGCTTTCGAAGAAAGCCAAGAAAGGTCTAAGAGAATTAAAATATCTCAATTATGCGAAAGTCTTCCAAAAGAATTGATAGTGTCTGCTGCTAAAAAATGTGAAAAGAGTGAACAATTGAAATCATTTACACCAGAGAAAGCACTCAGCCTTATAATTGATGCTTCATTATCAAAACATCAATATGATGTTTTAAGAAGCTCTGCAAAAGAAATTGGTTGTGATATATACCCACACTATAGCAAGATATTAGAAGCAAAAAAAAAATGCTATCCTGCAAATATTAAAGTTGATGAGCGTTTTAGCAGTGTTGGATTACAAGAATTACTTGATCACACTGTTTCAAGAATTTTTCAAACAAAAACAAAAAGTGAGATTGATGAGATTCCAAATGAGTTGAATTTAATAAGTAAATGGGGGTGTGATGGATCATCAGGGCATAGTGAATATCATCAGCGTTTTACCGATGAAAATGCTTCTGACAAAAATATGTTTTTAACATCTCTTGTTCCATTAAAGTTAACAGATCTTTACAATGATTCTTATTTGTGTTGGACAAATTCAGAACCATCTTCAACAAGACTTTGTAGGCCTGTGAAATTTGAATTTGTGAAAGAAACAGCAGATGTTATTAACAATGAAGTGAAACGTGTCAATACAGAAATTCAAAATTTAAAAAGGACAGAATTCGAAATTTTCAACAAGAAGTTTGCGATATCTCATAGTTTAACTATGACGATGATTGACGGAAAAGTGGCAACAATAGTCAGTAAGAATTCCTCAATGGCTGCTTGTTTCATATGTGGAGCAAAACCTACTGAAATGAATAATTTGGATGCAGTTATCTTGAGAGCAAATTCAGCTGAAGCATTAAAATTTGCAATTTCGCCGCTACATGCTCGAATAAAATTCATGGAATGTATATTACATATCAGTTATAATAAAAATTTTAAAGCGTGGAGGACAAATAAAGACACAAAAGAACAGAAAGAAGCTGTTAAAACAGAAATACAAAAAAAATTCAAATTAGTTCTGGGCTTAAATGTCGATGTGGTGAAACAAGGCATGGGAACAACCAATGATGGTAATGTCTCTAGAAGATTTTTTGAAAATCCACAAATAACCGCTGACATAACTGGTGTAAATGTAGACTTAATTCACCGCTTTAAAATTATATTAAATACTATAAATACTAGCAAAAATATAGATGTTGGTAAATTCCATACGTATTGTATGGACACTGCAAAATTGTATGTAGAGCATTATGGCTGGTATTACATGCCTATCACTGTCCATAAAGTTCTCATTCACGGCAGCAAAATAGTATCTGAGGCTATATTGCCAATAGGTTTGTTTGCAATTTTTATTTTTGAAAGTATTTTTTTTAATTTTTTTTAATATTAACTTTTTTTTGCTACAGGAATGTTATCCGAAGAAGCGCAAGAAGCAATGAATAAGGAGTATAGAAACTGCAGGCTATTCCATTCTCGTAAAAATTCACGTATTTCTACGAATGAAGACGTAATGCACTATTTGCAAATATCATCAGATCCTTATATAAATTCATTTAGAATGAAAATGAAATTGAAAAAATTAGAATACCATGATGATGTTAAAAAATTATTGATAGAATGAAAAAAAAACATTAACAAAAATGGTTCTTTTTTAATGCATTTTAGTGGGAGGTGGGGGTAAAAGTGGGCGGGGGTAATAGTGGGCGGGGGTAATAGTGGGCGGGTTATTGTAAATTACAATAATATCCAATTTGAAGGTTGAATCTAAAATATATTAGAAAATATGTCACTTTTTATGAGGTTGTATGGATGGGGGCATTGGGGGAGAGGGGGTAAAAGTGGGCCGATGTTCAAAATTTTTTTCCGATAATGTTTGTAGTAGTATAACATTCAAGTGTACCAAAATTGAAAGTTATACCTAAAGTATTACGGACAATACGGCATTTTACAACTTTCGATTGTATGGGAGGTGGGCGTGAAAGTGGGCGGATTTTCTTAATTTTTTTTTTTTTTACTGGAATTGTCTTAAAAATAACCTGTGCAAAATTTCAGAGCTCTACATTGACTCCTTCTATTTTTTGCCGCAGTTGTCCCACTGTGCGGCATACTAGAGAAAACTTAAACAAAAATAACGGCATTTTGATTAACAAAAATTTGGTATGCATGATGATGCAGGTGTTGCGGCTTTCGAAAACAGCTGTTCTGCTCTGCTGTGTAAGTTGAATAAAACTGATGTTGACTTTCCTTTGTGCCTTGGAATATTTATCATGTCTTTCTGAGATTTAAAAACAAATTTCGAACAATTAGCCTATGAATCTTAATTCAATTTAATATAGATATATTTTTATGTCAGAGAAGGTCCAACGCGTTCACCTTGGAAAAGAAATTTAAAAAAAATAATTTTTGGACCAAGCCCACTTTAGTGGGCGCTATTATATGCAAAAATAGTTAAAAAATGTAACAAATTGTTTTACTTAAGCCTAAATTCCTTAAAAATAAAATTTTTAAGCTTTAATGACGAAGCTGAGACGTATGGGCATTGCTAGACCGTCTTAGACTTCATCACTGATCAAGAATTCTCTTGGAGGGTATTAAAACTGTATTTTGGCGGGGTCGCTCTGGCAAGGCCTGTGGGGGAGACGTATCACCTTTGTCATAAAACTCTAAAAATAAATGTTTGGGGTAATTATATGTAAAATTTATTTAAAAATTTTTTTTATAGGGTCGGTTAGGGGGAAAAGGGGTAGGGCAGAGTAGTACCAACTTACGTCTTAGCTTCATCATTAAAGATTAAAAATGTTATTTTTAAGGAACATAGGCTTAAGGAAAACAATTTGTTAAATTGTTACACTATTTTTTCATATAATAACGCCCACTAAAGGGGCGGCGTTCAATAATTTTTTTTATATATTTATTTTATGGCTCCAAGTTTAACGCGTTGGACCTTCTTTGGCATAATAATATATCATTTGCTTAACAAAATTCCAATCTAAAAATTATTTTAGAGGTTGGTTTAGTTCTTCTTAGGGGAACTTTTTCCCCTCTTGACCGACTTAGCCCATATTTAAACTTTACCTGTAATATATATCAAGATATATTTATACCGAATTTCAAGAGTCTGGCTCTTTTAGTTTGAAATGAATCGTGTTTTCCACAGAAGGACGGACGAACATGCTCAGATCGTCTTAGATTTCGTCACTGATCAAGAATATATATACTTTATGGAGTCTTAGAGGGATATTTCGCTGCTTTACAAACGGAATGACAAAGTGAAAATACCCTCGATATTCTTTTTCGGAGGGTATAAAAAATTACTTTTAAATTAAATATTATGGACTGTTATTAAAAGTCACGAAGTAAGAAATCTGTGACGTGATTCCTAAGAGAAATATTAGCAGTTGGTAAATGGGCCAATGACACCTGCCGTCTTTCTAGTGTTAAATCATATCATGAAACGCTCACATTTCAACAATCTGTTTGTGTTTGCATTAATTTCATAAATCTCGCAAACAAATCATACGAGTATGCATAGGAACAACAGAGATATGCGATACGAAATACCTTAAAATAAAACAAACATAAATTTTATTTCTGAGATAAAAGACGTCGCAAAATATAAATTCTCTACTTCACAAAAATGTGTCTCTGTTAAGAAGAAGTATAAATAAGAATGTTAAAGAGCAAAATACAATGAGGAAAAATAAATAAAAATTGCGGTGATGTAATAAGCATTTTTTTTTGCAAATCTGGTCCATTTTGTTTCTTCGAGAATACGCAATAGCTATATAGCAACCGGGTCCAATCTTAAATACCCTACAAATAGGAGCAGCATGACTGAAGCACCCTTTCGTCAGCATAAAAGCAATTGACGTTATTTTTGCAATCAATATTCAGGGGTGGCGAAAAATTAAAAATATTTAACCTACTGGATCACTCTTCCTTTGAGACATTTCTGTGTCCAATTTTAAAGCTCTTCTTTGACAGGGTCACTCCGGGAAGACATTTCACCTCTGTCGTAAGAACTTAACAAGTAAATTTTTTGGAAATTAAGTGTAGAAATTTTTTATTAAATTGAATTAGGTATGATGGAACAAAAAATTCAGAAAAATGGGACATGAAGAAAAATAATCAAACGGTAACACGGGTATTATAACAATAACATGTTAACATCAGGTTGATACAGTTCTCGTATTCTTTTTCACAATAAAATTTGTGTAAATAGGAACTGGTATCACATTCAACTAAGCCACCTAATAAGTGGTGACAAACACAATACACATGAGCACTGATGATGAAAGGGTTGCGTCTTTCGAAAACAGCTGTTCTGCTCTGCTGTGTGAGTTGAATAAAACTGATGTTGACTTTCCTTTGTGCCTTGGAATATTTATCATGTCTTTCTGAGATTTAAAAACAAATTTCGAACAATTAGCCTATGAATCTTAATTCAATTTAATATAGCAATATAAATGTTCGTTAAAATTCTTACTACGTAGAAATTTTTTTTTGATAGGGTCATTTAGGGGGCAATTGTGGGTAAAAGCTTAAAAATAAAATTTTTAAGGAATGTAGGCTTAAGGAATACAATTTGTTGAATATATACACTATTTTTTGGCATATAATATCTTACTTCAACGCCCACGAAAGAGGGCATGGTGCAAAAATGGATTTCTCTGATTTTCCGGTTCCAAGTTCAACGCAACAAAAAAAAAAAACTTTAAAATTTATATTGTATTTTGGAGGTTGGTTTAGTTCTTCTTAAGGGAAAATTTTCTCCTCTGGCCCGATTCAGCCCATTTACAAACTCAACCTGTGCTATCATTCAAGGTACATCTATACCACAGCATCTGACTCATTTCGTTTGGACTGAATCATGATTTCCACAGACGGAAGGGCAGCGCTAGATCGTTTTAGATTTCATCACTGACCAAGAATATAAATACTTTATGAGGTCTCAGATGGATATTTCGCTGCGTTACAAACAGAATGACAAAGTAATACACCCTACAATTCCTTTTTGGGGGGTATCCTACTAATATTATAAAGCCGAATGTTTGTGAGTGTGAATGTCTCGACCTTCGTCCCTCTTTCACGCAAAAAGTACTGAATGGATTTTAATGAAACTTTACAATAATTTAGCTGCTACATCAGAATAACACTAGGCTATAATTTATAAAGCTATTGTGTAAATTGTCCAATATATAACGATAATAAATAATTACGAGAAAATTCTACAATCGGCGACATGTTTTCTAAAGCACAAAATCTGCACATTTATGCTGAACGAAAAAAATCTTTTAATATAGTTTGTAGGAATATATTGCAATAGGTACCTATAACTTTTTCATTACCACCAAATCAATCCGAATAAAATAATATATTTGAATGTGAATGTGAAATCGTAAATGGTTAATGGCTATACGCATACATATTTCCAGCTAGAGACAATATATCTCTCAACATATGGCCTACTTTTAACCCGATATTCCCACGGGGTATAGACTTACGCGTGTGAAACCGCGGAGCGCAGTTCTAGTTTAGAAATATATACATTCGTATTATACAATACAAATTAATTTATATATGAGTTATTAATAAAATAATGTGTGTCAGCAAAAGTACGAATGGTTGGACCCCAGTTCTGTGTGCACGTTGAGTATTAATTACACTACTTCACAAAATTTCAACAAAGTCGTGACCAAATGAATCTGACACTTGATCTGTATGTAAAATTGCTCACTGAATCCGAATATGAAATCAAAATGGTCAAAAGTAGAACAGTTTTCGAGATATTGCGTAATAACCGTTTCTTGCGTTTTCTAAAAAGGTTATGTCACTATAGTGCACGTACCTTCAAAACAGCCTGGCGGATTTTGAAAGTCTTTGTTGCCGTTGAAAGACAATAAAATTATCAAAACAATCACGGGACGCTTGCAAAAATTGGTTAAGAATTTAGAGTTTTGCAGTTGACCAAAGCTTGAACTTCACGAAAATTTTAATGATTTTTTGAAATTTTGCTGTTTTCAACTTCTTTTTTTTAAACCAAACAATAACTTTTTCTTCAGTTTCATCACTTACGAGATTAATTTATTTCAATACAAATATTACGGGTCCAATAAGAATCAGATCGGTGCAAAAATCACAGAGTTATAGAAGTTTAATTAAATTATCCCATTTTTAGATTTTTATAAAATTAAAAAAATGCATGTAGGTATAAATTGCATTATTAATAATAAATATTAAAAATGACTTAGAACTGTTGAATTGCTTTGCCTATTGTAATTATTTTCTGCCTCTCGCACAAGGAACCAACAATAGTCGCCCAGCATCACCTCATCGTACACCCCTTGGTACCGACGTTCCATTTCTTGTATTTGTTGGTGAAAACGCTCACCATGTTCGTCAAATGGCGGGAACATCAAATGGCATATACCGACTACAGTATAGTAAATTAGCTTAAGATTCTGAAGACATGTTTTCTAAGAACAAAATTAAAAAACGCATACTCACTCTGCACCCGACATCCACATAGTTAAACGAGTTTTGCATGAATTACGCAAAGTATTCGGGGTCCAAGATTTCAATATGTTTTCCGTATTGACTTTGAAATACATCCGAAATGCTTTTTGCAATTGGTTTGAAAAATTTGACGGCTGTGCAAAACTGTACACTCCGCAAGCATGGCAAAACTTGTTTGGATTGTTCTTGCAAATAAATGCCCGTTTTGCCTTACGCATTTCGTTCTTGTTAACAAATTTCACGCTTTCTTTTTTTTTTCGCAAAATTAAAATTTTTTAATATTTAAAATGTTTTCTTTTCCTTTGGGCACTTGATTTAAAAATAGCGAAAAGTGGCTAAATTCACTTAATCTTCTGTAGCTTTGTCACTTCTGCACCAATCAGGATCATGTTGGACGCAAAATATTCCCACTTAAATATACTAATACGCTATGTAAAAATACATACACATTTTTAATTGTTCGGTTTAAAAAAGATTGATTGAAAAGGGCGAAATTGCTAAAAATTAACAAATTTTTCATGGAATCTGAAGTTTTTTCCACCATTACTCTGTCATTTCATGACCGATCTTAACAAACAACCAATGGTTATTTTAGTAATTTTATTGTCTTTCATCGGAAAGAAAGAAATGTCCGAACCGACGGAAATTTTTGAAAATATTTTATTTTAAGTGCCATCATCTTTTTTAAAAACACAAAAAACGGTTATTTTGCAATATCTCGAAAACTGTTCTACTTTTGACCATTCTGACTTCATATTTGGATTCAGCGGACAATTTTACATATAGATTAGGTGTCAAATGCGTTTGGTCAAAAAACTGTTTTCTAGTGTTATCGAACCATTATTTTCAGGGAATGGAAAAACAATTTTAGCTCTTTGCGCTATTATAGAAACAGAAGAAACATATATGAAATATTCACAAGCAAAAAAGTTAGAGTTTTTTACATTATATAGTAACTTTAGCCACACCCTGTACCAATGTACTTTCTTCAGTACATTAACCTTTTAAAAGTACTGAGTTCTCCAAAAAATTGTTGAGTACAAAATTTACAATTTCTAACTCTAGTTCAGTGAGTCCTGCAAAAGTGGAAGGACTTTTTACACCCTTCGTCAAAAATAGTAGCATGGCACTTTAACTGATGATACAATAGGTCTTAGAGGCGTACCTGGTTTATGGATTTTTGGAAGTCTATATATTCTCGGAGCTATCGCGGAGTTACTCTGCAGTTTTCGGTTTTGATAAACATCAATGCACTCTTTTTTGTACAATTCAGCAATAATATTGTTATTTTCTCTTTGAAGTTTTGTGGTTGGGTCTAGTCTCATGGATCTGTAAGTGTCCTTGTTTTCCATCATTAGTTTCATTTTTGTGTCGTACTCGTCTTTGTACATTATAACGGTCTTATTTCCTTTATCTGCCGGTATAATAATAATGTTTTTATGCTTTTTTATAAACTTTTTCGTCTTTTCATAAATCGTTAGAATGAATTTTTCCTTTGGTGTGTTATTATGTTTCTTTTTGAAATTGGTAATATTGTTGGCTACTAGAGTTCGTGCTATATCTTTCCGCATTTCTAAACTGCTATCCATCGCCTGGATGCATTGCTCAATGTCCGCTACGGTATGTATTGGCGAAAAGTTATTCTTATCAACAGGTAGGGAAAACTTTTTTCCCAAAGACAGTAGCCGTTTACATTCCATTGGAATGTAAATACTTGTTTTGTTTTCTAGCCAATTTTCATTGCAGAAGAGACATGTAGTTTAAAGTATTTTTCTTTCAGTGTAGCTAATTTTTCTTTTTGTTTTGTTTTCACAGTTTTCGTTATGTGCTTTGCTCTGTCCTCTTCTTTTTTAAAAAATGTGTGATAATCGCCATGTTGTAGGATGTTGCTGATGTAATTATTTATATGGTGCAGTTTTTGTTTTATTAATTTTATATTGGTGTTTGTTTGCGAAATTTCTAGGTTTAATATCTTCTTGTGAAAATTATGTTCTATTCCTGCTAATTTTCCCTTTATGGTATTAAATTTAAAAAGTGTAGCTACTTTAACAGTGGTGTTTTTTGTGTGTGTTCTTTTAAATTAAAATAGACAAAAGCCCCTGAAGCAGTCGACAAAAAGTTGACGAAACGTTGGGTAAAAAATTTAATAAATTGGTTTTATTAACATTGAATACGTTAGGCCTGATTAGCTCAACATACCTACATTGGAAGGGAAAAAAGATTAATTTTTTTTGTTATATAAGTTACTAATGATTTTTTATTTTTGTATTTATTTAATTTGTCTTCTTTGTTCTATTTTATAACAGTTGAGTTGGTCTTAAAAATCAAACAAAATCAAATAGGCTATCCCAGGGCAGGACAATTGAAAATTTGCCAATACTTAATTGATAGTAGACAGGAAAGAACGTTATATTCGACCGGGTCGAATCTTAAATATTTGCTAAATAAATTAAAAATTTTTAACCTGATGGGTCAAAGTTCATTTCACATATTTCTGTGCTCAATTTTTACTTCGACCTCGTCTCTCCGGGAAGGCTAGTCAGAGAGAGAGAGAGATACATCCCATTTTTTGCCGTAAAAATTTAAATATAAAATTTTTGGGGTAATTAAGTGTAGAAAAACAATTTTTTATATAAGGACGGACGGACAAGGCTAGATCGTCTTAGGTTTCATCACTGATCATGAATATATATATATATATATATATATATATATATATATATATATATATATATATTATGGGGTCTTTTTCGGAGGGTATAAAAGCAGAAAAGCCAAAAAGACAAAAAGAAAAGTTCAAATCTTTTTGAAATAGTATTAAAGCAATTGAATGAAGTAAATTCTTTTCTTTGGTAATCAAACATGTTGTATACTTTAGAAATAAACAAAATAGTTTTGAAAACCATAACGATTAAAAGATGCTTCCATCGCTAAAAAGAAAGTAGACATTTCTCGACAAGGTTAAGAAAATCAAAAGTTTATAGCGTGTAGAGCACTTAATCTCCCCTTTGTATCATTATTATTATCGGAATATCATGTTACCATCTGGCATTTCAAATTTCAAATAAAACAACTAAAAACGTTATAATCGACCGGGTCGAATCTTAAATACCCTCCAAATATTTAGTAAGTAAATTTAACATTTTTAACTTGGTGGGACAGAGTTGCTTTATATAATATTTTACGCCAACGCCCACTAAAGGGGGCGGGTTCAAAAATAGACAATATCACGTTTTCCACAGACGAACGTATGGGCATTGCTAGACCGTCTTAGACTTCATCACTGATCAAGAATATACATATTTACTTTATAGGGTCCAATTCTCTTTGGAGGGTATTAAAACTGTATTTTGGAGGGGTCGCTCTGGCAAGGGCTGTGGGGGACATTTCACATTTGATCATAAAACTCTAAAAATAAATGTTTGGGATATATACAAAATTTAAAAAATATATTTTTTATAGGGTCATTTAGGGGGCAAAGGGGGAGTCGGGTTTAGGGCAGTGTAGCACCAGGTTCGTCATTAAAGTTTAAAAAAGTTATTTTTAAGGAATGTAGGCTTAAGTAAAACAATTTATTAAACACTATTGTTTACACTAAGTAAAACAATTTGTTTTACACTATTTTTGCATATCATAACGCCCACTAAAGGGGGCGGAGTCCAAAAATTACTATATTTTATTTTATAGCTCCAAGTTGAACGCGTTGGACCTTCTCTGACATAAAAATATATCATTTGCTTAACAAAATTACAAAAAAAACTTTAAAAATTAGAGGTTTGTCAGTTCTTCTTAGGGGAACTTTTTTCCCTCTTGCTCGATTTAGCCCATTTCCGAACTTAACCTGTGCTATTCCTCAAGATTTATTTATACCAAATTTTAAGAGTCCACATATCTTTTCAAGCACATCATCTGGCAAGGGGAGTTGCTGCAAGCAACCTGGAATTTTTTCATCACGTTCCTTCGACAGTTTCCTTTATACAAATTATACCTTGTGCATATGGCTTCTTCTTTTAATGAAAGCTTTTGCTTTTCAAGTTTTTACACATATTTTGAAAATATCAAATTCTTATAGTGAAAGACCATAAAAATCTAAATATCCAATCGAAATACCCCATTTCTGTGATTTCACTACTCATCGAAAGTGTATTATTTACCTGATTTTAAACAAACACTTCGGTTTTTATTTGCTTTTATAAAATCTTGCAAGTTTTTATTAATTTGTAATTATTTTCTTTTGTAAAAGTAAAAACTTCAATATTTAAAAACGAAATCCAAACTAAAATCAATTCAACAGGGCAGCATAGTCCATGTACATCTATCATCATTTGGTGTTGAGCGACCCGCAACGAACATTCTCTTCAGTTTTATATAACTGGCGGCACACATGAACAAGTTGTTTTTAAATATTTGAACTTTATCACCGCCCAATGGTTTGAGAGTCCAACTGTGCCCAGAAGGATCTTGGGCGTAGTTCCAACCCTTAATCCAATGTTCGCCCGTGTCTTCCATAATGTAATACATATTAAATTGTATTCCTTTGAGTGTAACATTGTACTCCATGGTGTTGTAATCAGTGCCAATAACGTGTGCTTTTATATGTCCAGTTTCATCAATAGAGTCATCAGCACCCCAAATAAAAATTGGGTTATTCGATGATGGTTCTAGGCTTTGTATCTGTGCAGTATAAATGAATGATCCAAAATGATCATTCCGAAGAGTAAAGCATTCCCGATCAATCAAACTTTCTATATATTCATTAGCATTAACACGTTCCGTTTCACCGAGGAGTAGAAAACCACACAAAAATATTACACAAATTACGTTAGACACTCTCATTTCGAAAACTAAATCTGATATGATTTTGATGTTGTTATGCAACTGACACTCGTATTTATACTAAATTTAAATCTCATGATTTTAGGTAATTTGCGTATGTGCGCAGTAACAAAAACTATGGAATATATAATCTAAGATAAACAAGTAAAAACGTTATATTCGACCGGGTCGAATCTTAAATACCCCCCAAATATTTAGTAAGTAAATTTAAAATGTTTAACTGTACTTTGGCGGGTTCGCTCTGGCAAGGGCTGTGGGGGAGACAGTTCACCTTTGTCATAAAACTATTAATAACAAATTCTTTGGATAATTATATACAAAATTTAAAAATCTATTTTATTTATAGGGACATTTAGGTGACAAAGGGGGAGGGGGAGGTGTAGGGCAGAGTAGTAACGGTTTATGTCTTAGCTTCGCAATTAAAGCTTAAAAATTTTATTTTTAAGGGATGTAGGCTTAAGTAAAACAATTCGTGAAATTGTTACTCTATTTTGGCATATAATTAAGCCCACTAAAGGGGGCGGGGTCCAAATAAAAATATTTGTTTATTTTAATATAAAAATATATGATTTGCTTAAAAAAATTACAGAAAATCGTTAGAAATTATGTTGTTTTTTAGAGGTTGGTTTAGTTCTTCTTAGGGGAACTCTTGCCCGATTTAGCCCATCTCCGAACTCAACCTGTGCTATTCTTCAAAATATGTTTTAAACAAATTTCAAGAGTCTAGCTCTTTTCGTTTGGACTGAATCGTGATTTCGACAGTCGCATGGACGGACGCGGTCAGATCGTCTTAGATTTAATCACTGATCAAGAATATATATACTTTATGGGGTCTCAGATGGATATTTCGCTGCGTTACAAACGGAATGACAAAGTGAATATACCCTCCATATATTTTTTGAAGGGTATAAAAACCTCGTGCGTGTATCGGATGAAAAAATTTTATCTCACCTAAGCATCATATTGACTAATTAGAATATCTGTGCACAGTGCACATTCATCTGACTTATAGCCAAATTTAAATAATGAAAAAACAAAAGAATCTCTCCGTAGGTTTGGAAACTAACCAGATTTAGTAGACCAGTTGAAGAGAACAGTCAGAGGATAGGCCAATTTTTCAGTACAATACAGTACAATTTGTAAAAACGCAATTGGGAATAGCATCAGGGCCACTGGGTGGTGAAATCTTAAACTTCTTCATAATTTGGGATCGTGTTTCATAATTTGTGTGATATTGTACATACAACTTTTATATAGCCTCAAGTTAATTGTATTACATTTAGCAACAATTGACGTCTTCTAACTTCTAAGTTCTAAGATAATGAATACAATTAACTTGAGGCTATATAAAAGTTGTATGTACAATATCACACAAATTATGAAACACGATCCCAAATTATGAAGAAGAATAATAATTGTTTTCTTAGAATATTAGTCTGTTCTAAGAATTTTATAGTTTTATAACAACGAACAAAGTTACGAGCGGACTAAGAGCGTTGACTTGGCGGAATACGCTGTGTCTAGGCTCTAGATATTGTAATTAAAATATATGATACTTAAGTGAGATAAAACGTTTTTTACGCAGGAATTTTTTCCGTATTTGAAATTTTAAATGCCGGATGGTAACATAAAATTTCGAACCCCTTTTCCGTACTTGTTTTTGTTCTGCTATTTAAACTCTTTTATACCATCAAAAAAAAAAATTGGAGGGTATATTCACTTTGTCATTCCGTGTGTAACGCAGCGAAATATCACTCTAAGATCCCATAAAGAATATATATTCTTGATGAATATATATTGAAATCTAAGAAGTCCGTCCGTCCGTCTGTGAAAAACACGATACAGTTCAAACGAAACTGCCAGACTCTTAAAATTTGGTATAGATACATTTTTAAGGATAGCACAGGTCCAGTTCCTAAATGGGCTAAATCGGGCCAAAGGGCAAAAAGTTTCCCTAAGCAGAACTAAACTAACCTCTTGTGATATTTGTAACGCAATACTCTTATTTAGTGTTGAAATATGTTATTTGGGTTTTCATTTAAAAAAAAATTGTAAATATTATTAGAATTGTAAGAATTATTTATATGGAGCTTTGCGTTGTTTGCAGCTCCTCTTTAAATATGATTAAATTATTGGCTCTGCTTATATTTCTTAGTGCAGTGGTTATTTTGCTTTGTATATTCTGTTCAGTCAGACCAAAATTTGCATTTTTAATTTCAGTCCCTAAAGAAAATATTTGTTGTACAAATTATGTCAATTCATTACCTTGACTTGAACTTGTTTTGTGAGGGATTATAAATATCAAGGATATTGTTTGTCTTTTGTGTTTTTAGGGATGTGGAATGTAAAATTTTCAACTGAAATATACGTGTATGAATGTGTATGTACTTTCACAGAAGCAGCTGTAGAAATAAATTTACGCACACATACATAAATAAAAATTAAGAGGAAACATTTGACAGTCCAGGCCAGAGAGTACAGGTAGAGGCTCAACTGAAACGTGAACAACTCAAGTCTGTTTTTAAAAATTAAACTGAAATCTTCTTACTGTTCCAGCAGATAAATAGATACACGTTCGATAGCTGAGTTATAACAGTTGATATTTTTTTCATAGTTGTACGGCATGGCCTAAAATGCCTTCGACCATTTTTGAATTCGCCATAACCTTTTTATACCCTCCAAAAATTAATTGGAGAGTATATTCACTTTGCCATTCCATGTATAACGCAGCAAAATATCTCTCTAAGACCCCTTAAAGTATATGTATTCTTGATCAGTTATGAAGTCTAAAACGATCTGGCCACTTCCGTCCGTGCGTCTGTGGAAACCACGATTTAGTGCAAACCAAAAAAGTCAGACCCTTGCAATTTGGTATATATAAGTTTTGAAGGATAGCACAGGTCAAGTTTGTAAATGGACTAAGTCGGGCCAGAGGGAAAAAAGTTCACATAAGAAGAACTAAACCAACGCCTAATAAACTACATAATTTTTAATTTTTTGTTTTGTAATTTTGTTAAGCAAATGATATATTTTTATGTCAGAGAAGGTCCAAAGTGTTAAACTTTTAGCTATAAAATCAGAAAAATACCCCTCCACCCACCTTTGCCCCCTAAATGGCCCTATCAAAAAAACTTTTTTCTACACTTAATTACCTCAAAATTTCATTTTTTTAAATTTTACGATCAGTAACAGGGTCAGTACGGTCCTTCCCGGACTGACATTGTCAAAATAAAGTTTTAAAACTGAGCACAGAAATGGAAATCTCACCCAGCAGGTCAAACATTTTTAACTTTTCTCAGACCCTTTTTTGCACGCTGATGTAAAGAATTAATACGTAAATTGTTTTTATGCTGACGGAAAGGAGTCTCTGTCATTCTCCTCCCAACACATTGCAAACGACCGTATTAAAATGTGTTTTTCTTTATTTACTACAGACAAGCCGTAGTGGGTTCGCAAAGTGTTACTAACATTGAATTGTACAGTACGGAATTGCAAAATCGAAACAAATTCGAACTTAAGCCAAATACCATAAAAATTTAAATTTCAATTCGAATAAAAACAGAGTTTTTATTACTAAATATTTGGAGGGGATTTAAGATTTGACCCGGTCTTCTTCTTCGTATTCTCTATTAAGCGTAATTAGCCTAAGCCGTCCTTAAAGAACACAACGAAGTGCTTTTATATATTGATCATTTCAATCATGCAGCAATTCCTTTGCATTTATAAAGAAATTTATGCACCATAAAAATTTTTAGGCTGGTTGTCGATATTTTTATTAAAATTCGTTGAGCACATCAATCAACACTTAACGAAGTGTTGAAGGAACATTTAATAGAACTGTAAATAAGGAAAATGCCACATCGGAAGCCAGAAGTTATAAAAAATCTATTAAGACAAATACATAAACAATAAAGCAAAAATAACAATAATTAATTACTCGCCAACAATTTATTTCACTCTAAATGAACCCTGGCACGCAACCAACATTTCCCAAATTTTTTTTTTAAACACACAAAAAAAAACATAAAAATAATGTGAAGCGAAAAATAAATAAATTTTAACACAATCTTTTTTATTTATTTCTTTCTAAATACATTAAGATGAGCCACAGTCGCTTCGAACGTAAGTAAGCGTACGAGTAAAATAGCATAGAAACAAAATAAGGATAGAAAAAAAGAGAAAAGCAGACAGAACAAGTAAAAACGTTATATTCGACCGGGTCGAATCTTAAATACCCGTAGGAGAGACGTTTCCCCTCTGCAAGATCAGAGAACATCTCAGCTTCTTATAGGCTTAAGGAATACAAATTGTTCAATATTTGCAATATTTTTGCATATAATATAGTACATCAACGCCCACTAAAGGGGGCGGGGTCCAAAAATAGACTGTATCAGACAAACTTATGGGCAGTGGTAGGCCGTCTTAGACTTCGTCACTGATCAAAAATATATATATTTTACTACATACAAATTTAAGCTATGGCTTGAGCTACCCAATAATAAAAATTGGAAAAAACGTTCACATGTACTTAAGTATAAAATTCAAACCAAAAAAGTTTGACTTAGGTATGATGGAACAAAAAATTCAGAAAAATGGGACATGAAGAAAAATAATCAAACGGTAACACGGGTATTATAACAATAACATGTTAACATCAGGTTGATACAGTTCCCGTATTCTTTTTCACAATAAAATTGGTGTAAATAGGAACTGTTATCACATTCAACTAAGCCACCTAATAAGTGGTGACAAACACAATACACATGAGCACTGATGATGAAAGGGTTGCGTCTTTCGAAAACAGCTGTTCTGCTCTGCTGTGTAAGTTGAATAAAACTGATGTTGACTTGCCTTTGTGCCTTGGAATATTTATCATGTCTTTCTGAGATTTAAATTAAAATTTCGAACAATTAGCCTATAGAATCTTAATTCAAATTTAATATAAAAATATATATACTTTATGGGGTCCAATTCTCTTTGGAGGGTATTAAAACTGTTTTTTTTTTTGGCGGGGTCGCTCTGGCAAGGACTGTGGGGGAGACATTTCACATTTGATCATAAAACTCTAAGAATAAATGTTTGGGATAGTTATATACAAAATTAAAAATTTCTTTTTTTTTTGATAGGGTCATTTAAGGGCAAAGGGGGAGGTGGGGTTAGGGCAGAGTAGTACCAGGTTACGTTTCAGTTGCAGTTCAGAATGTAGACTGAAATAAAACAATTTGTTAAATGTTTACACTATTTTTGCATGTAATAACGCCCACTAAAAGGGGCGGGTTCCAAAAATTATTTTATTTTATGACTCCAAGTTCAACGCCTTGAACCTTCTTTGACATAAAAATATACCATTTGATTAACAAAAAAACTTTAAAAATTATGTTGTTTCTTAGAGGTTGGTTTAGTTCTTCTTAGGGAAACTTCTTTCCCTCTCACCCGATTTAGCCCATTTCCAAACTTAAGCTGTGCTATCCTTCAAAATATATTTATATTAAATTTCAAGAGTCTGGCTCTTTTCGTTTGGACTGAATCGTGATTTCCACAGACGGACGGATGCACGGACATTGATCAAGAATATATATACTTTATGGGGTCTCAGAGGTATATTTCGCTGCGTTACAAACGGAATGACAAAGTGAATATACCCTCCAAATTATTTTTTGGAGCATTTACTCTCGTACATAAATTAAATATCCAAATGGTCGTTTAGAAAGTTTTATGGCCTTCGTTTATATAAAATACTTGTAATTAAAACCATAAAAATGTTTTTACGTCTTTACATGCGATATTGTTTTAAACTAAAACTCTTTTTGGTATTTATTACACACACACGCATACACTCATACAAGGATCTAATTATCGCACACAGAGAAAACAAGTGTAATAAATGTAAACGGAATTAAATAAAATTAATATTAAATGCGATAGTTTCCAATTAATGGACGTAAAGCAGGACAGACTTTAAAAATAATAAGAAAACTTGCATTATGAACAACACCTTGGCAAAAAGAGGGGTAAAATTTGAGGTTAGGAAGTAAATTGGCTTAAGGCCACACTTTTTTTTTTGTTTTGCACAATTAGTTTTATTGCTACCAGTGTAAAGCAGAAATATAATGGGATATAGCACTGGAATATGATTTTGGGCAATTGTGCTCCTCTAGCACGCCGTACAAAGGGGTCAAAGGTATAAATTTCGCAAATTAGTTGGAAAAAAAATTAATAAATTAGGCATCGTGAAAACTGAAAGCATCCGTTTAAAGAGCAAAAAATTCTTCATCATCAGGCAAAAAATTCATGTGAAACATGTAACGATATTTTTGTAATGACTCGTGGAAATGAAATATTGTGAGAAATTACCAGTAAGAACCCGGTATTTGACCGGGTCGAATTTTAAATACCCTCCAACTATTTACTAAATAAAAACTCTATTTTTATTCGTATTAAAATTTACATTTTTATGATATTTGGCTTAAGTAAACAGGAAAAAAATGTACATCAATACAGTCGTTTCCAATGTATTGGGAGGAGCATGACTGAGACACCTTTCCATCAGCATGAGAGCAATTTACGTATTGATATTTTACATCCAGGCACAAAAAAAGGGACTGAGATAATTTTAAAATTTTTGACCTGCTTAAGACATTTATGTGCCCAATTTTGAAAATCTATACAGAGTCACTCCGGGAAAGGCCGTGAGCGAGACTTCTCACCTAAATCGTAAAAACTTAAAAACTAAGTGTACGGGGTAATTACATGTAGAAAAATATTTTTTTTGATAAGATCATTTAGGAGGCAAAGGCGGGTGGAGGGGTAGATCAGAGAACATATTACCATCGTCGTGAAAACTTATAAATTACATTTTTACGGAATGTATGCTTAAGGAATACAATTTGTTAAATATTTACACTATTTTTTCATATAATATGTAACTTAAACGCCCACTAAAAGGGGTGGGGTAAAAAAATACACTTCCACGGACGGACGTATGGGCATTGCTAGATCGTGTTAGGGTTTATCACTGATCAGGAATATATGTATATACTTTATTAGGTCCTATTCTTTTTGGAGGGTATTAGAGCTGTATTTTGTTGGAGCCGCTCTGGCAAGGGCCGTGAGGGAGACTTTCACCTTTGCCATAAAACTAAAAATAAATGTTCGGAATAATTAAATGTAAAATTTATTTCAACTTTTTTTTTAATAGGGTCATTTAGGAGGCAAAGGGGGAGGAGGGGTAGGGCAGAGTAGTATCAGGTTTCGTCTTAGCTTCGTCATAAAACCGTAAAAATTGTATTTTTAAGGAATGCAGGCTTATGTCAAACAATTTGTTAAGTTTTTACCCTATTTTTGCACATAATAACGCCCACTAAAGGGGGCGGGGTCCAATAATTATTTATTTTTATTTTATGGCTCCAAGTTTAACGCGTTGGACCTTCTTTGACATAAAAATATATCATTTGCTTAACAAAATTACAAAAAAACTTAAATAACGATGTTGTTTTTAGAGGTTGGTTGAGTTCTTCTCAGGGGAACTTTTTCCCCTCTGGCCTGTGCTATTTTTCAGGATATATTTATACCAAATTTTAAGATTCTAGCTCTTTTCGTTTGGACAGAATCGTGATTTCCACAGACGGACGAATGGACGGACATTGCTAGATCGTCTTAGATTTCATCACTGATTAAGAATATATATATATACTTTATGGAGTCTCAGAGGGATATTCCGCTGCGTTACCCTCCAATTCTTTTTTTGGAGGGTATAAAAAAGAATAAAGATGCTATTATAAAATGTGTCAACAATACGTTTATTCGACCTGGAAAAAGAATAAAAGTGCGGCTTTCCGAGTACGCAAAAATTAAAATATTATGCCGATGGTTTTTGAATGTAAGAGACAACAAGATGATTGTCAGGGACAAAAGAAACAGCAAAAGAGAATCTTAGATTTTTCCTATGATAACTTTCAACTATTTCTTCTATTTTATTTGATCTACTGCAAAAAGTGGCAAAATGGCCATTGGCTTTTTAATTTCCCGCTAAGAAAATTGAAAATGTTCAAAGAAGTAGGAAGTAAGTCTTTTTCCCCCGTTCTGAAAAATTCGAGTCTTCACCAGATCTCCACGTTTTGAGTTTCTAGCAAATTTTCCTGACGACCCATGAGAAGTCGTCACTATGTGTGTGTGTGTGTGTGTAAGTATGTGACCGGCTTATGAAGGGCTAAGCCGAATCCAACCAAACTGGCCGCGTTTCAAAGGGTTTTTTCAAACTTAGTTTTCCTGTGAATTGGAACCGGTTCGGATAGGCACATTATCGGATATATCAGAAAAGTGCAAAAATTTATTTATAAAAAGTTGTTGTCTTTTTAGAATAACTTTTAAACGACTTCGCTGACTGAGTCCAAAGCTTTTCAGCTCGTGAGATTTCATGAACGAAAAATATAAAAAATTGATTTTTTAAAGAGAACTGAAATTATATATCGGATCAACCAGATGTTCGAACCAACCCCGACGAGCCACAAATATTGCTTTCACACCTCGATTCTTTGTAAATTTGAAACGGTTAGGAAAACGTAGTAAAATAAAAATAAGATGTTATCTGACTTACGTTATAGTTTTTCACTGGAATCTCTACTGAAGCAGTAAACGACAACAAAAATTATGTTTCCTTGAAAAGTTATGGTCGTTATAAAATCTACTTTTTATACCCTCCAAAAAAGAATTTGGAGGGTATATTCACTTTGTCATTCCGTTTGTAACGCATCGAAATATCCATCTCAGACCCCATAAAGTATATATATTCTTGATCAGTGATGAAATCTTAGACGATCTGAGCATGTCCGCCCGTCCGTCCGGCTGTCGAAATCACGATTCAGTCCAAACGAAAAGAGCTAGACTCTTGAAATTTGTTTAAAACATATTTTGAAGAATAGCACAGGTTGAGTTCGGAGATGGGCTAAATCGGGCAAGAGTTCCCCTAAGAAGAACTAAACCAACCTCTAAAAAACAACATAATTTCTAACGTTTTTCTGTATTTTTTTTAAGCAAATGATATATTTTTATATTAAAATAAACAAATATTTTTATTTGGACCCCGCCCCCTTTAGTGGGCGTTATTATATGCAAAAATAGAGTAACAATTTCACGAATTGTTTTACTTAAGCCTGCATCCCTTAAAAATAAAATTTTTAAGCTGTAATTGCGAAGCTAAGACATAAACCGTTACTACTCTGCCCTACACCTCCCCCTCCCCCTTTGTCACCTAAATGTCCCTATAAATAAAATAGATTTTTAAATTTTGTATATAATTATCCAAAGAATTTGTTATTAATAGTTTTATGACAAAGGTGAAATGTCTCCCCCACAGCCCTTGCCAGAGCGAACCCGCCAAAGTACAGTTAAACATTTTAAATTTACTTACTAAATATTTGGAGGGTATTTAAGATTCGACCCGGTCGAATATAACGTTTTTACTTGTTTATCTTAGATTATATATTCCATCGTTTTTGTTACTGCGCACATACGCAAATTACCTAAAATCATGAGATTTAAATTTAGTATAAATAAGAGTGTCAGTTGCATAACAACATCAAAATCATATCAGATTTAGTTTTCGAAATGAGAGTGTCTAACGTAATTTGTTTAATATTTTTGTGTGGTTTTCTACTCCTCGGTGAAACGGAACGTGTTAATGCTAATGAATATATAGAAAGTTTGATTGATCGGGAATGCTTTACTCTTCAGAATGATCATTTTGGGTCATTCATTTATACTGCACAGATAAAAAGCCTAGAACCATCATCGAATAACCCAATTTTTATTTGGGGTGCTGATGACTCTATTGATGAAACTGGACATATAAAAGCACATGTTATTGGCACTGATTACAACACCATGGAGTACAATGTTACACTCAAAGGAATACAATTTAATATGTATTACGTTATGGAAGACACGGGCGAACATTGGGTTAAGGGTTGGAACTACGCCCAAGATCCTTCTGGGCACAGTTGGACTCTCAAACCATTGGGCGGTGATAAAGTTCAAATATTTAAAAACAACTTGTTCATGTGTGCCGCGAGTTATATAAAACTGAAGAGAATGTTCGTTGCGGGTCGCTCAACACCAAATGATGATAGATGTACATGGACTATGCTGCCCTGTTGAATTGATTTTAGTTTGGATTTCGTTTTTAAATATTGAAGTTTTTTACTTTTACAAAAGAAAATAATTACAAATTAATAAAAACTTGCAAAATTTTATAAAAGCAAATAAAAACCGAAGTGTTTGTTTAAAATCAGGTAAATAATACACTTTCGATGAGTAGTGAAATCACAGAAATGGGGTATTTCGATTGGATATTTAGATTTTTATGGTCTTTCACTATAAGAATTTGATATTTTCAAAATATGTGTAAAAACTTGAAAAACAAAAGCTTTCATTAAAAGAAGAAGCTTGAAAAGATATGTGGACGAAATTGCAATTCAACAGTCATCAAGCTGAATTGTCTGTTGTATTCTTGCAGACGGCAGTTGTATTCCAAAGAAGATGATGTTGGATGTTGTTCTAGTTGTTCGCTCGAGCAATATTTAAATAAATTTATTCGAATAAAATTAATTCGAATGACACACACTCGTGCATATGCAGTTACATAAGAGAGAAAGGACATTAAATTCAAACATAATTCTTTGTAATGTGCGGCCATTAAAATGAAAAATTATAAGTAAAATAAGCGACCAAGTAACGAAAAACTCAATGAAATAAACTTGTACTCGCTTTTAGAAACAC
This sequence comes from Linnaemya tessellans, assembly GCA_951800035.1. NCBI lineage: Eukaryota > Metazoa > Arthropoda > Insecta > Diptera > Tachinidae > Linnaemya > Linnaemya tessellans. Next base: position 26,618,271 of record OX637534.1, on the reverse strand, counting down.
GTACCTGAAATATCTTTCAAATTTTATTACATTCTTTCTTTCTCTCTTTTTTTTTTGTTGAATGTGATATTTTGTGATATTGCCGTTGTTTAAAAATAAAAAATGAAAAAGAAATTTATGATGTAATAGAAATATAACTTGTTAAGGTTTTCTGCATACAAATTTATGCCCTTAATTAAAAGCATGTCTTTCTCAAAGGAAAGTAAATAGCAAACGAACAATAAGATTTGTGTGTGGAGTGCCAGTGTCTGTGGTTTCTTTTTTGCATAGTATACAGCAGCTGTGTAAAGGAGTAAATTCATTAAGCAGAAATCTGTTAAAGAAATAGAATTGATCATGAACGTGTCCCTACCAAGGCACGTCTCGAGAACATATACCCCAGGCCACCACCATGGATACTAGAGCGGATCGGTCTCCATACAAAAAAAAAAATAGTTATGCCAGTCAGCCTCTAGAATGAAAGATTAACCAATAAAGTTTCTAGAAGTGGGAACTCTTTTTTTTTGCCATGCCCCCAAAACAGCACTTCTTTTATAGTGCCGAAATTTAAAGTCCGTTCCCAGCATATCGTACATCGCTGGTCATGGCTGGACTATGGCTTCATTTTATGCTTAGGTGACTTTTTGGTCTCACGTCAAATTAAAGATTTCATATATGATACATCGGACCCTTCCCCCTTTTTTTAAATATTTTGCACGTTGCAAAAATGCCATTCCTTCTCTTTTCTCATTTATCTAAAACTGTCCTTTCGACATTATCCCCTCCTTTTTATAGTTCCATCACAATTAAGCAAAACCAAATCCGAGTAAATATCTCCTCTTTTAAAAAAATCACTATTGGCCGCATAGATGTACTCGTATTCTTTACGGTGTTCAGACATGCTTTTTTAATTGAGTCAATATTAACTTTATTGCCATAATTATCTTCCTGTTTAATTTAATTAACGTATGACAACTAAAAGCAAATATCTTTCTTTTCATATTTATGAGGACCTCAAGTTATTATTTGTTTTTTGCTAATTTTTCAATTAATAATAAATTTAATGTCAATCATTTTAATTCAAAATGCTGCCATATATTTTGTTTGTGGGTTTTTTCAGTTTTTCGGTGCAAGTCTCTACTAACTTTGTTCAGTGAGTAGCGTTTTGCTCACTAAACACACTTGTTGGCAGTGCTGCATTTGTACTACTCAATATTATAACAATTTCATATTTATTGGACAATAATTAATTGAAATTGTATATGGATAGTTGAGCTCAACAAAATCGTATATAATAAATTTTCAAAGGATTGGAAAAAACACTGGCACAAGTGAATAACCGAGAGGGTGTTCGAATTCATTAAACAGAAAACACATCAAACTAAAAAAAATGTATGAAGTCTTTATTTCAGTTGCTAGAACAGTCTATATAATTCGATAATTAAAGACGGTCACCGCGGCTGCACCTGAAAAGTTTCTTTTTCTTGGTCCAATTTAAGGTTTCCAGTGCGTCAACCATTGCGAGCTTGTTTTTCTATAGACAACAGCTTTAACATAGTCACAAAAAAACTGTCTAAGGGCGGCAAATTAAGCGGCCCCAAATGTGAAATAAAATATTCGCCGAACATGCCTTTCAATTGGGCCACTGTTGCGTGTCCTGCGTGGCATGTGGCATCATCCTGTTGTAACCAAATTTTTTTTAATCATCGCATGATAGTGCTCGACCTTCCTAGCTCGTTGTCTTTAATATATGATGTCACCGTCTTATAATCCACAACAAATAGGGCAGTCCTTGCAATACTTCCGGCTGCTCTTCACTCCAACTACGGCAATTTTGCTTGTTCACGTATCCATTCAACCAGAAATGAGCACGATGTACTTTTTTAACCGAGCATGAATTTAGATAACAAAATTCAATAATCAGTGCGATTGTTTTTTTAGTTAGGACCGTCTCCGTCAGAGGATGAGCCCTACTAATGCGTGCATTGTGCTGGAACTTCATTCGGTTTGAATTTGTCCATGTCACTCGTAAATACGACAGGAACGACCACCGCTGAGCGTTTACTACACATACGGGTAAAGAACGAATTTTCTCTGTGGTGCGTAGTGCGGTTCGCTGGTAAATCCACGACATATGGGTGAGAGCGTAGAAAATTGCGCATTTCGGGAAAGAGATACCCCATTTCATTTCCTTGAAACACAACCCATTATAGTAGCGATAAGACAGTGAAACTCAGTCTACATTGCGTCGATGCTCAAGTGAGCCAATAGAATTGGCTACCCTACTGTTCTCGATGAGTTCCTTTGCCTTGTCCTGTACACGGTTGAGTAACATCAAAATAGACTTTGAAACACCGGCCCATACATGGGAGTTGTATTCCATTCTCGGTCGGATGGAAGTTGTATAAGTAATAAGGAGATCGAATGGAGTGAAATCGAGGCGCTTCTATTGACACATGAAAAATGTGATCTGTCCATCGAACGTCGCAATGAATTTTGATGCCAAGAACATTAAGAGCATCTGATTCCTCAATAATAGATGAAGCAGCGTGATCGGGCATACATCGGCATGTAAGCATGCATCATTGAGTCTTGCGGGCATTGAGATTTATTTTATTCTTCCAAGTATTCTATTTCGGCCACCGTTGAGCGCAAGAGTCTTATTATGCCTCATCGCCCCCATCTCTGTCGGTTTCGGCCTATTACTGAACGCATATGAATGGCATAGGCATATGAGCTGCGTCTGCAAAAGAGTAAATAGTTATAGACCAAACTGAACATGTTACACGAAAACAGCTGAGCTGGCAAAATAGTGTTGCCAGAAAGAAAAAGTTGCTAATAAATCACTTGCAACTTTAAAGAGAACAAAATAGCAACTGTTGAATAAATAAGTTCCAGAAGGAACTTGCGAACTTTGCCAGTTGATAATAGAGCATTCAACAACACCAGAAAAAAATAATAATATTATTTTATGAAAATGAGTGTTCTGTGCGGGCAAAGTAGCGCGCGATTTTTCATCGAAAAATCATCTTGAACAATGAGGTTCATTTCTGGATGAATGGGTACGTGAACAATGAAATGATCGAATTTGGATTAATATCAATTCACATGAGATCCAAGAGAAGAAGTCACTGTTTGGTGAGGATTTTCTGCTGGCGGCGTCATCGGTCTATATTTTTATTTGAGGTCAACGTTAATATAACACAATATGATTTTTGTGTCTATTCTGTAGAACTGCTTGTTAAGCATTCAGATGCCACTGTGCGATGTGCATATTAAAAGTTGGTTGACATCATTCTCTTAAGTTAACGATGTCATTTTTGTGTACCACAACAATATCCTATATCATTATTCTTTTACTTACGCTTCTTATTTTCTTTCTGTTTCTTCGAATAAAGCTCTTTATAAATATTCTTGTAATTTTTTGTTCATATACATTTTTTTTTTGAGGTTTTTGTGAATTTAATGATTTTTGTGGCATTTGCTGCTGTCATTGTTTTTTTGTTTGGTTTTTTTCTGGGTAAAATGTCAGATATGATAGTAGAACAGCAAAATTGCATACAGAACAAAGTTGTTTCTTATTTTAAGTAGTTTTGTTTGTCACAACTAGAAAAAACATTAAGACTAATTAGTCTCAGACAAACAAACATCAAGTGTTATGGTAAAAAAAATACATCTAAAATAAAGACAGAAAAATATGCTTATAAATAACTTGAGTGCTCGAGAAGTTACACTGCAATTTATTATAGGCTGTAAACTGAATATATCGGGTGCGCCATCTATCGGCTTAAATTTGCACCAATTGTTATTTCGAATCTGGCAATACTTTTGTTATGCTATTCTGTAACGAAATTCTGTTTAATATCTCTACTGAACGAAATGAATCGATTTACGCTTGAGCAACTTTGGGAATTATTGGAAATTTATTTCCAAAACAAATGCAATTGGTCAGAAATCGATTCTTCGATTTTGGAAAACCAAAAAAAAAAAAAACAAAACAAGTAAAAACGTTATATTCGACCGGGTCGAATCTTAAATACCCTCCAAATATTTAGTAAGTAAATTTAATATGTTTAACTTCGTGGGACAGAGTTCCTTTATATGATATCGCACGTCAACGCCCACTAAAGGGGGCGGGGTCCAAAAATAGACTATATCATGTTTTCCACAGACGAACGTGTGGGCATTGCTAGATCGTCTCAGACTTCATCACTGATCTAGAATATATATATTTTATGGGGTCCAATTCTTTTTGGAGAGTATTAAAACTGTATTTTGGCGGGTCTCTCTGGCATAAAATTTCAAAAATAAATGTTCGAAAACTAATTGTAAAATTTATTTAAATTTTTTGTAGGGTCATTTAGGGGGCAAAAGGGGAGGGGGGGGGGGGGGTAGGGCAGAGTAGTACCACGTTACGGCTCAGTTTCGCCATTTAATGTTATTTTTAAGGAATGTAGTCTTAAGTAAAACAATTTGGTAAATTTTTACACTATTTTTGCATATAATAACGTCCACTAGAGGGGGCCGGTTCCAAAAATTAATTTTTTGGATTTTATGGCTCCAATTTTAACGCGTTGGACCTTCTTTGATATAAATATATATCATTTGCTTAACAATAGTACAAAAAAACTGTAAAAATTATGTTGTTTCTTAGAGGTTGGTTTAGTTCTTCTTAGGGGAACTTTTTTCCCTCTTGCCCGATTTAGCCTATTTCCGAACTTGACATGTGCTATTTTTCAAGATATATTTGTACCAAATTTCAAGAGTCTGGCTCTATTAGTTTGCAATGAATCGTGATTTCAACAGACGGACGGACATGCTCAGATCGTCTTAGATTTCGTCACTGATCAGGAATATGTGCACTTTATGGGTCTCAGATGGATATTTCGCTGCGTTACAAACGGAATGACAAAGTGAGTATACCCTCCATATTCTTTTTTGGAGGGTATAAAAACAAATCATATTTTCGCATGAAGCTAATTTTTGTCATGCTTGGTACGTTAATAAGCAAAATTGACGCATTTGGGGCTCAGACAGCCCACACGTGGTTTTAGAGAAGCCAAAGCACCCATTACGAGGGACTGTTTGGTGGAGCGGAGGCATCATTTGTCCATATTTCTTTGAAACATACAGTTAATGGACACACATATCGCACCATTATAACCGATTTTTTCCCCGCTCTTCATGGTATTGATGTGAACGGTGTTTGGTTTCAACAGGATGGCGCAAACTTGCCACATATCATCTCATGTCCTAATCGATTTATTGTGTCAAACGTTTGATTAACCGATATGGTGATGTCAATTGATTGCCAAGAAGATGCAGGCAAGTGTTATAGTGCTTTCACACTGAAAGTTAAAAGTATAAACAGCTGGTTTTGTGTTCCCACTGCAAATTCTCGTTTTAACATACAGGCTGTATAATAAATTTTTTCAAAAGGAATTAAATCGCTCATAGGAATATGTGAATTTGTTGCTATACTTGTTCTTTATTTTTACAACACTTAATTGACAGCCTGTACAATAGAAGTTTTTGTTTGAAGGAAAATAGAAACAAATTTAAAAAAATGGAAATTATCTAACATTTTGTAAATGAATATCTTAAGCGTATGGAAATACTTATACAAAGTGAAGAACTTCTTGGAAATCAAGTTGTTATAGATAAAAATGTTTTCAAATGTGTCAGTATATATTCTTATTAGCAAAAACTATACCAGTTGTTTCCAATATATAACTTGGCAGCACTTAAAACCAACTGTTAAAAGCCAAGTTTTAACAGTTGGTTCTAACGTTAAAGCCAGAATTTATTAAAACCATGTCAATTTAAAAACACTTCTATGCCGACAATCCAGAGGTAATTGAGCATTTGAAGGCCAACATTCGTGATGCCATTCACTGGATAAAATATTTAAAAAGTGGTCGGATCGAATGGGGCACTTTGGAGCCAGCCATATGAATGAAATAATATTCCATCTCCAACCGGAACAATTGTATTTCACAGCAAACGTTTTTTTTGCATTTTTAAATTGAAACTTTTAAATGGCTCACCCTATACATTTTGGCTTTTCAGTTTAAGATTTATTTTCTCTTCGAATATGTGAAATTCCCTTTTTTAAGTGATTTCCTAAATATTATTGTATTCTGATATTTTTAAACTTAAGGTCTCTTTATTTTAATATAATTCTTAATTTCAATATTTTGTCACTCCTTTGTGTGACTTCGTCAGGAAATTAATTATTTTATTTTATAAAAATATCAGAATGTAATAATAATTAAAAAGAGGTCAAGAAACCAGAAGAATTTAGTGATTTCTTATATAACATTTTTTTTATTGTTTTAAGAAAAAAATTTTCCCAGTGTATTTTCGCGCAGAAGTGCCATCACTGTGACGTGCTGCATGTTTACTTATTGCTTCTTGCTTATATCAGCACAAACTACATGCCAGTACCAGCAGAATATTTCGTATAAAATACAACAAATTGTAATATTCTGCTATGAGTCCGTCCGTCTCCATAAAATATTGAAATAACAAATTGAAACTGAAGTCTTCATAAGCTGCTTTTGCTTGGCACAATGGAGCCGCATAAACAAATTTACAATAATTTTTTATTTTTACTACCCAATTAAAATTAGAAACAAAGTAAATCCAATTTTAAGGATTATTTTCCAACAAATATCTTAAGACTGGTCCCATGGTGCACTATAACTTAATTAATTGTAGTTGACAGCAAGTCAACAACTGCAGAGCATGAGTTTAATGGGGCCAGATCAAGATATTGTTTGTGGTGAAATCGATAACAAATGAAAAGCAGGAATAATTTAATTGATTTTCGTGGAAGAAAACAATTGTTAAACTAAGTATAGCACGTTAATTATTTTACTGAAGAGCACACAAGCAAGTTTTTATGTAAATGCACTACTATGTTAGCATGATTGAACATGTCTATTTCCATAGAACCCCATACAAATGCAAAATATTTAAGGTGTAATAAGTCTTAAAAAAATATGTGGTGCTTACAACATCGTTATTTGGCATAATTCTAAGCCAGCCCAGTCAAATAAGATGGTTAAGAGCAAGAAATATTTTTTATAAATAGAGCCTTTAGAGCATTCCAAACTTTTCAAATTAAAACTCTCAACGCCTTTCACGCCGCTTATCTAATTTGATCAAACAATTAATTATATGTCAAGATACAAGTTTTTTTTTATATTTTGGGCACACATTTTATTCAAGGATTTAAATAAATGATTTCATTTCAGTCTCTTTACATAAATACTCTCATTTTAAATGACCTCTTAACGAGCGCACACATACTCCTACAAATACACCGTGTTGTCATGCCGTTGTTACATGTCGAAAGACTTGCGGAAGAAACGGAAGAAGAAAACACGTTCATTTCAGCAGAACTACTGAAAAGTCCAAGCAATATGCAAATGTTGCACAACACAATTCCATGCAAATGTTGAAAAACTGGCTTCTCCAAATGAGAGAGGTGTGTCAGTTACCTTATTTTTCCAAAATGGGTTTTTCCATAAAAAAAATTATATAAAATAATGGAACAAAAGGAAATTTGAGTAACAAATTACTGCAAAGGATATGGAAAACATTTTAAATGTCCTTCTTTTTTTTTTTTTGTTAAACCCGAAACCTTATACGTTCATTGTTCTCATTTGTATCGCACTTGCAACAAAATTTTATTATCATGCTGATACGGACAATGTATGTATGTTTGATGCTTATAAATATTTAAAATTTTTAAAAAGGTAATAACATTTTGGCTTAATGAATATATTCCTCATCATCGCCACCATCATCATTAGCATAGACCTTTTCATCCTTGTTTTCCTTTCTGTTTTTATTAAACATTGACCGACCAGCCGACATGTATGCAGCACATTTTGTATATAATTCACTCACTGGCTCTCATAGTGAGTTATATAAACACATATGCACACACATTGATACACATGAGCAGTTGCATACATCCATGCATGCACCATAAAGTGAGATAAGCCAGTAAGCGGTGGCGTGTGTGTGTGACTGTGTTTTTGTATTTTTTGCATATAAGAAAACAATAAGAAAAAAAAAATAAAAAATAAATAGGAGCAGGAACTGCATGTATTCATCGTATTCTTTTGGGGATATAATAATGAAAATAACGCTGGTGTATGAAAAGAACAAAATGAACAATCGTTAAAAGCAGGCAAAAAAACTTATTTTAAATAAAAACTAAAACGAACCTTGTAGCTGAAATGCATGTTAAGTAATTAGTTTAACTTTACCGATACTCCAATAAGCTAAACATTTTCTGAAGTCTACACGACATATGTGAGCATTTTTCTGACACTAGAACTTTTTCGTTGAAAATTGTTTCAAAACTTTTCTATACCAAAAATTTAGCGCCCTTTAAAAGTTGAAAAATATATTTTCCCTCACCCATTTTTTTTCTAAAAGAGCATTCAATTAGCAAAAAAAAAATAGAAGAAAAAAATAAAATAAAACAAGTAACACCGTTATATTCGACTGGGTTGAATTCTAAATACCCTTCAAATATTTTGTATATAAGAACTCTATTTTTATTCTTATTAAAATTTAAATTTTTATGGTATTTGGCTTAAGTAAACAAGATAAAACAAGTAAAAGTGCTATATTCTGCTGTGCCGAATCTTAAATACCCTTCACAGTTGTCATTCTTTTCGTTTAAACTTTTCGGCTAGGAAGCTAAATGTTTGGCTTTTCTTATTTCTAATACCTCTGAACGTCTTTCAAAAATATTAAATATATTTAATTTAAAAACAAAAAAAAAAAAACCCGTTCCATGTACACCCAAAAAAGTTCTAATTGTTCAACCGTAGAATCAATCGTCTTTTAGATTTTTTTTGGTTTTTAATACCAATTTATTTCTTCCTGATGTATGAAGTAGGTATAATTCATCATAAAAGTCAAAAATAACAAATAATATGGTTACTTTTATGAATCAGAAAATGTCGATTTTCCAACCCTGGAACCGAATTTTTAGTTTTTAAAATTTTTATTACCAATTTAATTCTTAGAGAAGTATAAAATAGGTTTAAGTCAATGAAAAAAAACCAAAATTGGGAACTTATATGGTTACCTTTATGTACCGAAAAATTTCGAATTTCTAACCCTGGAACCGAATTTTTAATTTTTTGATACTAATTTAATTTTTTCTGATAAATCAAATAGGTTTAATCACTAAAAACACAAAATTTGGAATTTATGTATGTACTTTTATGTACCAAAAATATTTCGATATTCCAACTCTGGAAACGAATTTTTATTTTTTTCCAATGCAATTCTTAGTTACGTGTAACATAGGTTTACTTGACAAAAAAATTAAAATTCTTATACTTTTTGGTCACTTTCATGTACCATAAAATATTTCATTTGTCCAACCCTGCAGTCGAAATTTTGATTTTTTAAGATTTTAATACCAATTTTGTTCTTCCTAAATTATAACACAGTTTTAATTAGCAAAAAAAAAAAAAAAACAACGTCAATTGCCTTTTTGGTTACTTTTATGCAGAACAAATATTTCAATTTCCCAACCCTGGAAACGAAATTTAAATTTTTTTTACCAATGCAACTCTCAATGAGGCATGAGATACTAGTTTTATTTAAGAAAAACTTAATATTTGTAACCATTTTGGTCACTTTCATGTACTACAAAATATATCAGTTATCCATCTCTGGAATCTAAATTTTGATTTTATTTTAATTTTTGATACCAATTATGTTTTTCCTGAACTAAAAAATAGTTTTAATTAGTAAAATAAACGACGTTAGTTGCCTTTTTGGTTACTTTTATGTATAAAAAAATTTCAATTTCCCATCCCTGGAAGCGAAATTAAATTTTTGTTTACCAATCCTAGTCTTCATTAGGTATAAAATCGTTTTATTTAAGAAAAACTTAAAATTTGCAACCATTTTGGTTACTTTCATGTACTACAATATATTGCATGTACCAAAAAACCTTTAGACTTCCCAAACCTGGAAGTGAAATTTTTGTTTTATTGTTAACCAATGAAACTCTTCATGAGGAATAAAGTAGTATTATTTAAGAAAAATTTACAATTTTCAACCATTTTGGTCACCTTCATGAACTATAACATATATTGCACTTGTCCATCCCTGGATTCGAAATTTTGATGTTTTTTGGAAATTTTTGATACCAATTTTGTTCTTCCTAAAATATAAAATAGTTTTAGTTATCAAAAAAAACAACAACGTCAATTGCCTTTTTGGTTACTTTTATGTATAAAAAAAATTTCAATTTCCCAATCCTGGAAGCGAAATTTTAATTTTTTAAATTTTTTTATCAATGCAAATTTTCATGAGGTATAAGGTAGTTTTTTTTAAGAAAAACTCAAATTTTGTAACCAGTTTGGTTATTACATGTACTACAAAATATTGCATGTACCAAAAAAAATTTTATTTTCCCTACCTCGGAAGCGAAATTTTAATTTTTTGTTTCTTTTTATCAGTGCAACGCTTCATGAGGTATAAAGTAATTTTTTTTAAGAAAAATTTCAAATTTTTAAACATTTTGGTCACTTACATGCACTATTAAATATTGCACTTGTCCATCCCTGGATTCGAAATTTTAATTTATATTTTTGATACCCATTTTGTCCTTCCTAAATTATAAGACAGTTTTAGTTAGCAAACAAAAAAACAACATCAGTTGCCTGTTTGATTACTTTCACGTATAAAAAAAAATTAAATTTCCCACCCCTGGAAGCAAAATTTGAATTAAAATTTTTTTTGCCAATGCAAATCTTCATGACGTATAAAGAGGTTTTGTAACAATTTTAGTTACTACATGTACTACAAAATACGGAATGGGCCGAAAAAAGTTTTAATTTTCCATCCCTGGAATTTTTTTTTTTATTATTTTAGTTTTTAATAGACCATTGAGGCTTCGCAAAGCACGAAATAGGTTTAATTTACAAACATAAAAAAAAATTGATTTTTGGTATAAATTTTGCGTCGAGAAATAGGTGTAAGCTTCCCAGCTCTGGAACCATTCTTCGGATATTTTTGAATTTCAATAGCACTCTATTTAAGTTCATTTCCAATCCAACGGTCCAAGAACGAAGTTTCTATCTCTTCTGGGGGCTTGGGAAAACCGTACACCGTACATTTCACGTACAGATTATTCATGTGGATCAGAATATATATACTTTATGTGGTTCCATGTGAATATCGAAGAAATTACACACGGAATGACAAACCTATATATACCCTTTAAATTTTTTGTGAAGGGTATAAAAATTTATTTCAATACGGTCGTTTCTAATGTGTTGGGAGGAGCATAAAAACTCACGTATTAATGTTTCATAGCAACGTGAAAAAAATGAACTGAGATAAGTTAAACATCTCACCTAAATCGTAAAAACTTAAAAACTATGTTATCGGGGTAGTTAAGTGTAGAAAAAAGTTTTTATTGATATAGTCATTTAGGCAGCAAAGGGGATAGTGGGGAAGGGCAGAGGATTATCAGAGAACATATTACCTTCATCGTAAGAGCTTATAAATTAAATTTTTACGGAATGTAGGCCTAAGGAGTACAATATGTTACATATATACACTATTTTTATACCCTTCACAAAAAAGTGAAAGGGTATATACTTATAGGTTTGTCATTCCGTGTGTAATTTCTTCGATATCAACATGGGACCCCATAAAGTATATATATTCTGGATCCTTATGAATAGCGATGACGATTGGGCGATGTGCGTCTGTGCGTCTATCCGTCCGTCTGTACGTGAAATCGGTTTTCCCAAGCCCCAGAAGAGCTAGAGACTTCGTTCTTGGACCGTTGGATTGGAAATGAACTTGAATAGAGTGTTATTGAGATAGATCCGAAGTATGGTTCCAGAGCTGGGAAGCTTACACCTATTTCTCGACGCAAAATTTATACCAAAAATTAATTGTTTTTTTTAATGTTTGTAAATTAAACCTATTTCGTGCTTTGGGAAGCCTCAGTGGTCTATTAAAAACTAAAATAATAAAATATTTTTTCCAGGGAGGGAAAATTAAAACTTTTTTTCGGCCTATTCCGTATTTTGTAGTACATGTAGTAACTAAAATTGTTGAAAATTTTAAGTTTTTTTAACAAAACCTCTTTATACGTCATGAAGATTTGCATTGGCCAAAAAAAATTTTTTAAATTCAAATTTTGCTTCCAGGGTTGGGAAATTGCACTTTTTTATATGTGAAAGTAATCAAACAGGCAACTGATGTTGTTTTTTTTGCTAACTAATCCTGTCTTATAATTTAGGAAGAACGAAATTGGTATAAAAAATTTAAAAATAAAACTTCGAATCCAGGGATGGACAAATGCAATATTTAATAGTACATGAAAGTGACCAAAACGGTTAAAAATTTTAAATATTTCTTAATAAAACTTACTTTATACCTCACGAAGCGTTGCACTGATAAACAAAAAATTAAAATTTCGCTTCCAGGGCTGGGAAAATGAAAGTTTTTTTTGGTACATGCAATATTTTGTAGAACATTTAATAACCAAAGTGGTTACAAAATTTCATTTTTTCTTAAACAAAACTACTTTATACCTCATAAAGATTTGCGTTAATAAAAAAAATTAAAAAAATTAAAATTTCGCTTCCAGGGTTGGGAAATAGAAAATTTTGTTTAACCATAAAAGTAACCACAAAGGCAATTGACGTTGTTTTTTTTTTTGCTAACTAAAACTATTTTATATTTTAGGAAGAACAAAATTGGTATCAAAATTTTCCAAAAAAATCAAAATTTCGAATCCAGGGTTGGACAAGTGCAATATATTATAGTTCATGAAGGTGACCAAAATGGTTCAAAATTGCAAACTGTTCATAAATAACACTGCTTTATACCTCATGAAGCGTTGCATTGGTAAAAAACAATAAAAAAATTAAAATTTCATTTCCAGGGTTGGGAAATTGAAATATTTTTTCTGCATAAAAGTAACCAAAAAGGCAATTGACGTTGTTGTTTTTGCTAATTAAAACTCTTTTACGATTCAGGAAGAACAAAGTTGGTATTAAAATCTTAATAAATCAAAACTTCGACTTCGGGGTTGGACAAATGAAATATTTTATGGTACATGAAAGTGACGAAAAAGTTTAAAATGTTAATTTTTTTGTCAAGTAAAACTATGTTACACCTCAGTAAGATTTGTATTGGTAAAAAAATAAAAATTCGCTTCCAGAGTTGGAAAATCGAAATATTTTCGGTACATAAGAGTACCCACATAAATTTAAAATTTTGTATATTTAGTGAGTTAAACCTATTTTATACTTTAGAAAAAATTAAATTAGTGTTAAAAATTCGGTTCCAGGGCTGGAAAATCGAAATTTTTCGGTACATAAAAGAAACCATAAAAGTTTCCAATTTTAATTTTTTTTTTTCAGAGAATTAAACATATTTTATACTTCGCTAAGAATTAAATAGGTAATAAAAGTTTTTAAATTAAAAATTCGGTTCCAGGGTTGGAAAATCGAACTTTTTCGGTACATAAAAATAACCATATAAGTTATTAATTTTGGTTTTTTGTGGATGAAATCTTATTTACACTTTTTTATATTTCGGGAAGAGTTAAATTGGTATTAAAAACCAAAAAAATCTAAAAGACGATTCTACGGTTGGACAATTATAACTTTTTGGAGTACATGAAACGGATTTTTTCTTTTATTTGTAAATTAAATATAAATAATATTTTGGAAAGACGTTCAGAGGTATTAGGTATAAGAAAAGTCAAACACTTAGCTTCCTAGCAGAAAAATTTAAACGAAAAGATTGACATCTGTGAAGGGTATTTAAGATTGGGCACAGCCGAATATAACACTTTTACTTGTTTTTATTAACTCGGATCAGCACTCAGGCTGTGACCCTTACATATAAATTAATTCTGGTCCCACGAAATTTTTAAAATAACCTATTTTTGAACATAACTCGTAAATACTGCTATAATGTTTGTTTCGTGATTGTTCCTGAAGGTTGCGAAGTGATCGGTGTATACCATATTTTTCAACACGGCACCACTGTGCAGTGCTCTTAACAAACGATGAATATAATCCTTTCTACGTGTGATTATAATCCTGTATGCAGACTGGATGGATAGAGCCTGTGTGGTACAGCTCAAATAATTGACATATTAGAAAATTTAGTTTTAAAGTAAATAACTATTCCACTCAGATCAATATGAATTATTTTATATAAAAAAGCGATATGTGTTATGGCCCCTAATCCTAACAATATGGCGAACTTTGAAGAAATTTCCAAGAAGTCACACTTGACGCGGGCGGCATGATGAAATTAATAGCCCTATTCAAAATCTGTATATTTGACAGCATTTCCAATATATTTTGTTAGTGTGGTGTACAATTAATTCGCAAATGCAATGATGCCAGACCAGTTAAACAAGATCGTGAATAGGGCTAATATGTTCTTGTGTTATTTATAACGTAATATTGTTATTTAATGTGAAAATATGTTATTTGAGTTTAAATTTAAATGCCCAAAGAATTTCAGATATATAAAAATATGGAAGACGGTTGATCTTAAAGTTCCCATCATTGCAGCTTCCTGCTAATTTTAGCCGCTAAGAATGGTAGTATTTTTATTTTAGAACTGTTGTCACCTTCAAATGGATCAGCTGATTCCCACGTGACAAACGGTGATTGATGTAGTTCTTCGTTACGTATAAAAGAATCGGGAACACTAATTGATCACATATAATTTCGGAGTGTTTTGAAAAATTTAGTTGTTCGAATTCTTCATTCAGGATTTCTGACGAATGTGTGAAACGATTTTAACCCAGTTAGTAGCGCTCGCGGTGGATTTTGAATGTCAAGAGCTGATTTGGAATCGATGAGAAAAGCGGTTTAAAAGTTATTCTAAAAACAGTTTTGAAAATAAAATTTTCAGTTTTTTCCATGTTTCCGAAAATATACTTGTCTGAACCAGTTCCAATTCACGGGAAATCTACTTTTGAAACACGACTTGTTTTGTCGGATTTGGTTCAGAAGTTTAAAAGCTATAAGCTATACACTTATACATACACACACACACTCACATACAGACAGTGAGTAGTTAGGAAAGCTTCTTAGGAATTCAAAACGTTGGGATTTGGTGAAAACTCGGGGTTAAATCAGTAACTTTCCACTTTCTTTGAAAATTTTCAATTTTCTTAGCGGGAATTTAAAAATTGTAAATATAATTTTTGTAAGAATTATTAAAGTGCGGCTTTAACTTGTTTGCCGCTCCATTTTAAATATGATTAAATTATTGCCTCTTCTTATATTTCTTAAAGCAGCTGCAAATATCAGGCGTTGTTTTGTTTTATATATTCTGTTTAACCAGACTAATATTTGCTTCATGGGCTGGTGGAATTATTGGTCCGTACTTCTTTAAAAACAATGTTGGTCAGAACGTTACAGTCAATGGTGAAAGCTGCAGAGGCATGATTACTGACCTTTTCGTTCATCAATTGAATAACAAGGATGTACAGCGGCTGTGGTTTCCACAAGACTGTTGCGCTGTCACACAGCTCGGTGCATAATTGATTTATTAAAGGAAACGTTTGGTAACCGCTTAGTTTCAAATTTCGCAACCGTGAATTAGACTATTTTCTGAAGAGAGTGAAGTCGTTAGTCTACGCCGATAAGCCCGAAACGATTGACCACTTGGGGGATAACGTTGGAGGGCGAATGTTGGAATATCTCATCGGAAATTGCTCCTCCAGATTATACTACGTCCGAAGCAAACGTGACGGCCATATGCCGGAAGTCATATTTATATTATGATGTCAGCAGATTATCTTCCGAATAAAGTAAATTTCATGTCAATTTAATTGTTTTATTGCATTCCAAAGAGCTATACTTCCATAAAACACACCCTTTGCATAAAACTTCATTCACGGGTCCATTGTTAGATAACTTTTGCAATTACCCTCGTACAGAGTACATATTTCATGTAATGGAGTGGTATTTTATTAATACATCTGCATGCATATTTAAAAGTTTGCCTTATTTTTCTGTCCATGTGCGTATGCAGGGCTGCGTAAATGTACTGTTGGCTTTATTTAAAAGATCAGTGCATTTAAAAGGTTTATTAAAATTTTTATAAGCATTTATTGTCGCTGCTTCGCTTGTTACTCGTATTATACTCGTACGTATGGGTAAATTGGAATTTATGTGGGTCCTGCTGCAATTCAGCTTTTAGCGAAAATATTTTTCTCTTAACTCTGTGCCAGTATTCTTGTGCTATTTTTGATATAGGAAAATGTGAAACAGCAATAAATTATAGTTAATTTTAATATTCTGCCATTTCTTTTCAAACTTTTACAAATAAATTCATTTGTTTGTGCGTTTCTGTGTGTGGCGCCCGGGTACGTGTGTGCGTGTTTGTGTGTGGATTTGTTGTAGTATACATTTGTTAATAATAACAGCAATAAATTGTAATGTTTGTTGTTGTATTTATGTATTTTGTAGTTGTAAAACAAATTTATTATACGGCTTTGTTGTTTAGTTCTATTGGCGATACCGTGTTTTATTTCCACTGTAGTTGTTGCAGTGCAGTTTTCATTCTGCCAATTCATATTTGAAATTTTATGTTCCAAGAATTCATTTTTATGTGAAATGCAAATTGAATGAAGGGTTCAAAACACTATGAACTTTGGAAATTATTTTGATTTTATTTTTGGAGATTTATGTGTATGTGTATGTAACACGCTGTTCAGACGTGCATTTTTAATTGAGCCAATATTCCCTTAATTGCCGTAATTATCTTCCTGTTTACATATACAAAATTTAGTCAATTCAATTAACGTATAACAACCAAAAGGAAACATTTTTCACATTTAGTAGGACCCCAAGTTCAAATCTCGGATTTTTATTGTTTATTATACCCTCCAAAAAAGAATGTGGAGGGTATATTCACTTTGTCATTCCATTTGTAACGCAGCGAAATATCCCTCTGAGAACCCATAAAGTATAAATATTCTTGATCAGTGATGAAATCTAAGACGATCTGAGCATGTCCGTCCGTCCGTCTGTGGAAATCACGATTTAGTCCAAACGAAAAGAGCCAGACAAATATATCTTGAGGGATAGCACAGCTCAAGTCTGAAAATGGTTTAAATCGGGCAAGAGGGGAAAAAGCTCCCATAAGAAGAACTAAACGAACCTCCAAAAAACAACATAATTTTTTTATGTTTTTTTGTAATTTTGTTAAGCAAATGATATATTTTTATGTCAAAGAAGATCCAACGCGTTAAACTTGGAGCCGTAAAATCAAAAATATTAATTTTTGGACCCCACCCCCTTTAGTGGGCGTTATTATAAGCAAAAATAGTATACAAATTTAACGAATTGTATTATTTAAGCCTACATCCCTTAAAAATAACATTTTTAAGCTTTAATGTTGAAACTGAGACGCAATCTGGTGCTCCTCTGCCCTAACCCCTCCTCCCCTTTTGCCCCTAAGTGACACTATCGAAAAAAATTTAAATAAATTGTATATTTCATTATTCCGAACATTTGTTTTTGAAGTTTTATGGCAAAGGTGAAACGTCTCCCCCAAGTCCCTTGTCAGGGAGACCCCGACAAAATACAGTTTTTATTCCCTTCAATAAGAATTGGACCCCTTAGAGTATGTATATATTCTTGATCAGTTATGAAGTCTAAGATGGTCTAGCAATGCCCATACGTTCGTCTGTGGAAAACATGATATTTTCTATTTTTGAACCCCGCCCCCTTTAGTGGGCGTTGACGTACGATATTATATAAAGAAACTCTGCGCCACAAAGTTAAACATTTTAAATTTACTTACTAAATATTTGGAGGGTATTTAAGATTCGACCCGGTCGAATATAACGTTTTTACTGATTTAGTGAAAATTTTATACAGTTAATTGAGCCCAATAATGGCATTAATTGCGTTAAGCGCAATTAAGGTGTATGTCTGAACTCCGTATGGGTCTTATTTACGGGCATAAGAATCTATTCATGTTTGAGTTCTTTGATTACATGGCCTTGATCATATTTGAATAACACAAAATTTGAATGTTCTTCTTTGAGATTTATGGCGATTCTTGTTGTTTTGTTATGGCTACGAGGTCTGTTCATAATGTGGGATAAATTTTCAAATTTCGTGGACTACATATATTCGATTGCAGGCAATTTCAACGGCCTAAAAATTCTCTTCGCTTCAAATATGACAATTTGGCTTAGCGACGTGGGCCATTTAAGCAGAAATAAATAAAATTTTTCGATAAAAATACTCAGCCAATTGTGGCTACAAAAAAATCGTTTATCATGTTTTGGTAGCGCAGAGAATTCACGGTGACGGCATTTCCTTGCTTATTGTAGACAAAATACGGCCCGATAATGCCACCTGACCAGAAATCGCACCATACGATCGGTGCTTAAATTTTACAAAGTGATACAGTAAAATTTTCAACATTTTGATAGTAAATTTTCACAATTAAAATTTTATTTTAATTTATATTGAGCTTGAGGCTTATTTTTATAAAAATTATTTATTTTATATTTAGTTCAATATTTCGATATCCTCTGGATATTTTCTTCAGGATAAAATTATTTATAATAATTTAACAATAACAAAATTTTTTATAAATTATATAAACTTAAATATTTTTGTTGTTTTTTGTTTTTATATAAAAAATTGAAAATGAATGAAAAAAAATTTTTTTTTTCATACATATTAAAAACATTTCAAAATTGAAACGTTTTTCTTTCCTGTCTACATTATGAAAATTGAAATTTGAAAAATGAGGAAATGAATATAATAATTAATAAAATTTGAATACATTCTAGTTTACCCTATGATCATTTTAATAATCTATTTTTATACCCTCCAAAAAAGAATTTGGAGGGTATATTCATTTTGTAATTCCGTTTGTAACGCATCGAAATATCCATCTCAGACCCCATAAAGTATATATATTCTTGATCAGTGATGAAATCTAAGACGAACTGAACATGTCCGTCCGTCCGTCCGTCCGTCTGTGGAAATCACGATTCAGTCCAAACGAAAAGAGCTAGACTCTTGACATTTGGCATAAATATATTTTAAAACTTAGAGCAGGTTAAGTTCGAAGATGGGCTAAATCGGGGAAGAGGGAAAAAAGTTCCCCTAAGAAGAACTAAACCAACCCAGAAAAAACAACATAATTTTTAAAGTTTTTTGGTTATTTTGTTAAGCAAATGATATATTTTTATGTCAAATACGGTCCAACGCCTTAAACTTGGAGCCATTAAATAAAATAAAAATATTTTTTGACCCCGCCCACTTCAGTGGGCGTTATTATAGGCAAAAATAGCATAAAAATTTAACAAATTGTTTTACTTAAGCCTACATTCCTTAAAAATAACACTTTTAAGCTTTAATGACGAAGCTGAGACGAAACCTGGTACTACTCTGCCCTACCCCCTCCTTCCCCTTCGCCTCCTAAATGACCCTACCAAAAAAAAATTTTTTTTTTAATTTTGTATATAATCATTCCAAGCATTTATCTTTAGAGTTTTATGACTGCCGATTTCTGCCCTACCTCCCCCTCCTTCCTTTGCCCCCTAAATGACCCTACCAAAAACAAAAAAATTTTTTTAATTTTGTATATAATCATCGCAAGCATTTATCTTTAGAGTTTTATGACTGCCGATTTCTGCCCTACCCCCCCCCCCCCCCACCCTTCTTCCTTTGCCACCTAAATGACCCTACCGAAAAAAAATTTTTTTTTTTAATTTTTAAATTTTGTAAAATACAGTTTTTATAGCCTCCAAAGAGAATTGTGATGAAGTCTAAGACGGTCTAGCAATGCCCATACGTTCGTCTGTGTAAAACATGATATTGTATATTTTTGATCCCCGCCCCCTTTAGTGGGCGTTGACGTACGATATTATATAAAGGAACTCTGTCCCACCAAGTTAAACATTTCAAATTCACTTACTAAATATATGGAGGGTATTTAAGATTCGACCCGGTCGAATATAACGTTTATACTTGTTGTAAATCAAATGTATATAATTCTGTGCTAAACTATCAGTGTCAGCCTTAAAATTAATTCTTTTGTCTAATGGTACATTTATTATCTGTAACATTTCTAACATATAGCGATGTCCATACCTATTTTCAGAATTTAAAATGGATATATTTTCAAAATATGGATAGTGATTTGAATCACGACAATGTAAAGATAGTGCTGTTTTTTGTGTAGAAGTACAAAAATATTTAAGTTTATATAATATATAAAAAATTTTGTTATTGTTAAATTATTATAAATAATTTTATACTGAAGAAGATATCCAGAGGATATCGAAATATTGAACTAAATATAAAATAAATAATTTTTATAAAAATAAGCCTCAAGCTCAATATAAATTAAAATAAAATAATCAAAGGCTGAAAAAATAGAACAATACACAATTAAAATTCTTTGTTAAAGAGTATCACATTCCATGGTTAAAATTTTCCAAGTTTTTACTAAATAAATTTCAAAAGGACGACAGCTCAGTTTTTGAGATTTCTTCATTTGACACCCAATTTAGTTCCTAACCTTAAATTTGCTCATCCTTTGTATTATAGTTTTCTGGTTTTTATATTGGGAAGACTTCCCAAATTTCCCAAGACAGCTTAAGTGTAATCCACAATGGATTCGCACAACTTACTGTCCTTCTTTTCAAACTTAAGCTAATCTAATCTAAGGCGGGGTTTACGTTTGACAGCAAGGAATGATGTTGGTTTTGAGCCTGATAATGAATTGTCATTAAGTCAAATTGCTGAAAGTTATAACAAATATGTTGCTGGGATCGGTATGCAAAGTTTAAATAATTTTTGTCATGTCGCTGATTATTATAATGTCCAAAAAATAATTGGAAAGTAAATTCACTTTCTTTGTAAAACAGTGAAATACCCCTTTAAGATCCCATAAAGTATCTATATGCTTGATCAGCCCGTCCGACTGTGGAAATTACGATGGAGTCCAAGCGAAAAGAGCTAGAACCTTGAAACTTAGTTTAAATTTATATTAAACGACAGCAAAGGTTAAGTTCGAGACAGGGGTAAAAAGATCCCCTAAGAGGAACTAAACCAAACTTATAAAAGACAGCATAATTTTTAAAATTTTGTAATTTTGTTAATGCTGGGCATACACTACACAAGTTCAGTGCTCAAGTCTGGCACTGTACAGTGCTTTTGTGAAGTGTATGGGGTGTTTGTGCTCTTTACGCAGTGAACTGAGTAAAAATCAAAACGATTTTGATATTTGCTCAAGTTTGTAAAACTGTGCAGTGAACTTGTGCGGTGTGTGTGGAAAACTCTCAATTGTGAGGCGGGTTTTAAAGTGTAAACAACAAGAAATGAGCACAAAAAAAATATTGGACAGAATTCCTGGAACTGTACAAAGGGTCGCCATCATTATGGCGCATTAAAAGTAGTGATTACAGTAATAGAATTAATAAATTCTTCTGGTTTCTTGACCTCTTTTTAATTATTATTATATTCTGATATTTTTAAGCTTAAGGTCCCTTTATTATTTATTTATAATTAATTTCCTGAAGAAGTCACACAAAGGAGTCACGAAATATTGAAATTAAGAAATAAAATTAAAATAAAGAGACGTAATAGAATTAAGAAAAATAAAGCGTACGAAAAGTTGGTTTTTAAATTAAAGGAAAAATTTTTTTTTCTTCTTTTTTAATGCTGCAGAAAGCAATATGATAGCGCAGTATTTACACATGTTGTCTTGTTCGGCTTTCTTGTTAAAATAAAAGTTTGTGCAGTTTACTTGTATAGTGTGTGTCACAAGCTTCATTTACGCAGTGGCATACTTGAGCATTGAACTTGTGTAGTGTATGCCCAGCATAAGCAAATGATATATTTTTATGTCAAAGACGGTTCAAAGCGTTGAACTTGGTGACAGAAGGAATGCATTCTTGCAGTCGGCTCCCCTTAGTGGACATTGATGTAACATACGCCATGGAAAAATAACGTAAACACTTAATAAATTGCATCCTTAAGGCTACATTCCTTAAAAACTAAATTTGTAGGCTTTTATGCTGAAATGACCCTGTCAAAAACCTGTTTTTCTACACTTAATTACCCTAAACATTTAATTTTAAAGTTTTTGCGACAAAAGTGAGATCTCTCCCCCCACCGGCCCTACCCGGAATGACCCCGTTAAAATGGAGTTTTAATATTGGGCACAGAAATGTCTTAGAGGAACCCTGACCCAGCACGATAAACATTTTGAAATTATTTTGGTTCCTTTTTGTACGTGTTGATATTAAATATTAAATGCAATAATAACGTCAATTGCTTTTATGCTGCGGGAAAGGTGTCCCAGCCATGCTGCTCCTATTTGGAGGGTATTTAAGATTCGATCCGGTGGAACATAACATTCTTACTTGTTTTCAAATAAAATCTATATGTCTACGGACATATTTCCGTGGTCTGGTTTGATGTCTGCTCAAGGCAGATTCCACTGTGTTTCCCAATAACGCTGGCAGTAAGAAGTTTTACAACTTAGGATCCGTTAATATGGGCAAAAGCTCCCATATTTATAAAAATTAAATTTTTTTGAAATCTACTGACTGGTTACATTTCAAACTTATTTAAAATTTTATGAATATGGAGGTAAATGCGAAAATGTTCAAAAAATTATTAATATAATAATTCCTTTGTGGGACTCAAGTTCAAATCTGCAATCTGCAAATTATTTTTTATGAATTTTTATTAAATTCAATTTAAGTTATAATATTGAGCTTGAGGCCTTTTTTTATAAAATAATAACTTTAAAAACTTTTATGTATTTTTTTTCAGTACTTCGATATCCTCAAGCAATATTATTAATTATATTGAAAAAAATTAGAGCAATTTATTAAATTCAAGTTATTTTTATTAAAAGTGTTGAAAAAAAAGTTCTGTTGTATTATGCAGATTTTTATTGCCTAAAAATTCCTAACATTTCACTGTTTCACTTGCTCGAATTAGCTGAAAGTTTGTAATTTTCCACAATATTTTCTTGCTGCAAACTGCATGTGTGCTATTACGTGTATCGTTGTGTTTGTGCAACAACCATAAACTTTTGCTGCTTCATTGTGTTGCAATAAATTCCAGGCTATGCTTTGAAATATGAAAATTCTTACGTTGCAAGAAACAGCTGCATAACGCGGCACTATAACCAATAAAACCAACTCTAGCCTGAATGCAAAGTTCCTTTGGAGCTACGCGTTACACAAGGCCATAGTTTACGTAAGGGTCTCGTGTTAGTTTAACTTGTACAATAATTTTTCGTTGCCACGAATGACGGGGTGAATTGAATTGAAAGTTTTTGTGGTGTCGAGTCAAATAATAAGCGGACTGGGCTGCGGCAAGGGAAACTTTTCAAGAAATATTTACATTAAGGTGGCAATTGTTATATATTTAATTTGATTAACAGCTAAAATAATGAAGGGGTAACATTCAACAAAACTGTGTAGCGACGTTTCTTTTTTTTATATTATTAAACGCTTAAGTTTTTCTCATTGTTTGCATTTAAATAAAAATAGTTGTGAGTGTTTAGTACAATAATCAATTAAATAATTATCAAAACAAGGAAAGAGAGATTCATTCAGACAAAAGTGTTCACAATTCTCTGTTTTCATCTCTATCATCTGAATTGATAAGAATGAATGACTGGCTTCAGCCTGATATGACAACTTTCAACTAAACAAGTAGTTATATGTAAGTATTGCCTCGCAAATAATGATCATTAAAATATTAAATTTTTATATAAATTTTAAAACAATTTACACGAAAATCTTTGCGTCCATGAGGTTAAAATTTTTACGGATGAAACGAAAATATGGGACGTTTTTTCAAAAAAGATTTGGAAGGTATAGTCACTTTGTCATTCCGTGTGTAACGCAGCGAAATATCTATCTGAGACCCTATAAAGTATATATATATATATATATATATATATATATATATATATATATATATTCTTGATCAGGCATGAAATCTAAGACGATCTGACTATGTCCGTCCGTCCGTTCGTATGTGAAAATTACGATTCAGTCCAAACGAAAAGACCCAGACCGTTGAAACTTGGTATAAATATATCTTGAAGGATGACGCAGCTCTAGTTCGAAAATGGGCTGAATCGGGCTGGAGGGAAAAAAGTTCCTCAAAGAAGAACTAAACCAACCTCTAAAAAACAACATAATTTTAAAGTTTTTTTTTGTAATTTTGTTAATCAAGTGATATTTTTTTATGTCAAAGGAAGTCCAACGCGTTAAACTTGGAGTCATAAAATCAAAGAAATTAATTTTTGAACCTCGGCCACAATTTTAAGCTTTAATAACGAAGCTAAGACGTAAGCTGGTACTACTCTGCCCCACCCTCTCCTACCCCTTTGCCCCTAAAATGACCCCTTCAGAAATTTTATTTATACCCTTCACAAAAAAGTGAAAGGGTATATATAGGTTTGTCATTCCGTGTGTAATTTCTTCGATATTAATATGGGACCCCATAAGGTATATATATTCTGGATCCTTATGAATAGCGATGACGATTGAGCGATGTCCGTCTGTCCGTCCGTCTGTACGTGAAACCGGAGAAGAGCTATAGACTTCTTGGACCGTTGGATTGGAAATGAACTTAAATAGAGTGCTATTGAAATTCAGAAAGATCCGAAGTACGATTCCAGAGCTGGGAAGCTAACACCTATTTCTCTACGCAAAATTTATACCAAAAATTAATTTTTTTAAAATTTTTATAAATTAAACCTATTTCGTGCTTTGGGGAGCCTCAGTGGTCTATTAAAAACTAAAAAAATTAAAATTTTTTTCCAGGGATGGGAAATTAAAAAAAAATTATTCGGCCTATTCCGTATTTTGTAGTACATGTAGTAACTAAAAATTTTTAAAAATTTCAAGTTTAACAAAACCTCTTTATACGTCATGAAGATTTGCATTGGCAAAAAAAAAAATAAATTTTTAAATTAAAATTTTGCTTCTTTATACCTCAAAAAGCGTTGCATTTATAAAAAACAAAAAAAAAATAAAATTTCGTTTCCAGGGTTGGAAAAATTAAATTTTTTTTGGTACATGCAATATTTTGTAGTACATGTAATAACCGAAATGGTTGAAAAAGACGACTTTTTCTTAAACAAAACTACTTTATACCTCATGAAGATTTGCATTGATAAAGAACATTATAAAAAATTTAAATTTCGCTCCCAAGGTTGGGAAATTGAAATTTTTTTATACATAAAAGTAACCAAAAAGGATATTGACGTTGTTTCTTTTTGCTAATTAAAGCTGTGTTATAATTCGGGAAGAACAAAGTTGGTATCAAAATCTTAAAAAATCAAAATTTCGACTCCAGGGTTGCACAAATGAAATATTTTATGGTACATGAAAGTGACCAAAAAGTTTAAAAATTTTAATTTTTTTGTCAAGTAAAACTATGTTACACCTCACTAAGAATTGCATTGGTAAAAAAATAAAAATTCGTTCCAGAGTTGGAAAATCGAAATAATTTTCGTACATATGTAATAGTAAATACATAAATTCCAAATTTTGTGTTTTTAGTGATTAAACCTATTTGATATATCAAAAAAAATTGAATTAGTATTAAAAAATTAAAAATTCGTTTCCAGTGTTGGAAAATCGACATTTTCTGATTCATAAAAGTATCCATGTTATTTGTTATTTTTGATTTTTATGATGAGTTATACCTACTTTATATATCAGAAAGAAGCAAACTGGCATTAAAAACCAACAAAATCTTAAATACGATTCTACGGTTGAACAATTAGAACTTTTTGGGGTACATGAAACGGATTTTTTGTTTTGTTTGTAATTTAAACATATTTCATATTTTTGAAAGACGTTCATAGGTATTAGATATAAGAAAAGCCCAACGTTTAGCTACCTAGCCGAAAAATTTAAACGTTTTCTTAAATATAAAAGTAACCGATAACATCATTTTGATTTTTTAATTAAACCTACTTTCTGTTTTGGCAAGAAAGAAAGAAAGAAGAAGGGTATTTAACATTCGGTACAGCCGAATATAGCACTTTTACTTGTTTTTTTTTTAATTTTTGTATATAATTATCCCAAACATTTATTTTTAGTTTTATGACAAAGGTGAAATGTCTCCCCCACAGCTGTTGCCGGAGCTACCCGGCCAAAATACAGTTTTGATACCCTCCAAAGAGATTTGGACCCCATATATATTCTTGATCAGTGATGAAGTCTGAGACGATCTCGCAATGCCCATACGTTCGTCTGTAGAAAACATGATATTGTCTATTTGTGAATCCTGCCCCCTTCATTTGCGTTGACTTACGATATTATATAAAGGAACTCTGTCTCAGCAAGTTAAATATTTTCAATTTACTAACTAAATATTTGGAGGGTATTTGAGATTCGACGCGGTCGAGTATAACGTTTTTAATTGTTATTTATTTAAATTATGATTTTATTTATAAATAAAAATTTTG
Source organism: Linnaemya tessellans (assembly GCA_951800035.1). NCBI lineage: Eukaryota > Metazoa > Arthropoda > Insecta > Diptera > Tachinidae > Linnaemya > Linnaemya tessellans. The sequence goes on along the minus strand of OX637534.1, from coordinate 26,591,760 downwards.
TGATAAATTTGTCAATCGTCCAATACTTTAAGCAGTTTAGAGGAAGTAATATATATATATATATTTTAATAGTAGGACCAGCACTCAGGGGATGACCCCTTCATATGCAATGCATTGCGCCGGAACTGAAAACGAGGGGATAGTATTGAAGGGACAGATTAGAAAAGATGAGAAGATAGACATTTTTTTTTTTAGCTATTTCAACCTTTTTACTTCGCCGGCCAATATTTGCTACAGGGCCGACGAAGGTGGGTGCTGTTACTCTGCTTTTAGTACATGATAGCGTCAGTCGCCGCCAATTATGTTCAGTGACCAGTGACTATGCCTTCATCATTGAAACAAGCTGGCAACAACTAACACAACCACGCACTAATGACTCAGCGCGGGCTCGAACTCAGGACCTTCCGCTTCATAGTCTCGGATTCTACTACTTCAGCCAACAGCACCCACTTATGTTATCTTTCTTCTAATTTACAATTTTTCATGTTAATTTAGGAATAGGAAATTCCATATTTACAAATAACATGTGGCATTTTAATTTGCCACTCGTTATATAAGAATTTATCCATTCTTTTTTATATAAATACTATATATTGTGCCGGGAGCAAGCACTTAACTTACAAAAATTGTTATTACACATATTCACACAAATAGATAAGCTTGTTGCTGTCTAACATTAATATTTCAAAACATTATAGATTTAAGTTTTCTTTGTAATACCTTTATTAATTTCATACTTTGTAATGTTTTTTTGAAGTCTCAAATAAACTTAACTTATATAAGAATTTAATCTACTATTTTTCATAATATATAAAATAAAAATATTTGTAAATTGTATTACAGGATGTTAATTTTCCCAACAGGCTATAGGTTCAAATCTGCGAAACTGCAAATTATTTTTTATTTTATTTTTATTTTTAATAAATTATTGATTACATTCTATTTATTAATTTTTTGAGAAATATTTTTATATAAAATAAAAATATTTCATATATTCTGTTTTCTAAATTTAAATTAAAAAAATAATGTAAATATCGAAGATATAAATTAATAACATTAAATCTATAATTTGTATCAATATTCGATACTTATTTAATTATAATTAATTGATTATATTTAATTGATTTAATGATAATTAAATTGGAGGAAGTTTCCCATCCTCAAAGTCTCGGAAATCTAATGCTTTGGATTAGCATAAATATAGACAAGATTTAAAAATTAGTGTGCCAAAGAAGTTTCACTTCTGACACGTGTACGCTAAGCGCACGCAATTATTTTCTTATATAGACTCAAGTTCAAATCTGAAAGCTGCAAATTATTTTTGTTTAAGAATTTTATTAATTAAACAATTAAATGATTAAATATTATTATATAATAATGAAATTACTTTTCATTAAGATTGGAACATTTAGAATATGATTAGAAGATTATTTTAGATAATGCACTCTTGGTAAAAATCTATTAATAAAATTCGTAAGAAAAATAATTTGCAGATTTGAACTTGAGTCTGAATAAATAATATTTTTATCTTAATAAAAATTAAAATATTTAAAAACGAGTTTTATAAATATGTGTTCTTATAATTTCTTTTTTGAAACAACTTTAAAATTCATATATTATTCATAAATATATTTTATACACGGGGTGTGCTCAAAATATAAAATACATTCCCAAATTTCTCTCCTTATTTAGCGTTTTTTTATATTTATTCGGATTCCAGACTATTTAGCATATTTAGATTGTTTGCGAGTCATAAAAATTACAAGCGATTTTCTGATGTCAAATAAAAGAAAAAATGTTATGAAAAAATATTGTTTCAAAAATGGGAAATTTAGCTCAAATGCAATTGAAATGTTGGCAGCCACACACGTTCAAGAGTAAGAAAATGTTAATGACGACGCTTGTTCTGGACGCCCCCAACCCACCGCATCAACAACCGATGAATATATGAAGGAACTGTCGAATGACCATCGCTTTTCTCATGCCATTCAATTTATTCGAAAACTTAGAACATAAAGCGTATGAAGTCAAAGTTATTATATACATTATATAAAATTGCTGAATTTTGAAAAAAAAAGAAAAACGTTCTTTTTGACCCAAAACCACACCATACGACCAAAGTGGGCTCGATGTTACTTGGTCCTGATGCCAAGATTGAAAAGACGACGTTTTCCGTCGAATTAAGATATACAAATAAAATCATTTATTAAAACTGTTTCGAGGAATAGAAGCAACACTGAGACATCTGAGAAGGACTGCTTTTAATAATTCTTTTTTGAAATTCCCCACATTGTTTGAGCAGACCTCGTATAAACAATAAAAACTCAACCATATAAACAAATCAAGCTATAAAAGTTTTAAAATGCACTTTTGAATCTCGCTCTCTTTTCTATTAGAAAATTAACATCCTGTGGGAGAAATCGTTGCTTTAAAATAACTTATTTTTTGTAAAATTTTTAAATTCAATCTGCACCTAAACATATTACCTATACTTATACACATACTTTAACTTCACCTACACCCAGTATGTGAATAAAATAAGTTTTTGCAAAGTTGTGCACAAAGTTTTTTTTAGAGATAGAGAAAAAAAAAAAACAAAAGTAATAATTACTAATAATAAGTTTCTTCATAAGGATACAATGAAGAAAGTTTCAAGATCAGAGCAGACATGTTGAAGATTCAATTAATGCTGCCATAAAAGTTTTTTATTACGAACTATTCTTTATGATGTACAATAAGAAACTTTACACACACGCACACACACACGCACACATTCGTTAACAAATCAAATCGTAATAGAAATTAGCAGAGAATTGCTTTAAGTTAGGTCAGCCAGAATTTCATCGAAATCGTCTTAGGGCGTTTTCGTTTCTACAAAAATGTAAAAATGTCCAGTTAAAGTCTGTTTGAAACCAAAAATGGATTTCTAATAAATTCAATTCGGGTATTCACATTGTGTAACATTTAGTCATATTGTCATAAAGTCATTATATTTTAGACCAGTTAAAAAAGTTGCTGCACCCAAAAAAATATTAATATAACAGCACTCTTTCAGGTATATTTTTGTGTTTTCATAAAATAGCTCTAAAAATCGAAGTCGAAACGTTAAAACTTTTTAGGCGAGAATTACTATATATATATATGATTCTTGAATAAAAAACTTATCAAAAATTCTACATACCTTCATGCCTGTACAAAGTAAGTAATAGTGGTTTCACACTGACATGGTTTTAATACATTCTGGTTTTAATGTTAAAACCAACTGTTAAATCCTGGTTTTACGATACAAAATGATTTTGTTAAAATTAACTTAAAACCATTTTCTAATTGGCTTTAAGTAGGTTTTATGAAATGCAACCTCGTTTTTGCTTGTTTCTGGCTGTGCTAAGTTGAGTGCTGCCAAGTTATATATTGGAAACAGCTGGTATTGTTTATATTAATAAAAAGAATTTGCAGAATCCGATTAAGTTTTTATACCCTTCACAAAAAAGTGAAAGGGTATATATAGGTTTGTCATTCCGTGTGTAATTTCTTCGATATGCACATGGGACCCCATAAAGTATATATATTCTGGATCCTTATGAATAGCGATGACGATTGAGCGATGTCCGTCTGTCCGTCTGTCCGTCTGTCCGTCCGTCTGTACGTGAAATCGGTTTTCCCAAGCTCCCAGAAGAGCTAGAGACTTCGTTCTTGGACCGTTGGATTGGAAATGAACTTAAACAGGCTGCTATTGAAATTCAGAAAGATCCGAAGTATGGTTCCAGAGCTGGGAAGCTTACACCTATTTCTCGACGCAAAATTTTTACCAAAAATCAATTATTTTTTTTAATGTTTGTAAATTAAACCTATTTCGTGCTTTAGTGAGCCTCAATGGTCTATTAAAAACTAAAAAAATAAAAAAATTTTTCCAGGGATGGGAAATAAAAAAATTTTTTTTCGGCCTATTCCGTATTTTGTAGTACATGTAGTATCTAAAATTGTTAAAAATTTTAAGTTTTTCTTTAACAAAACCACTTTATACGTCATGAAGATTTGCATTGGCAAAAAAAAATTTTTGTTTTTAAATTCAAATTTTACTTCCAGGGTTGGGAAATTGCATTGTTTTTATAAGTGAAAGTAATGAAACAGGTCTAGCCAAGCCCCCAGAAGAGATAGAGACTTTCTTGGACCGTTGGATTGGAAATGAACTTAAATAGAGTGGTGTTAAAATTCAGATAGATCCGAACTATGGTTCCAGAGCTGGGAAGCTTGCACCTATTTCTCGACGCTAAATTTATACCAAAAATAATTTTTTTTTTAATGTTTGCAAACTAAACCTATTTTGTGCTTTGGGAAGTCTCAATGGTGTATTAAAAACTAAAAATATAAAAAAAAATGTTCAGGGATGGGAAATAAAAATTTTTTTTTCGGCCCATTCCGTATTTTGTAGTACATGTAGTAACTAAAATTTGTTAAAAATGTTAAGTTTTTCTTTAACAAAACCTCTTTATACGTCATGAAGATTTGCATTGGCAAAAAGAAAAGAAAATTTTAGATTCAAATTTTGCTTCCAGGGGTGGGAAATTGAATTTTTTTATACATGCAAGTAATCAAACAGGCAATCGATGTTGTTGTTTTTTGTTTTTTGCCAACTAAAACAGTCGTATAATTTAGGAAGAACAAAATTGGTATCAAAAATTCAAAAATAAAAAATAAAATTTCGAATCCAGGGATGGACAAGTGCAATATTTTATGGTACATGAAAGTTACCAAAATGGTAAAAAATTTGCAATTTTTTGTAAATAAAACTACTTTATACTTCAAGAAGCATTGCACTGATAAAAAAACAAACAAAAAAAATTTAAATTTCGTTTCCAGGGTTAGAAAAATTAAATTTTTTTTGGTACATGCAATATTTTGTAGTACATGTAATAACCAAAATGGTTGCAAAATTCGACTTTTTCTCAAACAAAACTACTTTATACCTCATGAAGATTTGCATTGATAAAGAAAATTTTAAAAAATTTAAATTTCGCTTCCATGGTTAGGAAATTGAAATTTTTTTAAACATAAATGTAACCAAAAAGGCAATTGACGTTGTTTTTTTTGCTAATTAGAGCTGTTTTATAATTCAGGAAGAACAAATTTGGTATTAAAATCTTAAAAATCAAAATTTCGACTCCAGGTTTGGACATATGATATATTTTATGGTACGTGAAAGTGACCAAAAAGTTTAAAAATAGTATTTTTTTTGTCAACTAAAGCTATGTTACGCCTCACTAAGAATTGCATTGGTAAAAAAATAAAAATTCGCTTCCAGAGTTGGAAAATCGAAATACTTTTCGTACATAATAGTACATACATAAATTAAAAATTTTGTGTTTTTAGTGAATTAAAGCTATTTTATATATCAGAAAAAATTAGATTAGTATTAAAAAATTAAGAATTCGGTTCCAGGGTTAGGAAGTTGACATTTTCTGATTCATAAAATCAGCCATTTTATTTGTTATTTTTGATTTTTATGATGAATTATACATACTTTATTTATCAGAAAGAAGTAATCTGGTATTAAAAACCAACAACATTAAAAACCAAAGACGATTCTACGGTTGGACAATTAGAACTTTTTGGGGTACATGAAACGGATTTTTTGTTTTGTTTGTAAATTAAATATATATAATATTTTCGAAAGACGTTCATAGGTATTAGATATAAGAGAAGCCAAAAATTTAGCTTCCTAGCCGAAAAATTTAAACGTTTTCTTAAATATAAAAGTAACCGATAACATTATTTTGATATTTTAATTAAACCTACTTTCTGTTTTGGCAAGAAAGAAAGAAAGAAGAATTACATCTGTGAAGGGTATATAAGATTCGGCACAGCCGAATATAGCGCTTTTACTTGTTTATATATAACAAGAAGTCCTTCACTTTGTGTAAGTAGTTGCACAATTATAAAATATTCATTCACAAAATGTAGAATAATTTCTATTTTAGAGCACATTGAAAAACGTTTTCCTTTTTCCTTCACACAAAAACTTGTGTTGTACAGGTTGTCAATTAAGTGTTGTAAAAATAGAGAACAAGTACAGCAACAAATCTAATTATATGCATGTGTAAAATTTTCCTCATTTAACTTATGTACCTGGCAGCCACTGAACATTCTTCAATCATATCAAGACAGTTTTCTAATCAGCTGATCGAAGTTTGGAATAGCAGATTAAGTTCACACTAGTCATTATTTTCGTGCTATTGTTTTATTACTTATGACTTTGCGACTGCAATGTGAATCCTCCCAGTTGTCTTCAAAAGACGCAATATGGTCATATTTCTTTGGAAAGTACAAAAAATATGCCACTTTTTTGTAGAAAAGAACACAATATTAGATATTATGGATGGGTTGTACAGGGTGTCAGTTTGTAAAAAATAAATAAAATTGGGATCCTTCCAATAACTGAAAACCATACAAGAAACAATAATTCCCTACACTTTGTAACTTTTTGTCAACATCACATCAGGACAATTTCAAAATTATCACACTTGGGTACAACAAATAACTTATTGTGACAGTCTGTGACTCTTCTCTAAGGCCATTTAAAAGAATTAGCCTATGAATCTTAATTCAATTTAATATAGCAATTTAAATGTTCGTTAAAAAATTCTTACTACATACAAATTTAAGCTATGGCTTGAGCTACCAATAATAAAATATTGGAAAAACGTTCACATGTACTTAAGTATAAAATTCAAACCAAAAAAGTTTGACTTAGGTATGATGGAACAAAACATTCAGAAAAATGGGACATGAAGAAAAATAATCAAACGGTAACACGGGTATTATAACAATAACATGTTAACATCAGGTTGATACAGTTCTCGTATTCTTTTTCACAATAAAATTTGTGTAAATAGGAACTGTTATCAAATTCAACTAAGCCACCTAATAAGTGGTGACAAACAATACACATGAGCACTGATGATGAAAGGGTTGCGTCTTTCGAAAACACCTGTTCTGCTCTGCTGTGTAAGTTGAATAAAACTGATGTTGACTTTCCTTTGTGCCTTGGAATATTTATCATGTCTTTCTGAGATTTAAAACAAATTTCGAACAATTAGCCTATGAATCTTAATTCAATTTAATATAGCTCATCGCAATTATCAATTATCGATATAAAAACTCACTGTACAACAATTTCAAAGTTTTTGCAAAATTACGTGGTTCTGACGAGGAGACTAAAAAAATATATACGCGTGTCGCCGTTTTGAAAGATCACATCGGAATTTTATTTTATAGACGGTTAAAATTTTCCATCTCTGGTCTGTTCTTGCATCATATTGTCATATAAAATTTTGTTTTCCTTACATCGGAGGTGTATAGTATGTTCTGCAAATATTTGTAGAACATATTAACCCTCTAACTCCCCAGCATAATGGCATTTTTTTGCTTTATTCTAACAACACGAGACTATGAAGCGGAGGGTCCTGAGTTCGAGCCTGCGTTGAGTCATGAAATATTGTGTTGAATTCTTCTGATCAGCATTAGTGCGTGGTTGTTAGTTGTTGCCAGCCTGTTTCAATGATGAAGGCGTAGTCACTGATCATTGAACATAATTGGCAGCGACTGACACTATCATGTACTAAAAGCAGAGTAACAACACCCACCTTCGTCGTCCCTGTAGCAAAAATTAGCCGGCGAAGTAAAAGGTTGAAATAGCTACAAAAAAACTGTCTATCTTCTCATCCTTCCTAATCTCTCCCCTCAATACTATCCCCTCGTTTTCAGTTACGGCGCAATGCATTGCATATATAGGGGTCATCCCCTGATTGCTGGTCCAAGATAAAAAAAAAACAAATCGTGAAAAACACCTCGAAAGAAGGGAAGGGCCATAAGCCTAAAACAAACCCCAAAAACTAATCAAATTCAAGATTGCCCATTTAGTATCAGGTTCCGAAATCAGAGTTGATCTTCGAACATGTGGTACAGATACCGGAAGCACATCTGAACGTGACACTGGAAGCGAAGCTGATGGCACGGCTATATACAAAAAGTGCTTTCGATTAATCCTATTTAATTTAATTATGCCACTATTTTGGCAAACATAGCATGTAGTCTCGTCATGCTCACCAACGCATTGGAATGCCAAATTGCATTGAGTATCGTTCACCTAGACCAATACTTTCAAAAAAATATTATCGATCTAAGAATATCGATCAAAACTTGTAATATCTTTAGACCATAGCATCAAACTATAATAACAAATTTGGCAGATATGTTTTGGCACCCATGGCTTATATGGGAAAACTGCCAGTTCAAAATAAAGTTTGTATATATCCTCCACTTTACTATTGAAAAATGAAACCTTCTATTCCTTTAGAGTATATTTGACGCAGACATAGGAAAAGCAGTCAAGTTTTTCCAAACAGTCAGGCATTCTTACAATTCTTACAAATTCTCCTGTGGGACAATGAAAACACAAAAATGGTCAAATTTCCTTTCATAAATTTTAAGTGGAAAACGATGATATAAAATAACCAAGTAGGTTAGCACACATTTTAAGTCACAGGGACGTATATACAAAAATATTCAGTATTTTAATGTCAAACCTTTATGTCAGGGAAGAGGTGATCTACATATTTGAACAATAACTAAATTAACCGTAAATGGGCAATTTTGAATTTGATTGTTTTTTGGTGTTTGCGTTAAGTTTTGGGTCTTGGTGTATTCTGCCACATATAGTAAAATTTTATGGCCCACATTTTTGTAGAACATTTCATTCCCACCCCTTCCCTTTTTTGGGGTGCTTTTTACGATTTCTTAGAATAAAGCCGCAAAAAGCAGTTATACGGGGAGTTAGAGGGTTAATATGTTCTACGAAAATATTTGTCGTGATATTTTCTACAATGTTGCTGAGCATACCATACACCTTCGATGTAAGGAAAACATAGTTTTATATACCGATATGCTGCAAGAATTGGCCGGAGATGGAAAATTTTAGCCGCCTCTAAAATAAAATTCCGATGTGATCTGTCAAAACGCCGACACACATATATTTTTTTTTTGGTTTCCCCTACAAGAATCAATTGTCGGAACCCCGTAATTTTTTTTCGTGTTGAACAGTGTTATTGTTCAATAAATATGAAATTGTTATAATATTGAGTAAAATTACAAATACAGCACTGCCAACAAGTGTGTTTAGTGAGTAAAACATAACTCACTGAACAAAGTTAGTAGAGACTAGGGACCTAAATTGTGGGAAAAGTGAAAAAAGAAACCATAACCAAAGCTCGACATGTTGAAGTTAAAGTATTGACATTAAATGTATTGTTAATTAGAAATTGAAAGGAAAAAAAGCAAATAAGATTCAGCTGATTTGTGTGAACGTACACTGCAAATTGTGCTTTTAACATACAGGCTTTATAATAAATATGTGTAAAATATATTAAATCACTGTGAATTTGTTGCTTACTTGTTCTCCATTTTTACAACACTTAACTGACAACCTATACAACAGAAGTTTTTGTTTGAAAGCGTTCTAAAAAAGAAATGATTTTACATTTTGTGAATGAATATTTTGAAATTATGAAAGAAAGCGAAGAACTTCTTGGAAATGAAGTTGTTATATATAAAAAACTGTACAAAATATTTTAGACTCATATATATTCTTAATAACAAAAACAATACCAGCTGTTTCCAATATATAACTTGGCAGCACTCAGGTTAGCACAGGCAAAAACAAGTTTGCGTTTCATAAAACGTAATTTGAAAGTGTTTTTAAGTTGGTTTTAACGAAATAATTTTGTATTGTAAAACCAGATTTTAACAGTTGGTTTTAACGTTAAAACCAGAATTTATTAAAGTCATGTCAGTGTGAAAACACTAATACGAAAATTGAATTGACTATATTTTGTATACGTAAACAGGAAGATAATTTGGCTCGTGTGAAATCAATTTAGAATGCATGTCTGAGCAACGTATAAATTAAAATAACTTTATTCTTTGGCAATTAAATATATTTTATATTTCAGAGATTAATAAATTAATATTGGAAATCAGAAAAGGCAAACAGAAGGTGTCAGGCAGTCGAATACATTGCTTTTAATTATTTTTATATAACTATAAATAACTTCCAATTTGGTGTAAGTAAAATTACTTTTTAATAATCACATCCTCTCTGCTTGTTTTATCATGCCACTCGATATCATTTTGTCGGATAATTATCTAGAAAAGAAAAGCAAACGTATGGAATTTGTTTTTGCTTAAAATGTAATTGTGGAACAGAATGATATCGAGTAACATCATGGGATACTTTCTAAGTAGAGAAAGAGTTGATTTCCAAAAATTACTTTGAATTTTTTTCACTGAGAAAATCTTTAGAAGAGCAAAGATTCCCTTGTGCCAGCTTAAAATGATTTAATACGAATTTATTGGAATATTAAATTTTAATTTGTTATTTATGAAGAATTTAATTTTATTCACAAACTTAAAGAGTTTGCAAGCAAATATGTTAAATGTAAATTCAATATTAATGAAGTCAAATGGATTTGCAAGGAGAAAAAGGAACAAGTGCATAAAGCAACGAGAATAAAAATGAAAATAATGTTGCAAGAAAAAATAACAATGTATCAAACAGAAAATTCAATTTAATTTAAAGTGATTTTTACGTTTGACTAATTCTTAACCACAAACACATACACACACACACATATCGCTCTTTTATTCAAACAATGCTATAACTCAAAAAGTTCTGTTTTGCAGTAAAGGATTTTAAAATATTCTGTTAATCCTAGAAGACTAACGCTATTTAATTATATGTTAAAACTATTTAATTATGTGTTAAATTTTTAAAAGCACTTTAAGTACTAAAACTGCTTTTTATATGTTTTTCCGTTTGCTCAAAAACTATTGAAAAAAACTAGCTGAATTTGCTGTCATTAGGCCACAGGATCCTTGCGTAGCAACAATAATAAAAACAAGTTGTCGTAAAATTTATGTGGGTTAGTCTTCTAGGGTTAATGAATAAATAAAATTTAAATTTCGCTCAATTATGCAATTTAAAAAAATTATTTTTCGGCAAATAAGCGTTTTATTTGTCAACATCTCCGGCATTTTTCCAATTTTTTATTCCTTCCAAATAAAAGGTTTTCTCGAGGCCCTCGTTTGTTTCGGCGTTGATCTCAATATTCGAGCCAAACCTTTTATTATTCAGATATTTCTTGAATAGAATGGATGGGGTAGCCATACTGACTACACACGTGTGCACTCGTGCATTGTCCAGATCGCAGCACCCACCTCGCGGATAGCGTTTTCATGTCCAAATATTCAAAGAAAACGTGATATACTCGTCCAGTTAAGAAGTCTACAACCTCAGCTGCTCCAAAGGTCGAATGTTAATCTAAGAATTTCATCGAAGATTTCTGACTTAATGACCTTTTTTGGGCGACCTGAACATACGATGGCACCTGTGCTGATGCGAATACAACGGAACATACTAAAACAGTTATTAAGCTCTGAAGTTGAGGGCGCATACTTCCCATAGTAATCGTAAATTTTTTTTTTTTGGTTCCAGTTAAGACTGTTTTGGGGTAACAAATAATGCTGGTGGTCGTAAGCAGTGTTGCATTTAAGTTTACTGCCAAGGAGGTTTTCAACTCAAAACATTTATTTTTGGAGATATGACGTTGTTTGAATAAATGAGCGATATGTATTTGTATGTACATACAAAATAAATTACACAGATGTAACAAAAAACACTGACAGACTTACATACTTATACCGTGCACGAAGCAGTGCTTGTAACCCAATAGACAGACATATTAGATAAAGGCAACATCCAACGTGTGATATGGTTATAAGCAAGGAAACCGCAAATATGCAATTGCATGTTTTTTATAGGACGTCGTATGGAGGTGCAGATTAAATTTTTATATGTTTTAGAAAATTTCATGAGTTTCGCCATCGTTTTTTTAGTGCATATTTTTGCCTTTTTTGCATATTTTTGCATACATTTTTGCATTTAAAAGGCGTTGCAATTTATAGTATTTGCTTTTAAGAGTTTTAGTGGCAGAAACAAAAATGACAAGAAAAATGCAAATTTAAGCAGTCCGACTAAAATTGAAATAAGCAGCCGCTCGGTCTACGTGTTAACAACTACAGACATTTGCATCCACGACTTTTGATTTTTCTATAAATTTTTGTTTTAAAAATTTTTCCACATTATGGAATATAATTTATTTGAAATATTTTCTCATTTAATATATTAAATAAACAATGCATATTTTCCCCTAGGGAAACTAAAAAAGATATTAAAAATTGCGCATATCATACAAGAGTGTGCCCATAATGGAAATTAATATAAAGCCGCATTAGAAAAAAAATTAGGACAGCATCGCTGAAGATTTTAGTGTGAGCCATTATGTTCTTCAGTTGCGTATCAGGTCTGTTTAAAATATAAGGCGACTTTTAAAAATTTGAGGGCTACACTCGATTTTTTTAAATGTTGGTGCTTATCCTGAACAATAAGCTTAAAGTTTCAACTGTTTAGCATGTGTTACATGTTCGCCGATTTTCTGCTGCCGAAAACTGCACATCGAAGAATTTGAATTTGTGGAAAATACGGGATTAAGAGCTCAAAAGCACTTGAATATTGAATCAGAAAAATGTAGACAAGTCCTGTACAACGCTGCACTTCGACAACCGATGCAAGTATTGAGAAAGTAAAGAGAACTGTTATCGAAAATCGACAGTTATGCAATTTTTTCGGAAACTTTTAGCTGCAACAGTTCACTATATTCACCAGACTTTTGCTGCAGCGAAATTTTTCTGTTCCCAAGAGAGAAGATAATTGGTGGCACAAAAAAAGTAATTGTTGGGAGAGCTCAAGAGCATACTAAAGAGTCTATAACAGAACTGGGGCCAAATTACGGCATTCGATACCGAGCGAAATTTCCATACAATTTATATACAAATTTCGTTCGATATCGAGTGCCGTAATTTGCCCCCTGGTTCGAGGATTGAAAATATCGCTGTATAGTATATGAGGAGGACCATCTTGAAGGAAGAAAAGTAAAAATGTATGAATACGTAAATATTTTTGAAAAAAAAAGTGTTTAAAAGATCACAGAGTATTTCCTTTCCTATTAGGCTCAGTGTCACATAAAGTTAACTCGTTTCTTGGTACATCACTTAATGCTTTTTATTAATCTAAATAAACGTAATAGAAAATACAAGAGTATTAGGAAAATACATGGTACTCTAACACATTTTCCATTTTTATGAACATTTACATTCAATAAAAAAACAGAACAAAAACAGAAGCTCATCCCATTTTTTTATTTTTATTTTGTTAAACCTTTTTTGCTACGTGTTTAAAAGAGAGAGGGAGAGAGAGAGAAGAATTTAATTAAGTAAGCACAACATAAAAAAAAAGAATGCAATTCTTTGAGTGTATTTGTGTAGACAAGTGAAATTTATTTCAATGCCGGTACACCTGAAAGAGTTTTCATTGAAGTATATTTGTTGGATAACCAGATAAATACAATTGAAATCAACATACTTTGGTAATACTTTAAATTTATTTCAACTCTGCTAGAAAGAATTAAAACTGCTACAAATTAGCAATAAATTCTAAAGACTATAATACAGAAAATTTTATACACACGTTTTAACAATGAGCATCCTTGATTCAATTAATTATTTTCAATTCATTGCGAAAGGTAATAGACCAACAGCGTTATATGGTGTTCAGGCAATAAATAGAATTATTGAGCGCAATTATACACACAAAATGTCAATTAATTATTGTTCGATGGGCATAATATTAGAGCTTTTATAGACAACCTTTAAACTACTGCTCCAGAGCTGGAAACTTTAAACTTTTTTTGGAATAATAAAACAAAAACTAAATACAACAAATTTGTTTCTTTGGTAGTACAGTAAAATATATTACTGTTTAGAAAAAACAAGTAAAAGTGCTATATTCGGCTGTGCCGAATCTTAAATATCCTTCACACATGTCATTCTTTTCGTATAAATTGTTCGGGTAGGAAGCTAAATGTTTGGCTTTTCTTATTTCTAATACCTCTGAACGTCTTTCAAAAATATTAAATATATTTAATTTAAAAACAAAAAGAAAAAACCCGTTCCATGTACACCCAAAAAAGTTCTAATTGTTCAACCGTAGAATCGTCTTTTAGATTTTTTTGGTTTCTAATACCAATTTATTTCTTCCTGTTATATAAAGTAGGTATAATTCATCATAAAAATCAAATATAACAAATAATATGGTTACTTTTATGAATCAGAAAATGACGATTTTCCAAACCTGGAACCGAATTTTTAGTTTTTAAAATATTTAACACGAATTTAATTCTTAGCGAAGTATAAAATAGGTTTAAGTCACTGAAAAAAACCAAAATTGGGAATTTATGTATGTGGGTACCAAATGTATGTACTAAAAATACTATTTCGATTTTCCAACTCTGGAAGCGAATTTTTATTTTTTACCAATGCAATTTTTGTGAGGTGTAGCATAGTTTTACTTAACAAAAAAATTAAAATTTTTACTCTTTTTGGTCATGTTCTTGTACCATAAAATATTTAATTTCTCCGACCCTGGAGTCGAAAATTTTATTTTTTAAGATTTCAATACCAATTTTGTTCTTCCTGAATTATAAAACAGCTCTAATTAGCAAAAAAAAAAACAACGTCAATTGCTTTCTGGTTACTTTTATGCAGAATATATATTTCAATTTCCCAACCCTGGAAACGAAATTTAAATTTTTTTACCAATGCAAAGCTTAACGAGGCATGAAATAGTTTTATTTAAGAAAAACTTAATATTTGTAACCATTTTTGTCACTTTCATGTACTACAATATACTGCAGTTATCCAACTCTGGAATCTAAATTTTAACTTTTTTTTAATTTTTGATACCAATTTTTTTTCTGAGCTAAAAAATTGTTTTAATTAGTAAAAAACCGACGTTGTTTACTTTTTGGTTACTTTTATGTATAAAAAAAATTTCAATTTCCCAGCCCTGGAATCGAAATTTTAATATTTTTACTAATGCTAATCTTCTTGAGGTATAAAGTAGTGTTATTTAAGAAGAATTTACAATTTTGAACCATTTTGGTCACCTTCATGAACTATAAAGTATTGCACTTGTCCAACCCTGGACTCGAGGTTTGAATTTTTTATTTTTGAATCTTTGATACCAATTTTGTTCTTCCTAAATTATAAGACAGGCTTAGTTAGGAAAAAACTACGTCAATTGCCTTTTTGGTTACTTTTATGTATAAAAAAAAATTTTAATTTCCCAACCCTGGAAACGAAATTTAAATTTTTTTAAATTTTCTTTATCAATGCAAATCTTCATTAGGTATAAAGTAGTATTGTTTAAGAAAAACTATTATTACATTTACTACAAAATATTGCATGTACCAAAAAAAACTTTCATTTCCCAACCCTGGAAGCGAAATTTACTTTTTGTTTGTTTCTTTTATCAAGAGGTATAAAGTGATTTTTTTAAGAAAAATTTCAAATTTTTAACCATTTTGGTCACTTTCATGTACTATAAAATATTGCACTTGTCCAACCCTGGATTCAAAATTTAATTTTTAATATTTGAATTTTTGATACCATTTTTGTTCCTCCTAAAATATAAAATAGTTTTAGCTAGCAAAAAAAAAAAAACAACGTCAATTGCCTTTTTGGTTACTTTTATGTATAAAAATTTCCAATTTCCCACTCCTGGAAGCGAAATATTAATTTAAAAAATTGTTTTGACCAATGCAAATCTTCATGGTGCATAAAGAGGTTTTATTTAAGAAAAACTTAAAATGTTTAACCATTTTAGTTATTACATGTGAAGGGTATAAAAATAAGTTAGTTTTTAAAATCAGAGAGATCAAAAAGATGGTTGCAGGGTTCGAATAAATGTTCGCTGGAGAAGGGTATATAAGATGCGGCACAACCAAATATAACACTTTTATTTATTAAGCATTTCCTTTTTTTTTTATCACAGCTGAAGTATGTCTATATGTCCACATATCATTGGCTCTTACATTAAAAAATAAAATAAACAATTAATTACAAAATTCCTCAGCTTATACAAAGACGTTTAGAAACCAATTGAGAATTATACTTTAACTATGGGATACATAATGCACAAAAGCTACTGCAGACTCAATTAAATTTAGGATAATTCTTCAAAAACGGAACTTACTTCACGGTCAATGGATCGTTAACGCACCTGAAATATATTTATAAATTTTAAATAAAAGTATATTTTCGGGAAATATTGTTTAACAGCAAATTTTAATTTAACGGCACTGATCTTTACCAAGTTAATAATTGAAAAAATCCTATAATGCTTTAAACACATTCAGGACAGCGGGCTACCGACTTCATGACTACATGTACCGCTAGCAACACTTGTCCACGTATAGTCAGCTACTTAATTATCTTGAACGCGGTAGCTACAACGTCAACAGCTCATTTTAGTGGTGCCACTTTCATATATAAACAAAAGGGCTTATTCTAAATCTATTTATAGATCAAAACAAAATTAATAATAAAAACACTTTATCTGTTTATAACTCTTTATTGTTTTTGTATTTGTAATAAATACATTTTGATGTCCTTTTTTGTTATGGCACTATGAAAATTAGTTTATGAGTTAATTCACTTGTGACCTAACTCACGTCTTTTAGCGATAACGGCAATCACGTATATACAAAATTAGAGCTTAAATGTCGTTGCATCGATCTTTTTTTCAAAATAGTTGAATTTTTACTTGAAAACTCAGCAACAAAATTTCAAAATTTAATAATGCTAGGTTAATAGGTTAATAAATTGAAAAATATGTCTAACAATAGAAAGACATTTTGTAGTACTTTGAAATGATACCCATATCGTTTATAAGCATCCTATATTCTAGGAGTTATAACCAAAAAATAAAAAATAAATAAAAATGAAAAGTCGAGAGAGATCGCAAAAAAAATAAATAAAAATTACAAAGGGCTATTACATTTTATATTTTTAACAATTTTCATATTCTTGGCCAGTTTGAAAATATTTTTAAACGCTTTTATATTTAAGATGTTTTACTGTGTTGGCAGCACTAATATTGTTGTCGCCTATGAAAATAGAAATTAGTTTACAACTACAAAAGTAGCACGGACAACAACCTGCCATATAGCCGTGAAAATAATCATTCCCATATAAACACATGTATTCTATTTCTGACAGGTTGTAGTCGGTAGCCTGCTATCGTGAATGTGTTTAATGCATAAAAGTGATCATTTTACTGGTGCTAATGCAGATGTCCCTGAGAAACTAGAAATATTATTTTAAACTTCTGGTCAAGTGATTAAGGAATCTAAAAAATATCAAATTAAAGCAATATATTTTATTGTTATGAAATTTTTATTTGACATATTGTCACAATTCAAAATCATCAAATAAATTTCATTTAAGGAAAATATTTTATCTGCGAGAAGAGAATTCAACGGGATGGGGCGAACGCCGCCTTTTGCTTGCTGCCGCCCAAGGTCCTTTCTATAACGCTGCTCTTTTTGATTTAAGAAATTTTGTTCATTCAGTATTATCATATACGAGTTATGTTCAAAATATAAGGTGAATTGTAACTTTTCTCATAAAATATTAATTTATTCAAAGAAATCCCCTTCAGATAAAATATACTTGTGCCAGCGTATTATCCAATCTTCGATGCAGTCTGATTTGCATTTTTCCTTCTCTACTTAAGTTATCTCAGCGAAATCGTTTTTAATCTTCCCGATCAGGGATAGAAAATGGCAATTTTGAGTTTGTACCAATTTAATAAGCAAAATATACTTTTGGCATAATGGAGGTACCATTTTGTAAAATATATCAAAATCAAAAATCCAAAAAATATGTATGTAAAATTCACAAGCATTAATAAAATATATTAGATTCATAAATTTTATTAAAAAATACGATTTCTGTTATTTTAAAATGAATTAAAAATATTTATTGCAAATACACACTCACACAATTAAAGAATACAGAGCCAATAATAGTTCTACTCAGCAGAAAGGAAATAAGTTTTGAGCAGTAATCGCTAAAATGATACGATAACTCTAGATGATCAAAAGCTAATTAATCACTTCTGCGATTAACATCAAACCCGAAAATGATTCCCACCCCTGCCACGAAAGTAACTTGTCTAAAAAACAAAAACAAACTTTACAAAATGTTTGTATCTAGGCGTGATGACAATGAAAAACGTTTTAGTTGCAAGTCTGTCCCGAAAATAAGTCATACTTTAGAAGTTGCGCCTAAGAAACATTTTCTCCCGAAAGCGCAATAATTTTCGACTAAAAAGGAAACGCCAAAAAAGTTATTCTGATCGAGCAAATGATTAAAAAAATACTCTATAACTTCATAAGAAAAGATGGAAATGTTTTCCATCCGTCTTCCCAATCATCGCAAAATGCCACCTTTTTATCGGCCACTTTAATATTGGGAACAGTAAAATATCTAAAGTGCCAAGTCCTGGGAATATGTTGGCGGAGGCCTGATTACTGAGATGGTAGTCCTTTTATTTTGAGTGAATGGCAATTATTGGTTCGTAAAATATTTTCGCTCATAAAATATTTTACAGTAAAAATTTCTTTGCCCTGTTGTTTTATTAGATGTGATTATATATTTCGTGTGGTAAGATTTTGGAGTTCTGAAAAGTTTTCATCCCTCAAAATCATGTCGCCCTAGGCCTTGGCGTAAATCCATCACTGAACCATGAAATTTTTTCATCAGTCCAAGGTTTAGTGTTGTCAGATTAGGGGGTTTCCCCCTAGATTTAGGGTTTCTTCTATTTAGGGGCAGATTTAGGGGTTAATATTCTTTAGGGGGAAATTTGGGGGTAAGAAAATTTTATTTGGGGATTTTAGAATTTATAGTTTGGTACATAATAGTACATAATTTAACAACTGAGCATGTCGAAGATATTGTATCGAAATGGCGATTTAGAAAGTAATCACGCAAATACAAACATTAAAACATTTTTCTCGTTAAATCAATTTTGTTGGTTTTCCTTGAACTGCAAAATATAAATTTTAAAAAGTGGTTCATCTTTACAATTTATTACCAATATGTCAAAAAAGGATAACATATATAAACAAAGATATAAAAACGAGTGGGAAGCAGATCAGTAGTTTAAAGGTATTGTATTTTTAAATAAAATTTTAAACACAATAAATGCAAAATTAAATTTCAGATTGATTAGCCCCTGTCCAGGGAGACAACTACAAAGCTTTATGCAAATATTGTAAAAGCATTATGGTGGCTAACAGGAGACCTTATTGGACAACAAAATACGAAAAAACATGTTGGATTTGCATCCCAAAGAAAAGAAGTACATGTACCCGTAACAAACTTCCTCAAGCCGTCTCTTACAAAAGAAAGAAAGATTGCAGATATATTTTTTTGGGGGTTTGGGTGTTTTCGTGCTTTTCGCGTAAGAATGATAGTACCTCAATTCAAATTTAATAGAGATAAGAATGATGAAACCAAATTACTACTTAAACTTTTCTGATTTAGGGGGTTTTTTAAGAAAAAGTGTAGAATCTAGGGGGTTTCTAAATTTTTTTGGGGGGAAGAAAAAAAATTATCTGATAACACTGCCAAGGTTGTAGAATATTGGCTCTCCCTCTCTCTCTCTCTCTCTCTCTCTCTGCAGTATTATCGAATGCAGGGCTGCCAGAAATTTTTCGTTAAAAATCAGCAAATTTCCCAAAAAAAATCGGCATTATCGGCACTTTCATTTCTTAAAATCCGCAAAAAATCGGCATTAATTAAAAAACTTATTTTGACATATAAACAAAAACAATTCAATATAATTTATTAAATATTATACATAAAACAGCATGTATAGATCAATAAATTTGCACCTCACAAGTTTTGAAATTATTTTGGGGTTTCGTTTAATCTCCCAATTGACAATTTAACAACGAAATTGAATTCTGTCACGGTCCGGCTGCGTATGATTAATATTTGTTTGTATGGAATCGTATTACTCATACGTCTTAAACATTGAGTTAGAAACAAAATATCTTACGTTACGGACGTTTCTTCCCGGTTAGGGTACCCCTCCGCAACGTCTCATAAGGAACTTCGTTCCAATTAAAATATATACGTCTTTCCCAATAGTATTTCAAAATTTTGCTATTATATTTCAGAATTTCCTAAAAATTAACTCTACTCGTAGGTTCTAAAATAAGAGTTACAAAATACAATTAAAAATTTAGAATATTATCTAATATGTAACTGTAAATCCTAAAATTTTTGAACAAAATTCGTAAATATAATACAAAAATTGGAAATAATGTGGTTTTAATAAATCATTCATAAATGTTTGATTTTGACATTTTTATTAAATCGTTATTTATTTCGCAATTAGTGTTTTTCATTTTCAAATAATCTTTAGAATAAAGAATTCCTTCTTTTAAAGTTTTATTTTCTAAGGAACATCGGAATTTCGTGCACACCTACAACAAGGCAATTGAATTGTTATTAAAAGAAGAATTATATAATAATAGAATTATATAATAAAAGATGTTCCACACTATTATTAAAAAATCGGCATTTTTTAGGGTTAAAATCGGCAAATCGGCATATTGAAATTTTTGAAGTAAAAAATGTCAAAATGCCGATAAATCGGCATTTCTGGCAGCCCTGATCGAATGATCGGCCGATTAGTGAGAAATCTTTCACTAATTACATTATTCTCAGGCGGCACGATGTAAGATTTGACACAATTCAGAAAACGTTTTATTTGACTAGTTTTGGCTATATTCATTTAATTATTTAAATAAACGAGTTTACATAATAATACAAGGCTATAAGGGCATTTATTCCTTTACTCACATGTTTATGCACTATCTTGTGATCTTGTGTTACTTTCAACTTTCACTTTATGATTAGAGGTGTGCCAATAACAAAAAAACATATTTATATAAAACAAGATATTTTGTTTAGGTATCAAATAAGTAAAAAAAAAACAAATGTCGTCAGCAACATAAGACATCTTATTATTAATAAGTATAAACGAATACATTGCAGGCATAAAGATGAAAAGTCGCAAGACATTTTATACCCTCCATTTGCAGCGCACATTCACTTTGTCATTCCGTGTGTAACACAGCGAAATGATGGACGGACAGGTTGTTATATACTAAATATTTGGAGGGTGTTTAGGGTTCGACCTGGTGGAATATAACGTTCTGACTTGTTTCACTTGGTTTCAGAGCAAGCAAACAGTAAAGGCATTTATAAAAGTACATGCCATCATATGCCCTTATTCATATTTATTTCTCATTAAATTAAAAAATATATATACAACACACTTACGAGTATACATACACACTCATATGTATATAAGTGTATGCATGCGTATGCTGTTGTAGAAAATTGAGATGTGTTTGAATGTATCTCTTGAATAGCACAAGTGTCTAAGAGTGTTTTGTTAAGTTTTATGTACTAATAAGTGTAAGACTTTTGTGTATTTTTATACTCTCCTTTATTTAATCCTTAAAGTGTGACATATCATAATTTTGTTCTACTTCTTCTACAAATACTCGTACTTTGGAATTACAAATAAAACAACCTGTTCAGCTACTTTTGCAAAATATCTTTCTTGAAGGATATAAACTATGATATGATGTCTTCTAGAGCAACAACAATTCATCATTATGTCACTGGTTTCACAATGAGACAAGTGCAGGTGGTGTCTGTTCTAGTAGCAAAAAGTTCAGATAAGAATGCTGGTGTTTGTGTGCTGCCACCGAGTTGTTGTTGGCGGAGTAGGGCTATGCCAGCATTAGTAGTTGTAGTAGTGAGGTTAACGGTTAGTTTGCTTATGCATAGTCCTTGTGTACGATATGTGTATGTGTAGCGTGTCAATTTCATAGAACATACACACTTTGATAGCAACACATTACTATATGCTATATAAATATATGTATATTTATATACTTTATTATAAATTTTGTATTATAATATAAGAGTATGTTTTGTCTGATAATACTGTGGAAGAATGAGTCCATGTGCTTAAAAATTACTGTTCGTTTAATATTTGGCAGCAATAAATTTTGTGGTTACTTTTGATTAGTTGAATATGCGATATACCTACACTAATACGATGTTCAGACAGACGCCTTTATTGCGCTTATTGCAATTAATGCAATTATTGAGCTCAGTTAATCACAAACAGTTTTAATTAAGCGGTTACTGAATTAACACTTAATTGTTATAAAATCGAGTCAAATTAAAATGCAATTCACTAAACAAATTTAGTCGAGACTTAGCACCTAAAATGTGGGAAAACTAAAAAAACCATAGACGAAATAAGACTACACGACTACAAAAGCGGTTGGTGTAGTCAGCTACTGAATTTTTTTGCAAACGACACCACAAAAGCAATAAGGATGATCAGCTGTTTATTGTAGAAATGTGTAAATGGGTAAGTGATGCCGCTTTTATATATTTCGGTTTTAAAATTGATTTCATGTGTTGACGTGGACTGATTATTTTCGCGGCTATACGGCAGGTTGTTGCTACTTTTCTTATATAAAGACATGTATTTTACTTCTGCAGTCGTGTAGTCGGCAGCCTGCTGCCGCTAATATGTTTAATGCATAAATATTAATAATTGTAGAAATTGCTTTTGTTTCAAATGAAATTTAATTTTACTAATACTCATGAATTAAATGTGTCCACATTTTAAATGAACCGGCTCTATTTGTTTATACATATACGAGGCCTTTACAAAAAATTGGATATATTTTAAAATTTACCTTTTTGGTTTTTGATCATATTCATGGATTTAGCTATTTGAAATGCTTAGTTTGTTTGCGAGTGTCGTAAAAGTTGGAAGGGATTTGCGTGTTCGGCGATTTTCTGCCAAAAAATAGATCAATGAATTGGCATCAAATTTTTATGTAAAAATTGTAATTAAGTGTTCACAAACACAAGAAATGGAAATCTGATTTCCAAAAATATTTTTTTAAATGTCACAAACTTTGCAAAGATGCTCCAGCACATAGTCCAGCATGCGGCATCAACCAATAACAATTTCTAGAAGTGAGGAAAATTGTTATTGAGAACTGACGATTCATTATTAGAGAAATTGCTGAGAATGCCTGTGCATCAGTGGGCTCAAGCCACGTAATATTTTTTTTTTTTTAAATTTTGGGTAGCAAAATTCGTTTCAAAATTTTTATACAAATTCAGTATTTTTTACCATAAATAACACAGGAATCCTGTCTTAGTCATCGCGCTCTGAAGGTTTGGTATCCCTGAGGTCCAATCGCTGAGAGAACTCAAGTGCATATCAGATCAGATTCGAGAATTGAAAAAAAACGTCTATCATATCTGAGGTGGCCTACTTTGAAAATATGTTTACAGAAAAATGTAAACTTTACTTAAATTTTGAACACACCTCGTATATATTCCTACATACATGCACTTTGTTAAAAGTCTTTAGTTTGCTGTAAAGTCTTCTCAGTAACTTCTTGATATTTACTGCTTTACTCAAGGATTATTTATAATACGCTTTTATTAAGAATGTGTCTTCTTTGAAGGAGTATCAACGATATGTTGCAACTAGAAATGCAATTTTATATAGAAGATTGATTATTTGTACTACTTTAGTTAAAGTTAGAAGTTATAAATGTGTGCATCGAAACCGAAAACGCAAAAAGGTGCACGAAGTCAACACTAATGATCTGTACAATATCGCCATGCAGTGGGAGAATTATAAAAACAGGATCACAATAAAGCCGTAGCCTCTAAGAGTGCTATTCGATTCCAATTATAAAAGGTCTTTTATTAAGCGCTTTCAATTTTTCTTTCTTTCTTTCTTGCCAAGACAGAAAGTAGGTTTAATTAAAAAATCAAAATGATGTTATCGGTTACTATTATATTTAACAAAACGTTTAAATTTTTCGGCTAGGAAGCCAAATGCTTGGCTTTTCTTATATCTAATACCTATTAACGTCTTTCAAAAATATTATATATATTTAATTTACAAACAAAACAAAAACTTCGTTCCATGTACCCCAAAAAGTTCTAATTGTGCAACCGTAGAATCGTCTTTTAGATTTTGTTGGTTTTTAATACCAGTTTACTTCTTTCTGATATATAAAGTAGGTATAATTCATCATAAAAATCAAAAATAACAAATAAAATGGCTGCTTTTATAAATCAGAAAATGTCGATTTTCCAACCTTGGAACCGAATTTTTAATTTTTTAATACTAATTTTTTTTATGTATAATATTTCGAATTTACGTATGTACTTTTATGTACCAAAAATATTTGGATTTTCCAACCCTGGAACCGAATTTTTTGTTTTAAAAACTTTTAATACCAATTTAATTCTTAGCGAAGTATAAAATAGGTTTAAGTCACTGAAAAAACCAAAATTGGGAACTTGTATGGTTACTTTTATGTACCAAAAATTTCGATTTTCCAACCCTGGAACCGAGGTGTAACATAGTTTTACTTGACAAAAAAATCAAAATTTTTAAGCTTTTTGGTCACTTTGATGTACCATAAAATATTTCATTTGTCCAACCCCGAAGTCGAAGTTTTGATTTATTAAGATTTTAATACCAATTTTGTTCTTCCTGAATTATAAAACAGCTTTAATTAGCAAAAAAAGCAAAAAAAACAACGTTAATTGCCTTTTTGATTACTTATGTGCAGAATAAATATTTCAATTTCCCAACCCTGGAAACGAAATTGAATTTTTTTACTAATGCAACTCTTAATGAGGCATGAAATAGTTTTATTTCATAAAAACTTAATATTTGTAACCATTTAGGTCATTTTTATGTACCACAAAATATTGCAGTTATCCAACTCTGGAATCTAAATTTTGATTTTTTTTAATTATTGATACCAATTTTGTTTTTCCAGGACTAAACAATAGTTTTAATTAGTAAAAACAACGTCAATTGCCGTTTTGGTTACTTGTATGTATAAAAAAAATTTAAATTTCCCAACCCGGGAAGCGAAATTTAAATATTTAAAAATTTTCTTTATCAATGCAAATCTTCATGAGGTATAAAGTAGTTTTGTTTAAGAAGAACTCGAATTTTGCAACCATTTTGGTTATAACATGTACTACAAAATATTGCATGTACCAAAAAAAATTTAATTTTTCCAACCCTGGAAACGAAATTTTAATTTTTTTAGTTTTTTTTTATCAGCGCAACGCTTCTTGAGGTATAAAGTAGTTTTATTTAAGAAAAATTGCAAATTTTTTAACATTTTGGTAACTTTAATGTACCATAAAATATTGCACTTGTCCATCCCTGGATTCGAAATTTTATTTTTTATTTTTGAATTTTTGATACCAATTTTGTTCGTCCTAAATTATAAGACAGTTTTAGTTAGCAAAAAACAAAAAAAAAACAACATCAGTCGCCTGTTTGATTACTTTCATGTATAAAAAAATTCAATTTCCCACCGCTGGAAGCAAAATTTAAATAACAAAAAAATTTTTTTTTGGCCAATGCAAATCTTCATGACGTATAGAGTGGTTTTGTTAAAGAAAAACTAGAAATTTTTAACAATTTTAGTTACTACATGTACTGCAATATATATACGGAATAGGCCGAAAAAAAATTTTTAATTTCCCATCCCTGGAAAAAAAAATTATTTTTTTAGTTCTTAATAGACCATTGAGGCTTCCCAAAGCACAAAATAGATTTAATTTACAAACATTAAAAAAAATAATTGATTTTTGGTATAAATTTTGCGTCGAGAAATAGGTGTAAGCTTCCCAGCTCTGGAACCATACTTCGGATCTTCTGAATTTCAATAGCACTCTATTTAAGTTCATTTCCAATCCAACGGTCCAAGAACAAAGTCTTTAGCTCTTCTGGGGGCTTGGGAAAACCGATTTCACGTGCAGACGAACGGAAAGACGGACATCGCTCATTCGTCGTCGCTATTCGTAAGGATCCAGAATATATATATATATATATATACTTTATGGGGTCTTATGTGCATATCGAAGAAATTACACACGGAATGACAAACCTGTATATACCCTTTCACTTTTTTGTGAAGGGTATAACAAAGTGTGTGCGTGATAAAAATTAGCTTTGGAGTCGAAAAGTCTGACCAACGAGAGAGTCAGTAGTCGTTAGTAAGCATAATGTGATTAATTCACCGTGCGTGTCGTCAGTTCATATTGCAAACTGTTTCATAAAACATCTGATTAATAGTGTTTTCACACTAAAAGTTACAACCATAAACAGCTGATTTTGCGATCACACACAAATTTAAATTCATTAATTATTGCCGTGTTCAGACATACACCTAAATTGAGCTTATCGCAATAAATAGAAATATTGAGTTCAACCGTCCATGTAATCTTTCAATTAATTATTGTTCAATATATATGAAATTTTTATAATATTGAGTAAAATTACAAATACAGCACTGCCAACTAGTGTGTTTAGTGAGCAAAACATTACTCACTGAACAAAGTTAGTACAGACTTGGCACCTAAATTGTGGGAAAAGTGAAAAAAAACCATAACTTAAATTCGGCATGCTGAAGTTAAATTACTGACATTAAATATATTATTAATTAGAAAATAGGACAAAATAAAAATATAAATAAGATTCCAGATTTGAACTTGAGGTGCTCATGAATATGAAACTTTTTATATTAAGTTTTCATACAGTGTTTTCACACTGAAAGTTAAAACCAAATACAGCTGATTTTGCCTTCACATGGCAAATTGTGATTTTAACTTACAGGCCGTATAATAAGTTTGTTCAAAATATATTAAATCGTTCATAGGGCACTGCTACACGTTCAATATATATTGTGATATTTGGATCGCGATCCATTTTAATGGATTAATGGATCACGAGCGTATGCTATTTTGCTTGCTTTTTCATTGAAGAGAAAAGTGGAAAGAAAATGTTGGAGCAAAAAGTGGTTGCAGGATCGAAAAAAAATACACACACTTAAGTTTAATGGACACAATTCTTCTTTATAAAGAAATAGACGACTTTGAAAATTATTTCCGCATGTCTAATGATAATTTTAAAATCATTTTGGAATTAGTAACCCCATTTTTATTGAAGAAAAACACGGTGATGAGAGAAGCAATTCCGGCAATGCCTCCAAATTAAAAATGAAGTCTTTCAAAATCATTTTTTCGGTCGTTAGTTCCGAGTCCAGCGGCAGAACCCACTCGCTTTCGCTATCTTCTGCCATTACCCTTTAAAAAAAAAACTTTCCACAAATGTAATAAACTTTTTTACTTTTTATGAAATTTTTATTTGTCATATTGTCACAATTATATTTTATTTTATTTTTTCTTGACCACCAACAAATAAATTTCATTTGTTACTTGTTATTTGTTAAATTTTTTGCACTGCGTATATTCTTTTACTTGTTTTATTTCACTTCTTATTAACGTATCGCGATCTAATATCATAAAAATGCTAATTTAATATCATAAAATCTGGATTCTTTGCAATTTCAAAATTTAACAAATATGTACCTGGTTGGTTCCTAGCGGGACCAGTAGGCTATTAAGGGTTAACGTATCACGATCTAATATCATGAAAATGCTACACGTTCAATATTTATCACCCAATCCGCGATCAACGATCTGGATTTCATATTTTAGGCCATTCTGCGATATGGATCGCGATCCATTAATACTGCATGCTACACGTTCAATAAATATCGCGATACTGGATCGCGTTCAATATATATTGAACGTGTAGCAGTGCCCATAGAAATGTGTGAATTTGTTGCTGCACTTGTTCTCTATTTTCACAACACTTAATTGACAACCTGTACTATAGAAGTTTTTGTTTGAAGGAAAAAAGAACGAATTCTAAAATAGAAATTATTTTACATTTTCTGAACTCCTTATACAAAGTGAAGAACTTTTTGGAAGTTGCTGATGCGTTCATGCGATATACAAAGTAAAAAAATAAATTCGAAAAAAAAGATTTTTTTAAAGCTCCGAAATTATATATCTGATTAATTGGGGTTCTCGACTCTTTCTTACGACTATTTCAGTCATCGCTTATTACTTGGGAATCAGTTGATTCATTCAAAAGTGTGGGTGAGTGTAACACGAGAGTATGAAGACGGAACTCCTGAGTTCGGATCCGCTCTCAGTCATGAATATTTTGTCGATTTCTTGTGATCAGCATTAGTGTGGGGCTGTGTTAGTTGTTGTTGACCTACATCAGTGATGCAGGCAAAGCACTGTCCACTCAACATTAATGGCAGCGACTGACACTATCATGTACTAAAGAACAGAGGAACAGAATCTTCCTTCATCGGTCCTGTAAAAGAAATTAGCGGGAGAAGTAAAAGGTGAAAATAGTTACAAAAATTGTCTCTACTTTCGCATCTAGGGAAACATCTCCTGAGTGGTTCTCCTAAACCAAAAATTTTAAAATTAAAATAATAAAATTTTATAGAATTTTTATTAGATTTTTAAGCTCGACGATATTGTTTTGTTTTAATACCCTCCAAAAAAGGTTTGGAGGGTATATTCACTTTGTCAATCCGTATGTAACGCAGTGAAAAAAAAGTATATTTATTTTTGATCAGTGATGAAATCTAAGACGATCTAGCCAAGTCCGTCTGTGGAAATCAGGCTACAGTATCAACGAAAAGAGCCAGACCCATGAAATTTTGTTTTGATAGTTCTTGAAGAAATTATTCTGCACAAGTTGAGTTCGTGGAAAAAAGTTCCCCTAAGAAGAACTAAACCAACCTCTAAGAAAACACCATAATTTTTTTGTAACTTTGTTAAGCATGTGATATATGTTTATGTCGAAGAAGGTCCAATGCATTAAACTTGGTGCCACAAAATAAAAAAAATTTTTTTTGGAACCACCACTTTAGTGGGTGTTAGTTATTATATGAAAAAATTGTTTAAAATTATATTCCTTAAAAATAAAATTTTTAAGCTTTTATGACGAAGCTGAGAAGTTACTTCTTTTGCCATACATTTCTTATTCATCCAAAACACTTCAGCAGTACTTGGATATTGTATAGTAGTTTTAAAAGCATCTATAAAGCATAAGAAATGTATGGCAAAAGAAGTTGCTTAATTTACTTAATTGTGAATAAATTCGAAAATAATCGGTCGATTTTTATGGTCGATATCTCGTTTTGTTGCTATTATTTGTGGCTTTGTAATAGAATAATGAATCTTAACATTTTTTGCCGTTTTCTATTTTTCATGATTTTTTTAAAACAAAAATTTTTGCCATTTTTACGTAAAAAATATATATTTTTCTTACATTTTTTATTATAACTCCGAAACTCTTGATCCGATTAAAGCAAAAGATATAGACGGATTAAAGGCTATGTAAATCTTAATTTTTCTGATTATATTTGAATAATATCCGATTAGCCGTTTTTGAGTTATCACTAATAATGTGAAAAAGCGTCTAAAAAAAATGCAATTTTACAAAAAAATTTTTAAAAAAAAAAATCTACCCATAGAATTTAAAAATTTTACCATTTTTGTACTAAGGTACCCATGATACATCAAATGCATATAGTGGTTATTCGAGCATATTTTTGCTGTTGCCCTGTGTAATATTTTCTCTGTTCTTACTTTTCCCTTCCCCTCCATCCTTTGCCCCATAAATGACCCTATCAATTAGCCCGACAAATTTATTTTTTAAATTTGCACGACAAAGTTGAGATGTCTCCCCCACGGCCCTTCCCGGGGTAACCCTTTCAAAAGAGGGTTTTAAAACTGGGAACAGAAATGTCTTAAGGAAACTCTGGCCCAGGAGGTTAAACATGTTTAATTTATCCCCGTCCCCTTTTGTGCGCTTTGATATAAAACAATAAGAATAGAACTTCTATTTACTAAATATATGGAGGGTATTTAAGATTCTACCGTTCAAATATAACGTTCTTACTTGTTTAATTTAATTCACAAATTTATTTAAAATTCAATTCATGTGATAATTTCATAATGTTTATTTTTATTTTACAAATACTTGTCACAATTGTTTTATTCCTTGGATATATGTGACATAAAACAGTCAGACAGACACGTTTTTGGTGTTTCAATTGCACATTTTCTTGTATTAATGTTTTTATACCCTCCAAAAAAGAATTTGGAGGGTATATTCACTTTGTCATTCCGTTTGTAACGCATCGAAATATCCATCTCAGACACCATAAAGTATATATATTCTTGATCAGTGATGAAATCTAAGACGAACTGAGCATGTCCGTCCGTCCGTCCGTCTGTGGAAATCACGATTCAGTCCAAACGAAAAGAGCTAGACTCTTGAAATTTGGCATAAATATATTTTAAAGCTTAGAGCAGGATAAGTTCGAAGATGGGCTAAATCGGGCAGGAGGGAAAAAAGTTCTCCTAAGAAGAACTAAACCAACCCAGAAAAAACAACATAATTTTTAAAGTTTTTTGGTTATTTTGTTAAGCAAATGATATATTTTTATGTCAAATACGGTCCAACGCCTTAAACTTGGAGCCATTAAATAAAATTAAAAATTTTTTGACCCCGCCCACTTCAGTGGGCGTTATTATAGGCAAAAATAGCATACAAATTTAAGAAATTGTTTTACTTAAGCTTACATTCCTTAAAAATAACACTTTTAAGCTTTAATGACGAAGCTGAGACGAAACCTGGTACTACTCTGCCCTACCCCCTCCTTCCCCTTCGCCCCCTATATGACCCTACCAAAAAAAATTTTTTTTTTAAATTTTGTATATAATCATCCCAAGCATTTAATTTTAGAGTTTTATGTCTACCTGTTTCTGCCCTACCCCCTCTCCCCCTTTGCCCTCTAAATGACCCTATTAAAAATAAATACAAATTTTTTTTAATTTTGTATATAATCATCCCAAGCATTTATTTTTAGAGTTTTATGACAAAGGTGAAATGTTTCCCCCACAGTCCTTGCCAGAGCGAACCCGCCAAAATACAGTTTTTATAACCTCCAAAGAGAATTGTGATGAAGTCTAAGACGGTCTAGCAATGCCCATACGTTCGTCTGTGGAAAACATGATATTGTATATATTTTTGAACCCCGCCCCCTTTAGTGGGCGTTGACGTACGATATTATATAAAGGAACTCTGTCCCAAATATTTGGAGGGTATTGAAGATTCGACCCGGTCGAATATAACGTTTTTACTTGTTTCTTTATCGATTATTTAAGCAATTTAATATCAAAACTAATTCCATATATTATACTTTAGTTTCATAAACTCTTCTCATAATTATATGCCTTTTAATAAAGTTTCGTAGATTTTAATAGAATTTCGAAAAGACACAGAATATTGCAAAAAGAACAAAACTGCAAAAAGTTGAAACTGAAAAGTCAACAAACACGTTTGTGTGTCTGGAAACTTTTATTTAAAAACAAATATTTCAAACGTGACTTTTGCAAACAAATATTTTTACATTAAAAGAAAAGAGAACAAAAAATAAAAAATTCTATATGCAAACAATTATTTTATATTTTTGAAAAAGAAAAAGATATAAATGTATGAATGAAAGCATGCATGCATTGTATGTATTATTTTAAATCAAAAAGGATATAGTACTTTAATATATTTATAAAATCCTTCCCGTTTTATTTAACTTTTTTTTTCATTTTCCCTCTTAAAAAAATAAGACTGCATCCTGTTGTGTTACTACTGTAAAAATTGAAGTTTACTGCAGCTTTTTATAGGGTTTTATTTTATTTATTTTTTCAAATTAGATTTAATAGAAAAGTTCATGTTTTTATTTTACTTTTCAGTTTTAGTTTTTTAAATTTTTTTTCAAGTTGTTGCACACTTTGTGTTACTATTCAATTTGCATATGACAAATTTATTTAATAAAGTTTCTGCTCTACACATGGCAGCATCCAAATATGATGGCAAAAGGTTTCTTTAAGCGAATGAATGTAAAATAAAAGTGGGGGAAAAGAGGAACATGTAAAATTAAAATGGAAGTTGTTTAAAAAGTGTTGACGCTGCTGCCGCAACTATGAGCAACAACTAGAATTCACTGTACTGATGTCATCATCTGGTATTCATCATCACCTTCAGAGTCAGAGGCAGCAAAAACATGCTCAGGTTTGCACAACCACAGGCACACACACATGCACTAGTATATTGTAGTTATTTAGTTAAAAAGTTTAAACACTCACTCGCTTGCACTTTTGTACAAATAAACACGTTTATGTGCGAGAGTGTGTGAGTGTGTGTGTGTGTGTGTTTAGAAATTATTAAGGCTTCTGAGTTGGAAAGGCCCTGCGAAAGGCTTTACTGCACTCGTAAACTACATATTGTTCGAGAAAAATAAAATTTTAAATTCAGAATATTTATAAGTGTAGGATGGGACTTTTAAAAGTTCAAGTTTAAAAAATGAAATAAAATAAAAATGTTTTGAATTTTCGCCAAATTAAATTCAATAAAGATTTATAGGCTAATTGTTCGAATATTTGTTTGAATTTAGAAAGATATAATAAATATTTCAAGGCACACGGGATAGCCTACATCAGGTTTCAGTTAATCAACTTGTATAGCAGAGCAGAACGTCTGTTTTCGAAAGCCGCTACGCTTTTATCATCCGTACTCATATGTATTTTGCTTGCCACCACTTATAAGGTGGCCTAGTGCAATATTATAAATAGCTGTTCTGCCCTGCTGTGTAAGTTGAATAATTTAAAACTGATGTTGGCTTTCCTTAGGGCCTTGCAATGTTCATCATGCCTTTCGGAATTCAAACAAATATTCGAACAATTAGCCTATAAATCTTTATTGAATTTTCGATACAAATACTTACATACGAATTTGCAAATTAATTTTCTTTGTTGTTTGAATTATTCTGGTTAAAGATGGACGGTCATGCGGCTTCAACTCTTGAACCATTAATTCAACTGTGAAATCTTTTAGCGAAATTCAACGTCATATGGTGCGTGAAATGTTCTATTCTTGAGAAAGATGACGAGTTAATGCTGATGGAATCTTGGTACATCAGTTTCACGAATTCTAGTAATAAACTTACGAGTACCGGGCATTTTTGACTCTTCTCTGTGACCAAATTTTATATGACCTCTATGTGCCATTTCCAACCAATTTTCTTTGTTTTAGAATTAAAAAACGTTGTTCAAACGTAAATCGATTCATTTCGTTCAGTGGAGATAACACACTGAATATTGTGAGAGAATAGAATGAGAAAAGAGTTGCCACATCCAAAATAACCGGTGATTCCAATTTAAATCGATAGATGGCCTTCCCTAAATAAGCAATTTTGATGTGGGACCCATTAGTGCTGCATAATTTCTTGATCTAAGGGCTTTATGAACGATAAGACCCCACTTACGGGCAAAAATTAAAAAGTCTTTCTATTTGCTAGAGATATATTTTATACGATACCATATTGTCGACCGTGGGCCGCGATTTGCCATAAAAATTTCTGTCATATATTGAATTTCTCATGTACAGCGTCTTCACTGAGAAACAATTGCACATACTTACTTTTGTATGGTATTTTAGTACCCAACAGCTTTCCAAAAATGTATCACTGGCATGCGCAGGTCTTTCAAAACTGTATCTTTAATGTATTTTGTAAAAAAAAAATTTGAATTTTTTATGTATACGATAAATATCAAGCACATAAAGCGTTTTCCGAGAAATGCAATGGCATATACCGATTCCATATTGTTATTCATCATCTGTACTATTTAAGAGCTTGATTATAAAGGGTGGACAAATTTGAGGTTAGAAAATAAATTGG
Organism: Linnaemya tessellans; assembly: GCA_951800035.1. Classification (NCBI taxonomy): domain Eukaryota; kingdom Metazoa; phylum Arthropoda; class Insecta; order Diptera; family Tachinidae; genus Linnaemya; species Linnaemya tessellans. Next base: position 26,557,966 of record OX637534.1, on the reverse strand, counting down.
CTTCAAATCACACTTTTTTTAAATTCAGTTTTGTCGATAACAATGCAAACTAGAAATATGAGAGTTTGAAATGGAACATGATGGCGGGAAAATTTCTAACTCTAGCACTTCGGCAGACGTCCGCTGTTTTCATAAAATTTTGTTTGAGGTTTGTACATGGCGTTCAGCCGGTCTTTCAAATAGCCCCAGAGAAAGTAATCCAGCAGAGTTAAGTCACAAGAACGAGCCGGCCAATTGACATCGCCAAATCGAGAAAGTACGCGACAGGAGAATTTCTCGTGCAACAACCAAATTGTTTGGCCGTGGACGGATATGTAGCTGGTGGCGCCATCTTGCTGAAGCCAAAGCCCACTGATATTCTCATTACCCAGTTGTGGCCATAAAAATTTAGCTGACATGGGTTGGTAGCCCATAGAGTTCACTAAGACGGCATTTCCTTGCTCATTTTCGTAAAAATACAGGCCGATGATGCCACCTGACCACCAAAAAGCGATCCGTACACGGCTCTAAGAGTTCTTTTGATTTTATTCGATGCAATTAATAAAAGCAAAATAGAAAATTTTCACATTGACATGGTGTTAATAAATTCTGGATTTAGCGATACAACTTAAAACCACTTTCGAATTGGTTTTAAGTAGGTTTTATTAAATGCAATCTTTTTTTTGGCGGTACTAAGTTAAGTGCTGCCAAGTTATGTATTGGAAACAGCTGGTATTGTTTATGTTAATAAACAGAACTTTCAGAATCCGATAACAAGAAGTTCTTCGCTTTGTATAACTAGTTGTATAATTTTAAAATATTCATTAAAAAAATGTAAAATAATTTTTGTTTCAGAACGCTTTGTAAAACAAAAGCTTCTGCTGTACAGGTTGTCAACTAAGTGCTGTACACAGCAACAGATTCACACATTTCTATGAGCGCTTTTATTTATTTTGTACAAATTTATTCTACAGCCTGTATGTTAAAACCACAATTTGCAGCGTGAACGCAAAATCAGCTGCTTATGGTTGTAACTTTCAATGTGAAAGCACTATTAAACACATTTTTCCTTATGTGGCCTCTCAGTGGCGAAGCCTTAATATCCGACAAACTCCGGCAAACAAAATATCAGTGAATGCTGTTGCAGGTAAGCATGGATTTGATGAAAAGCTTTATGGTATGTTAACTTTTCAATATGTTTAAGCACAGACGCGTGATGTGGGTAATAGACTACGTGCTAAAGTTAAAAATATAATATATGATATGCACTCGTATATTACGACTATAGAAACTTTTAGTCTTATTATGAAAATAAAACATAAAGTAAATAATATTGTGTAGATTTTAAATAAAACAAATAAAAGCGATCGAGTGTGAGTGTGAGTGTGAATTGTAATTTAATTCATATGGTTTGCTAAAAGGCTCAAATAAACAATTGAAATTGAAATTGAAATTGAAATAAAAGTGATCGAGTGTGAGCGCATAATGAAAGCTGCAGGTGTTGGAATAGTATTATATATTTATAAAGCGATATATTTTTAAGTTTAATATGTGAGACAGAAAAATATTATAATTTACTTAGTAATTATTAGTTTAATATATTTCAAAATAAAAAGTATTCGTTTTAATGTTGGCGAATAAAAACTTTTAAGAGAAATATTCGTCTTCAAAAAGTTACTTCAAAAATGAGCTGTAAAACAAACACTTTTGAAATAAAGGGTGGGCAAATTTGAGGTTTGGAAGTAAATTGACTTAAAGACACGCATATTTTTTATGACAAATTCAGGTTTATTGATGCCTCTGTAAAGTAGAATTAATAATGGGATATAGTATATGGAAATAGGGGAATAGGGAAATATAGTACCGGGTTCACTCTTTTCACAAAATGTTGAACCACATTTTGCATAAAGGCTTCGCTTATCTCGTCAATGTAGCGTTGAGTTGCAACTTTCAGAGCGTCATTTCTTTAAGATTTGTTTAAGTAAAATCGGTCGTTCAAATGGCGCAGAATAAATAATGCATCGGCGTTAAATCGCAGGAACGGGGCGGTCAATTGTCGTCGCCAAATGGAGAAACTACGCGACCGGGAATTTTTCTCATGCAATAACTGAATTGTTATGCCTACTGGGGCGTTGTATTGTTGAAACCAAAGGTCACTGATGTCATCATTACCCAATTGTGGCCACGAAATATCAGTTATCGCGGTTTGGTATCACAGAGAACTCACGGTGACGGTGTTTCCTTGCACGTTTTCGAAAAAATCATATGTGGATTTCGTAAGCCCCATATGCAACAATTTTGTTTGTTTACAGATCCGCGCAATTAAAAATGGGTCTCATCACTAACGATGATTTTGTTAAAAAATGCGTTGTTTCCGTTCAAGTTTTTAAACAGCCAATACACGAATTAAAATTCTTTGTTCAAGAGTGTAGTGTTCCATGTTTAAAATTTCCCAACTTTTTACCTAGTAGATCTCAAGAGATGGCAGCTCATTTCTGGACATCATCATCATTTGACTGCTAATTTTCCTACTATCCTCAAAGCCGTCACTATGGCTGTATGAATGTACTAGAATGTGTGTGTGGCTGCGTATGTATGTGTGTGTGTAAGTGTGTGTGTAAGTATGTAACCTGCTTATAACTTTTGAATGGCACAGCCAACTCCAACCAAAACCAGCCGCGTTTCAAAGGGTTCCTTCAAACTTACATTTCCTGACTCCTGAATTGGAGCCGCGTCGGACCGATACATTTTCGGAAATAACAAAAAAAAACGTTTCTTAGATTAACTTTTAAATGGTATTGCCAATCGATTCCGAAAACTAATCAGCTCTTGACAACCAAAAATTAGCATTAAAAAGCGGGTCAAAATCGGTTCACGCGTTTGTGGCATATAGTGAACGAAAAATTCGAAAAATGGAAATTTTTCAAAACACCCCGAAATTATATATAAATTAGTGTTCTCGATTCTTTTATAGGAATCGAAAAACTATATCAATCAGCGCTTACCACGTGAGAATCGCCTGATCCATTCGATGGCACTTTTAAAATTAAAATAATACAATTTTTAGCTGTTAAAATTAGCGAAAAGTTTCAGAGATGGCCTGTAATTTTCCTTACATTTCTTTTTTTAACAGTAAATTTCCACAATTTCTTTGCGTTGTTCTGGCATCAAATGGCTATTGAACAGAAAAGTTAAATCCGCTCAGCTTTCAGACTTTAAGTTATTGATAGCGATGATTCTGACGACTGCTAAGAAACACACACGATATTTTGTCAAATATATTTTCTGATTATTAGAATGCACTTCTGTAGTCAAATAAATCTTTGTGGTGTGACTACAAAATAAATTTTCTTTTAATTTGATAAAGTTTTACAGAATTACGGAAAAATAGTGCTCCACACAAATATTTTTCCAATATGGCGGTACTATAAAATAAATTACCTGCACTGGTTCGATATGAAAGTAAACCAGCACAAGCAATAAGTTCATTTGCCTTAATAAAATATTAAAGCTTCGAACATAATTTTAATGAATATTTAAAACATGTGCTTCACTTCTGATGCTAATACGAGTACACCTGTACGTATGAGTAATATTTAAATAGATCAATTATACGTAAGCCTTATGTATACAGTGTTGTGGATGTATGTGTGCTCCTTACAACTTATTACATACCACACTGTACTATATATTGTTAAATACTGCTTTAGGTAATAATGATAGGGCTCTTTTGTTTGAATACACACAACGTGTGCTTCATATAAAAAGCTTTATAATTGTGAGGGCTGTTTGATAACTGCGTGATTTTTTAATTATCCCTCCACAGTATATTTTGTGTAACAGATTGAAGCCAATGAGATACTTGAACAAGGAAAAGTGCTATATTCGGCTGTTCCGAATCTTAAATACCCTTCACAGTTGTCATTCTTTTCGTTTAAATTTTTCGGCTGGGAAGCTAAATGTTTGGCTTTTCTTATTTCTAATACCTCTGAACGTATTTCAATAATATTATATGTATTTAATTTACAAACAAAGAGAAAAAATCCGTTTCATGTACCCCAAAAAGTTCTAATTGTTCAACCGAAGAATCGTCGTTTAGATTTTTTTTGGTTTTTAATACCAATTTATTTCTTCCTGATATATAAAGTAGGTATAATTCATCATAAAACTCAAAAATAACAAATTATATGGTCATTTTTATGAAACAGAAAATGCCGATATTCCAATCCTGAAATTGGATTTTTAATTTTTTTGATTTTTAATGCCCATTTAACTCCGCCCGAAGTATAAAAAGGATTTCATCCATAAAAAACCAAAATTAGGAACATATGTATATGGCTAATTTTATGTACTAAAATATTTCGATTTTCCAACCCTGGAAACGTTTTTTTAATTTAAAAATTTTTAATACCAATTTAATTCTTAGCGTATAAAATATGTTTGATTCTCTGAAAAAAAAAATTGGGAATATATGTGGGTATATTTATGTACCAAAAATATTTCGATTTTCCAACTCTGGAAGCGAATTTTTATTTTTTTACCGATGCAATTCTTACTGAGGTTTAACATAGTTTTACATGACAAAAAAAAAATTAAATTTTTAAGCTTTTTCGTCACTGAATGCCATAAAATTTTTCATTTGTCCAACCCTGAAGTCGAAATTTTGTTTTTTTAAGACTTTAATACCAATTTTGTTCTTCCCGAATTATAAAACAGTTTTAATTAGCAAAAAAATGCAACGTCAATTGCCTTTTTGGTTACTTTTAAGCAGAAAAAATATTTAAATTTCCCAACCCTGGTAACGAAATTTATTTTTTTTTACCAATGCAAAGCTTAATGAGGCATGAAATAGTTTTATTTAAGAAAAACTTAATATTTGTAACCATTTTGGTCACTTTCATGTACTACAAAATATTGCATTTATCCACCTCTAGAATATAAATTTTGATTTTTTTTTTAATTTTTGATACCAATTTTGTTTTTCCTGAAATATAAAATAGTTTTAATTAGTAAAAAACTGACGTTCGTTGCCTTTTTGTTACTTTTATGTATAAAAAATTTAAATTTTCCAGCCCTGGAAGCGAAATTTAAATTTTTTTAACCAATGCTAGTCTTCATTAAATATAAAGTCGTTTTATTTAAGAAAAACTTAAAATTTGCAACCATTCTAGTCACATTCATGTACTACAATATATTCCATGTACCAAAATAAATTTCAATTTCCCAACCCTGGAGGCGAAATTTAAATTTTTTTTTAAATTTTCTTTAGCAATGCAAATCTTCATGAGGTATAAAGTAGTTTTGTTTAAGAAAAACTAAAACTTTTTAACCATTTTGGTTGCCTTTTTGGTTACATTTATGTATAAAAAATATTTAAATTTCCCAGCCCTGGAAGCGAAATTTAATTTGTTTTTACCAATCCTAGTCTTCATTAGGTATAAAGTCCTTTTATTTAAGAAAAACTTGCAACCATTTTTGTCTCTTTCATGTACTACAATATATTGTATGTACCAAAAAAACTAGTAGTATTATTTAAGAAAAATTTAAAATTTTGAACCATTTTGGTCACCTTCATGAACTATAAAATATTGCACTTGTCCAAACCAGGATTCGAAATTTCGATTTTTTTTGGACATTTTTGATACCAATTTTGTTATAGTTAGCAAAAAAAAAAAAAAAAAAAACAATGTCAATTGCCTTTTTGGTTACTTATATGTATAAAAAAAAAAATTAATTTCCCAGCCCTGGAAGCGAAATTTTAATTTCAATAATCAATGCAAATCTACATGAGGTATAAAGTAGTTTTGTTTTAGAAAAACTCAAATTTTGCAACCAGTTTGGTTACTACATGTACTACAAAATATTGCATGTACCAAAAAAAACTTTCATTTTCCCAACCCTGGAAGGGAAATTTTTTGTTTTTTGTTTTTCAGTGCAACGCTTCATGAGGTATAAAGTAATTTTTTTTAAGAAAATTTTCAAAAACATCAGTTGCCTTTTTTGATTACTTTCACGAATAAAAAATATGCAATTTCCCACCCCTGGAAGCAAAATTTGAATTAAAAATTTTTTTTTAGCCAGTGCAAATCTTCATAACGTATAAAGAGGTTTTTTTAAAGAAAAGCTTAAAATTTTTTACAATTTTAGTCACTACATGTACTACAATATACGGAATAGGCCGAAAAAAATTTTTTTTTCCCATCCCTGGAAAATTTTTTTTTATTTTTTTAGTTTTTAATAGACCATTGAGGCTTCCTAAAGCACGAAATAGGTTTAATTTACAAACAGTAATAAAAATAATTGTTTTTTGGTATAAATTTTGCGTCGAGAAATAGGTGTAAGCTTCCCAGCTCTGGAACCATACTTCGGATCTTTCTGAATTTCAATAGCACTCTATTTAAGTTCATTTCCAATCCAACGGTTCAATAATGAAGTCTCTAGCTCTTTTAGTTAATTGGGAAAAGAATCAGCACGAATAATATTAAAATATTTTGTGAAAAACAACAAATACCCAAATATATAAAATTAACTATAAACGATGCGAGTGCCAGCGCAAAAATAACAAAATGTTGTCAACACTGCGAATAATTATCGGTTGTTGTTTTCTTTGTCTCTTACACCTACAATTAGAGTTGGAAAAAAGCCAGCCAGTTGTAGTATGACATAGTAAGAAAACAAAAAGGGAAAAATTGATTATTCAGTTCTTGTTATAGCTTTGATATTTACTTAAAATTCTGAATTGAGTCGAAGTTTAAAATAATATCTTTAGTTATTCTAAGAAATGTTGCGTAAAGGTTCCCTGATGATCTGCATTAGCCCCAGTGAAATGCGCATAGGAACTAGCTAAAACCCCTCAATAATCAATTTTGAACTTTTTTTGGAAAATTGGGGAAAAAATCAGCACGAATAATATTAAATTATTTAATTTTTGTTGGGAAGTACAATTGTACTCTTGAATTACTCGAACTTTGTAAGGTGTCATATGGAGATCTTTTCGCAAAATTCGACGTAAAATGATGGGTGAAATCTTAGCGCATTAACATTGAAACCAGTTTAACTAACTTTGGCAATAAATTTTCGTGTACTGGACACAGGTGGTCCCTCCCTGCGAAGAAATTTTGGACGACATTTTCGTGCAATTTCCGACCAACTGTCTTTGTTTTAGAAATAAATTACCAATAAGTCCCAAAGTTGCTCAAGCGTAAATCGATTCATATCTTTCAACGGCGTTAAACGTAGTGAATTTGGTGACAGAATAGAATGACACAAGTATTGCCAGATTCAAAATAGAATTGCTACATTCATATAACATCTGATAAATTTCTTTATTATATATCCAAAGATAAAAATTAAAATTATGAAAAACAATTAATAGTAAAATTGTTTAAAAAATTTTCATAAATTTTTAATCTTTTGGTGACCAATTCAGCATAATTACAAACTTGACCTGCGCCATCCTTCAAGAATTTACTTGTACCGAATTTTCAGGGTCTCGCTCGACAGCATCGTGTTTTCCTGAGACGGATGGACGTGCCTAGATTGTCTTAGATTTCATCACTAATCAAGAACATGTATACTTTGTGGGGTCTTAGAGGGGTATTTCCCTGCGTTAAACACAGAATGGCGAAGTGAATATACGCTCCAATTCTTTGTTGGAAAGTATAAAAACTGTTAGCAATTGAGTCACCTAATAAGTGGTGTGTAACAGAAATATACATGCGTGCTGATGATGAAGGTGTAACGGAAACAGCTCATCTGCTTTGCTATATAAGTTGGATAATTCTGCCTTGGAATATTTATCGTGTCTTTTCGAATTTATAACAAATTAGCCTATCAATCTTAATTGGATTTAATAGAGTAATAAAAGTTTTTGTTTCTGAGTAGAGAAACCTGGTCACCTAATACTCGTTTGTTTGCCGTTTGACGTTATAAGAAATAGAATAGAGTTCGAAATAGTGTACATATTTTATCCTCTGTACACACAAGTTTACATCAACGACATTGAAAAACATGACATTGAAAAATGCATGCATGCCTCACTTGATACACAAATAAATCTTAAGTGTACAGACTGTGCATCGAACCTCAAGTGTATACATTGAAGACATTGAAAACATTGAATTCACTTTATGTACGCATGCACATTTGCGGAGATGACACCATTGTATTTGTTTTGTAACTACATAAAATAATGTGTGTGTGCGCATTAAAAGCAAACACTGAAAATATTATACATACCCACCAGTTTCAAATTAAAAAAGCATATACACGAGATGTGCACGAGTACACTCATAGTTATACACAAGTAGAAGGTGTACACGATGAAAGAAAGACAATGTATATGGTGTATTCAAGGTGTACATTGTATTAAAGGTGTCCATTAAATTTTGTTGTACATTTCTGAGATCTCTGATTTACATACATTTATTATACCCTCCAAAAAATAATTTGTCATTCCGTTTGTAACGCATCGAAATATCCATCTCAGACCCCATAAAGTATATATATTCTTGATCAGTGATGAAATCTAAGACGAACTGAGCATGTGCGTCCGTCCGTCCGTCTGTGGAAATCACGATTCAGTCCAAACGAAAAAAGCTAGACTCTTGAAATTTGGCATAAATATATTTTGAAGCTTAGAGCAGGTTAAGTTCGAAGATGGGCTAAATCGGGCCAGAGGGAAAAAAGTTCCCCTAAGAACAACTAAACCAACCCAGAAAAAACAACATAATTTTTAAAGTTTTTTGGTTATTTTGTTAAGCAAATAATATATTTTTATGTCAAATACGGTCCAATGCCATAAACTTGGAGCCATTAAATAAAATGAAAATATTTTTTGACCCCGCCCACTTTACTGGGCGTTATTATAGGCAAAAATAGCATAAAAATTTAACAAATTGTTTTACTTAAGCCTACATTCCGTAAAAATAACATTTTTAAGCTTTAATGACGAAGCTGAGACGAAACCTGGTACTACTCTGCCCTACCCCCTCCTTACCCTTCGCCCCTAAATGACCCTACCAAAAATTTTTTTTTTTAATTTTGTATATAATCATCCCAAGCATTTATCTTTAGGGTTTTATGACTGCCTGTTGCTGCCCTACCCCCTCCTTCCCCTTTGTCCGCTAAATGACCCTATTAAAAATAAATAAAATTTTTTTTTAATTTTGTGTATAATCATTCCAAGAATTTATTTTTAAAGTTTTATGTCTACCTGTTTCTGCCCTACTCCCTCTCCCCCTTTGCCCTCTAAATGACCCTATCAAAAAAAAAGAAATTTTAATTTTGTATATAATTATCCCAAGCATTTATTTTTAGAGTTTTATGACAAAGGTGAAATGTTTCCCAACCCTTGCCAGAGCGATCCCGCCAAAATACAGTTTTTATACCCTCCAAAGAGAATTGGACCCTATAAAGTAAATATATTCTTGATCAGTGATGAAGTCTGAGACGGTCTAGCAATGCCCATACGTTCATCTGTTTAAAACATGATATTGTATATTTTTGAACCCCGCACCCTTGGGGGTTGACGTACCATATTATATAAAGGAACTCTGCCCAACCAAGCTAAACATTTTAAATTCATTTACTAAATAAGAGGGTATTTAAGATTCGACCCGGTCGAATATAACGTTTTTACTTGTTTTTTTTTGATATCGAATATATATTTCGAAAAATATTTAATACGTTCCAGTTGTGTTCCTAACATGCGGCTGCAGGCATATCAACGGAGCGAGACTTGCTATGAATATTTGGAAATGAAAAAGCAATCCGCCAGATGGATGGCGATCACATGCGGCTAGTATGGCAAAAACCCATCAATTGGGTAATGAACTGAAGACATTCCCCGATAGCAAAAGGTTAGAGGCGAATGGCAAAGGCCACGAGAAAATCTATTATTTGGAAGGATTAAAACAAAATTGGGAAAATGCTTAATTGTCGTAAAATAATTTTTTAATTCAAACCTTCAAGGAGTTATCAAACATCCCACGTACAACGCAAAGGTCGTTGTGCTTGTATTAGATAATATCCCTTTTATCAAAGGGATATTATCTAATACATTGAATGTAAGAAATTACATTTTCTTTTAATTTATGTAACCACTTTAAAGTGGCTGAAAGTTCGGATTATTTGAAGGTGCAATTTAAGCCGACACGAATTATTCGTATGTTAAATTTCTTACACATGTTCTACCAATTAATTAAAAGGCAATAGGCTCTATGGCTGCATTAATTTGCGCAATATTGCTGGTGCGTAATTATGATGGTTGCACAATGGGGGTAGTGCACTAAATTTGGATTGGAAGCTCCGTTGCACTAGCACTAAAATTTTTTAGGAAAATCTAAAAATTCACTTCATTCATTTAATAGAGGTCCTGTAAGGACCATTGCTGCAGATTTTTGTTGAGCCAGAGAGAAATCAAGCACTTCGAACAAAAACTGCAGAAAGTCGGTTTCTCAGATTCTCGTGATGATAATATTAAGCAGCGATCGCCTTCATCTGCTCTTTAGAAGGAATTGTCTTTCTCTAAAAGAATGCTAAACTCTCCGCGTAGAAACAATCTAAGTGATTGTATGGGTGGGCCATCTATCGGTTTAAATTTGAACCGCCGGCTATTGCGCATCTGGCAATACTTCTGTCATTCTATTCTGTCACAAAATTCAGTATCTGATTTCCGCTGAACGAAATGAATCGATTTACGTCGAGTAACGTTGGGATTTATTGAAAATTTATTTCCAAAACAAACCCATAGCTCGGAAATTGATTTTTCAATTTTAGCAAAAAATTCATTTTTTCGGATGAGGCTAATTTTCATGGTGTTGATGCGAAAGATGTTTGGTCTCAACAGGATGGTGCAACTTGCAACACATCTCCTGTCACAATCGATTTATTGCGTCTAACGTTTGATGGTCATTTAATTAGCCGAAGTGGTGATGTTAATTGGCAGCCAAGGGGCTACGACTTCACATAGTTGGATTATTTTCTGTAGGGTGCTATTAACGACAAGTCTTATGCCGACAAACCAGAGACAATAAGATTGTATACACAATTGCTCATGACAACAAAAAAATTAATTTGGGAAAATTTCAAACCGTTTTTGTTTTATTGCATTTTTAAATTTAAACTTTTAAATGCCCCAGCGTTTAATTTTGCAAATAGTTTTTAAAATATTTTTTAATTAAAATTGTATAAGTTTTCTTTTTTAAAATTTATTTTACTTCTAATAAAGTATTCATCTTAAAATTTTGAATTTTTATGTAAGAAAAATCATCAATTGACTTGAGTTAACACTTTAGTGCAACATTTTGTCTTTGCAGTCTTATTAGTGCAGAAGAAGATGTCGCAATATAATAAATTTTGCAAATAATTCAATTTTATTGCAAACATTTTTTAAATCACTATCCTCATGCCAACTTTTAAGACAATAGTAAGAGTAGTTCTGCTCTAGCACTAAAACTTAATTAAGTTTGCATCATTAATGCACTGACCCCCATCTGTAACAATACCTGCCCTTTTTTGGCCCCACGTGTGAGCTTAAAGATTTTATTAAATTTTATTCAGTTTGTTGCTTTTTACGTCCAATTACCACACCCTGTTGGATTTTTCTGTTTAGTTCTTCTATTTGAAATTTTGTAAAAAATAAACTGCGTTTAGTTTATCAGGATTTTTATTTTCAAATATTTCATGCCTTTATTAAATTAGGCACATATCAATGAACACAAACTGTTAATTTGTGAACATGCACACAAAGAAAATTTCCAGTATGATTTTGAAAAAAAAAAGATTCAAAACTTTACATGGAATTATAATATAAATTAAGAAATTTGTGTTTTTGCTTGTTTATATTTAGAAAAATGTTTTTCTTAAATTGATGAATACACGCTAATTTTTTGTAAGAAACCTTAAGAGAAACCCTTAAACGCAGTTTCAAATAGTAAATGGCTACACTACTTTGTTGTGGAAGTGGCAAAGTCATTAGAAAATATGGCAACGCTTGGCATATGCTTAACATCGCAGTAATTTAATTTTAACACCGATTGCAACAACATGAGAAATTTTTGTTACACATGATTAGTTCAACAATTTAATAATGCATCACCATCACCATTGCTCAGGGCAAGCATTAATAGTAGAAACAACTGAAAGTGCAATATTCGGCAGTGCCGAATATTATATACCCTTCAACAACGTCCGTCTAAAGTATATACAAGGTGGGCAAATTTGAGGTTAGGAAGTAAATTGCCTCTCAAATGAGATAATACGAAGAATTGAGCTGCCATCTTTTGGCATTTATTTAGAAAAAACTGGAAAATTTTATCAGTGGAATGCTACACTCTTGATCAAAGAATTTAAATTGTCAAAATTTACTATTAAAATCGTAAAAAGTTCACTGTATAACTTCGAACAGCTTTTCCTCGTAATCAGAATCCTTTTGAGACATCTGCTCGTAATTTAATCGGCAAAATCGAGGCTCACGGGACTGTTGCTGACAATCGGCCAAAACAATATGATCGTAGTGACCGTAGCGATGCAACCACAGCCGCTGTACAGCAAAGTTTTGCGAATGAGCCTGGAACATCAGCTCGTCGACGTTCACAGCAATTGGGTATCACCAGAGGCACTTTGCGCATCATTTTGCAGAAAGATCTTCAGCCTCAGTCGTACAAAATTCAAGTCGTTAAAAAATTAAATCCGTCCGACCATTTTTTGCGAACGTTTGTAAATTTGCTGTTTGAAAAACTGTACGACAACAACGCATTTTTCAACAAAATCATCTTTCGTGATACGGACCATTTTCAATTCGGCGGGCTCAAAAAACCGTTACATTCAAAGAAAGTGACCATATGGTGCGGTTTGAGCTCAGACGACATTATCGCCCCATCTCTTTTTTCGAAAGCTATAAAAAACGTCTTCACCATGATAACCAATTTTTTGTAGCAACAATTGGCTAATGTTGACATTAGTGACCTTTGGTTCCTAAAACCACAGAGGCGGCCAAATAGTTTAGTTATTGTATGAGAAATTTCTCGGTCACGTAATTTCTCGATTTGACGATATCAATTGGCCGCCTCGTTCTTGTTATTTAACGCCGGTGGATTATTTTCTTTGGAGCCATTTGAAAGGCCGGGCTTACGTGAGCAAACCTCAAATAACTGACGCTCTGAAAGGTAAAATTCGACTATGCATTGACGAGATAAGAATAGATTTTTTGGAAAATTTTATTAAAAATTTCATGAAAAGAACGGACGTCTGCCTACGTGATAAAAGTGGACATTTGCCCGATATCACATTCCATTATTCAGTCCCATATTTGTATTTTACACTGGTATGAATAAAACAGAATTTATAAAAAGTGTTTTTTGAAGCTGATCCTAACCTCAAATTTGCCATATTTTACAAAAGAGATTTAATCAGCAAAAAACAAACACACAAAAAAGTACTTTTTGCTAGGCAAATTTTTATATCAAAAAAGATTTAATTTTTCCAGCTCCGGTTTCTAGCACTCTAGAAGTGAAGCGTCAGAAAATCAGTTCACGTACAGACAGACGGATATCACTTAATCGAATTGCCTATTCATAAGGACCCAGCATATATGTGCCGTATGAAATCGTGTATTAATATTGTGGAAATTGCACACAAAATGTCAAAGCTTTCACCATTTTTGGTGAAGGGTATAAAAATAAATTAACACGAACTCCACATGAAATTTTACACAAAAATAATTTATAAATTTAAATCTGCTCTTTATGGTTGCCTTTCAATACGACTACAATAGGATTACTTTTGTAATAATACTATTACATTTAAATATGAGAAATGAAATAGTATTATAATGAGTATATTATAATGAAAATAGTATTATAATGAAAAATTATAATGGAAACTGATTAAAATCAGTGACCGAGATCATTAATAATCAAATTTAAATTAAAAATAAATTCATTATTAAGATAAGTACTTTTATTCAGACTCAAGTTCAAATCTGCAATCCGTATATCATTCTTTTAAGAATTGTTATTAACTTCAAGTTATTTTTATTAAGAGTAGAATATCTAGAATATTTTTTATAATCATCAAACGGATCAGTACTGATTTCGTACAGATAATTCGTACGTAATAAGAGTTCACTTTTTAAATGATAACGGAGTTCGTGTGGCCTCAACTTGACAGCATCTGGATCTGGACGACATACGGTTTCAATAAGACGGTGCCACCTGCCACAATGCGCGTGAAACAATCGATTTATTGCGGCAACAAATTTCAAAACAAATTATTGGAAAAAATTTAAATGTCAAAAATATTTAAACCGAAAAAAACCCGGCGGCCAAATTAACAATTTATATATAAATTTCAATCGAGTGAAGTGACCTGCCCCACGGTTGACTGTAATCTATTTGGATTTATTCAATGGTTTTTATTATTTTGTAAAGCGTGGGCAATGTGAGGTTAGGAAGTAACTTGCCTTAAAAACACATTTTTTTTACAAATTCAGTTTTATTCATGCCAATGTGAGCTACAAATATGGGAATTAGTAATAGAATATGCCATCGTGCAAAAGTCAACCTCCAGCATGTCTGCTGTTTTCAAAAAATGTTTAAAACAGTTTGCAAGAAAGTTTCGCTTATATCTGCAATGCAGCACCGAATTTCCAGAGCGTCAGTTGTTTGTTCACTTAAACACGGTCTTTCACATGTCCCCGGAGAAAATAATCCAGCGGCGTTAAATCACAAAAATGAGCCGGCCAATTGACATCGTCAAATAGAGAAATTTTTTGACCGGGAAATAACTCGTGCCATAATTGAATTGTTTGACCGGCTGTGTGGCTTGTGGCGCCGTCTAGCTGAATTCAAAGGTCGCTGATACCAACATTAGCCAATTGTGGCTACAAAATATCGTGTACCACGGTTTGGTAGCGCAGAAAATTCAGGGTGGCGGAGTTTTCTTTTCGAGAATATACGGGCCGATGATGTCGCCTGACCACAAATCGCACCATATGCTGGACTTTCTTTGGATGTAATAGTTTTTCGAGCCCTACAGAACCGTCTAGTTGCAAATGGACCTCATGACTAGAAACGATTTTGTTGAAAAATTGATTGGTGTCGTTCAGTCATTCAAACAGCCAATTCCCAAATAGGCGGCCGGTGTTCCATGATTAAAAGTTCTTAAGTTTTTACTAAGTAAATGTCAAAGGATGACAGCTCAAGTCTTGACATTTTATCATTTCACAGTCAATTTACTTCCTAACCTCAAATTTACCCACCCTGTACTGAGGGTGCTCTTGGCTGAAGTATTTAACACGAGACTATGAAGCGAAGGGTCCTGAGTTCAACCCCACGCTCCGTCATGAATATTGCTTTGAATTCTTCTTATCAGCGTTAGCGCATGATGGTGTTAGTTGTTGTCCGCCTGTTTCAGTGATGAAGGCATAGCACTGATCATTGAGCATAACTGACAGCGACTGGCATAATCATGTATTTAAGAGCAGAGGAACAGCACTCTTCCTCGCCGCCCTTGTAGCAAAAAATTTGCCGAAGAAGTAAAAAGGTTCAAATTGCTACAACAAAAATTTCTATCTTCTCATCCTTCCTCATCTCTAACCTCAATACTATCCCCTCCTTTCTAATTCCGGCGCAATGCACTGCATATGCAGGGGTCATCCCTGAGTGCTGGTCCGCATTAAAAAAAATCACAGCAAGATCATCTCAGACCGCTTTTGGCATTGTTCATATGCGGCACTTAAAAAATTCCTAAAATTTTTTAATACGCGAGCGATTTTTATTTAATTTTTCCAATTAATTTCAGTCGCAAAAATATATATTAAATTTTGAACAGAATATCAATAAGAGTGAAATAACCTCAACAAATGAAACGAAACAATTTGCCTTTTACTTCTATTTCTGTAGATCTTTCGCCGTTTTTTGACTCTTGCAAATTCTTTGTTTTGAAGAGCTCCTTTCATTCTTTGTTTTATTTTAGTTTTTTTTTATTTTACTTTCTAAGCCAAACCGCTGGCCAAACGTTAGCCACTTAGCTACCCTAGAGATTATAAATTGCTCAGGAAAGTAAAATAAATAACAGTGGCAAGAAGGAAAGAAAAAACTTAAACCAAAACACGGCAGTAGCAGTTTTTCCCCACTTCCCATTGCCACTCACTACTCGCATGCAAGTTTTTCAATTTATTCCAAAACAATGAAACCCCGGTCACCAGCAACAACAAAATGTGAAAAACTGCTTATCTGAGATGAAAAGAAGCAGCACAAGTGAAAATATGGAAAAATAAAAATGTCATTGGCGACCACTTGACGCCATTCTTGTGTGTGCGTGTGTGCATGTGTTCCAATCCCAAAAGTGTTTTGGGTATTTTCACGATTTATTAGATTTTGTTTTGTCTGCAGAAGAGTGCAGCAGTCAGAACATGCATGTGAACTTATATTTTCATTATTATTGTTATTTATTTTTTTATTTGCCAGTTTTCTCTATTTAGGTTGACCATTTTTTAGTTACACGAAAGTTTGCTAAAAATATTAAATACGAATAAGAGTTATGAGTTTGATTTGCAAAGCAAACAATAAATAAATAATGGATTTAATTTATTTTCAAGTATTTCCTTCTCTCTTTTTCTAAGGTATAGAGCAGAGGATATTTATGTTGCATTATACGAGGTCTGTATGGGAAATTTCACGCCATACAGTCAAACTGCTAAAGAGAACTAAAACCATGGTGCTGAAGAATAATACATCAGAAATTGGTAAGACTCGACTGTCGTTAGAGTGACGTAATTTCTCGGGTGAGAACCAAATAACGTTAAGACAAAAGAAAGTCTAGGGCCAACATTTTGGAAATTGGTTACCATAATCACTGGCATTCATGGGCCGTAATATAATACGTAGAGTGTCGCTTGGGCATTAATAGAGTCACTGTCCTGCTTTCAATCAAATTAAGAGCCAAAGATTTAATTATAAAATCATATCGAATATCGAATACCTTAAAGACTCGAATTGGAAAGCCTTAGGTAAATACATTGAGGAAACTAGGTTCCTAACCTAACTAAGTTAAGTTACAGGCTTCTGTTTTTTATACTAGGTACTCTTCCCAACTTTCCCAAGGGAGTACACAACATGACACTGAGGCACTGCGACAACTTGTTGTACCACGGGCTGGGACAACTTGTTGCATCTCTGGTCAACCTAACCTGATCGAATGGCCTATGGTACTCACTGCCAGGCCGAACATATGCCGGAAATCATACTTAAAAAATAAATGTCATAAAATTATTTGAAAAATTATGAAAAAATAAATTAATTATAAAAATATTTCTTTGTTATAAGGGAAGGGCAAATTTGAGGTTAGGAAGTAAATTGACTGTCAAATGATTAAATGTCATGAAGTGAGCTGTCATCCTTTAACTCTTATTTAGTAAAAAATATGGGGACATTTTAATCTTGCAAGACCGGCCGACGATTATCTGTGACTTGGCTGTTTGAAAACCGGAACGAAAAAAATGTATTTTTCAAGTAAATCATCTTAAGTGATGAGGCCCATTTTCGATTCGGCGGTCCCCGTTAACAAACTAAATTGTCGCATATGAGGCTCAAAAAATTCACAAACGGTTCCCAAAAAATCATTACATGCAAATAAAGTGCCCGTAGAATGCGGTTTGTGGTGAGACGACATCATCGATCAGTACTTTTTCAATGTCAATTGGCCGCCTCGTTCTTGCGATTTAACACCGTCGGGTTAATTTCTCTGGGACCATTTGAAAGATCGGGCTTACGTGAACAAACCACAAATAAGAGACGCGCTGAGAGATGAATTTCAGCGCTAAATTGACAGGATAAGCGAAGTTTGGTTGCAAAATGTGGTTAAGCTTTTTTTAAGAGAGCGGACGTCTGACGACGTGCTAGAGGTTAGACACTTGCCCAATATCATATTCAATTAAATTCCCATATCTCTACTTGAATTGATATAAAAAAAATGAATTTGTCAAGAAAGTGTTTTTTGAGCCAATTTACTTCCTAACCTCAAATTTGCCCACCCTTTATTATTATTTTACGTTCTCATGCATGTAATGATGTATCTAATCGACTGGAGGTAGATGATACGAAAATAAAGGGTCTTCCAGCAGGGACTTTAAAACTTTCAACAGTTGATTACTTTGCCGTTTATACAACCTGTTTTTCCAAATCACCCTGAATGGATGGATTGAACGACACGTGCAAATTATAAAATTGTTTTATCAAAATGGGTGTATCATTCGCGTATTTATAGCACGATTTTTCAGCGAAAAATCATTTTCGTCCCAGAGGACTACTTTTCAAAGTGAACAAGCAAAATTGTCGAATTTGAGACGATGCCAGTCCACATGAGATCCAATGGCGTCCAATACATCCCGAAAAAGTCACTGCTTTAGCTGGCGAAAGTTCCTGGTACCTATAAAAGCTACATCTCTCTGTATAAAATATGTAAAAAAATATATTTCAAATTTTAAATTTGAACATTCTTCAAGCTTGTATATTTCTGCTCTTAATTATGTTCCAGTTTTAGTTTTTGCTCACTTACTTTATTATTATTATTTTTTTTTCTGCCCAATTACTATTTTATATTTCAATTTTATTTATACAAAAGTTCAACTTCTATTCTATTTTCATGTGCAAATTAAAACTGACAAATGCCACTTGTTTGCAAATATGAATAATATCACGGAAATTTATAAACTTAAAAAAATTAAAATAAAAAAAATCTAATGGATTTTCCCACTACAGCTGGCATTTATTTATGTATGAAATTTTCATATCATTAACACATTTTGTTTTAAGTTTAAAGTAAAATGCAGGTGTATATTTTATAACTTTTTTATCATGTTTGTTTCTGCAAGTTTATTTTTAACTTTCTGCCATTTAAAAAAATTAATATTTATGAGCTGTTTTTAATTAAGCTAATGTACACCGAATGCAATTTAAAAAATATATACAAAAATCTGCTTAAATGTAATTTGAAAAATGTTTAATAAACATAATTAAAAACTTTTAACGAACAGATAGTTTTTACAAAAATAAAATCTGCTCAAAATAATGCCAGTAAACACAAGGTGATTCAATTGAAGTCATGACGTTTTGCGAGTTTTTATGTCTTTTTTAATGCTGTTTTAGTGATATTCATCATACGTCGTGGTGCACCATGAGACATAATTAACTGTTTTTAGTAAAAAGAATGCTTTTGACAAATGTTTTAGGCTTTTTAAGTTGTTCGTTTCAAAAAAAAATTCTTTCAAATGCTACTAAAATTTTTTTTTTTACACCCTTCACAAAAAAGTGAAAGGGTGTATATAGGTTTGTCATTCCGTGTGTAATTTCTTCGATATGCACATGGGACTCCGTAAAGTTGTATATTCTGGATCCTTTTGAATAGCGATGACGATTGAGCAATGTCCGTCAGTCCGTCCGTCTGTACGTGAGCTCGGAAGCTTACACCTATTTCTCGACGCAAAATTTATACCAAAAATCAATTATTTTTTTTAATGTTTGTAGATTAAATCTATTTCGTGCTTTGGGGACCCTCAATGGGCTATTAAAAACTAAAAAAAATTAAATTTTTATTTCTAGGGATGGGAAATTAAGAAGTTTTTTTCGGCCTATTCCGTATTTTGTAGTACATGTAGTAACTAAAATTGTTACAAATTTCAAGTTTTTCTTTAACAAAATCACTTTATACGTCATGAAGATTTGCATTGGCAAAAAAAAAAAAAATTATTTAAATTCAAATTTTGCTTCCAGGGGTGGGAAATTGAATTTTTTTTATACATGAAAGTAATAAAACAGGCAACTGATGTTTTTTTTTGTTTTTTGCTAACTAAAACTGTCTTATAATTTTGGATGAACGAAATTGGTATCAAAAATTCAAAAATAAAAAATAAAATTTCGAATCCAGGGATGGACAAGTGCCATATTTTATGGTACATGAAAGTTACCAAAATGGTAAAAACTTTTTAATTTTTCTTAAATAAAACTACTTTATACATCAAGAAGCGTTGCACTGATTAAAAAAAAATTAAAATTTCGTTTCCAGGGTTGGAAAAATTAATTTTTTTTTGTTACATGCAATATTTTTTAGTTTTTTGAGTTTTTCTTAAAGAAAAATACTTTATACCTCAGATTTGCATTGATAAAGAAAATTTTAAAAAATTTAAATTTCGCTTCCAAGGTTGGGAAATTGAATTTTTTTTTATACAAAAAAGTAACCAAAAAGGCAATTGACGTTGTTTTTTTACTAATTAAAACTATTTTTTAGTTCAGGAAAACCGAAATTGGTATCTAAAATTAAAAAAAAAATAAAAATTTTGAATCCAGAGTTAGATAACTGCAATATTTTGTGGTACATAAAAATGACCTAAATGGTTACAAATATTAAGTTTTTATTAAATAAAACTATTTCATGCCTCATTAAGAGTTGCATTGGTAAAAAAATTTCGTTTCCAGGGTTGGGAAATTGAAATATTTATTCTGCATAAAAGTAACCAAAAAGGCAATTGACGTTGTTTCTTTTTGCTAATTAAAACCGTTTTATAATTCAGGAAGAACGAAATTGGTATTAATATCTTAAAAAATCAAAATTTCGACTCCAGGGTTAAACAAATGAAATATTTTATGGTGCATGAAAGTGGCCAAAAAGATCAAAAATTTTAATTTTTTGGTCAAGTAAAACTATGTTACACCTCACTAATAATTGCATTGGTAAAAAAATAAAAATTCGCTCCTAAAGTTGGAAAATCGAAATATTTTTCGCACATAATAGTACATATGTACATAAATTCCAAACTTTGTGATTTTAGTGAATTGAACTTATTAGATATTTCAGAAAAAATTTAACTAGCATCAAAAAATTATAAATACGGTTCCATTCCATTTTTTGGTACATAAAAGTAACCACATAAGTTCCCAATTTTGGTTTTTTTCAGTCACTTAAACCTATTTTATACTTCGCTAAGAATTAAATTCGTATTAAAAACTAAAAATTCGGTTCCAGGATTGGAAAATCGAAATATTTTTGGTACATAAAAGTACATACATATATTTTGTGTTTTTAGTGATTAAACCTATTTTATATATCAGAAAAAATTAAATTAGTATTAAAAAGTTAAAAATTCGGTTCCAGGGTTGGAAAATCGACATTTTCTGATTCATAAAAGCAGACATTTTATTTGTTATTTTTGATTTTTATGATGAATTATACCTACTTTATATATCAGAAAGAAGTAAACTGGTATTAAAAACCAACAAAATCTAAATGACGATTCTACAGTTGGACAATTAGAACTTTTTGTCGTACATGAAACAGATTTTTTGTTTTGTTTGTAAATTAAATATATATAATATTTAGAAAATTCAAACCAAAAAAGTTTGACTTAGGTATGAAGGAACAAAAAATTCAGAAAAATGGGACATGAAGAAAAATAATCAAACGGTAACACGGGTATTATAACAATAACATGTTAACATCAGGTTGATACAGTTCTCGTATTCTTTTTCACAATAAAATTTGTGTAAATAGGAACTGTTATCAAATTCAACTAAGCCACCTAATAAGTGGTGACAAACACAATACACATGAGCACTGATGATGAAAGTGTTGCGGCTTTCGAAAACAGATTTTCTGCTCTGCTTTGTAAGTTGAATAAAACTGATGTTGACTTTCCTTTGTGCCTTGGAATATTTATCATGTCTTTCTGAGATTTAAAAACAAATTTCGAACAATTAGCCTATGAATCTTAATTCAATTTAATATAACAATTTGTTAAATATTTACACTATTTCTGCATGTCATATCTTGCATCGACGCCCACTAAAGGGGCGGGGTCTAAAAAATGAATTTTTCTGGTTTTCTGGCTCCTAGTTTAACGCTTCGGATTCTCCTTGACATGAAAATATATTATTTAATTAGCAAAATTACAAAAAAAAAACTAAAAATCATGTTGTGTTTTAGAGGTTGGTTTGGTTCTTCCCAGGAGAACTTTTTTCCCGACTCAGTCCAGTAGCCAGCTTGACCTGTGCTATCCTTCCAGTTCGAATCGTAAATATCCTCCAAATATTTAATAAATAAATTAAAAATTGTTGCCCTGCAGGCTCAGAGTTCATGTAAGACATTTCTGTGCCCATCTCGCCTTTGTAGTAAGAATTTAAAAAGTAAATTTAAGAGGCAAAGATGGGTGAAGAGATAGTTCAGGATAGATCGGAGAACATCTTACCTTCGTCGTAAAAGCTTAAATATTTAATATTTACACTACTTTTCCATGTAATACTCGTGTGTTACTTCAACGCCCATTAAAGAAGGCGGAGTCCAAAAATAGCTTTTTCTAATTTTACAGCTTCAAGTTTAACTCTTTGGACCTTCTTTGATATAAAAATATATCATTCTTCATTCGTCATTAACTTCAAAATTAAATACTATTTAAACTTAAAGTCTATTTATATACAAAATTTTGTTTTTCACTTCAAAATTAAATAAGATTTAAATGTCCCCCATTGTACATTTAAATTAAAGTTTTTCATACTACCATGTGTTTTTCATAGTTTGTTTACATTCAACAAATTGAAAATCGGTAAAGCAGTTCTTCCTTGAAACAAAACGTCAGTAAGAAAGTAGTTTTATTGTAAAATTTGCAGTGTTTTTCTTACCATTTATTTGTGCTACCATACTTTTATCACAATTATATACCGAAATTAATTTTAGACTAAAAACTGAAAGTGTATTTAAACACAAATTAAGTTTATGGAAAAATTAACTAATTTTGTACTTATATAAGAAGACAAAAACTTTGTGTTAGTACCGTTTAATTATATATGATTAACTAATTATAATTAAACTTGGATACTTACATTATTTTTGTTTTATTTATATTCAGAAAAGAGAATTTACGAAATATTTTTATTTTATATTTTATGCAAAATAGTAGATAAAATAAATAATGAGTGGCAAAAATGCCAAATAGGATTTTGTAAATATGGAATTTCTTAACCTTCAAAACTATTAACATAAACAACTGAACAGCTGCTTATGGTATTGGGCGACTGACAAATTTATTTTAAATCATTTTTGATTTCATTAGGCAATTCCGTGCCTAACATTACAAATGAATTCGTTCTGAAAAATAGTTTGCTTGTTCGCTGACCCACCGAAATGCAGAATCAATTCTGTTCCCAAACAGAATTGAATTTTGACACGAAACGGCTGCGTATGATTAATATTTGTTTGCATGGATCCATATTACTCATACGTCTTAATATATATTTAGAAACAACAACGTTCCACACTTTCGTTTCATCCATAAAAATTTTACGCTCATGCGCGCAAAGAAGTTTCACTTCAAAAACTTTAAAAATTATGTTGTTTTTTTTAGAGATTGGCTTAGTTCTTCTGAAGGGAACTTTATACCTCTGGCCTGATTTAGATTATTTACGGACTTGAAATGTGCTATCCTTCCAAATTCATCTATAGCAAAGTTCAAGGCTCGGGCTCTTTTCATTTGGACTGCATCGTATTTTCCCCAGACGGACGGACGGACATGGCTAGATCGTCTTAGATTTCATCACTGATCAATAATATATACACTTTATGGGGTCTAAGAGGGATATTTCGCTACGTTACACGCGGAATGAAAAAGTAAATATACGAGTACAGCTCCAGAGCTGGAAAATTAATTTTTGTCCAGAATATTAAAGCAACTAAATAATACTAATTTTGTTTCTTTGGTAATCAAACTTATTTTGTATATTTGAAAAAAATAAATAAATAAATTAGTATTAAATATCAGAAAGATCAATAAGATGCTTGCTTCCAGGGTTGGAATAAATGTATGTATATACAACAGACGGACGTTAGTGAACAGTATATAAAATTTGGCACAGCTGAGTACAGCTGGTTTACCTATTCACTGTGGGTGACGGTTGAGTCTAGCGAGAGGCTGTTAGAAATTGCCAATTGCTGAAAAAAGTGAGTACTGAAGTGTCCTATTTTTGATATTGTCTTGAAGTTACAATGAAAAATAGTTACAGAATAAGAGCTAATGTTTTCTAAAAAATTGTATTTAAAAATTTTATTTTTTCAGAATGATCATAAACATTTTTTTAGTAAAATTTGTTCATCTCTTGCGTGAAATTTTTTTTACCTTATCTCATTTTAATTATTAAAAATGTATTATTAGCTTCGTTTTTCTATTCGTAAATCTCTTAAACATTAACCCCGCTATTCATAAAATTTAAAATGAGTTTGAAATGTATTTTAATAAAATTTTTCCATACAAAATTTTCTTAAAACAGATTTCAAATAAGTTTTATTTTTTTATGAATACCGGGATAAATATTTAAAAAAAATAATATATAATAATCATATCTTTTGTCTGACTTCTGCTGTTTGCTTTTATTTTCGTTCCATTCCTTTTCGTGTTAATATTACAAACAAAAGTCTTAGATGTTAACATTTGTTATTACGCCCAGAATGAATATAAGAGCTCGTACAAACAATAGCACTTACAACAAATCGACAAATCAATTTTGCACAATCGATATTCTTTTTTCGGAATATTTTTATATTCATTGCAATTCACATACAGATTTTTCACCATTTATATGATGCTTTATGATTTCTATATCTTTTTTTCTCTAGCCGAACTCTCTGCAAGGTCTCTCAAAGATCCTAGAACGACAATGTGAAGTGTACTTGCAATTGCACTTGTTTTAAATTGCAAAATTGTAAGCCAGCGTGTATAAGATCTACACGACACACAAACTGTCGTCGGGCAAACATACACAGAACTGAAGTACTTACACGTACAAACGTACACACGTGCATGGCATGGTACTCGTATGCATGTGTTCCCAGCTAAGTGCCTTTGTTTGAGAGATAGATGGTAATATTTTTGCTCAACACTCAGTCACATGTTTGGCAAACAGGGGTGGGGGAGGGGAAATATCATAAAAATACTTGTACCATCAAAGTACTTTTCAATTTTTTGTTTTAGCAAAACAATAAATTTTTCCAATCGCTTCTAAGTAAAACAATTTCTATATGAAAGTGTCTGTGTGTGTGTACCACTCGTCAAAGTATGTGTAGGTAAACAAGCCTTCAATGTGTATTTAAAGCCTTTCTTTTTTTTTGCCATAAAAACTAATGTTTGTTTTCATTGCTGCAATCATTGTAGAATGCTCGAAAAAAAGTATACAAGAATGTAATTGAAATATTTGAAAAAATAAATATAATAAAAATGTTTGCAGCAGGTCAATAATTGTATCTTAACTAAAAATGTGTGCTACTGTTTTTGTGTTTGTGTTGGTGTTTGTTGACAGAATATCTTGTTACCAATTAACAGTGATTTCTTTTTCTAAAGAATTGTTGGAAATTAATTATCTACACTCGTAAAGGAAATAATTGTATTTGACTTTTGTACCAAAAGATTTTAAGTGGACTGTTGCAATTAAAACTTTTAATTGACTTGGAATTACAGTTTATTTATTTATTATAGTTTATGGAATATTTCCTTGCAAATTATTTAAATGTAAAGGCAATGAGGGGAATTTTCAAATCTCTTTTTAATTCCCGCAAAGGAAATTGAAAATTTTCCATAAAAAATTGGGAAGTTACTGGTTTTATTTACCAGATCTCGACGTTTTGAGTTCTTAGGAAGCTTTCCTGGTTACTTCGGTGAAGCCGTCAATATGTGTGTGTGTGTGTGTGTGTGTGTGTATGCGTGAGTATGTGATCCGCTTACAACTTTTGAACGGCTGAGTCGAATCGAACCAAATTAGTCGCGTTGCAAATAAACTCAATGTGATAAAAAGCTGAAAAAGAGTGTTACAACATAAAAAACGCTAATCGATGGTATGCTGCGAAATTCGAATATTCACTTGTTTTATATTTTGTATGATCTCTATTGTGAGTTAATAAGGCCTAGGTTATTTTAATGACAATAAAACAAGTTTTATTTCATTTTTCCCGACGTTTCGTCAATTATTTGTTGACTTTATCAAGGGTAGGGAAATCTATTTTATTATTAAAAAACATTTATTATTGATTTTACATATATATGTACGTCTAAACATTTTACTGAATCTGCTTACTTACAACTTTGTTAAAACATTTCCATTAATTTTAATTTTTTTTAAATATTTATAAACATTAAAAATTGAAACTTTCGATTATAACAAAATCACAGTTTATGTGTACATCACAGCTCATTTTAATGCTACTTTGTAGCTTGTGCTGATGTTGTTCGTATCTTCCTTTAAATTCATCGCCTTTTCTATCCTTTGTTGTATTCGTAAGCTTTCTATTGTGTATCTTTTCTTTCCAATATTCTCTCTGTCCAAGATCTTGACTCTTTCAAAATCAGCTGTGTGTCCAGTGTCCAGTATATGTTGTGATAGTGCTGTTGATTGTTTATTTTTCTCTATGTCTTTCTTATGTTCTTCCATTCTGGTTCCTAAATTTCTTTTGTAGTTCCAATGTATACAATATCACAGCTGTTGTTTTCATTACCTTTATTATTAGTTCACAATAGAGATCATACAAAATACAAATACACTTTGGCCATATAAACACAAAAAAGATTCACTTGTTTTTTTTTTTTTTTTTGTAGACTTTGAGCTAAATTCCACGTATTGAACATTTCTATTTTTATATGCTTCATTTAAATTGCTGCGTTAAGTACAATCGTCACTTCCATCGCAGATATGAGCAGTTCTCAGATTTATCAGTGACAAAATATGTTATAATTTATAATATTATGAACTTAAATTTTCACTTTGTAATGCATTAAACACATTCACGACAGCAGGCTACCGACTACAACCTGTCAGAAATAGAATACATGTGTAACTATTTTCACGGCTACACGGCAGGTTGTTGTCCGTGCTACTTTTGTAGTTGTAAACTAATTTCTATTTTCATAGGCGACAACAAAATTAGTGCTGCCAACACAGTGAAACATCTTAAATAAATAAGCGTTTAAAAATATTTTCAAACTGGCCAAGAATATGAAAATTGTTAAAAATAAAAAATGTAATAGCCCCTTCAAGAATAAGCATTATTTTGTAATTTTTATTCATTTTTTTTGCGATCTCTCTCGGCTTTTAATTTTTATTTATTTTATTTATTTATTTATTTATTTTTTAGTTATAACTCCTAGAATATAGGATGCATATAAATGATATGGGTATCATTTCAAAGTACTCCAAAATGTCTTTCTCTTGTTAGACATATTTTTAAATTTTATTAACCTATTGCGAGCACTATTAAGTTCTGAAATTTTGTTTCTGACTTTTAAACAAAAATTCCATTATATAAGAAAAACCCGGATGCAACGACATTTTAACTTTAATTTTGCATATACTTAATTGCCGTTATCGATAAAAGACGTGAGTTAGGACACAAATGACTTCACTCATAAACTCATTTTCATAGCGCCATAACAAAAAAGGAATGTATTTATTACAAATGCAAAAACAATAAAGAGCTATAAACAGATAAAGTGTTTTAAATATTAATTTTTTTTTTCGATCTATAAATAGATTTAGAAGAAGCACTTTTATTTCTATATATATGAAAGTGGCACCACTAAAATGACATGTTGACGTTGTAGCTGCCGCGTTCAAAATAATTAAGTAGCTGACTATACGGCGACAAGTGTTGCTAGCGGCATATCTAGCCATGTAGTTGGTAGCCTGCTGTCATGAATGTGTTTAAATCATTAACAAAAAAATTCATTAAAAAATTACTTGTATCCGGATCACCCTTATAAAATTAAGGAATCGAATAATATACAAAATATGTTATCATTTTTATATCAAATTTTTACTGCCTTCTACGATGTTCAGACATGCATTTTTGACAAAATTCAGTCAATTCAATTAACGTATGAAAACCAAAATTATTTTTTTTAATATTCAGGACGACCTCAAGCTCAAATTTGGTATCTTTTATTTTTTTAATTTTCTAACTTCAACATGGCTCGACATATTTCGTTTATAGGGGTTTTTACTTTTGCCATATTTTAGGTGCTAAGTCTCGACTAATTTCTTTCAGTGAGTTGTGTTCTGCTTACTAAACACACTTTTTAGCAGTGTTGTATTTGTAGTTTTACACGATTTTACAATAATTAAGTGCTAATTGAGGAATTATTTAATTAAAATTTTATATGGTTAATTGAACTGCGATAAGACGAATTAAGGTGGTTGTCTGCACATAGTACAAAAATTTTACTATATTATAAATTTTTGTCTTTAATTTGTAGAGAAAGAAACTCAAACGGCTTTCAGCTGGACGGCATACCCAAAAAAGGATTAACAAAAGTCAAGCAAAATAGTTTTCTTGTTTAACTAATAAAATGCAAAATATCTGCAGCTTAATACCCTTAAACATGTTAATGAAGCTGAAGGGAATGAACGACATCGAAAATCATTTAAATTTGTGGATGTAAATTTAATTTTTTATCAAATGAAAACAGCATTATATTTTCCAAATATTTCCATTCAGTTGATAATAATATTTTTAAGACATTTTCTTGAAGTTTTCACGTTCTAAATGTCACTCAGTTAATAATAACCTAAAAGTATGCTATACATTTGCTAGTGAACATTTGTATCCATGTATTTAATATATCAGGTGGATATGTCTTCTCTGTGTGAGTGTTTGTGATTTTTGTCCTCATGCTTCACAATTGCACCAAATTGCTATTTTTTATTTCTCATCCTTTTTTTGTGCTGCTTCCACTACTACGGCTGTTATTGTGCAGCATGTGTCAGTTCAAGTATACTTGCGTACTAAAGATACGCATGCAAACAAAACAACAAAAAACAAGCAAATACAGGTTGTCTTCAATGTGCGCCCTGATATGATTGACATACATCATGCTTCATACAGTTAGTTAACGGTTGTCGTCAAACGCAGCATTACCAGCAACAACAACAGCAGCAATAGTTACACATTGTAGCAATAATTTCGGAAACGTATTAAAAGATTGAATGTAAAAACTGAAAAAAATAAAACTTCAGTACTGAAATAATACACTCATACACATGCAAACGTATCAAAACTTTTCACCGTTAAAAAAGCCTGCCCCATTACATGCAAATGTACGTTTGTCTGTATTCGAACACACATGTCTGTGCTACCCATTTGCTGTTATTCGAATAAATGTTATTCGTGTTTTTTGGCTCATGATCAAACGAATAAAGCGTTCCATGTTACATTATATTTTTCAATTATTGCAATCACTTTTTCAATACTACCCGCAGATGATAGCAAGCAATACGTGAAGAAAACTATTTCCTGCATAAATCACAATGTTATACCGTCTTTAGACCCCCTCCTTAATTGAGGTTATCGCAATAAATAGTATAAGTGAGCTCAATCATCTATACAAAATTTCAATAAACCAAGTAAGAACGTTATATTCGACCGGGTCTAGTCCGAAATACCCTCCAAGTATTTAGTAAATAAATTAAAAATGTTTAAGCTGTTGGGTCAGAGTTCCTTTAAGTCATTGCTGTGCTCAATTTTAAAACTCAATTTTGAGACATCTCGTCTTTGTAGTAAAAAATTAAAAAGTAAATTTAATAGGGCAGTTGAAGATCAGAGAACATCTTACCTTCGTCGTATAATCTTAAATATTTAATATTTACACTATTTTTCCATGTAATATGCTACTTCAACGCCCACTACAGGAGGCGGAGATTTTTCTAATTTTACAGCTTTATTAAAAAAATTGTGTGCGTTTAATGTACATTAAATTAGTTATTTATAATTAAATAATTATAATTCAACTAAGCATGGAATATTTGTACAAATTATATAAGGAGATTTAATTTTTTAGATTTATTTCTTCCATATTTACATTATTTTATTTTATTTAAATTTAGAAAAGAGAATTTACGAAATATTTTTATTTGATCTTTAATGCAAAATAGTAGATAAAATTCTTAAATAATGAGTGGCAAATTAAAATGCCACATGGGATTATGTAAATATGGAATTTCCTAACCTTCAAAAATATTAACATAAACAACTGAACAACTGCTTATGGTATTGGACGATTGACAAATTTATTGAAATCATTTTTGATTTCATTAGGCAATTCCGTGCCTAATATTACAAATGAATTCGTTCTGAAAAATAGTTTGCTTGTTCGCTGACCCACCGAAATGCAGAATCAATTCTGTTCCCAAACGAAATGGATTTCTGTCACGGGGTACGGCTGCGTATGATTAATATTTGTTTGCATGGATTCATATTACTCATACGTCTTAAACATATACGAGTATTTAAAACAGATACTGGCGTTTCATAGCACAATTGTGCTGAGATCATTCACACGTATTCTTACCCTCTTGAATTTAGTCGTCTATGAGACAGCGACGAATGAATATCAGGCGGATGCTTACGAATTTTTTTATATTTTTTTCCAGAATATTTGTCCAGCATACAATTTCACTTATGATGATATGCGAAAAATATTTTGTCATGAACAATGCTTTCGATAACATACAATGCCTTTTATACAATTTTTTTCAAATAACGGACTATAGTAATTCTCCTAATTTAGTAATACACTTAGTCTTATAAATTAGTCTGTGTAAAATCTTATCAAACATATTCTGAATATGTTTCCCATATGAAATCGATCTTCCATAAATCCAATCGCGTATTTTTTGTTTTGGCGAATATTCCAGCAAGCAACAATTCTTTTAGTTATTTTTTTCTTTAATGGAAAACGTAACAAATTATTGTCCTATCTTTTTTAATTATTTTCATTTGACTGTTTACTTTTTATTTTTATTTTATTTTTAATTAATAATTTTACGTAATCAACGTTTTTTTCAACCAGAAAATATTGCTAATTAT
Organism: Linnaemya tessellans; assembly: GCA_951800035.1. Classification (NCBI taxonomy): domain Eukaryota; kingdom Metazoa; phylum Arthropoda; class Insecta; order Diptera; family Tachinidae; genus Linnaemya; species Linnaemya tessellans. The sequence continues at coordinate 26,527,096 of OX637534.1, read as the reverse complement.
ATATAAATATACAATCTTTCAAACGCTTGGCTTTGTGTTTGGTGGGTAGCTCTTAAGCTCAACACATACACAATTTACCAATACATTGACGGTGCCCACCACTGATTTTGAACAGTGCCTATTTGTCGGCATGGGAGATCATTTTCATATGGGAAACATATTCAAAATATTTTTGATAAGATTTTACACAGACTATTTAATAAGATAAGTGTATTACTAAGTTATAAAAATTAGTATAGTCCGTTATTGGAGAAAAATTTTATAAAAGGCATTGTATGTTATCGAAAGGATTGTTTATGACAATATATTTTTCGCATATCATCATGACTCAAATTGTTTGCTGGGCAAATATTCCTGAAAAAAAATATAAAAGAATTCGTAAGCATCCGCCTGATATTCATTCGTCGTTGTCTCATCGACGACTAAATTAAAGAGGGTAAGAATACGTGTGAATGATTTCAGCACAATTGTGCTATGAAACGCCCGTATCTGATTTAGAAACAAACACGTCCACACTTTCGTTTCATCCACACAAATTGTGCCGAGCAAGAATTTTCAAGAATATAAATATATTATGGGTCTTAAAGGGTTAACAATTTCGTCGGCATATGGTCTCCGATATTTTGCAAATTTACTTTGTAAAGTATTGAAGAATTGTATTTTGTTTGAATTATTCAAGTAATAAGTTCCCAATATAAAAATATTCAGCAATTCGATTAGAAGGAAAGCAGAATTTTTATTCGCCTAAGATGACAACTCCATTAAGCACACAAGAGTGTTAAAATTTAAAGGTGTCATTGGCGTGACATGCATGCATGCCAGCGCACTCATGCTGTGCAGCCAACAAAGACTATCGCATTTATTTAAGCTGCTGTCTGGCTCTCACACTAAAAGAGTGTTTATGAATTCGCACGATTTTCAGTTGTAGGTCTCTACAAATATTCTGTCTTTAAAACACAGCACGGTAATGCAAAATGTGGTACAAGGGAGCCATTTCTAAAACTTTGGTATGTTTTATGGCCCTGTGGTACTTTCTCGTCTAAGTGGGCACTTTTAGCAAAAAATTTAATGAGCTGCTTCAAATCGATAGGTGCATATTTTGACAGTTGCGAAACATTATGTTTCATGTTTTTATTAAACGTTGTCTAGAAGAAGCAGACAAAATTGAAGAAGCAAAGGGTGGTTAAATTTGAGGTTAGAAAGTAAATTAGCTTTCAAATAATGAAATGTCAAAAACTAAGCTGCCGATATTTATTTAGTAAAAAGTTGGAAATTTTTAACCATGGAACGCAACACTTTTGAACAAAAAATTTTAATTGTGAAAATTTAGTCGTAGTGGCCGTAGTGACCCAAACTTAGCCGCTGTATAGCAAAGTGCTGAGAATGAGGCTGGACCATCGTCGACGTTCGCATCAATTGGACTGCACCAGAGACCCATTTTCAATTAAGCGGTTACGTAAACAAACAAAATTGTAATTAAAAAAATTATAAATTTGTACTTTTAAGAATAAATTTTTTTTAATAGAATTGCGCAACGAATATTTTCTATGACACGCTTCAGTGTGTGTTGAAATAATACGTTCTTCCTAAAATATAATTAAAACTATTTAAGGGATCCAACATTCTCATATAAATACTGTGTTTCTGTACATCGTCAATTTGGTCCATAACAAAATAACGCATTTCAAAACTACCGATCTGGCAAGACTGTCAGATGTTAAATATCTGTCATCTATATATAAATGATACATATTTATTTGGTGAAAGTTTATCATTTACGATTACGGGTAGTTAATATTTTTTATTGAAGTATAAAATTAGTTAATTTTTCAATTTTTCAATGTAAAATTATATTTGATGTTTAATTGTAACAAAAATATGGCAGCACAATTAATAAAAGAAGTAGGAACGTTATATTCGACCGAGCCGAAACTTAAACACCCAAATAGAAGCAGTATGACAGAGACACCTTTCCACCAGCATAAAAGCAATTAACGTTCTTTTATAGCCACGCGCACAAAAAGGGAAGGCGACCAATTAAAAATGTTTAACTTGCTGGGTCAGAGTTTCTTTAAGATATTTCTGTGCCCAATTTCAAAATTCTATTTGGACAGGGTTACTCCGGGAAAGGTGTGGGGGAGACATTTTTATCGTAAAAACTTAACAAAATAATTTTTGGTTTAATTAAATGTAGAAAACAAATTTTGTTTTGTTAGGGTCATGTAAGGGCCAGACGTGGGGTGAGGGGTAGGGCAGAAGAAGATCCGAGAATATATTACCGTCGTCATAGCAAAAGAACAGAAATTTAATTAAGGAATACCATTTGTTATATATTTAGACTATTTTTACATATAATATCTACGTCAACGCTTACGAAAGGGGGCGGCGCCCAAAAATGGGTTTTCTGATTTTATGGCTCCAAGTTCAAGGCTTCGGAATTTTTTTCCTAGAAAAATATATCATTTGCTTAACAAAATTACAAAAAAAAAAACGTAAAAATTTGTGTTGTTGTTTTAGAGGTTGATTTAGTTCTCCTTAGGGGAACTTTTTCCCTACTGGCCCAATTCAGGGCATTTACGAGCTTGATTTGCCCCAGCCTTCAAAATTTATTTATACCAAATTTCAAAGGTCCGGCCTTTTCGTTTGGACTTTATTACGGTGTTCAGACATGCATGTTTAATTGAGACAATAATAAGTTAATTGAAAAGTGTTCACACATACTCAATGTAACTAATTAGCGTTTGACAGCAGCTGACAAAAGTTGTTGTTTACATTTTGTTTATCAAAATTTGTGATTAAAATTTTGCGAAAATGGAACAAAGTTTGGGTTTTAAAAAGAGTTTGCTTGTGTTGTACGTAATAAATTTTGTATTCTTCATTTGTTTTAATTGTTAATTAAAAAATTTTATTTTAAAAACTCACCCTCAACTTGACTCGCCATTTTTTTTTCTGTGAATTTGTTTACATGAGTTTTAAAATTTCATAAAGTTTGCTCAGTAGGCATTATGGTGCTCACTAAACAAACTTTTACAGTGCTGCATTTTAGGCTTCGCTCAATTTTATAGACAATTAAGCTTTAATTGATCAATTAGCTAATTAAAATTTTGTATGGGTAATTGAGCTCAATAATGCTGTTAATTGCGATAAACTCAATTAAGGCGTATATCTGAACACCATATTTCCATGATTTCCACAGATGGACAGACGGAGAGACGTCTAAGATTCTCAGAGGGATATTTCGCTGCGTTACACACGGTATCACAAAGGAAATATATCATCTAATTCTACAAAAATTATCGACGAATTGCTAACATTTTCTGCAATGAGCAGGTGATTGTACAAACTTCAAAATAAACATGACTTGCAGCATGTAAAGAAAGTATCGAAAAGATATGGTAGTCTGAAGAACTTATGTTGAATTTAAATAGACCTGGTAGGTGATTTAAGTGTATTTCGATATGATGTGCGAAAATGAATTTTTATTTAAATAGAAAGCAAGTGGGTCTATCTTACGGCTGTAAATGCAGTATTGCATTCACATAAATTACAACACGCGTAACAATTACATTTCTGCAGATATGCTGATTGGCTGGTGGAGTGGCAGGATTTCAATGCTGATTTGTAAAAAGAAGATTTCTTCAGCTCTTACAGATCGTCTGGTGCATGTAAATAACATTATAAAGAAATAAAGGCGTCATGCAAACAATCATCATTATTTAAATTTGCTTTTGATACCACTAAATGGTTAACCCTTTAAATCCAAGGTAATCACAAATCGCCAGCATAACTGTGACTCCTCAAGCACACATATTTCAGCACTTGGTGCGTAATTTTAACCGAAAACAAGGACACAAAAGGAAACACAATACGGGAAAAGTGCAAGAATTATTTTCCCAAAATCCAAGAAGCATTTCAATTTAGTTTTGCAGCATTTAAGGGAATGCTTTAAAATAAAGGAGTTCTTGTAAGACATCAAATGACCTCTCACAGGTTTTTGTTCTTTTTTGCATAGATTTTGGCCATACCAATTCTGTTCTTTTATTTCATATTAATTTATGTGAAGAATAATTTGCAACGTAAATTTATAAAGAAGCTCAAGTTTAAATCGAAATCTTTTTTTTATAATTTTCTAATTAATAATAAATTGTAACGATACGCTTCTTCGCTCTGTGGCTGGGGTAACTCAGCGGGGTTCAGTGTCGGACATACAAATATTATACAATAAGAAAAGTGAAGCGGATAGTGTTTGTCTTTGTGTAGCTGTGCGCGTTAGTTATGCAGTATATCTCTTACGTAGGAGATGTCCTTAACTAATAGTAATACCCAGCCTCCAGGTGGCTCCTGTAGTGGAACGGAATACACCGCCCACTGTAGAATGCCAAGCAGTGTGACCGAAATACTTGTGGATGGCACTATTATTATAAGGGATAGCAATAATGATCCCTGGTTTATATCCCCTAGTGAAGTGGAATACACAGCTCTGCTAGACAATACCACCCTAAAGCTGACCCTCCCAAGATATAAGGGGACTACTATTAGAAAAAACCCACACGCTAATACAAACTTAAATAGATTAATAAACTGGTTCTTCACTTTAGGCAGTCTATGGGGAATGCTGATGAAGTGTGGACAAAAACGAAGCCACTGACTTTTCTCGTCATAAAATTTAATGTCAATAATTTCACTTCAACATGAATGGATATATTTTGTTTATGCTTTTTTACCTTTTCCACATTTTAGGTGCTAAGTCTCGACTAACTTCAATCAGTTAGTTTTGTTTTGCGCATTAAACACAATTTTTATCAGTTGTGCATTTGTAATTGTACGCGATTTAAAACAATTAAGTGTTAATTGAGAGATTACTTATTTAAAATTTTATATGGACATTAATTGCAATAAGCGTGGGTGCTGTTGGCTGAAGTAGTAGAACACGAGACTATGAAGCAGAGGGTCGTGAGTTCGAGCCCCCGCTGAGTCATGAAATATTGTGTTTAATTCTTCTGATCAGCATTAGTGCGTGGTTGTGTTAGTTGTTGCCAGCCTGTTTCAATGATGAAGGCATAGTCACTGGTCACTGAACATAATTGGCAGCGACTGACACTATCATGTACTAAAAAGCAGAGTAACAGCACCCACCTTCGTCGGCCCTGTAGCAAAAATTAGCCGGCGAAGTAAAAGGTTGAAATAGCTACAAAAACAACTGTCTATCTTCTCATCTTTCCTAATCTGTCCCCTCAATACTATCCCCCCGTTTTCAGTTCCAGCGCAATGCATAGCATATATAGGGGTCATCCCCTGAGTGCTGGTCCAAGACAAAAAAAAAAAAAAAAAAAAAAGGTGTATGACTGACACGGACGACTGAGGCGCAAAACTCTTCAAAGAGAGTAAATAATCAGTGGCCTGCATGTAAAAAAATAGTGGAATAGGAACGTCTATGTTGACTGATTCAGAGCAGCTCTGCGTCTGTTTATATAAATTATTTTAAATATTTTATCTGTGCCATATTATTTGATGTAGTTTGAAGTGCAAATATATTTAAAATTTTAAAACACTCATACGCCCAGATGCACGTGTTGTATAGGGTGGGTAAGTTTGAGGTTCGGAAGTAATTTGGCTTCAAAACACTCTTTTTATTTGACGAATTCAGTTTTATTGATACCAATTTAAAGCAAAAATATGGGAATAAGTAATTAAATATGATATCCACTTCTAGCACGTCGGGAAGACATCCGCTCTTTTCACAAAAATTTTAACCACTTTTTCGCTTGTCTCGTCTATGCAGCGCCGAATTTCATCTTTCAGAGCGTCAGTTGTTTGTGTTTTGTTTAACCGGTCTATCAAAAATTATCCAGCGGCGTCAAATCACGAGGCGGCCTATTGACATCGCCAAATCGAGAAATTACGCGACCGGGATATTTCTCATGTAATAACTGAATTGTGGCGTAGTCTTGCTGAAACTAAAGGTCAGTGGTGTCAATATTAGCCGATTGCGGCCACTAAAAATAGATTGTCACGGTTTGGTAGCGCAAAGAATTCACGGTGATGGGGTTTCCGTTGTCATTTCCAAAAAAATACGGGCCGATGATGCCGCCTGACCACAAAGTGCATCACACGGTCATGTCATCCATGGATGTAATGGTTTTTAGTCCCATATCCAATTGAAAATGGGGCTCATCACTGCAGATGATTTTGTTGAAATAGCAGTTATTTTCGTTCGGTCTTTCAAGCATCCAATTGACAAACTTTTTACACAATCAATGGTCGGCCGGGTTTATTTCTTGAACGACTTGAATTTGTTAAGGGTGAAGCTGAAAAACGTTATTCAAAATGTAGCGCAAAGCGCCGCATGATTACGAGAAAAAGCTGCTCAAATTTAACGAAGTCATTTAGTAAAATGTTCACTATTTTGTATTACAGGATGTTAATATTTTCAACAGGCTACAAGTTCAAATCTGCGAAACTGCAAATTATTTTTTTTATTAAATAAATGAATTTGTTTAAATTCCATTTATTTTTAAGAGTGGAATATTAAGAATATTTTCATAGTCATTAAACCAGCAGAAAAATATTCTTAATATTCCACTCTTAAAAATATGATTCTTGTGTTTAGTTTTTTTTAACCTTTTTTCTTTTAATAATAAATAGATTTGCTTAAGCTTTTAGGTTATTTTATATTAATAATAATTGTTCGATATTTCGCTAACCATCGGTTAGCTTCTTCAGGAAATTATTTAGTTTTGAAAAGACAAATTTTTTTTGACAAAACTAAATAATTTCCTGAAGAAGCTAACCGATGGTTAGCGAAATATCGAACAATTATTAATAATATAAAACAACCTAAAAGCTTAAACAAATCTATTTACTCTTAAAAATAAATAGAATTTAAACAAATTAATTTATTTAATAAAAATAAAAAATAATTTGCAGTTCCGCAGATTTAAACTTGTAGCCTGTTGAAAAAATTAACATCCAGTAATACAATTTACATAAATAAAGTTCACTAATAAAATAGAAATTCATACATAATTTGTTCACTATTTTGATAAAAAAATTTTCATAATTAAAATTCTTCGTTCAAGAGTGTAGCATTCGATGGTTAAAATTTACTAACTTTTTACTAAATAAATGTTAAAGAATGGCAGCTCAATTCTTGATATTTCGTGATTTGACAGTTAATTTACTCCCTAACCTCAAATTTGTCCACACTGTACAAACAACAGCGTCGCACAGTGGTATATTTTTGGCAAAAAGTCTATATTTTTACAGTTATTTTTTAGAAATCTAATGATGCAATTCTGTAGAGAAATGTTTCATTAGTAGAAAGCCATGATTTGTTTTTGAAAAAAATTAAATTTTGTATAAAAAAGAGTGTGGTAAAGTTATCTAAATATTATACAACGAAAACTGATGAAAATTTAACTACATTTCTACTACATTAAGGCAGAGGAGTACCAGGTTATGTCTCAGCTTCGTCATTAAAGCTTAACAATGTTATTTTTAAGGCTTAAGTAAAACAGTTTGTTAAATTTTTACATTATTTTTGCATATAATAACGCGCACTAAAGGCGGTGGGGTCCAAAAAAATTCTTTTTTTAAATTTTATGGCTACAAGTTTAATGCGTTGGACCTTCTTTAATATAAAAATATATCATTTGCTTAACAAAATTACAAAAAAACTTTAAAAATTATGTTGTTTTCTTAGAGGTTGGTCTAGTTTTTCTTAAGAGAACTTTTTCCCTCTTGCTCCGATTTAGCCCATTTCCGAACTTAACCTGTGCTATCTTTCAAGATATATTTATACCAAATTTCAAGAATCTGGCTCTTTTCGTTTGGACTGAATTGTGATTTCCACAGACGGACGGACGGACGGAGGCACGGACGGTGGGACATGCTCAGTCTTAGATTTCATCCCTGATCAAGAATATATATACTTTATGGGAACTCAAATGGATATTTCGCTGCGTTACAAACGGAATGACAAAGTGAATATATCCTCCAATTCTTTTTTGTAGGGAATAAAAAGAAGTCAATAAGGTTTTGAAGTTATGAATGGAAGTTAGTGCAAATCTAGATCATTTCTAATGATTTTTAAATAGAAATGTCATTACAAGGAATTAAAACAATATAATCTGTGATATAAACTTAAGTTGTGTTTTTTGTTATATTTGAAAGTTTCAAAAATATTAAACTAATGAAAATTTAATAAAGTTTATTTCGCACCCCTTGATAAAGTCAACAAATAATTGAAGAAACGTCGGAAAAAATGAAACATCATTAAAATGTCATTAAAATAATCTAGGCCTTATTAGCTCATGGTAAAAATCATACAGAATACAAATACACTTTGGCCATAAAAATACAAATAATTCATTGCAAGAAGCTATAATTAATATTTCTCAAACTGTCAGATTATATGATAATAAATAACCAATTGACAGCACAGAATCCTAAAGATATTTTAAAATAATCTGCTACTGCCTTCAGCCTTTTTTGTTTATGTCATATCCAATTAAGTATCGTCAAATTTAATATAGAACTTGATTATAAAATAGAAAATGTCATTCATTAAAATTATTAAATATTAATCATAATACACTTTAATATTGCAGAAACCAATAAATATTGTTTAGGTTACTTAATACGTCTGAAACACACACACACACATACATACACACACAATTACTTTGTATCGTTTGTAAGAAACAAGTTTCATTCTGCTCTGCCTTTTGCGGAAGTGGAAACTGTTTAAGCTTCTGTATTAAATATGAATTATTGTACATGTTAAATGTTTTCTAAACAACTACAGGCATTGAAAGCAAATACGTTTGAGTGTGCCTCTAACACACACACACACACAAATGTGTAGACTTTGGAAAATCCAGCAATAAAAAGTAACATGATTATGATATAGAAAATATCTGTGGGTAAGGAACCAGAAGGGAGTTGTAGAACGTCTTGTACGACTGCACAACATCCATGCAAACAAACCCATTCGTATTAGTATTTAATGCAATTACTTGGGTTTCTCGGTTTGTTTGCTTTTAACAATAATAAAGCTGCTTATAAATGTTGGCTAATTGGTTGTATTTAGATAAATATTTTAAAGACAGATAAACAATTGTTTATATATTATTAACAACTGCCAGTTGTACATGTGTACAAGTTGAAATAGTAAACACTAGACAAATAATGATAACGAGATCGAAATGTGTTGGTTTTTCCATGGTTGTGTGTGGAAATATTAGCATTAATGGGTTTTAGTCTGCCTCAGAATCATAATTAAATATTTATTTCATTAACCATAATGCTGATTAGGAGAACCCACATGGCAATCATACGCACAAACGTATCTGTTTAATAAGATTTGAGCAATTTATATGAAGGCTGTTTGACGGTATCGGTAATAAGTCGCACGTGTGCTTTCGTATGATCGCTCACTTTCGGGAGCTGTTATTACAAATTTCGAGACACATCATTCGACAACGAGTTACAAAAAAAAAAATGTCCTAGCACATATACGTGTACCGAAATTCGCTCCCCGATCTTACCAGTGATGCAAAACGCTTTTTGGTGATATCATGAATTTTCCTATGCATCTTTACTAAAAGACAAAATACTACAGGATTTATATTACACAAATTTATTACAGCTTTTTTATAAACTCCAAAAAAGAATTGGAGTGTATGTTCTTTTATTCCGTGTGTAACGCAGCGAAATATTTCTCTAAGACTCCATAAAAATTATACATATTCTTGATCAGTGATCTAAGTTACTAAATCTAAAACGATCTAGCCGTCCATCTGTGGAAATCGCGACATAGTCCAAACGACAAGAATGAGACCATTGAAATTTGGTATAGATAAATTCTGATGGATAGCACAGGCCAAGTTCATAAATGGGCTGAATCGGGAGAGAAGGGAAAAAGTTTATCTAAGAAGAACTAAACCAACCTTTAAAAAGTAACATAATTTTTAAAGTTATTTGTGAGTCTGTTAAAGCGTTGAAGTTGGAGCCAGAAAATCAGAAAAATAAATTTATCGAACTCGCCCTCTTTAGTGGGCGTTGATTTAAGATATTATATGCAAAAATAAGTGTTAAACGCGAAAAGGCTTTATACGAGCAGCGTATTCGCACTATAATTCTCACTGCCCCCAGGGGTAGTAACAGTTTTTGGTCATTCGTCAAAAGTGTTAAGGAAAGTGCTAGTTCTTCAATTCCGACTCTTTTGAGTAAAGACCAAATATTTACTAACCCGGTTGATAAAGATAATATATTGGCTGAAATATTTGCAAGTAACCCTCACTAGCCTGATAGCTCTCAACCACTCCCCGTGCTCGAAAGAGTATCCGTAACTATGCCTAAGATATTTTTTCGAGCGCGTGCAGGTAAAAGGGTTTCTTACGGAACTCAGCACAAGGAAGTCTCCTGGGCCGGATGGAATCGATGCACTGGTCCTGAAGCAGTGCTCTTCGACGTTAGCACGTCCATTAGCCAAACTTTTCAGTACAATATACCACTCCGGTAGATTTCCAATGTGCTGGAAGGTTGCTAATGTAACGCCAATCCCCAAAAAGGGAGTGGCTAATAACCCTGAAAATTACCGCCCGATTGCAATATGTTCTGCTATATCGAAGGTGATGGAAACTATGCTTAACTTCCATCTTGTGAAATATTTGGAGTCCAACAGTTTACTAAACGACCGCCAGTATTGTTTCCGCAGAGGCCGCTCTACGGGTGACCTATTGGCCCTTCTTTCGGAAAACTGGTGTAGTTCCATACACCGTTTTGGCGAAAGTAAAGTGGTGGTTCTAGATATTTCTAAGAGTGTGGCATGGAGCACTCCTGTCCATTGCATTTGGTGTCGGAGACACCTTCTCTCGGTTTATATCGAACTTCCTCAGGGATCGCTCTATACGAGTTGTTATAGATGGGGTATCATCCGATGAGTTCATGGTCAACTCAGGGGTACCGCAGCAGGGCTCCGTTCTTTCTCCTACTCTATTTCTAATTTTTCTTAACGATCTACTTTCCCAAACTTCCTGTCCTATTTACTCTTTCGCAGATGATAGCAGCCTTTCGCATTCTTATTCATTTATTTCATTTCGTTGCAGGCCTTTAACGTCTGAAATCGAGACGAGGAGGCAGTTTATGAATGACGTTCTGGATAGTGACCTCGCGAAGATTTCCGAATGGGGTCAGGCGAACAGGGTCGATTTTAATGCCCGTAAGACCCAGTGTTGTATGCTTACGCATCGACGTACGTATGGCCATGCTGCTTCATCTGTTTCTATGGGTGGTGTAAGTATTATGGAGTCAGGGGCTCTGGATGTTCTGGGCATGAAAGTGCAGTGTGATGTCAGATAGATGAAGCAAAAGAAGCATTCAAGGGGCCTTGGCTTCTTAAGACGGTGCAAGAGATACTTCACCCCTTCTGATCTTCTTAATATTTACACCACTTACATCCGACCGAAGATGGAGTACAACTCTCATGTTTGGGCCGGTGCTTCAAAGTCTATTTTGAAGTTACTCAACCGCGTACAGGAGAGGGCGATAAAACTCATCGGAGACAGTAGGGTAGCCAACTCTATTGACTCTCTTGAGCATCGTCGCAATGTGGGATGCGTATCGTTACTATAATGGCAGGTGCTCTGGTGAAATTAGGGAACTTGTTCCTGAAACCCATTCTTTCTTACGCTCAACGCGTTTTTCATCAAGAGCGCATGCGTTTGTGGTCGATATTCCAACGAATCGCACTACGCATTACAGAGAAAACTCGTTTTTTGGCCGAACACTCCGTAAGTGGAACAAACTACCTGCAGATGTCTTCCCCGCCACTTACAATTTGAGGGGGTTCAAGTCGAATATCCACAGACACTACTCCCTTTATCCTCCTTCCCAAAACCTATTTTCCTAGTTCCAGCCCAATGCACTGCATATGTAGGGGTTATCCCCTGAGTGCTGGTCCTACTGCTAAAAAAAAAATAGTGTAAAGCAACTTGTATTCAAAAACAAAATTTTTAAGCTTTTACTACGAAGCTGAGATGTTCTCTGATCTTCCACTGCCCTACCCCCAACCTCTACCCTATAAATTACCCTATAAACATTTACTTTCTAATGTTTTATGGCAAAGGTGAGATGTCTCCCCCACGGCCTTTCGGGGAGTGACCCTGTATAGAGTTTTAAAATTGGGCACAGAAATGTCTTAAAGGATCTGTGACCCAGCAGGCCAAACATTTTTAACTTATCTTAGTCCCTTTTTTGCACGTTGATATAAAATATTAACACGTAAGATTTTATGCTGGCCTCAGCCATGCGCCTCCCAACACATTCGAAACGATCGTATTAAAATAAATTGTTTTATCTTGTTTACTTAAGCCAAATACCATAAAAATGTAAATTTTAACAAATAAAAGTGCTATATTCGGCTGTGCCGAATCTTAAATACCCTTCACAGATGTAATTCTTCTTTCTTTCTTTCTTGCCAAGACAGAGAGTAGGTTTAATTAAAAAATCAAAATGATGTTATCGGTTACTTTTATATTTAAGAAAACGTTTAAATTTTTCGGCTAAGAAGCTAAATGTTTGGCTCTTCTTATATCTAATACCTATGAACGTCTTTCAAATATATTATATATATTTAATTTACAAACAAAACAAAAAATCCGTTTCATGTACCCCAAAAAGTTCTCATTGTCCAACCGTAGGATCGTCTTTTAGATTTTGTTAGTTTTTAATACCAGTTTACTTCTTTCTGATATATAAAGTGGGGGTAATTCATCATAAAAATCAAAAATAACAAATAAAATGGCTGCTTTTAAGAATCAGAAAATTTCGATTTTCCAACCCTGGAACGGAATTTATAATTTTTTGATACTAGGTTAATTTTTTCTGAAATATCTAATAGGTTTAATTCACCAAAAGCACAAAATTTGGAATTTATGTATGTACTATTATGTACGAAAAATATTTCGATTTTCCAACTCTTTAAGCGAATTTTTCTTTTTTTACCAATGCAATTCTTAGTGAGGTGTAACATAGGTTTACTTGACAAAAAAGTTAAAATTTTTAAACTTTTTGGTCACTTTCATGTACTCTGGCGTCGATATTTTGATATTTTAAGATTTTAATACCAATTTTGTTCTTCCTGAACTATAAAACAGCTTTAATTAGCAAAAAGAAACAACGTCAATTGCCTTTTTGGTTACTTTTATGCAGAATAAATATTTCAATTTCCCAACCCTGGAAACGAAATTTAAATTTTTTTACCAATGCAATTTTTAAAGAGGCATGAAATAGTTTTATTTAAGAAAAAATTAATATTTGTAACCATTTAGGTAATTTTTATGTACCACAAAATATTGCGGTTATCCAACTCTGGAATCTAAATTTTGATTTTTTTTTAATTTTTGATACCAATTTTGTTTTACCTGAACTAAAAAATTGTTTTAATCAGTAAAAAACAACGTCAATTGCCTTTTTGGTTACTTTTATGTATAAAAAAAGATTCAATTTCCCAACCCTGGAAGCGAAATTAAAATTTGTTTAAATTTTTTTTATCAATGCAAATCTTCATGAGGTATAAAGTAGTTTTGTTTAAGAAAAACTCGAATTTTGCAACCATTTTTGTTATTACATGTACTACAAAATATTGCATGTACCAAAAAAAATTTAATTTTTCCAACCCTGGAAACGAAATTGTAGTTTTTTTTTATCATAGCAACGCTTTTTGAGGTGTAAAGGCAAATTTTTTTACCATTTTGGTAATTTTCATGTATCATAAAATATTGTACTTGTCCATCCCTGGATTCGAAATTTTATTTTTATTTTTGAATTTTTGATACCAATTTTGTTCTTCCTAAATTATAAGACAGTTTTAGTTAGCAAAAAACAAAAAAAAACAACATCAGTTGCCTGTTTGATTACTTTTATGTATAAAAACAATTCAATTTCCCACCCCTGGAAGCAAAATTTGAATTTAAAATTTTTTTTGGCCAATTCAAATCTTCATGACGCATAAAGTGGTTTTGTTAAAGAAAAACTTGAAATTTTTAACAATTTTAGTTTCTACATGTACTACAAAATACGGAATTAGTCGAAAAGAAAAATTTTAATTTCGCATCCCTGGAAAAAAAATTTATTTTTTTAGTTTTTAATATACCATTGAGGCTCTCCAAAGCAAGAAGTAGTTTTAATTTACAAACATTAAGAATAAATTGATTTTTGGTATAAATTTTGCGTCGAGAAATAGGTGTAAGCTTCCCAGCTCTGGAACCATACTTCGGATCTTTCTGAATTTCAATACCCCTCTATTTAAGTTCATTTCCAATCTAACGGCGTAATAACGAAGTTTCTAGCTCTTCTGAGCGCTTGGGAGACGTACAGACATACATCGCTCAATCGTCATCGCTATTCATAAGGATCCAGAATATATTTACTTTATGGGGTCCCATGTGCATATCGAAGAAATTACACACGGAATGACAAACCTTTTCACTTTTTTGTGAAGGGTATAAAAAAACATTGTACAGCAATGAAGCTATGTCTTACCCTTTTCTGATTTCTAATATCATTGAAATTCTTTCAAATATATCAAACATGTTTAATTTATAAGCGAAAAGAAAATATATGTTTCAGTTGGTTACTTTTATGTACTAAAAAAGATTCAATTGTTCAACCCTTGAATCGGCTTTGTTATTATTTTGGAATTTTGTTACCAATTTAATTTTTCGAAAAATAGAAGATATTTTAAGCGCAAAACGACCAAAATAGCTAACCTATTTTTTTAATTTTATGTAGCAAAAAAATTAAGATTGTCCAATCCTGGAATCGACTTTTTAATTTTTTTTGAATTTGCATTCCACTTTTATTCCAGATTCAATTCTTAAAAAAAAAACGAAATAAAAAACTTATATGGTTTCTTTAAGTATCAACAAATTTCGCTTTTCCAACCCTGGAGTCGGGTTTTGATGTTTTTGAATTTTTAAAAGCAATTAATTTCTCAGTAAAGTATCAAATAGTCTTACTTTAGTCATTTTTATGCCTTAAAAAATATTTCAATTATCCAACCCTGGGATCGAAATTTATATTTTTTTACATATTTAATACCAATTTTGTTCTTTTCTTAAATATATATAAAATATATTTCATTACCAAAAAAATCTTAGTTGGTTACTTTAATGTAATGTTTTATATTAAAGTAACCAATGTTTTAATGTTTAATGTTTTTTTTTTAATTTTAATACAAATTTCGTTTTTTCTAAAGTTTAAAATAGGTTTTTATTTAGGTTCACTTTCAATCCAAAAATCTCTAGGTTTTATGGTGGCTTGGGAAGCCTGCTTACGTAAAGACACTGTTCGTCTTCTCTATTCACAAGTATCCAGAATATAAATATATACTTTATGGGGTATCATATTAAGATTGAAGAAATTACACATGGAATGAAAAAGTCATATATATCCTTTCAGTTTTTTGTAAAGGATATAAGAAAGGATCCCACATTTGAACCTGAGTTCCTCATGAATATGAAAAATTGTCCCTTTTACTTGTCATACATTCATTGAATAGCCTAAATTCTTTATATGTGAACAGGAAAATAATTGCGCCAATTAAGTGGATATTGAGTCAATTAAAAATGAATGCCTGAGCCCCATATTAGCCTAATAATAATAATTGAATATAATAACTTTATTTTGTAAAAGTTTTATGAATGCCCTAAATTGAATTAAAGTTTCGTACGCAAATAAATCATTTAATTATTTCGATTACGTTCGCCCAATTCACTTCTTAGCCAAGCGCCTTCAATAAATTATTCAAAAATATATATAAAAAAAAAACTTCTTATTTAGTGCCAGCATTTATAAAATATTTAATTACCTGCTATAAATCACTGCCACATTGGCAATGCAAAAATAGAACACGATTCAATTATAAAAAGCAATTTGAGGCAGTTCCTTTAGGAGTAACGCATTGTAACGTGTAGCAAACAAAGTTTTACCTAAACCAACAACATGCCTTATATCATAAAATTTGTTTTTGATACCTTCACATTAAAGAGCTAAAGAATTTCTGCTACTTTCCTGTACCATAAGAAGAAAGGGTGCGAGCATTGTGCTGATATTCTTTTTCCTCTGTTCAAATAAAATTTATGGCCTAACAAATGGCAAAAGTTTTATTTACATGTAATTGAATAACATTTTATGGAACTTTAAGCTGATGAATAGACATGGCAGAAATATTTGAGGATGGTTTTAAGGCAGGCATTATTGGCTCAGAAAGAAGCAATAAAGAAACTCTGTGTTCAGCAAGAGCAACAAATACATGATACGTGTAGCATATAGAAGAATATTAAAATTTTTTGAATATTCGGCTACAAAATAATATCAGAGATCTGCTATAGTCCTATTGCTTCACAAATTTATACAAGTGGTAGCAAAAAATTGTTTTTAAAATTAGCAGCTTTGCGATATAAGTTGAAAACAAGTAAAAGTAATATATTCGCCTGTGCGAATCTTATATAACCTTTGCTCAGTGCAACCCTAGAACCATATTTTAGATCTTTCTGAATTTCAATATTTCCTTCAATTTATTTCTCTCTGAATTATAATATATTATTGATTATCAAAAAAAAAAAAAAAAAACTAGTTCAGACATACACCTTAATTGAGCTTATCGCAATTAACAGCATTATGGAGTTCAATGATCTATATAAAATTTCAATTAATTATTGTTCAATAAATATGAAATTGTTATAATAATGACTTAAATTAAAAATGCAGCACTGCTAAAAAGTGTGTTTAGTCAGCAAAACACATCTTAGTGAACCAAGTTAGTCGAGACTTAGCACCTAAAATGGGAAAAAGTAAAATATGTATAAACAAAATATTTCGAGTCATTTTGAATTTAATTTATTGACATTTATTATTTATTAAAAAATTAAAACGAAGGAAGATTGGAACTTCCTCATAAATACGAAAAATGTTTGCTCTGCTGTGTAAGTTGAATAACAAAAACTGATGTTAACTTGCCTTTGTGCCTTGGAATATTTATCATGTCTTTCTGAGATTTAAATTAAAATTTCGAACAATTAGCCTATAAAATCTTAATTCAATTTAATACAGCAATATAAAAAATGTTCGTTAAAATTCTTACTACGAAAAATGTTTCCTTTTAGTTGTCATACGTTAATTGAATTAACTAAATTTTGTGCAATCAAGTGAATATTGACTCAATTAAAAATGCATATCTGAACACCGTATTACCTAGTTACTTTAAAATTACAAACAAAAAGTTTAAACTCTCCAGCTCTGCAGCTGTGTTTTTGGCTTTCCTGATTGCTAGGACCAATAAATTTCTTTCAAAAATATTAAATGTGTTATAAATATAAAGAAAAAGAACATATTTGTTTTAGTTGGCTACTTTTATGCAAAAAGAATAGTTTCAATTAGTCAACCCTGGAATCGTCTTTTTGATTTGTTTGATTTTTAATATCAATTTAATTCTTCCTGAAGTATAAAACACTTTTAATTAATAAACAAATATATATCTGTAACAAGATAATTTTATAAACCAAAAATAAGTTTGAAGTTTCCAGCTGTGGAATCGTAATTCTGGCTTTTGCTGATTTTCAATATATAGAACTATTTCCAATACATCAATACCAGACTGAAGCTTAGTTTTTGTGGGAACTTCGAGAAACCGATTTCACATATACATAGAAAAAAGGTCATCACTTATTCGAGTAGAAACTGAAAACTATATTTTTTTCAAAACAGGGCAAAACAAGTAACTTCCCATCTTTTGAATATTTTTAATTTTCTTAGCGGGAAGTTAACAAGATTTGATTTGATAAGAGACTTATAAAACAAATCTTTGTATGAAAATGTGTCCTATTAAGATTTTTTAAATCAGAAATTTCTTTTATAAATTAGATTTTATATAAAGAATTAATATTTGGACTTAATTACAACCATTAAAATGAATTATTTGGTGCGGTTTACAAGCTGGCGGTATCTCCGGTCCTTATATCTTTTGAAGGTAGCAAGGAGCTACCTTCAGAGTGAATGGCGGGCGCCACCGAAACATATTTAGCTCTGCACTTGGCAAGTTGCCATATCACGCGCTTAACACTCAATGGGTAAATCTAAACGGCCGCGTTTTACCACCAGCTGTAAATAGCTTTATTCACGGCAGTCTAAACTAAGACACAGAGTTTCAGTAAAACATGATTTATTGCGATATAAGAAATATTTAAAGAAGAAATACAATAACAAAAAAAAAACAAGTAAAAACGTTATATTCGACCGGGTCGAATACCCTCCAAATATTTAGTAAGTGAATTTAAAATGTTTAACTTGATGGAACAGAGTTCCTTTATATAATATCGTACGTCAACCCCCACTAAAGGGGGCGGGGTTCAAAAATAGACAATATCATGTTTTCCACAGACGAACGATTGGGCATTGCTAGACCGTCTTAAACTTCATCACTAATCAAGAATATACATATTTACCTTATAGGGTCCAATTCTCTTTGGAGGGTATAAAAACTGTATTTTGGCGAGGTCGCTCTGGCAAGGGCTGTGGGGGAAATATTTCACCTTTGTCATAAAACTCTAAAAATAAATGCTTGGGATAATTATATACAAAATTAAAATTTCTTTTTTTTTGGTAGGGTCATTTAGGAGACAAAGGAAGAGGAGGGGGTAGGGCAGAATTCGGCAGTCATAAAACTCTAAAGATAAATGCTTGGGATGATACAAAATTAAAAAAAATTTTTTTTTTGGTAGGGTCATTTAGGGGGCGAAGGGGAAGGAGGGGGTAGGGCAGAGTAGTACCAGGTTTCGCCTCAGCTTCGTCATTAAAGCTTAAAAGTGTTATTTTTAAGGAATGTAGGCTTAAGTAAAACAATTTGTTAAATTTTTATGCTATTTGTGCCTATAATAACGCCCACTAAAGTAGGGGGGGTCAAAAAATATTTTTATTTTCTTTTATGGCTCCAAGTTTAAGGCGTTTGACCGTATTTGACATAAAAATATATCATTTGCTTAACAAAATAACCAAAAAACTTTAAAAATTATGTTGTTTTTTCTGGGTTGGTTTAATTTTTCTTAGGGGAACTTTTTTCCCTCTTGCCCGATTTAGCCCATCTTTGAACTTAACCTGCTCTAAGCCTTAAAATATATTTATGCCAAATTTCAAGAGTCTGGCTCTTTTCGTTTGGACTGAATCGTGATTTCCACAGACGGACGGACGGACGGAGAGACGGACGGACATGCTCAGATCGTCTTAGATTTCATCACTGATCAAGAATATATATACTTTATGGGGTCTGAGATGGATATTTCGATGCGTTACAAACGGAATGACAAAGTGAATATACCCTCCAAATTCTTTTTTGGAGGGTATAAAAAGACTGCAATACATTTCTTTATGATGATATATGTATGTAAGGATGTGTGTATGTGCATATATCATAAGGGAATTTGCTTTAACACCTAAAAATATGCTTTACACTCTTTCAATCAGGTCAATAAATTTTTCTCGCATTGGTAGTTATACGTAAAGGGGGTTTGAGCTTTTTTTACGGTTACATACACGTACTAACACAACTAAAAGCTGTAATTTTAGGAAAGTTTTCTTTTTGTCAAGTTCTACAAGTGTATGATTTGTGTAATAACAGAAACTCATATGCATAAATATTTGTATACACTTTATCAAAAACGGTGAAATATTCATAAGCGATCCCATAAAGTTACTATATATGCCGGGTATTTATGATGAGGATAGGCGATTGTCAGCCTGTATGTGAAATCAAGTTTTCGCAGGCCCCCGATAGTCTGGATGCTTTGGTCTTCCACGAAATGAAAATAGTCCTAAATAGATTGCTATTGAAAATCAGCAAAATCGAAAATACGATTCCCGAGCTGGCAAATTTGATCTTGTTTTCGGTAATACATATAAACGTAAATGGCTAAAACTAGTTTTTGTGTTTTCCTTGAGACTCGGAATGAATTGAATGTGTATTAAAACACAAACTAAATCAAAAAAAACTGTTCCAGCCTTGGATAATTGAAACTTTTTTTTAGTACATAAAAGTAATCCACAAAACCAATTTTACTTTTTCTTTATGTATTAAACATATTTAATGTGTTTAAAGAAATTCATTTATATTACAAATCAAAGCACCAGAGCTGGAAAATTTAAAATTTTTTATTTTCTTATCGCTTTATTAAATTCACTAACGATTGATAGGCAAATTTATTTTAAACTCACAAGATATATTGCTAAATATTCCCAGGTACAATTAATTATTAAACACACAGCAGAGCAGAACAGCGGCTTTCGAAAACCGCTACACTTTGATCACCAGTAATCGTGTGTATTTTTGCTTATCACCACTTATTAGGAGGCCTAGTTGATCATGATAACAGCTTTTATTAATAAAAATTTTGTTAGGAAATAGTATACGAGAATTGTATCAACATTACGCTCACTCTGAAACAATGTGTTGCCGTTTGATTATTTTCTTTATATCTTATTTTTAAATTTAATATAGAAATATTAAATTTAATTTTAATTATTAATTTTTCTTCTTAAATTCTTTTATGAACGATAGACAAATTGTTCGAAAATTTCTTTTAAATTCAGAAAGACATGATTGATAAATATTCTAGGGCACAAAGGGCAGCCAGCATCAGTTTTTAATTATTAAACTTTACAGCAGAGCAGAATAGATGCTTTCGAAAGCCACTACAGTCCCTTCGGGTTTTTGTCTCCACTAATTAGCTGGCCTAGTTGAATTTGATAACAGTTTTTATCCCTTTCGCCCCCAAAGTTGCTTATAAGCAACTTTGATTTTTAGGTACCGTTTTATTTCAAACAATTGTAACTAACTCATTAAAGTGCACATAGAGTTGGTTGATTATAGTTCTTAAAACTAAAAAACAACAAAAAAGTAGCAGCAGCGTCGCGATCAACATAAATACAATTCATCCTTTGGTGTGAAGTCCAGGAAAACGCAGGTGTTGAAATTTTAGTGCAAAAAGTATAAAATAAATAAAAATACTTAGAAAATATAATTTAAAAAAATAAGTACGCAGTTTTCACAATTAAAGTTGTAATAAAAAGTTAAAAAAAAAAGAAGTTAAAAAAGTTGCATTGTTACGGAGCAATATTTTTTTGTTTATTGAAGTTGCTTATAAGCAACTTTGGGCAACGGTGGTAGTAAAAACATTGATATCGCAGGCATGTCCAAACCACGCAAAGGACTTTGTGAAGCAGATATAGAGGCTGCCCTGAAGTTTGATTAGGACGAGTCTTTTGATGAGGAGTGTGAAGATGATGAGGCAGAATTTTTGGAGAAAGGGCTAAAAGAAATTTTGGAGAAAAGTGAGGAAATCGAGATTGACTTACTAGAAGTTATCGCCACTGAAGAGAATGCCGAAGAGAGGCCTGAGCGCTTTGTGGCGGAAAAAGTAGAATTGTCTACGTTGCGATAGAGGAAAAAACAATTTGATCCAAAAGTTGATCTCTCTGACATGCTAATGGAGCTTTATAAAATTAATCATCGCTCTGCTAAATGGTACATGCGAATATTTTACTGGGCTTTGGGAACGGCAGTAACCAATTCGAGGCTTTTGTATCGCAAGCACCTCAAAATGGTGGACCCGAGCGCAAAACATATTCCACTAATAAAATTTCAAATGGAAATAGCGAATGAGTTGCTAAATGCTGCATCATCATCCTCGGGTTCAGTACAAAGGAAAATAAGACGACCCAGTGGAAATACTTTCGAACAAGAGGAATTAAGTTCAGCACAGTCGTCTCCGTCTTCTCTTTCGTCTAGTTCCAGTTCCAAGCGCCATATAATTAATCATGATCCTCCGAATTCGAAGAGATACGATAAAAGCGGCCATTGGTTGGAATGGGGAGGAAAAAGCCGATGCCGCCTATGCAAGACGGGAACACCGCTCTCAAAATGTGTAAAATGTGGTGTTCACCTACATATGTTGCAATACCAGTAAAAATTGTTTTGTAGAATATCATACCTAGTTTATTATAATACCAAAAAGGATTCTTGATTAATAAATAAATAATAAAAAAAATATTATTTTTTCATTGCCATTAAATAGTTCCTCAACGGCCCAAAGTTGCTTATAAGCAACTTCCAATATCTAGTGACCCGATAACTCCAGAAGTCCAAAATCTTCAAAAATCCTTAATTTAGATCTACTAACCAAGGAAATCATAAAAAATAATTTTTCCGACAGTTGGTTCAGGAGCGGTCCCGAAAGTGTTATTTATAAAAGTTTTATTAGTAAACGGCATACGACAACTGTAGCAAACCGATGGTAACACAATTTTAATTCCCAGCGTTGCCGTTTGATTATTTGGCTCATACCCCATTTTCTGACTTTTTTGTTCCATTAGACTTCAGCATGTGAACTTTAAAGTATTATTTATAGCTCCAACTCAATTCTCCCATGAAAGTACTCGTACTAAAGGTTTCAAATTTTTAAAACCATTAATTTTATGAATTTGCGTTTTTCTCGCCGTTTGTTCTTGTTTTTCGTAAATATTTATTTTAGTGCTCATTAATATTCAGAATTTGTTTCTCATAATCTTTGTTTTTATTATTTCTTTTTAGATTTTATTTTCTTCTAGCAGCTCGTTAAAAAACTTTTCTCTTATTTTCTTAATTTTTTTTATATTTAAGTGCAATATCACGTTTTCTAAAGTTTGTTATATTTTATTTGCTTTATGCTGTTTTATATTCTTTGGCAAGCAAGAAAAAAAAACACAAGCACAAAAAACACAAAATGTGATTGAAGTTTTTGGTTGTCTTCCAAAATGGGCAAAGCATGAAAACGAGCTATAGGTCATTAAAGTTTGGTGTGACATTTTTTCCATTATTCTCCTTTGATCAGCTTATAGTTTCCTTTTTCCCCCCATATACTGATAATAGAAATTGATAAGAAACTAAATAAATTTTGTGAGAAAAAATAGAGAAAAATAACTATTAAACTTTTATAGCAGCAGATATTTTTACGAGGAATATATTTAGGCTTTAGGCATTTGAAAGAGTTATTTATGGCAGAAATTTACTTTTGCAACAAAACTGTGCCACTAATATTTTAATGAAAAATAATGGTTTAAAGTTGTATTTGAAAGCACAATTTCAGATCAAGTCTTTTTAAACAAAAATATTTTGCACGTTTGTCCGTTTCGTTTGGAAAACTCTTGTCAAATTCAAAGATAAACGACACAACCAGGTCTGTGAATTGCGTATATATATTTATTCAACAATTTTGCCAATTAATAGTTAAAAATTCCTTTAATGTTATTTAGAAAACTTGAAATGGTGGGCCATTTAAAAGTTTGAATTTAAAAATGCAATAAAACGAAAAATGTTGCTAAATTTATTTTTTTGTTGTGGGTACAATTGTTCCGCTCAGGTATGAAATACTATTTTATTCATATGGCTGCCGCGGCTGGCCTCATAGTATCTCATTCGTTCGGACCAATTTTCGAGTACTTTTTCGAGTGTTTGGGGTCATATCTCGGCAATGCATCAGGAGTGTTGGTCTTCAAATGCTCAGTTGTCTGTCGTTTGTCGGCATAACACTTGTATTTAACGGCGCCCCGCAGAAAATAGTCCATCGCGGTCAAATCGCAGCTTCTCGGCGGCCAATTGACGTCACCAATTCTTCTAATTAAACGGCCATCAACCGTTTAATACAATATATCGATTGTGGTTCTCACACCCTGTTAAAACTAAACATCGTTCATGTCAATACCATGAAGAGTGGGGGAAAAATCGGTTATATCGGTAGATACCTCCATTGATAGTATTAGTTGCGCCGCTCTCATTTTCAAAGATATATGGGCCAGTGATGCCTTCGCTACATAAGCCGCGCCAAACAGTTACACGTATTGAGTGCTTTGGCATCTCTAAAACCACGTGTGAGCTGTCTGAGTCCCAAATGCGGCAATTTTGCTTATTATCGTACCCACCGAGATGAAAATGAGCTTCATCCGAGAAAATGATTTTTTTTGGAAAAATCGAAAAGTCGATTTCCGACCAATTGTCTTTGTTTTGGAAATAAATTTTCAATAAATCCCAACGTTGCTCAAGCTTAAATCCATTCATTTCGTGCAGTAGAGATAATAAATTGAATTTTGTGATAGAATAGAATGACAGAAGTATTGCCAGATTCGATTCGCAATAACCGGTGGTTAAAATTTAAACCGATGGATGGGCCAGACGGTATTATTTTTTTTTTATAAAAAGAAAACTTGAAAACTGCAAGCAATTCTATTTTTAAGAGACTCTAACTAAACTCTTACTCTCCATGAGGGTCGCTGTAGGAGCTGTTACGGTGAGGACGAAGAGGAGTCAGTACAGCATTTCCTTTGTGACTGTCTGGTCCTGCAGGAGCGTAGGCTTAGACATCTAGGCTCCCGTTTCCTGCGAGATCTGGACTGCCTCAGGCGGGCTTTGTGAGAAGTTCTGGGTGCTTCTAAGGAACCACTACTTCGTTTTGAAAAGATTGTGTAGGGTGTAGTTCTCTGGGCATCACAATGGGCCTTTATGGCCTCCGAGTGTTTTTCTCGCTTACGGCGGGCAGCCCTTCTAACCTAACCTAACCTAAACTCTTACTTGTTGATTGTAAATTGTTAACTAAAATTCAATTACTTGAACATAAATAACGAAAAAAAGCTTCTGATAGCAGCAGCCGATGGCTCTGGAAAAAAGCGAAAGAGATATATGGAATATTCGGAATACTAATCGTCAGGGTTGGGGAATTTTGTACTAACCATAAAAAGTAATAACTTGAAAAAATGAATGTGAGAACTTCTCATATTAAGTTTTCGTTAAAAAAATTGGTTAAATAGTTGATATTCCTACTAACTGGCACCACTTGCAAAAGTGGAAAAATTGAACGAAGAACACTGATGAGATGGCGTAGCGGCCTCGAAATCAGTACTGATCCGTTCTGCTGGTTTGATGATTCAGGGAAATGTTCTTAATATTCCACTCTTGATATAAATAGAATTTGAACAAATTCATTTATTAACAAAAAATAATTTGCAGTTTCGCAGATTTGAACTTAGAGCCTGTTGAAAAGATTAACATCCTGTAATTTACATAAGAATGTTCAACTAATAAAATAGAAATTCATACATGACTCTAACATTTGTTTGAAAAACAAAAACAGCATACTTATGAGTTTGAGTTTTCGGGAACTTTTAAAATTATTACCCCCAGTTTTTGACTTCGTATTTAAGTACAAAATTAGTTAATTTTTCCATAAACTTAAGTTGTGTTTAAATACACTTTCAGTTTTTCAGTCTAAAATTAATTTTGGTATTTAATTGTGATAAAAGTATGGTAGCACAAATAAATAGTAAGAAAAATACTGGGGCCAAATTACGGCATTCGATATCGATCGAAATTTGTATATAAATTGTATGTAAATTTCGTTCGATATCGAATGCGGTAATTTGCCCCCTGAAAATGATCCAATACAAGAACCTTTTTACCGAAGTTTTGTTCCAATGAACAGCTGCTGTACCAATTTTCAGGTTGTTGACACGGTTGCCACTGAGTAAAAAAAATTTCTACCAAAATTTTCCGAAAATGTTACCAAAAAGTTACCAAAAAATTTTTTTTTATAAAAACAAAAATTTCTATTATTATTATAATAAAAACAACAACTTTTATTAATAAAAAACATAACATAAAACGTTTTAATTCATTTTAGAACATAAATAAATATTTAAATTTATTATACCTACGAAGTCCGTAATAATTTAAATAAATTATTTAATATTGCAGTCATTTAAAATAATCTTATGCTGACCAAACATAATGACATTTGCATATTACGCCGGTGAACAATTGGCGCACATTCACACAGTTGTTTTTAATGATTTTTTCTCAGTGTTGAATAATGCGGAAAAATGATAAAAGAAAAAAAATAACCAACCTAAAAAAAATTACCAATTACCAACCCTAAAAAAAATTACCAATTTTGGTAGAATGTTACCAACTATGGCAACTGTGGTTGTTGAATGTAAACAAACAATGAAAAACACATGGTTGTATGAAAAACTTAAATTGAATTTAAATGTACAATGTGGGTCATTTAAATCTTATTTAAATTCGAAGTGAAAAACAAAATTTTGTATTTAAATACACTTTAAGTTTAAATAGTACTTAATTTTGAAGTTAAAAACTGGGCATTAGTTACATATCCATACATAAATTCATACGTAAGTAGTACATGTGTACACATGAATATACTACAGACATATGGAAATGTTAAAGAGATTGATAATTTAGCAGCCAAAATGAAAATATATGCGTTGTTTTCGTAGAGTTCGTCAAACAGCCAATTCACAAACGTTCGACGCTAACAATAGTCGGCGCGCTTTCATTCCTAAAAATTTCCCAACTTTTTACTAAATAAATGTCAAAAATGGCAGCTCAGTTCTTCACATTTAACCATTTGGAATCCAATTTACTTCCTAACCTCAAGTTTGACCACGCATTACAACACGTGTATCTGGGCGTATGAGTGTTATGAAATTAAAAACATTTTTGCATAAAACATTATAATATATTGCACAACTTATATTACTAACCATATCGTAGCTATCGTTTTGATATCGATAGCTATTTTGCTGCTTAAGATACACACACACACATACATACAATATGTGTACATGTCTTTATAATATATAGAAGTAAATGGAAAAAATAAATAATAATAATAATAATAGATCCATAATAATATTCAACCATCATAAACTGAAAATCTTCTTAGAGAGCAAAGTTCTGTTTTGTTTTCTTTTGATACAGAAGTTTGCTTTCAGCTTAACACAGAAGAAAGCAAATCAAAATTGAATTTTCTGCAACGTTGGTCTTGTCATGGCATTGTTTTGCGTTCAGTTTTCTGTCTGAACACACCCGTACACATACTTGTGGATTTGCAAGAGAGAAAAAAATAGTATTTGTTTTGTCTATCATGTTCAAAAAAAAAGGCATGTCTTTTATTTTCCTTATGGTTTCCTTCCTGGTCTTCAATTTCATTTCCATTCTTTTTTTCATTTCTTTTTTTACGTTTTTTTATTGTTTTTGTTTTTTAATAAACCATTCCATGACTGACTGTGTACTTTTATTGTTGAAGGTTTCATGTACGGAAATTGAATTATTATCAAAGTGCCAGCTGATAACTTTTCTACTCTTTTTTTTTTTATTCCTTAAATTGTTTTCTGATTCTTATTAAAGGTTTGTGCATTTTAACAAAAATGCAATCAAGAAATATTAAAAAAATAATAATCAGCTAGAAAAAACTTTACACAAAAAATTGGAGAAAAATTATCTGTAAAGAATAGCAAGGAAATTGATAAGTGGTCAACAGATAGAATGAGGAAAGAAAATTATAATTGAGTTAAGAGAAGCATAAAATGAAAAGAAAACGTAGAAAAGAACAAACAAATTCTTGGAACAATGAAAATATTTATAACAAAAATTATCTCACACGGCATAGGGCAACAAACAAGGAGTAGTTTGTATTTCTCAACTCAAATTTTTAATCATTTCAGAAAATTTAACCAGGGTTGCTCTCAAATATTGTTGGATCAGATGAATGTCTTTATTATTATTATAGAATTATACATTCTCAGCTTATGCTGGAATTGACGTACCGGGTCTAAGACCAAAGGTTACGCTCTGTGGGGATATAATCCATCTTTTACATCCGTTATCCTAATGTTTCCCTCACTATCGTCGTTGCTTTTATTAGAATTGCAATATTTTGTGGTACAAAAAAATGACCTAAATGGTTACAAATATTAAGCTTTTCTTAAATAAAACTACTTCATGCCTCATTAAGAGTTGCATTAGTAAAAAAATTTCAATTTCGTTTCCAGGGTTGGGAAATTGAAATATTTTTTCTGCATAAAATAACCAAAAAGGCAATTGACGTTGTAGTTTTTGCTAATTAAAACTTTTTTATAATTCAGGAAGAACAAAATTGGTATTAAAACCTTAAAAAAATCAATATTTCGACTCCAGGGTTGGACAAATGAAATATTTTATGGTACGTGAAAGTGACCAAAAAGTTTAAAAATTTAAATTTTTTTGCCAAGTAAAACTATGTTACACCTCATTGAGAATTGCGTTGGTAAAAGAATAAAAATTCGCTTCCAGAGTTGGAAAATCGAAATATTTTTGGTACATAAAAGTGCCCACATAAATTCCAAATTCAGTGTTTTTATTGAATTAAGCCTATTTTATATTACAGAAAAAATTAAATTTGTATTAAAAAATTAAAAATTCGATTCCAGGGTTGGAAAATCAAAAATTTTTTGTTACATAAAAATACCCACATAAATTCGTAATTTTGTTTTTTTGTGAATTAAACTTTAGGAATTATACTTTAGGGAATTATACTTTAGGGAAAATTCAATTGTTTTTACAACTTTATTTCGAGGGTTAGAAAATCTAAACTTTTCGGTACATAAACATAGTGAATTTGAATTCAGTGAATTAAACACATTTTATACTTCGCTAAGAATTAAATTGGTATTAAAAATTTTTAAATTAAAAATTTGGTTTCAGGGATGAAAAATCGAAATTTTTTGGTACATAAAAGTAACCATATAAGTTCATAATTTTGGTTTTATGTGGATGAAATCTTTTTTATACTTCGGGAAGAGATAAATTGGTATTAAAAACGAAAAAAAACTAAAGGACGATTCTACGGTTGGGCAATTAGACCTTTTAGGGTACAGGAAACGGATTTTTACTTTTTGTTTTTAAATTAAACATATTTAATATTTTTGAAATACGTTCAGAGGTTTAGAAATAAGAAAAGCCAAACATTTAGCTTCCTAGCCGAAAAATTCAAACGAAAAAAATTACATCTGTGAAGGGTATTTAAGATTCGGCACAGCCGAATATAGCACTTTTACTTGTTATTGCTATTGTTGCTGCCGCAGCGTAAATAAGCGAGTGCAAGTCTTCGAAACTATTAATTTGCGCAGCTCTACTTGATACAGTTTCATTGTCCACATATTTTAGAACTACACTAAGCCTTTGAGTAGAGTTTATCTTTGGTATTGGAGGTCTCATGGGGGGATTTATATTCGAATATATCTCAAAATGTTTTTGAAAAATACTGTTCATATATTGAGATTGGTTATCACCTAATTCTGTTTGTTGTTCTGCATTATCGGCCGTTTGAACTTCATTATTTTTGTTGCTTCAATTTCTTGAGCTTGAGGTTGGTTTATTGGTTGAAATACCATCGATTCTTTTATAGCATTACGTCTTATTACTGGGATTAGATTATTTCTGAGGATGGTATGGATTTGGTCTGATACATCGTATTCGGGATGTTGCGCTACGAATATTCTGCGCAGTTCTGATCGATATCCTGTTAGGTTTGTTTCCATGTTGGTTGCAATATAGTATGAGCGAATAAGGTTTTCGTTAATTTCGTTTGTCCATTTTCTGCGCTGTCGTGGGATGCCAGCTGCAGTGAGAGCTACATTGGAGTGTGTATGCTGTTCAACTACAGGTTGAGTATTGTTACTATTGTTTCTGTTCTGTGGCTCACTTATCTCATTCGACCCATGTACCAAGTCAAATGCGTGGGAGTTGTAATGCGATCCCGACGCGGTGGGCTATTAGAGGTCCCCTGGTTATTTCTTTGGCTTGTTTCGTTCATTTTTCTTTTTTTTCATTTTATCCCTACAGGCAGGTGCGTTACTTCTAGGCCATTTCTAACATGAAAATCAGACGCCTACCTTCCTGCTGCCTGGTTGCCAGTTTAGATTGAAGGATTTTTTACGCTATTGTTTGGTCCGCGGGTGGAATTTTGTTTCCCACCTACCCAATATATCTATTGGGCCTTCCTCTATCCGTCACCTATGGACGCGCCCTCTAGGGATGCAATACACCCCGAGGGTTATTATTATTATAATTATTATTAATTTTATTATTATTATTATTATTATTATTATTATAGCTATTATTATTAAACTTTTTATTTGAAAAATTTTACGGCAGTATTTTTATTTAAATAAATTTCCTTCCAATCGATACATTCTATAATTTCAAATAATTTTGTTTCACTAATTTTCTTTAGAGAGGTTTATAAATTTTTATATCAAATACGTCGGTAAACTTAATTATATATTATTTATGAATAATATTTTTTCGAGAACGTTTTATTCGACGAATTTTTGTTCGATTGATTTTTATTCGAATAATTTTTATTCGAATAATTATTATTCGAATAATTTATATTCGAATAATTATTATTCGAACAATTTTTATTCGATTAATTTTTATTTGAGTAATTTTTATTTGAATAATTTTTATTCGAATAATTTTCTTTTGAATAAATTTCATTACAGAAAATTTTATAGAATACTATTTATCAGAATAATTTTCATTCGAACAAACTCTTTGTTTGTATTTTGCTTTAATAAAATTAAAGAAACATATACCGTTAAATAATTTTGTTTAACTAATTTCCTTTAGACAAGTTTATACATGTTTATAAAATTTTGTATCCACTTCTTTGATAACACTATTAGGATTTTAAATAAAACAACATTTTATTCAACGGATTTTTATTCGATTGACTCTTATTCGAATAATTTATATTCGAATAAGTTTTATTTCAAATACCTTTTATCAAAATAAATTTTATTCGAATAATTTTATTAGAATAAACTCTCAAAATTTTTTTATTTGCTTTAATAATATTAAAAAAATCTCGTTAAAATTGTAAGTATTATATAGGAAAATTTTATTCGAATAAACTGTTGGTTATTTTCTTGATAGCAATAATTAAAAAAAATCTTCTTTAAATAATTTTGTTTCATTAATTTTCTTTAGAGAAATTTATACATATAAATAAAATTGCATTCGATAGCATTATTAAAGCTTTAAATATTATACTAATACATTTTATTCGATTGATTTTTATTCGAATAATTTGTATTCGAATTATATTTATTGGAAAAATTTTTTGTCGAGCATTTTTTTCGAACAGTTTTTATTACAATAATCTCTTGAGATTTTTTTTATATTTGATTTAATAAAATCAAAAAAATTGTTTCATAAAACTTCTATTAAAATAACGTAGTTCTATTCAAATAAGTATTACATATAAAAAATTTTGCTCGTCTCTTTTTTTGTTTTTTTGCATAACTTTCGTTTAAAATAGAGTTTTTCCATTGTATACATACTTTAAATTGAATAGTTCCATTTCAAAAATTATTATTAGAATAATTTTGTTCTTGTAGTGTTTATTGAATAATTCTCTTCGGATCTTTCATTAGATTGATTCTCATTGGATTAACGTTACTGGGAGAATCTCGAAACATTTATGTGAATTCTATCTTAATCATTATGAAGAAAAAATTGTATAAAATTTTCCATCACATATTTTTTATAATTTTCTTTAACTACTGACGTATATGGATTATAAGTTGGGAACAATGGTTACAGCTTTTATGCAGTAACAATTGCAATTATATGTTTCTCATAGATTTTTTTTTTTAATCTGAACGGACTTCCAACACATCCTGTAACTACTTCGAATTATTACATCCTGAAACTTTTTTGCAAAAGAAAAAAACCATTCACTTGCGAGGCACCATTCTAAATCAAATTTATATGTTAAAATTGATACATATATTACCAGAAGTCTCTGCAAAAAAAAAACTCAAATCTGGAAATAAAACTATTTTCCATATAAAAATGAGATATTTGCAGCACACCTCCAACTGTAGAGAATGAAAAAAAGCAAAATGGTTTTTCATAGAGCGCCAACTGGACGCGCCAATAACGCCGAATGTTGTCAAACTAGCAAAACTGTGTGACATATTTTACAGCCACACACACACACACAAGAGATCCACTTACTTAGATTTTAAACATACGACTACATGAGCACTAAAGTAAACCGACAATACTCGCTATTACACACACACACACACACAC
Source organism: Linnaemya tessellans (assembly GCA_951800035.1). Taxonomy (NCBI): domain Eukaryota; kingdom Metazoa; phylum Arthropoda; class Insecta; order Diptera; family Tachinidae; genus Linnaemya; species Linnaemya tessellans. The sequence goes on along the minus strand of OX637534.1, from coordinate 26,495,070 downwards.
ACTGTCGTATGAATGTTCGAAAACTCACCAGCCAACGTAGGAATGGTGAAAACAGGCAGTGAAGAAAAAATATCATAAAACAACTAAATATTCAATAAATAAATGACAAAGGTATACACTGGCAGAAATCATTAAACGCATGATTAAATTGCAACAAAAACTTCGAATATTTTTTTTTTAGTATAAAAAAACGTTTCATAGTTGACGAAGTGTTAATTAGTTAGAGCAAATATTTTTTGCTTATTTATTGCAAAAGCCCAGCAATTTTTCTCCATGTAGAGTGAAACGAAGCGATTTGACAAAAGCCAATTCCTACTATTGCAATTTCTTTCTATTTCCAAGATTTGTTTGCGTATGTATTCATGCATGTAGAAATGTTTATGATATGGAGAATAGTGCCTCATACATTGACTGTCAATTTTCTATTCCAACAAATCCTTTGTGAAAAGAGCACTGCCATTTCATACACCCAGCAATTTATCATCATCTGTAAACTGCCAGCAGACATTCAACATTTAACATTCAACATAAATTCAAACGCCCCCTATTCAATTCAATTAACAGTAAGTGAAATTCTTATTGTACATGCAACGACTGCAACGAATCGTGGAAAGTTGTCATTTAAATGTGAGACACAAAAAGAGTACATGACATATTAATTAGACTAGTTGACAGTGAAAAGAGAACAACAATTTCCCTGCTTTATGCCCATAGGTTGGTTGGGTTGTACTGGCTTAGGTCCTAGTAGGTTTCATTGTGAAAGCTGAAAATGTCGCAAACACCTAGATTCTTTGGGGGGAATCGAAACCACGGCCTGTGTATTGATAGGCTAGCATCGCCTATCAATCAGCCACAGCGGCCCCTCCATTATGTCCATACACTTTTTTATTTTTAATTCGTGGGAAAACGGCTAATAGTTAGTTATGGGAATAGAGTATCTGCACAACGAAATTTTAGGAGTAAAGGATCCCTCATTAAACGCCTCCTGTCTTTAAATCCAAATAAAACAAAGTGCTTGTTGATATCATTAAAAGCTTTTATTCGCTTGAAATACCTATTGCTACCATCGTTCAAATGAAGCGTATCCGATATATTTAATTTTCCATGACTCTAGCGCAAAATTCAGTCTGAATTGGACCGAAGGCGTAGATTATGTTAGCTTTGAGGACCAAAGTGGGTTTGTGACTTAGACGCATCAGAAAATCTCAACGTCAGAAAATCTCTGAAGTAAAAGTTTAGCGGGATCACCTCCACATGAGATACCCTTGCCCTCAAATCGTTTGAGCAGAATATCCAATGGGGCATGAAGAGCGCTCTACTCCTTTTGAAACCGCACGTCGTTATTGTCAAGATCATCTGGACATTCAGGCCAATAGAAGTTCATAGTCATTGGCCAGTAGTGGTCGCCGTTGACAGATATATGTCGTTGCCGAGGTACCACTCCATACACTCGAAAAACTGCTCGAAAAGTGGTCCCATCGAATAGGGTACTTTGAGGCCAGCCGCAGCAGCCATGTGAATAAAATAATATTCCATCTCTAACCGAAACAATTGTACTTCACAAAATAAACAAATTTATTTGGCAAAATTTCAAGCCGTTTTTGCTTTGTTGCATTTTTGAATTTAAGCTCTTAAATGCCCTAGACTTTACATTATGTAATAAATGTAAATGTTTCGTTTTCCACAGACTCAACTTTCGGAAAAGAAACCAATATCCATCGGCATGGCACTCTGTTACATGCCTCATAGCAAAAGTTTCATTTCTAATTGAGATTCTGTGAAAAATCATGAGACACAAACCTTTTGAAAAAACCAACATGCTTACCTTTTTATTAACAATCTTGTGAAAAAGGAACAGATTTCGCAACAATACTTTACATGTACAATTTTGTAAAGTTCTCAGTGAAAATGTTATTGAATACATGCATACACATGTATGTATGTATGTAGGTATGGTAGTAAAAATTGATAATTGCTAAAATTGTAATCAATAAAACAAGACGACGGTGGTAAAAATCTTGCTACAAAATTGTTTGGTGACTTTACGTCCCTGGACAAAAAAAAAATATGTTGTCTAATAGAAACAGCAAAAAATTCAATTAAAAGTTGTTGTTAGCGAAATGCAACATATCAAACATTAAACTTGTTACAGCAGCAGAAACAAATAAATAGCATGAGGGTTTCAAATTTTAATTTCTGTTTCGCTGAATTCAATCACATTTATTTTCACAAGGTCTAAAAATATGCTTTAGTTATATGCAAAAAATTAGCAACTAAAAGTATGCTAAAGTTTTCTTTCTAGGTTATGTAAATTTTTAAAATTTTAGGTGTTTATATTAAATAAATAAAAATGTTGGTTGTACTAAAAATAATGTAATATGTCATTTAAACGAGGTCTGCTCAAAAAATTAGCTGAATTTTTATATTTCATTAGTGTTTGGCAAAATTTTTTAACAGTTTCAGTTATTCAGCATGTCTACTTTGTAACGTAGTTTATTTTTCCAGTTGAGGTATGACTCAGTCGCTCCAGGTTCGTATCAAAGGTCTACTTCCTTTGACAATAAAAACACGAATATTTTAGGTGATGTATATATTCGGGAACAAAATGTTTATTGAAACGAAACTAAAACTACTTAGATTATCTTAAGCTAGTGGGTTAGATTTCAGTTATCGGCCCTGCGCTGATTCCTCTGCGACACCGCTGTGGTACTTAGGCTGATAATACTCGCCTTTGGTTCGGGCTACTAATGAAGTAAGACAGGTAATATTAGGTTGTATTCGGGTTAGAAATTATCAACTACGAACTACGAACTCAAGAGTATTCGGACGCTCGAGCTTGGCGACAGATTAGTACGATCACAAGAGTATTCGGAGGCTTGTAATCGGCAACACTACGAACTCAAGAGTATTCGGAGGCTTGAGCTCGGCTACGGATTAGTACGACTACAAGAATATTCGGAGGCTTCTAATCGGCAACACTACGAACTCAAGAGTATTCGGAGGCTTGAGCTCGGCTACGGATTAGTACGACTACAAGAATATTCGGAGGCTTCTAATCGGCAAAACTACGAACTCAAGAGTATTCGGAGGCTTGAGCTCGGCTACGGATTAGTACGACTACAAGAGTATTCGCAGGCTTGTAATCGGCAAAACTACGAACTATGAACTAATTTGGTTAAATATTAAAGGTCTCGGACGACAATTCAAGAATATTCTTCTTGTAATTATCGTTCGTACGATATCGTTAATTGTTCCCCGATTTGTGTGCAAACCTTGTCTACTTATCTTTGGTATTATGGTGGGTCAGAGTTCCTTTAAGACATCTCTGTACCCAACTCTAAATCTCTATTTTGGCAAAGTAATTGCGCGAAGAGCCGCAGGATAGACGTTTCACCTCTGCAAGATCTGAGAACATCTCATCTTCTTATGGGCTTAAAGAATAAAAATTGTTCAATATTTACACTATATTTGCATATAATATCGTACGTCAACGCCCTCTAAAGGGGCCGGGGTCCAAAAATAGACTATATCTTGTTTTCCACAGACGAACGTATGGGCATTGCCAGATCGTCTCAGACTTCATCACTATGGGGTCCAATTCTTTTTGGAGGGTATCAAAACTGTATTTTGTCGAGGTGTCTCTGGCAAGGGCCGTGGGGGAGACATTTCACCTTTGCCATAAAACTTCCAAAATATATATTTTCAAATTAATTAAATGTAAAATTTAATTAAAAATTTTTATGTCAAAGAAGTTCCTACGCGTTAAACTTGGAGCCATAAAATCAAAAAAATTAATTTTTGGACCCCTCCCCTTTAGTAGGCGTTATTATGTCCATAAATAGTGTAAAAATTGATTTACTTAAGCCTACATTCCTTAAAAATAACATATTTAAGTTTTAATGATGAAGCTGAGACGTAACCTGGTACTACTCTGCCCTACCCCCTGCTCCCCCTTTGCCCCCTAAATGACCCTGTAAAAAAAATTGTTTTTAAATTTTGTATTTAATTATTCCGAACATTTATTTTTTAAGTTTTATGGCAAATGTGAAATGTCTCCCCCGCGGCCCTTGCCAGAGAGACCCCTACAAAATACAGTTTTAATGCCCTCTAAAAAGAATTGAACCCCATAAGGAATATATATATTCTTGATCAGTGATGAAGTCTAAGACGATCTAGCAATGCCCATACGTTCGTTTGTGGAAAGCATGATATAGTCTATTTGTGGACCCCTCCCCCTTTAGTAGGCGTTGACGTACTATATTATATGCAAAAATTGTGTAAATATTGAACAATTTGTATTCCTTAAGCCTATAAGAAGCTGAGATGTTCTCTGATCTTGCAGAGGTGAAACTTCTCCCTCACGGCCGGACCTTCCCGGTATGACTCTGTCAAAAGAGAGATTTAAAATTGGGTACAAAGATGTCTTAAACGAACTCTGCCCGACCATGTTACACATTTTAAATTTACTTACTAAATATTTGGAGGATATTTTAGATTCGACCCGGTCGAATATAACGTTTTTACTTGTTTAATTATAAAATGTGGGTATTCACTTTCACACAAAATTATGGTTCTGAGATATTTAGACCACATTTTGTTTACTTTCGAACAAGTTTCAATGGCGAATTCGCAGAAGTATAAATAATGTTGTTGCAGAAAATGACAAAATGTGAATGAATAATTGTCCACTTTAAGAATAAACTTTTGGAAAAAGCTGTCTGTTTTCTCTAACTGAATTTTATTCTTTCTCAACAATTTCTTCACAATTTATGAAACATGTACTTCATGTTGCATCAATTCAGTAAACTTGCAGTTAAATATATTCGGTCATACACTATGGTTGCATATAACTGTCTTTAACATGTTAAAATAGTTTTCAACACTAAAAATTCTATTCAGGACAAAAAAGAAGAAAAAAGAAGAGAAGAAAACATAATAGAACATGTGAAATATCTTATATTCTTAGCTGACTTGTATAGAAAGTTATTCAATGTGCGCTGTCAATTTAGATATTTTTGTTGAAAAATTTTCAAACAAAATTGTAAGTAAAACTGACAGTTACATTTTCAAATTGTATGATTAAGTTAACGAAAGTTAAAAAATCTGAAGTAAAAAAAGAAACTTCTTTGTAGTATAAAGTGTGTTGTGAGAAAAAAGCGAGTAGTTTCAGTGTAATAAGTTGTTAAGCAATTTTTATGAAAAAAGTTTTAAAATTATTTTTAAATAGCGTTTTGTATTAATATTAAAGATTTTACACACTTTTATAAATATTTGCTGTTCACCTTTAATTGTAACTAAAATTATAAAAATTTAGTGATATTCTGAAATAATGGACTGCAGTATCAAGTGCCAGCCAATCAAAATGTTTATAAAACGTACCCAAGAATGGCATAAATTTCTAATTTATATTAAATATTAATTTCAGGAAAGTTTATACAAATATTTCCAATTTAGTAGCAAATAAATTGCTGGCAACTAATCATGTGTATCCCATAATAACAAAATTGGTTATCTCAAAAACATGCAGAAATATCCCAAAACAATTCCTTTATTCTGTAAGTATTTGTCAACTTCACGTCAAGGCAATAACAAAAAGAAGTATGAACGTAATGTCCAACCGGGCCGAATCTTAAATACCCTCTAAATACTCAGTAAAAAAATTAAAAATGTTTAACCTGCTGGATCAGAGTTACTTTACGAAATTTCTGTGCCCAATTTTAAAACTCAATTTTGACAGGGTCACTTCGGAATGGGCAACGGAGGAGAACTCTCATCTTTGTCGTAAAAACTTAAAAAGTAAATTTGTTGGGGTAATTAAGTGTAAAATTTTATTTTTTGGACAGGGTCATTTAAAGGGCAAAGAGTTGGAGTAGAGCAGAGGAGCTTTAGGTAACGTCTCAGCTTCGTCATAAAAGATTAAAAGTTTTATTTTTAAGGAATATGGGCTGCTACACTATTTTTCCATATAATAATGCCCACTAAAGGGGCGAGGTCTAAAATTTAATTATTCTGACTCCAACGCTTGGGACCTTTTTTAATATAAAAATATATAAACTGCTTAACAAAATTACAAAAAAACAAGTAAAAACGTTATATTCGACCGGGTCGAATCTTAAATACCCTCCAAATATTTAGTAAGTGAATTTAAAATGTTTAACTTGGTGGCACAGAGTTCCTTTATATAATATCGTACGTCAACGCCCAAAAGGGGGCGGGGTTCAAAAATAGACAATATCATATTTTCCACAGACGAACGTATGGGCATTGCTAGACCGTCTTAAACTTCATCACTGATCAAGAATATACATATTTACTTTATAGGGTCAAATTCTCTTCGGAGGGTATAAAAACTGTATTTTGGCAGGGTCGCTCTGGCAAGGGCTGTGAGGGAAACATTTCACCTTTGTCATAAAACTCTAAAAATGAATTCTTGGGATAATTATGTACAAAATAAAATTTTATATATTTTTTTATACAGTCATTTACGGGACAAAGGGGGTAGGGCAAAAACAGGGAGTCATAAAATTCTAAAAATAAATGCTTGGGATGATTATATACAAAATTAAAATTACTTTTTTTTGGTAGGGTCATTTAGGGGGCAAAGGGGGAGGAGGGGTAGGGCAGAAACAGGCAGTCATAAAACTCTAAAGATAAATGCTTGGTAAAAAATGTTATTTTTAAGGAATGTAGGCTTAAGTAAACCAATTTGTTAAATGTTTATGCTATTTTTGCCTGTAATAACGGCCACTAAAGTGGGCGGGGTCCAAAAAAAAAATTTTTTTTATTTTATGGCTCCAAGTTTAAGGCGTTGGACCGTATTTGACATAAAAATATATCATTTGGTTAACAAAATAACCAAAAAAATTTAAAAATTATGTTGTTTTTTCTGGGTTGGTTTAGTTCTTCTTAGGGGAACTTTTTTCCCTCTTGCCCGATTTAGCCCATCATCGAACTTAACCTGCTCTAAGCTTTAAATATATTTATGCCAAATTTCAAGAGTCTAGCTCTTTTCGTTTGGACTGAATCGTGATTTCCACAGACGGACGGACGGACATGCTCAGTTCGTCTTAGATTTCATAACTGATCAAGAATATATATACTTTATGGGGTCTGAGATGGATATTTCGATGCGTTACAAAGGGAATGACAAAGTCAATATACCCTCCAAATTCTTTTTTGGAGGGTATAAAAACTTTAAAAATTATTTTGTTATTTAGAAGTTGTTGTATTCTTTTATTTTTTTATCTCGGACCAGCACTCAGGGGATGACACCCGCATATGCAGTGCATTGCGCCGGAAGTAAAAAGGTGGGGATAGTTCTGAGGGGATAGTAAGGAGGGCATAGTACTTCGCCGGCTAACTTTTGCTACAGGGGCGACGAAGGTGGGTGTGGTTACTCTGCTTTTTAGTATATGATAGTATCAGTCGCTGCCAATTATGTTCAGTGACCAGTGACTTTGCCTTCATCATTGAAACAGGCTGGCAACAACTAACAAAACCACGCACTAATGCTGATCAGAAGAATTCAACACAATATATCATGGCTCAGCGCGGGGTTGAACTCCGGACCCTCCGCTTCATAGTCCCGTGTTCTTCTACTTCAGCCAACAGCGCCCATTTCTTCTCAGGTGAACTTTTTTCCTTCTGGCCCAAGTCAGGCCATTACGAACTTGCAATATCCTTCAAAATTTATCCATACTTTCATAGTTCTGGCTCTCTTCGTTTGAACTGGATTGTGACTTCCACAGGCGGCTGGATAGTCTTAGATTTATTTACTTAATATTTAGTGTCTTTACGAGAGCAGGTCAAATATGTCGCAATCGGAATGAATGAAGTGTGAGTGATTATTGAAAATCCAATGCATCCACAAAAAGAGTGACTACTTGATGGAGCTTTGGGCTGACCGTCATAACGCCGTACTTCGACAAGCAGTTAAGGTTAATGGTGATGATAACAGATTTCTTACGGACAGAAATTATCTCATGCCATTGCGATGCCAATTGGCCGCCACGATCATGAAATTTGACACCGTTAGCCTTCTTTCTTTGGGACTAAAAGCAAAAGTGTACGTCCATAAGCCAAGAAGAGTTCAAGAGTAAGAGAATGAAATAATTAATACAATAAAATTATTTCTCAGAGTCATTGAAAATATGGACCATAGAATAGAAACCATGATTAGAATTCGGGCGATATATATTTTCACACCTAATTGTCATATAATCCTTTTGTCATAATAAAAAATATTAAGTCAATTCTCTGAAAACATTTTGTTTCATTTGCAAATTGACATCGTGCGATTTGAAATATTGCTGTGAGACCAGAATATAAAATATTTAGTACAGATCTAATTTATCACTATTTTAAATTGATTACAGCCATAGTATTCAATTGGAGTTTCCCAAAACTGGTTTTTTATTTTTGTGTAAATTTGAGACATTTAAAAAGCCACAAACCTATTCACATCAATTCTGCAAAAATTTAAACCATTAAATACTCGTATGACCACAATAAATACACGTTTACTTGTGCGGTGAAAATTATGTGTTGCGCATGTATTTGTTTTCACTTGATGTCCAAATTCGTAACCAAATTAAATTCAAACAAACACAGTATGAATTTCAAATTATTAATTTCATAGTCTGCAGCAACACCCGTATCGTCAAGTGTATTTGCGCTGATGCTTAATTGTATAGAATAACATAGATGCGAGTACGGGTATGTACTTACATGCATGTGTGTACACACATACATACCACCGGCTTAGAAAGTAAACCTGCTAAGTATTTTTTGATGCCGCCCCAAAGAGGGTAAAGCTGCTAAATGCAATTAATTAAAGCTTTAGTACTTCTGATTTGTCTTCCGTACTCAATATTTAACAAATGCGACAGACACGTGGTGACAATAAATTGAAACATAATTTTATTGCCATCAATAAGTATGAGAACCAGTCGGAGCAATAGCAAAGAGATTGTTCGATGAAATAGTTATCGCTAGTCTATGAAGCCGAGGATCGTGAAATCTATAATCTATACAAGGTGGGGCTAAACTCCACTAGGAGGCCTGAATATCTAGTAACCTTTTCGTTTATATATTCTTATACCCTCCAAAAAAGAAATTGGAGGGTGTATCACTTTGTCATTCCCTTTGTAACGCAGCGAAATATACATCTGAGACCTCATAAAGTATATATTATATATTATTGATCAGCGACGAAATCTAAGACAATCTGAGCATGTCCGTCCGTCCATCCGTATGTGGAGATCACGATTCAGTCCAAACGAAAAGAGCTAGACTCTTGAAATTAGGAATAAATATATCCTGAAGGATAGCACAGGTCAAGTTCGTAAATGGGCTGAATCGGGCCAGAGGGAAAAAAGTTCCCCTAAGACGAACTAAACCAACCTCTTCAAAACAACACAATTTTTAACGTTTTTTTCGTAATTTTGTTATGCAAATGATATATTTTTATGTCAAAGAAGGTCTAACGCGTTAACTTGGAGCCATCAAATAAAACAAATTAATTTTTGAACCCCGCCCCCTTTAGTGGACGTTATGATATGCAAAAATAGTGTGAGAACTTAACAAATTGTTTTGCTTAAAAAGCTTTAATGATGAAGCTGAGACGTAACCTGGTACTCCTCTGGCCTAAACCCTCCTCCCCCTTTGCCACTTCCAAAAAATATATTAAATAAATTTTACATTTAATTATTCCAAACATTTATTTTTAGAGTTTCATGGCAAAGGTGAAATGTCTCCCCCACGACCCCTACCAGAGAGACCATGACAAAATACAGTTTTAATACCCTCAAAAGAGAATTGGACCCCATAAAGTGTACCTTATATATTCTTGATCAGTGATGAAGCCTAAGACGATCTAGCATTGCCTACGTTCGTATGTGGAAAACATGATATAGTCTATTTTAAGACCCCGCCCCTTTTAGTGGGCGTTGACATACGATATTATATGCAAAAATAGTGTAAATATTGAACAATTTTTATTCACGGCCGGACCTTCCCGGAATGACTCTGTCAAAATAGAGATTTAGAATTGGGTACAGAAATGTCTTAAAAGAACTCTGTCCAACCAAGTTAACCATTTTAAATTTACTTACTAAATATTTGGAGGGTATTTAAGATTCGACCCGGTCGAATATAACGTTTTTATTTGTTTATTTTACTTTTCTTCAGATGATCTTAAACTACTTTAATATACTAATATCCTTTTTTTTTTAATGGATTCCATTACGACGATTTTGAAGCATAAAATAATTAATTCTTCCTGAAGCATAAAATATGTTTAATTAACAATGAAACAAAAATTCGTTTTAGCTCGTTATATTTATGTGGCAAAACTGAGTTTAAATGTTCCAGCTCTGGAGTCGCATTTTGAATTCTGTTGATTTCCAATAGTTATTTATTTTGGATTATTTCCTATACATGAATCTAAGACCGAAAACTCGAGCTTTCGTGGGAACTTTAGAAAATCGATTTGGCGTACGGAATTTACATGTACTTTATAAGGCAACTACACACAGAATGACAACCCTATACATTCTGTTTCGCCATTTTTGAAGGTGACGTTTATAAAAACAAACGAACTGCTGTATTGGATTAAGTTCTTAAAGGTTTTTGTAAACTTTGTAAAATTTGCTTAAAGCTATTTAGCAGATTTACGCTCTAGGGCAACACAATTACGTATATACCAGTATGTATGTATGTGTTCGTATGAAAACAATATGTAAATAGTTACAATTAAAGGCCAAAAGGCATTTAATTAATGCAATACACCACACAAAATATGTGATGACTTCAAGAAATTACAACGGCAACTCGACATAAACACACACACGTACACAGCAGCCACACTTAAAGCAACAAATTAAACAAATGCTACTACTGTTATTGCATTTGTTGCTATAACTGTTGTTGACTTATGATGCATTGTCCAATCAATATGCAATATGAATGAAAACCACTTATAATAAAAGCCATAAATTATTTGCTAAACGCAACATACACACACACAGCCACATATAGGCATCGGATATTTATACCCTAAAAATAAGAAGTAAAAGTTATATATTCGGTTGTGCCGAATCTTATATACCCTTCACAGATGTAATTCTTCTTTCTTTCTTGCTAAAACAGGAAGTATGTTTCATTAAAAGATCTAACATAGTTTTACTTGGCAAAAAAAATTTAAATTTTTAAACTTTTTGGTCACTTTCACGTACCATAAAATATTTTATTTGTTCAACCCTGGAGTCGAAATTTTGATTTTTTTATATTTTAATACCAATTTTGTTCTTCTTGAATTACAAGATAGTTTTAATTAGCAAAAACAACAACGTCAATTGCCTATTTGGTTACTTTTATATATTTCAATTTCCCAACCCTGCAAAAGAAATTTAAATTTTTTTACCAATGCAACTCTTAATGAGGCATGAAATAGTTTTATTTAAGAAAAACTTAATATTTGTAACCATTTTGGTGACTTTCAAGTACCACAAAAATTGCAGTTATCCAACTCTGGAATCTAAATTTTAATTTTTTTTTTAATTTTTGATACCAATTATGTTTTTCCTGAACTAAAAAATAGTTTTAATTAGTAAAAAACCGACGCTAGTTGCCTTTTTGGTTACTTTTATGTATAAAAAAAATTTCAATATCCCATCCCTGGAAGCGAAATTAAATTTTTTTTTTACCAATCCTAGTCTTCATTAGGTATAAAGTCTTTTTATTTAAGAAAAACTTAAAATTTGCAACCATTTTGGTCACTTTAATGTTCTACAATATATTGCATGTACCAAGAAAACTTTAGACTTCCCAACCCTGAAAGTGAAATTTTAATTTTGTTTTGTTTTATTTTTAACCAATGCAACTCTTCATGAGGAATAAAGTAGTATTATTTAAGAAAAATTTATAATTTTCAACCATTTTGGTCACCTTCATGAACTATAAAATATTGCACTTGTCCATCCTTGGATACGAAATTTCATTTTTAATTTTTGAATTTTTGATACCAATTTTGTCCTTCCTATTTTATAAGACATGCTTAGTTAGCAAAAAAACAACATCAGTTGCCTGTTTGATTACTTTCACTTATAAAATAATTGCAATTTCCCACCCCTGGAAGCAAAATTTAAATTAAAAATTTTTTTTTTCGCCAATGCAAATCTTCATGACGTATAAATGGGTTTTGTAAAAGAAAAACTTAAAATTTTTAACAATTTTAGTTACTACATGTACTATAAAATACGGAATGGGCTGAAAAAAAAAATTTTAATTTTCCATCCCTGGAAAAAAGAATTTTATTTTTTTAGTTTTTAATAGACTTTGAGGCTGCCCACAGCAAGAAATAAATTTAATTTACAAACAATTTATTTTTGGTATAAATTTTGCGTCGAGAAATAGGTGTTAGCTTCCCAACTCTGGAACCATACTTCGGATCCTTCTGAATTTCAATAGCACTCCATTTCCAATCCAACAGTCCAAGAACGAAGTCTCTAGCTCTTCTGGGGGCTTGGGAAACCCGATTTCACGTACAGACGGACGAACAGACGGACATCGTTCAATCGTCATCGCTATTCATAAGGATCCAATATATATATATACTTTATGGAGTCCCATGTGCATATCGAAGAAATTACACACGAAATGATAAACCTATGCATATATACCCTTTCACTTTTTTGTGAAGGGTATAAAAATTGGGAAGGCATATTAATATTGTCATTCCGTGTGTAATGCAGCAAAACATCGCTTTATGCAAATATATATATACATATATATATACTTATATATATATATATATATATATATATATATATATATATATATATATATGTATATATATATATATATATATATATGTATATATTTTTTTTTTCTTATCAGTGATGAAATCTAAGACGATGTAGCTACGGCCATCCTTCCACCCGTCTATGGAAATCGCGATACAGTACAAACAAAACAAAGAAGATGCTGGAAATTCGGTGTCCATAAATTTTAAAGGATAAGATAAATCAAGCTCGCGAACGGGCTATATCGGATCAGGGGAAAAGCTCCCCTAACAAGAACCAAATCAACCTCTAAAAATCCCCATAATTTTAGAAATATTGTTAAGCAAATTATACATATATATATTTTTACGCCAAAGAAGCGACTGACACTATCATGTACTAAAAGCAGAGTAACAGCACCCACCTCCGTCGGCCCTGTAGCAAAAATTTGCCGGCGAAGTAAAAGGTTGAAATAGGTACAAAAAAACTGTCTATCTTCTCATCTTTCCTAATCTGTCCCCTCAATACTATCCCCTCGTTTCCAGTTACGGCTCAATGCATTGCATATATAGGGGTCATCTCCTGAGTGCTGGTCTAAGATTAAAAAAATGCATTAAAATTTCAGCCAAAAAACAGGAAAAATTCATTTTGGACCCACCTCCCTTAGTGAGCGTTAATTATATTCCCTAAACCTACATTCCTTAAAAATTAAAATTGTATGCTTTTACGGCAAATGTAACATGTTCTCTGATCTTCCCCTGCCCCACGCCCTCCACCCACCTTTGCCCCCTAAATGACGCTATAAAAAAAATGAACACTTAATTATCCCAAAAATTTACTTTTTACATTTTTTCGACAAAGAAGAGATGTCTCCCCTACAGCCCTTCCCGGAGTGACTCTGTCGAAATAGAATTGGAAACAGAAATTAATTAAAGGAAATTTATTTATCTCCGTCCCTTTTACTACGAGTAATTTTATGCTGATGGAAATGTGCTACTATCAACTCATTGGAAACGAACGTATTAAAATAAATTAGTTTCGTTGTCTGCTCAAAAAAATTTAAGAGAATTGGAGGGTATATTCACTTCGTTATTCCTTTTGTAATATCCTTCTGATACCCCCTAAAGTATATAAATATATTCTTCACCACTGATGAAATCAAAGACCATCTGGGCATGTCCGTTCGTCCGTCTGTGGAGATCACGATTCAGTCCAAACGAAAAGAGCCCGACTCTTGAAATTTGGTATAAATATATCTTGAAAGATAGCACAGGTCACGTTCGTAAAAGGGCTGAATGGGGCCAGAGGGAAAAAAGTTCCCCTAAGAAAAACTAAACCAACTTCTAAAAACAAAAATAATTTTTAAAGATTTTTTGCAATTTTGTTAAGCAAATTATATATTTTTATGTCAAAGAAGATCCTACGCGTTAAATTTGGAGCCAAAAAATCAAAAAAATTAATTATATGCAAAAATTGTGTAAAAATTTAACAAATTGCTTTACTTAAGCCTACATTCCATAAAAATAAAATTTTTTAGCTTTAATGATGAAGCTGAGACGTAACCTGGTACTCCTCTGCCCTAAACCCTCCTCCCCTTTGCCCCTATAAAAAAAATATATTAAATAAATTTTACCAGTCGAAATGCTCGAAGGAGTCATCGAAATTTTTTTTCTTTTACCTTGGCCGCTCAGATCATTCCAATACACCCCTATGGGCAGTGTTCTTTGTACAGCTTTTCTTTTTCCCTTTTAAAAGTGGTACATATCATATGAACTTGAGAGTGTGTTGGTAATTTTTGCCAACACCCAGTTCCTGACAAAATTAAATACAGCAACATTTAGTTTCCTCCCACATACTAATTATCTGGGAAACTTTAATGTGTTAATTTGTTAAGCTTTGATTCTTTCCTTTTGCAATTGATTTATCATTTATAATAGTTCCTTTTGCAACATGTCAATTTGGCTGTCAGACTGCATGCAGCAAGAGCAGAATTTTGCAACAAAATGTAATATAATTGCTTGTAACACCAGTTACAATCTAGTTCCAAATCTTAACGTACGTTACAAATTTTCCATTTTATTTCATTCAATTCGTGAAAACTTTACTTGATAAATTTATATCACTTTTTGCACTCAATCTCCAAAAAAAACACAAACACACACACAAATAAAATAAAACTGACATCAATGATAATCTCGATAAATGTTTGGCAATAACTTAAATACAATGCGATGATTGAACACAAAAGATGATGCGGATAGATGAAGAGGAGGAGCAGGAAGAGATGGTGGTAGACAGACGAAAAGCGTTTGCGAAAATACAGATGGATATTTCTTTTAAATCACATTAATTCATGTTCATCTTTTTATACCCTCCAGAAAAGAATTGGGGGTATATTCACTTTGTCATTCCGTGTGTAACGCAGCATAATATCCCTCTAGAAGCCCATAAAGTATATATACATATTCTTGATCAGTGATAAAATCTAAGACGATCTAGCCAAGTCTGTCTCTCTGTCCATCTGTGAATATCACGATTTAGCCCAAACGAAATAAGCCAGACCCTTGAAAGTTGATGCAGATAAATTTTGAAGGATAGCACATGGCGAATTCGTAAATGGACTGAATCTGGCCAGAGGGAAAAAAGTTCCCCCAAAAAGAACTAAACTAACGTCTAAAACACAACATAATTTTTAAAAATTTTTGTTTTGTAATTTTGTTAAGCGTTGAACGTTGAACTTGGAGCCAGAAAAAGAGAAAAATCCAATTTTGGACCCGGTCACCTTTAGTGGGCGTTGGCGTTGGTTGAAGGTAAGATGATCTCTGACCTTTCCCTCCCCTACACTTCCACTCATCTCTCGGTTTTCTGCACTGAATTACCTCAAAAATTGACTTTTTAAGTTTTTACGAGTCACGCTGTCAAATCAAGATAAAAAATATCAACTTCAACAAGTAAACGTGCTATATTCGGCTGTGCCGAATCTTAAATACCCTTCACAGATGTAATTCTTCTTTCTTTCTGGCTAAAACAGAAAGTAGGTTTAATTAAAAGATGTAACATAGTTTTACTTGACAAAAAAAAATTCAATTTTTAAACTTTTTGGTCACTATAATTTCAACATCAGTTTTATTCAACTTACACAGCAGCTTTTTCACAATAAAATTTGTGTAAATAGGAACTGTTATCACATTCAACTAAGCCACCTAATAAGTGGTGACAAACACAATACACATGAGCACTGATGATGAAAGGGTTGCGTCTTTCGAAAACAGCTGTTCGGCTCTGCTGTGTAAGTTGAATAACAAAAACTGATGTTGACATGCCTTTGTGCCTTGGAATATTTATCTTGTCTTTCTGAGATTTAAATTAAAAATTTCGAGCAATTAGCCTATAGAATCTTAATTCAATTTAATATAAAATAGTTTAGTTAGCAAAAAAAAACAACGTCAATTGCCTTTTTGGTTACTTTTATGTATAAAAAAATTTCAATTTCCCAACCCTGAGAAATTTTAATTTTTAAAATTTTTTTTATCAATGCAAATCTTCATGAGGTATAAGGTAGTTTTGTTAAAGGAAAACTAAAATTTTGTAACCAGTTTGGTTATTACATGTACTACAAAATATTGCATTTACCAAAAAAAACTTTAATTTTCCCAACCCTGAAATCGATATTTACATTTTTTTTTTTTTTTTATCAGTGCCACGCTTCATGAGGTATAAAGTAATTTTTTTTAAGAAAAATTTCGAATTTTTAACCATTTTGGTCGCTTTCATGTGCTATTAAATATTGCACTTGTCCATCCCTGGGTTCGAACTTTTATTTTTTATTTTTGAATTTCTGATACCAATTTTGTTCTTAATAAATTATAAGACAGTTTTAGTTAGCAAAAAAACAACAACAACATCAGATGTCTGTTTGATTGCTTTCACGTATACAAAAATGCAATTTCCCACCCCTGGAAGCAAAATTTGACGTATAAAGAGGTTTTGTTAAAGAAAAACTTAAATTGTTTAACAATTTTAGTTACTACATGTACTACAAAATACGAACGGGCCGAAAAAAAATGTTTAATTTCCCATCCCTGGAAAAAAATTTTATTTTTTTAGTTTTTAATAGACCATTGAGGCTTCCCAAAGCACGAAATAGGTTTAATTTACAAACATTAAAAAAAATAATTGATTTTTGGTATAAATTTTTCGTCGAGAAATAGGTGTAAGCTTCCCAGCTCTGGAACCATACTTCGGATCTTTCTGAATTTCAAAAGCACTCTATTTAAGTTCATTTCCAACGGTCCAAGAACGAAGTCTCTAGCTCTTCTGAGGGCTTGGGAAAACCAATTTCACGTACAGACGGACATCGCTCAATCGTCATCGCTATTCATAAGGATTGAGAATATATATACTTTATGGGGTCCCATGTGAATATCGAAGAAATTACACCCGGAATGACAAACCTATATATACCCTATCACTTTTTTGTGAAGGGTATAAAAATAACGTAAATTGCTTTTATGCTGGTGGAAAGGAGACAGCCAAACGAGTTGGGAGTGCTGCTCCCAACTCATTGAAAATGACCGCGTTAAAATACATTTTTAACTTTCCGCTAAGAAAATTTAAAATTTTCAAAAAGGGAGAAGTTACTTGTTTTACACAGTTATGAAAAAATTGAGTTTTCACTAAATCTCGACGTTTTGTTTCTACGAAGCTTTCCTGGCTATTCTTGAGAACCCGCCACTATGTCTGTATGTATGTGTGTGTGTGTGTTTGTGTGTGTGCGTAAGTAAGTGACCCGCTGAACCGAAGTCAACCAAACTAGTAGCGTTTCAAAGAGTTCGTTTAAACTTAGGTTCTGTGAATTGGAACTGATTCGGACCATTTTCGGATGTATCAAAAATAGGTAAAAAAAAATTTTTCCCAAAAGTGTTTTTTCTTTTTAGAATAACCTTTAAACTGCTTTTTCTTTCGATTACAAAAACTAATCAACTCTTGGCAGTCAAAAATCAAGTCGATCGGTTGATGCGTCTGTGAGATTTCGTGAACGAAAAAAGTGATTTTTTTAAGAAAACTCTGAAATTATATATCTGATCAACTAGTGCTCAAACGACGATAGCCATGTTTCAAAGGCTACTTTCAAGCCTCGATTTTCTGTGAATTGGAACCGGTTCGGAGCAGTAGATTTCGAGATACGATTATATGCAAAATAAACTTAAAAAGTTGTTTCGGAAGTTGTTTTGTTTTTAGATTATTTTTAAAGCGACTTTTCCGATCGATTTCAAAAACTATTCAGCTCTTGATGATTAAAAACCATGACGAGCGCTATTAACCGGGCTAAAATCGGTTCGTAAGATATCGTGAACAAAAGATTCGAAAAAAGTGAATTCTTTAAAACATTCCGAAATTATATATGTGATCAATTAGTGTTCTCGATTATTTATAGGTATCGAAGAACAACATCCATCACCGCTTTACACGCGGGAATCGGCTGGTCCACTCGAAAGTGACAGCAGTTTAAAATTAAAATAATACCATTTTTTGCGGGAAGTTGTAGGGGCGGCCTTTGAGGTTAAGCAGTTTCCATATTTTTTCTTTGTTTATTTAGTTAAGCCAAATACCACAAAAATTTAAATTTTAATAAGAATAAAAATGGAATTTTTATTTACCAAATATTTGAAGGGTATTTAGGATTCGACCTGGTCGAATATAACGTTTTTACTTGTTTCTCTCTGTCTCTCCTGGCATGCCGGCGAGTTTTTCTTTTCAGTTTTTTTTTTTTTTTTTTTTTTTTTGCTTCTTCTATCTATCGTTATATGTCTGATGGTGGTAATTTGAAATATAATTGAGTTTGATTTGATATCTTTTCAAATGTTATGTGAAAGAGTGTTAAATAAATCATTTGACAGCTGTGATTTTTTTAATGCTTGTCCCTTCTTCTTTTTCTGCTTTTTCTGTTTGAGCTATTGGGAAAGATGCAAAGATTTTATATTGATGAGATTTACGGCTAAAGAACAACTTTAAATGCACATAAAAAGTTTGCAGTTCATAACACTTGCAACGAAAAGTGCTGTAGTAGTTTTATTAGACATTAAGTAGGTTGATTTCTTTATTGTCGTTTGTCATAATTTAAGCAGCTACGAGTAGTAAATGCCTCCAATTTCACAGTCGCTCATTTAAAATTGGTCGCTTAAATTTATCCAAATTTAACAAACTTGTGCGAATTTAACCCCAATTCTCCACAATTATTCTGAATGCTCTAAAACTCAAGTACAAACTACTCTTGATATGCTTGAATGGTAGCAAAAGCGGTATAAATTGCAGGAAAAAAATTTGCATAAGACTTAACTGATTTAAAGCACATTTTCAAATCCACTATTACATTGTTGACTATTTGTGTGAAGCAGCATTATTTTCCAAACCATTGGTAAATAACATTTCAATTGTTGCAGTTGTTTTCACTGGCTCGTGCAGTCATCAGCCGCAGAACATACTTGAAATGTACAAATCGACAAAAAAACAACAGAATCCTACATAAAGAACAACAATTTGGGGCAACATTGTTCATTCATTGTACGCTTGAAATTCTCAAAAATCAAAAAACGTAAATGTTGTACTTGAAAATGCATTAAAATGAAGTGCAGGAATTCATAACGATTTCATTTTTCCTTTCCTTTTTTTTTTTGTCGTGCTTAGTTTAAATGTGCATACAAAATATTAAAATAAAAACTATTGTGTTTATGAAAAATATCAAAGTGGGAGGGGGATTTATAATAATGGGTGCGTTATAATTTCGGATAAGTTTATAAGCGTTTAGTCAAAAAATAATTTTCACAATATATTTTGCAAATATCTCGTTAGAGAATAAACGATCAGTGGTCTGGTTGTGCCTATAAAAGAATTGCCAATTTAGTGATTAACATTCTTGTTAATAATTTAAACACAGGGTGGGCAATTTTGAGGTTAGGAAGTAAATGGGATGTGAAATGATGAATTGTCAACAGTAGAGCTGTCATCCTTTGACAGTTTTTTGTAGTAAAGAGCTGGAAAATTTTAAGCATGGACCGCTACACTCTTGAACAAAAAATTTTAATTGTGAAAATTCTACTATCAACATTGGGAAAATTTTACTGTACCACTTCGTAAAATTCCAGCAGATTTTCCTCGTAATCACACCCCTTCTTAGACTACTGTGCGTAATTTAATCGCTAAATTCGTGGGCCACGGTAGTGTTGCTGACAATACCCCAAAACTATACGCTCGTAGTGGCCGTAGTGATGCAAACACAGCTGCTCTCCAGCAAAATGTTGCGAATGAGTCTGGAACATGAAGTCGTCGACGTTGGCAACAATTGGGCATCACCAGAGACACTTTTGCGCAACTTTTTGCATAAAGATATTCATCATCACTCTTAAAAAAATCAAGGCGTTCAAGAATTAAAGACGGCTGACCATTGTTTGTGTCAACCGTTTGAAAAACTGAACGAAAACAACAAAATTATCTTCAGTGATAAGGCCCATTTGCCCAATTGTCGGATATGGGCCACGAAACCTATTGCATTCAGAGAAAGTGACCGTATGGAGCGGTTTATGGTCAGGCAGCGGCATTGGCCCCTATTTCTTCAAAAATGAGTCAAGAAACGTCGTCACCATGAATTCTCTGCGCTACCAAACCATGATAAGCGATTTTTCGTGACCACAATTTTCTAATGTTGGCATCACTGGCTTTTCGACGGCACTACAAGACTCGCAGCGGGCCAAACAATTCATCTATTGCATGAGGAATTTCCCGGTCGTGTAATTTCTCGATTTTTTTTCAATGTTGGACCAGCACTCAGGGGATGACCCCTATATATGCAATGTATTGCGCCGGAACTGAAAACGAGGGGATAGTATTGAGGGGACAGATTAGGAAAGATGAGAAGATAGACAGTTGTTTTTGTAGCTATTTCAACCTTTTACTTCGCCGGCTAATTTTTGCTACAGGGCCGACGAAGGTGGGTGCTGTTACTCTGCTTTTAGTACATGATCATGTCTGTCGCTGCCAATTATGTTCAGTGACCAGTGACTATGCCTCATCATTGAAACAGGCTGGCAACAACTAACACAACCACGCACTAATGCTGATCAGAAGAATTCAACACAATATTTCATGACTCAGCGCGGGCTCGAACTCACGACCCTCCGCTTCATAGTCTCGTGTTCTACTACTTCAGCCAACAGCACCAACAAATTTCTCAATTTAGCGATGTCAATTGGCCGCCTCGTTCTTGTGATGTAACGTCGCTGAATTATTTTCTCCGGGGACATTGAAAGATGATATTCGGTTCTGCATTGATGAGATATTCGATGCAAAATGTAATTCAAAATTTTTTGAAAAAAGCGGACATAAAAAAATTTATTTTTAAGTCTACCTACTTCCTAACCTCAAATTTTCCCACATTTTATAGCGCACAGACAGTCACTCGGTCTATCTGTGCATGAAATTGGTTTTCCAAAGCCTCCCAGAAAAGCTAGAGAATTCGGCATTTGATTGATGCATTGGAAATATTCCTAAACAGATTGCATTCCAAAGGTGGGAAATTTAAACTTATTTCTGGTATATAAAAGTAACTGTATAAAACTAATTTTTATTTTATTTTTTATTTTTTCTTTCTTTTGTAGATTTAACCAAATTTATAGATTATAAAGAATTAAATTGTTATTAAAAATCAAATAAAGTCAAAAAGACAACTCCAGGGTTGGACAACTGAAATTTTTTTCGGTACATAAAAGTAACTAACTACCACAAATTGTTTCTTTGTCTTTATGTAAGTATTAAGCTAAGATCACACTATCGGCGCAATGTACCGATTTTCGTCGGCTCGCTGCAATAAAGTCATAAGTACTAAACCAAAACTGCATTATTTCGCAATTAATTCTGAAATAAGTCTATATGGCTGTATTACCAATGGAGTGTGGGTTAATTATTTCCTTATATTTCAATTAATTGACAAATAGGGCAAATTTAGCTCATTACTTATAACTTTATTTCAGTGAGCCGACGAAAATCGGTACATTGCACCGACAGTGTGATCTTAGATTTAAACATATCTATATCTTTGAAAGAAATTTATTGTAATTAGGAATCAGAAGAGCTCCAGAGCTGGAAAATGTAAAGATTTTTTGGAATACTAAATTAACTAAATAAAACTAAAGGGTGGTTTTTTATGAAGTTTTTTTTTATACGAATCACTCTGTTGTCTGACAGCTGTTTTGAGAGTTTAAAGTGACGTCTCTACTCAGTATTGTTTGGCAAATCATCATGAACAGGTTAACTCCAGAACAACGCTTCCAAATCGTGGAAATTTATTTTCAAAAACAGTGTTCAATTAGAAATGTTTATCCGCTTTTTTACCGCGAAATTCTCTTCAGTGATGAGGCGCATTTTTGGTGGAATGGATATGTCAACAAGCAAAATTGCCGTATTTGGAGCAAAGATAATCCACACGCCGTTCAAGAATTACCATTGCATCCCGATAAATGTACTGTTTAGTGCGGTCTATGGGCTGGTGGAATCATCGGTCCTTATTTCTTTAAAAATGAGAAAGGACGACGCGAATGGAAATCGATACAGAATCGTGATTAATGAATTTTTGGAGCCAAAACTTCAAGATATGGATGTAAACGAAATGTAGTTTCAACAGGATGGTGCCACTTGTCATACTGCGGGCGAAACAATGGACTTTTCAACGACAACATTATTTCGAGAAATGGACCGGTGAATTGGCCTCCCCGTTCGTGTGATTTGACGCCAATACCTGAAATCATTGGTTTACGTGGATAAACCGGCAACGATTGACGCTTTGGAAACCAGTATTCAACATGTCATCGCTGAAATACGCCCTCAAATGCTTGAAAAGGTGGTCGAAAATTGGGCCTCCAGAATGACCTTTGTGCAAAATAGTCGTGGTGGCCATATGCCCGAAATTATATTTAAATGTTAAATGTCAAGAAATTATCTACCAAATAAAAAATTTTTTGGCATGTGTTTTATTTAAATTTCAAATCAGCAAGCTCTTATAAAAATACCCTTTATTTTTATATCAACCAACAAAAAATTGGAGAGTATATTCACTTTGTCATTCCGTATGCAACGCAGCGAAATATCCCTCTAAGATCCCATAAAGACGCCCGTGCCAGATCTTTGAAGGATAGCACAGTTCAAGTTCGTAAATGGGCTGAATCGGACCAGAGGGAATATTTTTTTAAGTGTTTTTTTTTAATTTAATATAATATTTCAAGCTTTTTTGTAATTTTGTTGAGCAAAAGATATATTTTTATGTCAAGAAGGTCCAAAGCATTGAACATGCCGCCAGAAAATTCAAAAAATCCACTTTTAAGCCCCGCCCCGTTGGCGTAATATATTACGAGTATATGCAAGAATAGTGTGAATATATAACATATTGTATTCCTTAAGTCTACCGAATGTAAAATATTCCTTTATCTGACGCTGCTATAGCCCTTCACGCACCTTTGCTCCTTAAATGACTCTATCAAAAAAAACTTTTTTCCTACGCTTAATTACCCCAAAATTTTCCTTTATATGTTTTTACGACAAAGGTGAGATGTCTCCCCCACGCCGCTTCCTGTAGTAACCCTGTCAAAATAGAGTTTTTTTTCTTTTCTTTCGTAATTGTAATATTTTATCAATAATTCTTCGCCATTCTCAACAACTGGGCGGTGTCTTCCCACTTTATCTAAAATGTTTCTCGTTGTTCAAAATTAGCGTTCCAGAAAACGCCTTTTACGTGCCAGCCGCGACAGCCACGTGGCAGAAATCATATTTAAACATTAATTTCATAAAATTGTATATTAAAAATGTATTTCCTTGTTTTATTATGATTTAAACTTGAGTCACTCTAAAAACCACCCTTTTTTGTGTATATTCTGCAGACGTGAAGGGTTTCTAAAGTTCTAACTTCTAAAGTAGACATTTTCAAATTATTTAATTTTTTTTTTTTATTAATTACATTTTTATTTACTTTGTATTATTCTTTATTTATTGAAGCACCACTGCCATATGATTTCTTTCAATACACTCTATATTACACATGTAAAATTTTTTTATTAACATTCCTTTGGTGTATGCACAATGTTGGCATAACCATACACACGGGTACAAGGATTTTTTTACTAGAAGAGCGCCATTGTCGACACATATGCCCACATTAATGACTGTGTGCACTTGTATTAAATTTATTCAAGCACTTGCGTGTTTTTGTGAAAGCGAATGTATGCGTGTGTGTGCTTTTATTTCAAAAAAAATATATTTTTATTTTTGGCAAATCTGTTTTGCTATTTGCAATAACTAGAGTAAATGCAGCAATATTCTTTCGATTTTTTTTATGGCCGTATAATTTGCTGATGCGCGTTGTATTCGTTTGCAATATTTGCAGCACAATTTGAAAATACATGTTTGTACTAAAAATTAGAAAAACACAATGGAACTCAGAAACAAGAAGCACTGGCAGCATAACAATAACAACTGCATTAATGTTTTATGGCAATAACAATAGCAACAAGAATTGCAACAGCAATAGACCATAAAGCACTTAACACATACATTTACACATTGTAACAACTAAATAGGTATTAATGCATTTTGACTCTTTTGGTTATAGTTTAAAAATGGCTCAGAAATTACTTACAATTTAGTTTCAAATGGCAAACTGGGTGCTCATGTATTTGGGTTACGATTTTTATTTTTTTTTTTTTTTGCAATTGTTTTCCACTTTAAGAGTATTTTGGCAGCTGAAATTATGTAAAATAAAATGGTTAGGAAAACATATATTAAAAAAAGTAATCATTTCATTAAGACACTTTTGCATTAAAGTACATTTTTAAAAATATATTTTTTTATAAAGGTACTTTCTAAAAATAAGTACTTTTTATAAAAATATATTTTACAAAGCGACTATTTTTATAAAGTTGTTGTTTTACACAGGACATTTTTTATAAAGGGGTTTTTCTATAAAAATATTTTTCGATTTTGTAAAGTTTACTAGTTGTAAAGGTGAGTTTTATAAAGATGTTTTTACTTTTCATTCAAGGACCTTTTTTAAAGGTACGTTTTTACAAAAGTACTTTTTACAAGGGTAGCATTTTATAAAGGTACGTTTTCTTTTAAAATTCATTCCTGTTTGTTCTTTTTGGAAGATGAATGTATTTTTAAGACTCGTTTTTAAAAAGGTACTTTTTTATAATTATACGGGTTTTTAATTAGTTTTCTATAAAAGAACACTATTATAAAGGTACTTTTTTATAAAGCTCTTTTTTATGAATCTACTTTTTTATTAGCGTACTTTTTTATAAAGGTACTTTTTATAAAAGTAGTTTTTATAAAGGTACTTTTTATAGATTTACTTTTTTATAAAGGTTTGCTTTATAAAAGTACTTTTATATACAGTTACTTTTTATAAACGTACTTTTATAATTATTTTTTTATATACGTACTTTTTCATAAAGGTACTTTTTTATAAAGCCACCTTTTTGTATAGCTACTTTTTATAAAGGTACTCTTTTATAAAGGTATAAAGGTACTTCTTTAAAAACCTACTTTTTTATAAAGCTACTTTTTTATAGAAGTACCTTTTAATAAAGGTACTTTTTTATAAAGGTACTTTTTTATAAAGGTATTTTTTATAAAAGTGCTTTTTATAAAGGTACTGTTTTATAAAGCTAATTTTAATACAGGCACTTTTTTATTAAGGTACTTTTTTAAAAAGGTACTTCTTTGAAAAACTACTTTTTTATAAAGCTACTTTTACAAAGGTACTTTTTATAAAGGTACTTTTTTATAAAGGTAATTTTTATAAAGGTTGCTTTATAAAGCCACTTTTTTATAAAGCTAATATTTTATAAAGGTTTTTTTTTATAAAAGTGCTTTTTATAAAGGAACTTTTTTAAAAAGGTACTTTTTTATGAAACTATTTTTTTATAAAGGTGCTTTTTTTAAAGGTATTTTTTATAAAAGTGCTTTTTATAAAGGTACCTTTTTACAAAGGTACTTTTTATTACAAGTACTTTTCATAAAGGTATTTTTTTGTAAAACTACTTTAAGCTACTTTTTATAAAGGTGCTTTCTGTTTATTTTATTTTTAAAGAAGTACCTTTATACGTACTTTCTAGTAAAGTGTTTTTTTGTAAAGGTACTTTTCAATAAAAGTACTTCTTATAAACGTAATTTTTATTAAGGTACTTTTTATAACGCTACTTTTTTATAAAGCCACTTTTTTGCTAAGTTTTTTATAAGTTACTTTTTGTACTATTTTTAAGATGTTGGTACTTTTGCGATCAGGTACTTTTAATATAGGAACTTTATAAAAAAAAGTAGTTTTCAAAATGGTACTGATAAAAGCACTTTTATAAAATATAATTTTCGTGCAGGATGTCGACATTAAAGCTGCTTGTTGCAAGGGTTACTTTTTCAAATTGTAATACAGTTTAGACGGCTTTTTTTAGAAGAGTACGGTTTTAAAATGCATATTACTTCATCCAATATCGTTCGAAATTTCGTATATAAATTGTGCTGGAGTTTTCATCGATATCGGAACCGGTAATTTGGCATCTGTATTGTGTATTTATTTATAAACATTAGAAAATAATTATGAATTGCTTACTAATGATGAAAGAGAGCCATGGTAACAATATATTGGACACATGTACTTTATTGATGGCTAATTTTTTACGAGGAAACGATTTAAAAAGATGTTTTTTGTAATTTCTATTAAACTACTTTGCGAAGTTGTTCTTGTGCTGCTAAGCAAATTATATTCTACGCAAAGAACTAAATACTTGAAATAATGGAAGGAAAATCAAAATGAAAGGTCAAAACAATTTTATAAAAAAAAATTATCACATCATCAACTGAATACGATAAACTGATCACAATAGACAGCAATTGAAACCAATTTGTGTCACATACATGAATACTGTAATCAATGAATTTGTACAATTCTGAGAAGACATAATTTTTTACTAAAGAATGATGGTCGTAACATTATCTTTACATTTTCATCTAAATAAAAAGCAGAGTAGTGGAATAATCATATTTTACGTACTTTTTAAATGCATCTCTTTAAAAAGTTGTAAACTTTTACAACTTTTAGTTTTTACTCCATTGTCAGTGCAAAGTATTTCTGGGTAATATTTTATTTATAATATCTTGTTTAAAATTGCATTTGTGTTACAGCCAGTCAACCAGTCAACCATTCGGCCTGTAAGCCAACCAGCCATTAGTTAAGATCATCATGAAAACGCACGGCACTTAAAAACAATGGCTAAAGTACTTAAAGCTAATGTTTCTGTTTGGCGCTATAAAAATGTACAGCATAAAAGTTTTCTAAATTTCTATTTTGGCTGTAACTGCATTTTACTCCAAGTGGAGGATATAATGGCTGATATATAAATAATAAATGCTGCAAAACGACAACTGCATTTGCTATTTTGCAGATTTTTTTTGTTAAATATATTTAATTTTTCGAAAAAAGAGTAGCGGAGAAGCTTTAAAGCAGCAACGAGTATTTGTATTAATAATAAAATTTTATTTTGTTTACTTTGTTAAATCAACGCCATAAAACCAGACGAAACAATATAATTAATTGCTCCATAGCACAGGTGAACAAGAATTATTTTGTTTAAGTTTTTGGCCAAAAGAGTACAAACGGAATTCTTATCATTGTGTGCACAGTAAAAAACAGTGAAATAAAATTTTAATATCGTTATGGTTTGTTAGCTTAGTAAATAACTTAATACAATAATTAAACAAGAGTAAACGGACAAATATTCACAAAAACATTCAAACTGATTTTTATCAAATCATTTGTAAAACTCATCAAACAAATTAATTTGGTTTAATAATTTATTGCATAATATTTTTTTATTTCGCATTAAATTCAAATAATTTTACGTTATATATTTAAATTTAAAAGATTTTTCTTTTCGAAATTAAGTTATGGATTCCAAATTTACAAAAATCAAGTAAAATTGTGTTAGGCAGCTGTGCCGATTCTTATATAGCCGTCACCGACGTATGTTTATTCCAACCCTGGAACCATCTTTCCGATCTTTCGCTGATTACACTGCTCTGCAAAAAATCATTTTCAGTCTTTTCTTTAAATAAAACTATGTGGACTATATGGATTTTGATTCGCTAAACTCAAATCCGTTTTCGTTTTTTTTGCATCAGGTCGGGGTTTTATTTTATAGGCGTGGCAAATTTTTTTCCCCTAACTCGAGAACGAGTCATCTGATTTTCAAAAGTAAAACACCAGAAGATGTGTAACAAAATTGTACTTATTTTAGTCGAATATATAATATAATTGAATGATTGCGGTAAATTGACAATAAAATCCACATTTTCTAACCGATTTTTATGGTTTACAGCTTATTTTATTTATAAGATATGTAGCTCTCAGAAAAATGTGCAAAATGTTGAATATTTGCTTTATGTTTCTTTTAATTCCATTTTTAAGTTAAAAAATTATATTACGAATTTTGCACGAAATAAAATTTTTTTCTCCATTAATTTCTGAATAATTCCAAAACGATTAGAGATAGAGAAAAATTATATTCGACTAAAATAAATATACATCTTCTGGTGTTTTACTTTTGCAAATCGGATGACTCGTTCTCGAGTTAGAGGGGAAAAATTGCCACATAGTTTTATTTAAAGGAGGATTTTGATGCTGAACAGTGGTATGAATCTTTTATTAGATTTTAAAAATTAACAAGTAAAAACGTTATATTCGACCGGGTCGAATCTTAAATATCCTCCAAATATTTAGTAAGTAAATTTAAAATGTTTAACTTCGTCTGACAGAGTTACCTTATATGATATCGTACGTCAACGCCCACTGAATGGGGCGGGGTCCAAAAATAGACTACATAATGTTTTCCACAGACGAACGTATGGGAATTGCCGCCAGATCGTTTTAGACACACTGATCCAGAATTTATATACTTTATGGGGTCCAATTCTTTTCGGAGGGTATTTAAACTGTATTTTGGCGGGGTTTCTCTGGGCCGTGGGGGACATTTCACCTTTGACATTTTGTTCGGAATAATTAAATGTAAATGTGGAAATCACAATTCAACCCAAACGAAAAGAGCCAGACTCTTGAAATTTGGTGTAAATATATCTTGAAAGATAGCACAGGTCAAGCTCGGAAATGGGCTAAGTTGAGGAAGAGGGAAAACAGTTCCCCTAAGAAGAACTAAACAAACCTCTAAAAAGCAACATAATTTTTAAAAACATTTTATAATTTTGTTAAGCAAATATATTTTTATGTCAATGGCCCAATGCGTTAAACTTGGAGCCATAAAATAAATGATAATTTTTGGACCCCGCTCTCTTTAGGGGCGTTATTATGTGCAAGTATAGGGTCCGCAATTTAACGTTTTTTTCAACTAGTGCTTATTTCGTGAATGGTAACACTTAGCTTATGTCTGATTTGACAGATAATTAGTTTTATCCTTCCGCTGAACGAATATGGTTGACCATCCAATGCGTTCTCGCTTCGCTAAATTGGCCTGCGATCGACTTATAGAAGATGCGGATTTTGCCAAAAAAAATCATATTTTCAGATGAGGCTCATTTTGATCTTGGCGGGTATATAAACAAGCAAAATTGTCGCATTTGGGGCACAGAAAACCCGCGCGCATACATTGAAAAGCCGACGCACCCAAAACGAATCACTGCTTGGCGCGGATTTTGATCCAGAGGCATAATTGGGCCATTTTTCTTCGAAAATGAGCAAAAAGTGGCCGTTACAGTCAATGGCGATCGTTATGGGGCCATGCAGCCATTTGAATGAAATTATTTTCCATTATTAACTGGAAGGATTGTACTTTCAAATAAAAAAAGGAATTTGAGAAAATATTCAGTCGTTTTTTTATAGCATTTTCAAAAAATAAAAAGTTATTTGGCGGAACCTATATAGTGTCAAAATTTAACAAAATTTTTTTTTTGAAGGAGTAGGACCAGCACTCAGGGGATGACCCCTACATATGCAATGCGTTGCGCCGGAACTGAAAACGAGGGGATAGTATTAAGGGTACAGATGAGGAAAGATGAGAAGATAGACAGTTTTTTCTGTAGCTATTTCAACCTTTTACTTCGCCGGCTAATTTTTGCTACAGGGCCGACGAAGGTGGGTGCTGTTACTCTGCTTTTTAGTACATGATAGTGTCAGTCGCTGCCAATTAAGTTCAGTGATCAGTGACTATGCCTTCATCATTGAAACAGGCTGGCAACAACGAACACAACCACGCACTAATGCTGATCAGAAGAATTCAACACAATATTTCATGACCCAGCGCGGGCTCGAACTCACGACCCTCCGCTTCATAGTCTCGTGTTCTACTACTTCAGCCAACAACACCCACAATTGTTTAACTTAAGCCTACATTCCTTAAAAATAACATTTTTGAACTTTAATGATGAAGCTGAGAAGTAACCTGGTACTCCTCTGCTCTACCCCTCCTCCCCCTTTGCCATCTAAATGACCTAATCAAAAAATAAGAATATTAATTTTGCACTTAATTATCCCAAATATTTATTTTTATTACATTATGGCAAAGGTGAAATGTCTCCCTCACGGCCCTTGCCAGAGCGACCCCAACAATATACAGTTTACCCTTCAAAAAGAATTTGACCCCATAAAGTACTCGTATATATATTCTTGATCAGTGATAAAGTCTAAGACGATCTAGCAATGACCACTCTTTCGTCTGTGAAACACATGATATAGTCTATATTTGAACCCCGCCTCCATTAGTGGGCGTCGCAAAAATGCAGTATGCAAAAATAGTGTAAAAATTGAACAATTTGTATTCCTTAAGCCTATAAGAAGCTGAGATGTTCTCTAATCTTGCAGAGGTAAAACGTCTCCCCACGGCCCTTCCCAGAATAGAATGACTCTCTCAAAATAGAGATTTAAAATTGGGTACAGAGATGTCTTAAAGGAACTCTGCCCCACCAAGTTGAAAATATTAAATTTACTTACTAAATATTTGGAGGGTATTTAAGATTCGACCCGGTCGAATATAACGTTTTTACTTGTTCTTGTTATTTTTTCCTTTCTAAAACAAGCTTAATTCTGCCTGAAATTAAATAAAATAGGTTCAAATAACAAAAAGCATAAAATAATTGGTTTTTGCTGGCTATTTTTGTATGCAAAATCTGGTTTAAGCCTTCCAGCTCTAGATCTGTATTTTCAATAGCACTTTATTAAGAACCATTTCCACTCTAACATTCTAAGAATGAAGTCTCTAGCTCTTCTTGGAAAAAAAACTTAAAATTTTTAAATTATTTGATTTAAATAAATAGTGTTACTATTATTTGGCTTTTAGAAAAAGAAACAAAAGCTTAAGACAAAATAAATCAATAAACGATGGTTGATATTTATAACAATAAAATATTCGACAAGCTGTCATGCCTCACCTACCGTTGGTGACCGCTAGTGGTGTGAATATCTCTCCTATTTATGCAACGGAAGCAAATTAATGTCCGTGTATATCTCACGTTCATGTGCAATCATTTAAAGGCTTTAATTTATTCAATTTATATGTTTACATTAAAAATATTCTTTTTTATGTTTAACTAAATCCAATTTACGCTTTTCTATTTCTCATTCTGCGGTTTTTTCTCCTTAAGCATTTTTAATTGGCTGCTATTGGGGCAGGTATAGAAAAATACTGGATATTTTATTCATTTAATTTTTTTTTATAAAAATTCTTACATTCTTTGTCTGTAAATTTTTTTAGACTTTAACTTCAGTGAGGTTTTTATATTAAACTACAAATACAAACCATTATTTTATCTCTGCTTTCGCAATGGGTTTACATTTTAGCAAGAATCGATTAAATTACCTGGCATGTTAAAAAGACCAAAAGAGAGTTGAAACAAATAAGAAACGTATCGTGGGTCATATCGAATTCTATTTGCTGTTCATCTTAGTGTATAATAAACAAATTCCTTCAAAAGTAGTCATTTACATATTGGATAACACACATTGAAATCAATAGCATTTAAAGTTAAAGGAAGCTTTCAAGGAATTCCATAAAATTCTGAACATCTGATGCAGACGTACTGGAAAGCTGAATAATTTTTCATGATTTTTATATGGAGCTGGACGTTTGAGTCGCCCACAATATTTTCTACTTTCAATAAAATTATATCTGTAGCGTGTTTTTTAGAGTGTCACAACACCAGAGCAACGCGTGCAAATTGTTGAAGTTTTTAATCAAAATAATTCTTCTATTCGTCAAACTCATCATCTTCTTCTTCCAATTTATGGCCTACATAATCGTCCTTCAGAGCGGCTAATTCGAAGAACAAAAGATCGTTTTCGGACCACATTTTCTTTTACTGATAATGTGCATTCCGTGAGACGCCGAATAGTGCGCACTATACAGGAAAGCTATATAAAAAGAACCTTTACGAGTACTTCTAAATTCATGCATAAAAGTTTAAATTTTTCAAAACACCAAGAAAAAAATTATTGGATTTATTAAAAAAAAAAACTTCTAGTCGACTCCCTGCAGGAGGACAAGCGTTAATTGTCTATAAGCTACTGGTACGATTACTAGTATAGCAAGCACTAGTTCAAAAGGTGATTGAACATATACAGAAAAGTACTAGTACTTCAAGTAGTTCATTTGTAGATTGATTTGACTTTTAGAATTTCATATTACTTTTTGATCATGCTTTTAAGCGAATTGCTAATTCGAATTTTCATTTATTTTATTTTTAATTGTTACAATTTTTAAACAAATTCAAATTTTAAACAAAGAATAGTATTAGAAGACGTTGTCACCTGCATATCAGTTTATATGGTAGAGTACCAAACGTAACTCAAGTTGTACAAGGTGCGAGTGGCTTGAGTGTATCCTGAAGCAACTTTCAATTTCCTCTTATAAACTAAGAATTGATGAACCAAAAATTGCTTGTGAAGACAAAGCCTTAACAAATTTCATTGGGTTTAAAAATAACAATAAATTTAGGGATTTTTTTTATACATAAACCAGTTCTTGATGCAGAACTGATTGTACTAGTATCCTACTAGAAGAAATTATACTGGTACTCATTTAGTACTAATAGTACTAGTATCCCCCTAGTTTCCATCTAGTACCACTGGAACTAGTAATTTTCCAAACACACTCAAAATAATTTGAGCATTAACATGGTATAGGAAAGTTCACAGTTGGGGACTAGTACTAGTGATTTTTGTACTAGTGCAATACTAATTTGACACTAGTTCGATCTCCTGCAGGGCTTTTATTGTATTTGTCCCCACTCTGACCTTTTCGGCATGTGCCTGAACCATTTGATAACTTCCTGCTTAGAAAACAATAAAAAGTTTTAAAAAATCGAAAAGTTACTGATTTTACCCCGTTTTGGAAAAATCTATTTTTTCCTAGATCTCGAAGTCTTGAGTTGCTTCATAGGAAGCTTTTCTGGCTACTTTTGATAGGACCTCACTGTGTCTGTACACGTGTGTTGTGTGTGTGTGTGTGTATGTGTATGTGTGTGTGTGATTATGTGACCCGCTTCTATATATTGAACGACTAAATCGAATCGAACCAAACTAATCGTGTTTCAAAACTTAGATTTAGTGTGAACTGTAATCGGGTCGGATCGGTAGATTTCGAGAAATAAAAATTATAAGCAAAAATATTGTTCCAAATGTGATTGTTTTTAAATTACTTTTAAACGGCTTTGCCGATCGTTTCCAAAAACTAATGAGTTCCTCATATTCAACAACCACGTTGAGCACCATAACAGGGTCTAAATCGGTTCAAGATTTCATTAGATATCGTGAAATTTAATTGGTGTTCCCAATTCTTTTACAGGACTCGACGAAGTGGAAATCGCTTGATTCATTTTAAAGTTGTAGCAGTTTTAAAATTAAAATTAGAGCAATTTTTAGCGTTTAAAATTAGTGGAAAGTTGCGGGGATGACCTTTAGAAAATACCGTTTTCCCTATTCTTTTTCTTATACAGAACATGCTGCAGTTCAAGATCACACTCGCAGTGCTAGTTCAACTGAACAGCAGTAAATTTCCAAAAGCAACAAAAACGCATTTTTCGAGTAACTTTAGCTGCTATAAATTCTTGCTAAGAGATCTACACTACAACTTTGAAATGAATAGGGGTCCTGGCAAATGAAGAATTACCAAGGGCTTGTAACACTTAAATGTATGCATCCTTTTCCATTGTAGTGTAGGAAAGAAAGCATTTGTGGTCTTCAGCTCTTGTTAGTTGCCTTTTCCTAGCAGCTTTATCTGACTCAAAAGAAACAACAACACAAAGATACGGACTAACAATCGATAGAAAATCTTGTTGTTAACTTTTTGTTACTCGTTAAATGTTGTTGTCATTGTTATTATTGTTGCTGCTGTTTAAATACATGGATATTGTTGCAAATATGGAGAAAGAACATTTTTGCTAGAATTTTATACAAATGGCGTCAATGTCAAAATGTCTTTAATGTTCGCTTCTTTTTATTTGCCGCTTGCTATTTTTATTGGTGTTTTGTATTGCGGCTGCTGTTGTAGGTTCTCTGTGCTCTTATTTTCTATAATATTGCTGTTGGCGACAGTTTTCTTTAATGAGCTTCTATTTAAATGTTATTTAGACGTTAATAATCATATAATTTTAAAACTTTTCTCTTTATATTTTGCTACTTTCGTTTTATTATAATTTCTAGCAATTATTTTTAGTACTGTCTGGCTGCTGTTCTTGTTGTCTGCTGGCAATTTCGAATCTATATAATCTAAATTAACTATATTTTAACAAATTATTAAGATAATTTTAATAATTTAACTTTATGTATAGTGTTGTTTTTTGTTTTCCTTTCCTTCTTCTAATGTACGAGTACGTTGCAAATAATCAGTAGGTGTTTGTTAATGTTTGGCGATTACATTATGATAAATGTTGTAATTATGCTAATTGTAGTGTAAAATACAAATGCAGAACGCCTTAGGCTTATAATTGACTTGATTATCAATGGAAATATCTTCAATGGCTTTAGCAGGAATTCGCATTGAAACGCATGATTAATACAACGAGTTACACGTTAATCATACGCCTTAGCAAATACGAAACAATCATATTCAAGTTTGTTGAATTCATTTTAGGGTTATCAATTCATCGGGGTTTTGTTTCAATCGATTAATCCAGGTTTTGGTTCAATCGGTTATTAATCGGTTAATTTTGAATTAACCGATTAATAATATATTTCATAATGAATTTATTTCTAGGAGTACAAAAATATGTATTATTCGGTACAGGGAATTGTTATACCCCAAAAAAAAATTGTTGGTCACTTTGTCATTCCGTGTGTAACACAGCGAAATATTCCTTTAAGACCCCATAACATACATATACTCTCCATCAGTGATGAAATCTAAGACGATCTAGCCATATCCGTACGTCAGTCCGTCTGTGAAAATCGCGATACAGTGCAAACGGAAAAAGCCAGACCCTTGAAATTTGATAATAGGCAATTAAAATTGACCGGTGAAATTTCCTAAGGTAATAAACAAATAAATTGATTTGTTTTTAAGTTTGTTTCAACATATAAGTATATTTAAAATAAGCGATTTTATTACAAATGAAAGTGGCACCACAGAAGACAGCTGTTCACGATGTAACTGCCACCTTTAAAATAATTAAGTAGCTGCCTGCATGGCGAAGTTTGTAGTTAGCGGCCTTTGTAGTCGTGTAACCTTTTGTCGCCTAAAGCTCTAAGCCAAGGGTGCCCAAAAGTTCCTTATGGAAGAGTAAACACCAATACATTGAAAGAAAAACTAGTGTTTATTCAATATTTTTGTTGTAAAAACAAATACATACAAAACCATATCATATGCTAAACAAAAACAAGATGTTCACGGATGATCGCTGTCGTCAATGTTTACCACCAAACCTTGCGAAAGTGTTGTTGATTTCCACTTGCTTCTATACAATGAAGAAGAAGAAAAATAAATAAGACAAAGTTGTTTGTGGATTTCGTATTGCTAGTGCTGGGTGCTGTATCTGAGTATTAAAACACACGCCGTACAGCTAAGCGCTTTTACAAAAACAAATGAGCACCAAGCGCATAGGGCTTGGGCACTCTTGCTCTAAACGCTTAGACGATAGCAGGCTACATGGCCACACAACTACAAACGCTGCTGGCTACAAATACTCCCATGTAGGGAGCTATTTAATTATTATGAACACGGCAGCTGCATTGTAAAAATTGATTTCAGTGGTACCACTTTCATATATACATAATAAAATCGCCTATTCTAAATATACATACAATTTATAAAGCTTAAAGTTTAAATTTAAAAATGCAATAAAACAAAAGCGGCTTGGAATTTTGCCAAATTAATTTTTATTGTTATGAACTACAATTGTTTCGGTTAGAGATGGAATATTATTTCATTCATTTGACTGCCTAGTCGATCAAAACAATTTTCGAGCATTTTTTTCGAGTGTACGGAGCATTCGAATGCTCAATTATATCTGGTTTGTCGGCGTCCGAAAATCATGAGACGGTGCCAAATCAAAGCTTCTTGGCAACCAATTGTCATTACCATTTCGGCTAACTAAAAG
Organism: Linnaemya tessellans; assembly: GCA_951800035.1. Classification (NCBI taxonomy): domain Eukaryota; kingdom Metazoa; phylum Arthropoda; class Insecta; order Diptera; family Tachinidae; genus Linnaemya; species Linnaemya tessellans. Next base: position 26,458,654 of record OX637534.1, on the reverse strand, counting down.
GCCATCAAACGTTTGACACAATAAAATTTCAATAAATCCCAACTTCGCTCAAGCGTACACCGATTCATTTCATTCAATGGAGATAATGTACTGAATTTTGTGACAGACCATAATGACATAAGTATTGCCAGCATCGAAATAGCCGTTGTTTCGTATTTAAACCGATAGATAGTCCACTCGATATATCGAAAGAATTTAAAAGCACGTCAGTTTATTTGTTTTTAGCCCTACATTTTTATTGCATTTTTAATATAAACTATTTTAAGATATTAAAAATGACTGCATGAGTTAATTTATTTTTTTATATATCTTCATTCGAAACTGTTATAGCTTATGTATTCCGCCACTATAATAATAATAATATTATTATTATTATTATAATTTAATTATAGTTGCATTGAGTACTTTATAAAATAATGGTATTTTTACGTCAAAAATTAGATTAAAAAAAATTTTTAAATTGCATCTCATTCGCATTAGATTTTAAAAATTTATATACCAACAGATATTATTCTATATTCTAGATGAAATAAAAATAAAAAATAAAAGTTTTGAACCGCGCCAGTCCGCAGACAAAAAAAATATTACACAATCATTTTTATTTTTGAAATAACTGTTACCTTATACATTTTTTATTTTCAACAATTTTTATATATTTGGCCAGTCTAAAAAAATTTTTTAGCGCTTATTTATTTTAAATTTTGGGATTGTCTTGGCATTACTAATCTGTCTGTTGTCGCTTATGAAAATAGAAATTAGTTTAATTTACTACAACCACAAAAGTAGCACGGACAACAACCTGCCGTGTAGCCGTGAAAATAATCATTCCCATATAAGCACAAGTATTCTATTTCTGACACAGCCATACCTATATACAGGCGGAAAGCGGAACTTTTTTTCCGCTGAGCTTTAACGCTGAAATGCCATACTTAAACAAAAGCGGCAACGTTATGTAAAAAAACAATAAAAACAGGGTTATCAAACAAACAAATTAAACAACCCTGATTATTTTAACAGCTGGACGGACGACATTTGTGATTTTGTTATTGAAATTTTTTACAAATTACAAACGTGCATACATATTTATGTATATAATCATATTGTAAATATTTTCTTATCTCCATTTTCTAATACGAATTGCACAAAATTTTTCTTTTATTATTTATTTCAATTTTGTAAATTTTTGCTTTTTTTCTCTGGTTACAATTGTTTTCTTTTGCAACTAACTTCATTAGAAAACGCTCTGTCAAAATCGGATTTTCCAATAGCAAAGCGATGCCGCCGCGTTATTTCGGTATGCTCCATACAAAATGTATGGGCATGAGAACTTTTGACAGCTAAAAAACGCTTGCCGCCCGTATTAAGGTATGGCTGATAGTCGGTAGCCTGCTGTCAGTTGAGTGTTTAGACTCTAAACTTTAGAGCTTAAGAAGACAATATTTTCACTTGTATATTTTTACACTTTTCCGTTTACTTCTCTTTTACTTATATTTATGTTATAAAAATGTCAGTTAATGTACTGATATAAAAGTGCGTATTATTTGTAAACAGTTTTGTATTATTGTATCATAAATAAGTAATGGCGGCTAATATATATTATCGCCATTTCGACTAACCATGAAAAGTTATATCAAAAACGTTTTTTATTATTTAATGACATTTTAGTATCCAGCACAACTATAATTTTTTTTTAACTGTTCCAAACTAATAATAAGACATTATGACAAGGTAACTAATTAACACATAGTGTGAATACACCAACTTATTATCTCTATTAACTAAACAATCAACTTCCTCGGTAAATTTTTAAACCCATTTACTTTTAAACTGCTGTAACACGGTGATTTTATTTCAAGCCAATAACACGATTTAAATAATTTTAGTAAATTTAATGCCGCCTGTAGAAATACAATACAATACAACTTTTCCAATGCTTTTTATTATGCCAATTGCCTTTTACCACCATTTTTATAAATGATTAATAGTTTCACTCAATTTGCTACAATAGCTTTGATTTTATTTTTATTTATTGTTTCTTTTTTTCTTCTCTTTCGTAAATAAAACTAAAAAAAAATCCCCAATATTTGTTCATAAAAAAGCATTCATATGATTGCATGAATACGTTTGTATATTAAAAATAGTTCAATTATTATTGATGTATGTATGCGCTTTTTATATATTTAACTGTCATTTAAACGTTATTTAATGTTCAGTTATAGTGAACAAACAACGCAGAACAATTGCATTGGAACCCAGTAAAATTTTTAGTTTTGATAGCAATAAATGGTTTCACAAGTTGCAGGTAACGAAACGGTGAGGTTGCAGACCCAATAGCAATATTTAACTGATTCTTAAGGCACACTTGACCACACAACAAGCCAAACATTTTGTTTATTAACTAAAAATTAATTTTTTATTAAACTAAAACAGAATATGTACATAAATATTAAAATTTTAATTAAAGAATTAATCAACTTATATTTACACTATCAATCAAACAATTCATTAACATACTTGTTGTGCTTAAGAAAAAGTAATTTAGAAAATTCAACTAAATCAGATGAATGAGATAATCTTCTACCTTCTTGAGGAGAGTACCAGTTCCGTTTTAGTACAAACGTATTCAAGGTACAAGATTCCTTCCTTCACCCATCCAAAACTCAACGGCATTACTAAGTACTGGGGTGGATATTGGCAAGTAGCTGGGCCTTGCAATTGATAATAAGTTATCCTGGGCATCTAATCTCCAGGAAAGCGTAAGAAAAGCCTGCAGAAAGGCCATTGCTCTGTGGCATAAGCCCAAAGGGGATTAATTAGATACTAGAGACAGTGATAAGACGAATACTATTTAATGGTATTCAAGTCTGGTGGAAAACGCTGGACGTAGCGACAAACCGATCCTATAATGGCTCTTATGACAGCGGTTGCTCTCAGAACGACGCCAACAATGGAGATTTTTGCCACGCTGTATTAGCTTCCAGTGAGTTTAACTGCTGGGAAGCTGGCTGAATATCGTAGGCGCACGGAACCACAGATCGTAGGGTCATTCCAACAATTTAGATACAATAGGTAACATACATCTACACAGTAGAAAGTGCAATTTTGGGGTCCATGCCAAGCGCATGGTCCTCCCCTACAACGACTACCGTTCCAATTGCAACAACGAGGAGGAGGAGGCTATGGGAAGTTGGACTGGAAAACCTGCGGCGGTTAGTTCCGCTGTCGAGTCCCATGAGGCGTGAGTGCAGAACAACTACTTCTTTCCCTCTATCCTCCTCTAACAAATTTCTGACTTATTCTTTCCTTCTCCACTGTTTGTATACAGGTAACACAAAGGGATCATATTACATGATTAAAATTTCCCAACTTTTTATAAATAATTATTAAAATGATAACAGTTCATTTTCTGACATTTCACCATTTCACAGCCAATTTATTTCCTAACCTCATATTTGCCCACCCGTTATATACTGCAGACGTAAGTCGGATAAGGGTACATAACATTCGGCAGAGCCGAATATAGTGGTTTTACTTATTATACCCTCCAAAATAGAATAGGAGGGTATATTCACTTTGTCATTCCGTTTGTAACGCAGCGAAATATCCATCTGTATATATATTCTTGATCAGTGATGAAATCTAAGACGATCTGAGCAAGTCCGTCCGTCCGTCTGTGGAAATCACGATTCAGTCCAAACGAAAATCGCCACACTCTGGAAATTTAGTATAAATATATCTTGATAGCACAGGACAAGTTCGTAAATGGGCTGAATCGTGCCAGAGGGAACGAAGTTCCCCTAAGAAGAACTAAACCAAACTCAGAAATACAACATAATTTTTAAAGTTTTTTTGTAATTTTGCTAAGCAAGTGATACATTTTTCTATCAGAGAAGGTTTAAGTCGTTAAAGTTGAAGCCATAGAATCTAAACAACTAATTTTTGGACCCCGCCCCCTTTAGTGGGTGCTATATTATATTCAAAAGTAGTGTAAAAACTTAACAAATTCCTTTACTTAAGCCTACATTCTTTGAAAATAACATTTTTAAGCCTTAATGACGAAGCTGAGACGTAACCTGGTACTCCTCTGCCCTACCCCTCCTCCCCATTTGCCCCTACATAAACGACCCTATAAAAAATAATTTTAATAAATTTTACATATTGTTATTCCGAACATTTATTTTTGGGGTTTTATGGCAAAGGTGAAATGTCTCCCCCACGGCCCTTGCCAGAGAGACCCCGACAAAATACAGCTTAATACCCTTCAAAAAGAATTGGATACCATAAAGTACTCGTATATATATTCTTGATCAGTGATGAAGTCTGAGACGATCTAGCAATGCCCATACATTCGTCTGTGGAAAACATGATATAGTCTATTTTTGGACCCCGCCCCCGTTAGTGGAAGCTGACGTACGATATTACATGCAAAAGTAGTGTAAATATTAAACAATTTTTATTCCTTAAGCCTATAAGAAGTTGATATGTTCTCTGATCTTGCAGAGGTGAAACGTCTCCCCCACGGCCCTTCCCGGAATGACTCTGTCAAAATAGAGATTGTGTACAGAGATGTCTTAAAGGAACTCTGCCCCACCAAGTTAAACATTTTAAATTTACTTATTAAATATTTGGAGGGTATTTAAGATTCGACCCGGTCGAATATAACGTTTTTACTTGTTTTTAATTAAAATTTCCAAATTTTTGCTAACTTTTAGCAATTATTTAATTTAATTACATTTTTCGTTACAATTATCGGGTAATACTAAAAAGGTAATTGAACTAATAAGGAGCTAGATATTATTACAACATCTGTTTGTGCTCCCCAATAATCGAGAAAATCATATTTTATGTGCTTGTGAAAATATAAAAATTATTTTGTTGGTTTATATTTGGCAACATTTATTGTGCGAAAACAGTTTATACCCCATCACGAAAAAAAGTCAGTTTGCCATACAAAAAGAAGAAAGTACTATTTGGTACCTAGAAATAATAAAAATCAAAATAAATATATACAGAAATAAAATTGCATTATAAATATATTTCAGTTTCGGTTGCAACATCAATCATTTGAGACATTGGCAGACCATAAGTGTGTTCATATACGAGTGTTCATAAACACACATGCATGTAATGCATGTATGTGTGTATATATGGATTTATACACTTATGCGAGTGTATATATTGTATGGCTGTCAAGGATATTATTTTTTATCCTGCAGTGCTTGCATTGGCAGCATGTGTAGGTATTGACTTTGATGTTTATGTTTGCTTAAGTGTTCATATTTGTATATTAATAGCATCCATTCATTTTTTTTCTCTTGCATATTTATAAAAAAATACAAATATTTCGTAGCTCTTATTTTATACAATTTTGTCTATGAACGAGTACATAAACTGCAAATGTGTGTTTAATATTTATTTCTTTTTGTATGTTTTTTTTTCATACCCATTTGTTTGTATTTATTTATATAATGGTTGGTGTTGCTGGTTATTTCCTTTAATAAATGCTGCTGCATACACTTAAATAATGTTCAATAAGCAAATAATATGCATATTTATTTATATTCCAGTATATATATAAATTTTTTTAATATTATTATTTTCCATGTGCTACTCGTGCACAACAATTTAGTGACATTTTATTGAAATATCATTTATTAATATTTAAAATTATGTTTGACAATAAATCGTTATAATAATTTAATGTCAGCGATTCAAAATTGAAAATAATGGCAAGCAAAGCACATAAGGGTTAATTGCTGGTAAAGCTGATGTCATTAAACATATAATTTCTAAGCTACTCGTATATCATGCGCTCGAAAAATGCTGCTAGTAAAAGTCATAAAACAGAAAACTTTAATAAAATGTATTTATTTCATATATTAGTACTAGTTATATAGTATTAGTTAAAGTTATTTAAATCAATACCAAACGGTGTCAAAAGCACCTTAATTACGGATTTTCTTAAATCGAGTGCAGAAAGACTGATTTAAGTAAGGATCACTTGAGTATTAAATACTTAATTTTAGCCAGGCTCAAAACCAAATTGGTATTGATGTTGTTCACAAAAAAAAATTGTCACTCTTCATTTTCTTTTTAATTTTTATATCCTCCAAAAATGAATTGGAGGTATATTCACTTTGTCATTCCGTTTGTAACGCAGCGAGATATCCATCTGAGACCCCTAAAGTATATATATTCTTGATCAGTGATGAAATCTAAGACGATCTGAGCAAGTCCGTCCGTCCGTCTGTGGAAATCAAGATTCAGTCCAAACGAAAAGAGCTATACTCTTGAAATTTGCTATAAATATATCTTTTGAGAATAGCACATCTCCAGTTCGGTGATGGGATAAATCGGGCAAGAGGGAAAAAAGTTCCCCTAAGAAGAACTGAAACAACCTCTAAAAAACAATATAATTTAAAAATTTTTTTTTGCAATTAAGCATATGATATATTTTTAAGTAAAAGTGAAACTTAGAGCCATAAAATCAAGAAATTTAATTTTTGCACCCCGCCGCCTTTAGTGGGCTTTGAACAATTTCTATTCCTTAATGCTATAAGAAGCTGAGATGTTCTCTGATCTTGCAGACGTGAAACGTTTCCCCCACGGCCCTTCCCGGAATGACTCTGTCAAAATAGACAGTTAAAATTGGGTACAGAGATGTCTTAAAGGAACTCTGTCCCACAAAGTTAAACATTTTAAAATTACTTACTAAATATTTAGAGGGTATTTAAGATTCGACCCGGTCGAATATAACGTTTTTACTTATTTTTCTTACAGAGTTGAACTCGTGCCTTTCGTGTTTCTAGTCTCGTGTTAACTCTTTCTGGCACTATTTATTTTATGAATGAACATTGAAGAGTCTCAATGACGTTGAAAAATATTTCTTTGTTCAAACAGTCCGTACTTGATTAAAATTTTTTCGCACTTGATTTAGACATTTTATACTCATTTTGAAACACAGAAAACGGGATTGATTTTCCAATCCTGTTTTAGCTAGTTAAAAGTATATATTAAAGATATTCGTCCTTATATTTTTAAAATTTGGCCGAACGGTTCGTATGTGGAACAAACTTCCAGCAGAAGTCTTTCCTGTCAGTTTTAACTTGGGGAGGTTCAAATCGAACGTCCACAAACACTACTCCCTCTATCCTCCTTCCCATAACCAACTTTCCTAGTTCTGGCACAATGCACCGCGTATATAGGGGTCATCCCCTGAGTGCTGGTCCAAGAAAAAACTATATAACTTGTTCTCAAAATAAGTTGAAAAAACTTAGCTTTAATACGAGTTTTTTTTTTTTTTTGCTGTGTAAACAATGAGGTCAATTGTTACAAAAAAATTTATTTCCAATATTTCGTCACAGTTTGTGTAACTGCTTCAGGGAAATGATTTAAATAAATTAATTGATAACATTTTTAATAAATATGTCACAAAGAAAATATTTTTGATTTAATAAAATTTTTTAACAAATTAATTTTTTTACCACATAACGCAAAGTTCAATACTAAAAAGACAATCATTTTAAATCAATATTTAATAGTGAAATTAATAGTGTTTTCACACTGAAAGTTAAAACCTGGTTGAAAACCATAAATCTAATTTTGCGTTCACACTGCAAATTGTGGTTTTAACATACAGGCTGTATAGTAAATTTGTTCAAAATAAATTAAATCGCTCATAGAAATGCGTGAATTTGTTGCTGTACTTGTTCGCTATTTTTAAAACCGTTAATTGACAACCTATACAGCAGAATTTTTTATTTGAAGGAAAAAGATTCAATTCAATTTGTCTAGTTTCTCCTTTCAAACATCAATGAAAATATTTTCATTAATCTCAGTCCATAACTTCCTTTTTCTCTGGCATTTTTTAGTTCTTCTTGTGGCTGCATCCATTTTGATAATATTTTCATATTTGTTGGCGTGCGTATATATTCTTATAAACAAAAAAAATACCAGCTGTTTCCAATATATAACTTGGCAGCACTCAACTCAGCACAAGGACAAATAAGGTTACATTTCATAAAACCTACTTAAAACCAATTAGAAAGTGGTTTTTATTTGGTTTTAACAAAATCATTTTATATTACCATACATAACCAGGTTTTAACAGTTGGTTTTAACGTTAAAACCACAATTTATTAAAAATCCTAAGTCAAAGTCATTCTGAAAAATTTTTATTAACTGGCCGGTACATTTCAAAGTGAAATATTTCATTTACTGAAGAAAAACACTGTTTCAATACTCTTGTTTATGCAGATAATACCAAGTGAGATCGTTAATAGTGATAACATAAAATGATCAAATTGTTAGGGAACTGTAACACTATTTTTTAGACGAGCAACAATATAAATTACCTCATATTTATATTAAACTTCTACAGAAAGAAAATTATTAATACATTAAAGCAATTGAATTCATTAAGAAAATATATTTAATATCCTCTATAAAAATTTAATCATATCCACATCTACAACATTTTACAAAATTAATCTAATAACATAAAAATAGATTTCAATTCATTCAGAAACGTTTTTGCCAAATGGTCAGTCGTCATCACAATAAAACTCCAACAGACACTTAAACTTTAAAAAATAAATACTTTAATAAACATTAAAGCAGAAAGAGAGAGTGAGAGAGAAAAAGAAGTATAAACTAGACAATAACTTTATCTTAAGTGGTTTCATGTCGTAAAGAAAACGAAGGTAATACCCACAAGGAAGACACCTGAGTATAATAGTTATTGTAAAATTTGCTGTCTTCTCTTTATTTGTTTCTTAGCGTTGCTCTAGCCCCAAGATAAAACGACGGTGAGATACCTAAAATGGACAGGAATGCTTTTACTGCCGGATAGAAGAAAAAACGAAGCAGTTAATTGGATAATAACAATAAATTTTATTTCTTTTAAATAAAAGAAAAAATATGGAGTAAAAAATTTATAATAAAGAAAATTAAAGCGAAAATTTTAAAACAAAATTTAATTTTAAAGATGCCTGCAATTTGAAATGATATTCATAAATGGTTACGGTTACTGTTGCGTCATGGATGCCTTAGAATTTAAATATTCATATATTCAAAATAAAATATAGTACAAGCACTAACTTGTACTCCTGTCTAGTATTTACATACATATATGTTGTGTTATACGAGGTCCATCTTAAAAGCTATTCCTACAAAAATTTTCTATATTAAATTTCTAATGATAAGAATTTTTTATTCAGACTATCCCCTCGTTTTCAGTTCCAGCGCAATGCATTGCATATATAGGGGTCATCTCCTGAGTGCTGGTCCAAGATAAAAAAAAAACCTGCAATTTGCAAATTATTTTTTTTTTAAATTTTTATTAAATTCAAGTTATTTTTCACCCCTACTTACCACTGTTCTTTGGTCAACTTTTCCCACTTTTCACGGTGGAACTAGTCATTGAGAATGTGAACTATTTAACCAACGTTTTTAACTAAATGGAATATAAGAATTAATTTTTTTTAAGTTAAATCACTTCTTTGCAAAAATTTTCTGCCGGAAATTTATAATATAAAATTTTTTCCGGAAAATTTATCATAAAGCTATGTTTATGCGAAAATGATCACAAGAAAAAATTTCTTTAGATATTTGTCATAAAAATTATGCTTAACATTTATTTTAAAAAATATTTAACTTAAAAAAAATTAATGTAAAAAGTTCTCACATTCTATTTCATTAAAAGCCATTGATAGTTCTAACGACTAGTACCACCGTGGAAAGTGGAAAAAGTTAAATAAAGCTCCATAATGACATGGCGTTGCGGCCTAGAGATCAGTACTAATCCGTTTAGCCAGTTTGATGATTATTAAAACATTATTATTAAATATTGCATTCAGAATAAAATGACTTGAATTGAATAAAATTTCGTATGAAAAAAATATTGCAGATTTGAACCTGAGTCCGTAATAATAAACTTAATAAGTTCGAAAAATAAAAATTTTTCTTTAAACAGCTGTCTAGAAATATTTCCATAGGAAATTTATTTAAAAAGTTAAAGCAACTGGTTATTCAGTTCGCGGTTTCGCCGGTCTGGCAAGGCTAACAGCTGTTCAATAAATATCTGTCACCTGAGGACGAATTGCGGCATTTGATATCGTTCGAAATGTCTATACGACTTAAAAGGAAATTTCGAACATTATCGATCAGGCTAATTTGGGCCCTAAGGTATCATTTATAAAGCAAAAAGGTTGCCATTTACGAATACGAATCGTTAAAACTAAATTTTCTTTATTTTCCAACATAATCCACTTTTAGATAAACACATTTAGTCCAGCGCTTTCCAATATTTTTATTTCTTCTAAATAATAGACTATCTCCGATCTCTCAAAATAATCGTTGTGGGTGCTGTTGGATGAAGTAGTAGAACACAAGACTATGAAGCGGAAGGTCCTGAGTTCAAGCCCGCGCTGAGTCATGATATATTGTGTTTAATTCTTCTGATCAGCATTAGTGCATGGTTGTGTTAGTTGTTGCCAGCCTGTTTCAATGACGAAGGCATAGTCACTGGTCACTGAACATAATTGGCAGCGACTGACACGATCATGTACTAAAAGCAGAGTAACAGCACCCTCCTTCGCTGGCCCTGTAGCAAAAAATTAGCCGGCAAAGTAAAAAGGTTGAAATAGCTACAAAAAAACTGTCTATCTTCTCATCTTTCCTAATCTGTCGCCTCAATAGTATCCCCTCGTTTTCAATTCCGGCGCAATGCATTGCATATATAGGGGTCATTCCCTGAGTGCTGGTCAAAAAAAAAAAAAATAATAATAATAATAATCGTTTGTTCCGCTTGTGACCTTTTGCATTTATTTGGAAAATTTTCCTTCCACCCACCCAACCCATTCCTTATGACTTAGAAAAATGAAGTAGGCGCCGGGTAACTAAATTGACAGATTACTTTGGATGGGGTAATTAGCAGTTGTTAGACCAACTTATGGATTTTGTCATACGGACCACATACATGTGAACTCGTCTTGATCGCTGCACACATCCCGCGGTTGGCTTTTTCAAGACCAAATTTTCATAAAAAATTTTATGTAATCGCTCAGTTGAGATGCCTAAATCTTTAGTCATCTAGCGTATTTTCGTTCTCCGGTCCGATCGTCCAAAATTATTCCCTGAACTTTATCAACGATTTCTGGTGTGAGGACTTCTTTTGGGTGAACGGAAAAATAATTATTAATCCTCGAATAAAATTTACTTTTTTACATTGCAAAGTTATATGGAAATATGGAAATTAATAATGTACTAAATTGTCCGGCAAATGTCCACCTCTAGCACGTCGGCAGATGGCTGCTCTTTTCACAAAATTTTGAACCACATTTTGCAACTCGCTCCGTTTATCTAGTCAATGCAGCGCCGAATTTCATTTTTCATTGCGTCAGTTGTGGTTTGCACACCCGGCCTTTCAAATGACCCCGATGAAAAAGATCCAGCGCCATTAATTCACAAGAACGAGGCGGCCAATTGACATCGCCAAACAGAGAAATTACGCGACCGGGAAATTTCTTATGCAATAACTGAATTCTTTGCCCGTCTGTGTGGTTTGTGGCACCATCCTGCTGAAACCAAAAGTTATTGATGTCAACAATAGCCAATTGTGCCCACAAAAAATCTGTTATCATGGTTTAGTAGTACAGAGACTTCACGGCGTTACCACCCGACCACAGTTCGTGAATTTTATGGGCTCCATATGCGAAAATTTTGTTTGCTTACATAAGCGCCTAATTGAAAATGGGTATTTTCAAACAGATGATTTTGTTGAACAATGCGTAAATAGCGTGCCCTTACGCGAAATCGTCTGTATTAGAACCATGAACAGAAATTGATCAAGAAACTTCGAAATTTGAAAATTATTGAAAATCGAGTTTAGCAAACATATCAAATCGTGTAGCGTTTTCAATCCGTTATCATGTCTAAATCGTTTTTCATCACATGCTTGATCATGCTATAAGATGTTAGAGTGAACGCTATATTGAGCAAGGCGATTTCTTTTGTTTACATTAATTTGTTAGTGTTTTATATATCAAATTTAACACACAAGTTTCTTATATTTTGTTTAATTTAATTTGTATTTGATTTTAACACACAAAAGTTTATTAAATAAGGACAATTTCACAAAGAAAAGGAATGTACAAAAAGGAAAAATGCCATGACAGAAAATCAAAAACAAAAAGGGAAGAAGCTACAACGTACTAGAAACCATTACACAACCTGCTTTGTAGCACAAACTCGCACTAGCTTCGCTCGCACTCTGACATCATTTGAGCGATCACATAAGAAACCACAGGCGGTGGTTTGTAGCACATTGTAGCGCCATCTTATATTACAGCTTCTAGCGGCCACTCTGTCATCAGTCTTAAGCAGGTCGAATGCATTTAATATAACGACACTTCAGTTGTTTTTTAACTCAGACGATCATGTAGTATAATTCTTAGTACTCCATCGTACATTAGCAAAGAAACATTAAAACATCGTTTAAATGTCACCACTTGCCTTAAGTACTTAAATAAATATGTGTCGTAATGCAAGTGTTAGTTTGTTTTAAGCTGTCTGCGTTCGCAGAGATGTTAGTGCCAGATTATGTTCTTGTGCGTGTAATTACACGCGAGTGTGCATGTTTGTTCGCATTAAAATTATTATGATGTCTTCAGCTACATTTCAAATAGTTCTTTATTTTTCATTCCACTTTTATTCCATTTTTCTTAATTTCATTACAAACATATTTATTGTACGAGCACTTGCACATTGCAAGTGTTTTACACAGTTGTGTTAATGTGGCCAACATCTTGCAACAATAACGATGTAGTCGCTGTAGTGGCAGTCATCATAATTATGTTTGCTTTAGTTGTTGCTTGTAGTAGTTAAATGTACAAAATTAATGTTTGCCAACATCTAAATGTATGCGCATTTCTTTTTGTTTGTTTGTATGTTTGCAAATATTAATTTATTTATGTCAGTGTAGTTTTTCTATTCTTTTCTCTTTTTGTGCTCTTCACAAAAAAGTGAAGGGGGATACACATATAGGTTCGTCATTCCGTGTGTAACTTCTGCAATATTAATATGGCACCACTACACTTTGGGAAGAATAAAATTTGTATTGAAAAACAAAAAAACATTAAAAATTTTACTCCAGCGATGGGAAACTTATTTTTTTGTACATAAAGTATTAATTTTTTGCTAACTAAAACTATTTCATAATTTAGAAATAACATAAGTGGTATTAAAAATAAAGAAAAAAAATTTAAATTTCCATCCCAGGGTTGGACAATTCAAATATTTTAAGGTGCATGAAAGTAACCAAGAAGGTTACCACTTTTGATTTTTTTAGGTACCACAACCTTGGACTTCACTAATTTTAATTTGAATCCAAAGTTGGACAACGGAAATTTTTTTGGTACATAAAAATCATGGAAAACTCACTATTTTTGTTTTTTTTTTTTTGCGAACAAATTTAAATTTGTTTAGTGAATTAAACCTGTTTTACATCTTAGGAAAAAATAAATTGGTATTAAAAACAAACAAAAAATTAAAAACTTGACTCCAGGGTTGGAAAATCAAAATTTTTGTCTACATATAAGTAACATATAAGTTACTAATTTTGGTTTTTATGGTGAATTGTAGCTACTTTATAATTCAGGAACAATTAATTTCATATTAAACACATATATATAAAAAAATGTATTCCAGTGTTGGAAAATCGAATTTTTTAATTTTGGTTTGTTAATGAATTAAACTTATTTTATACTATACGAAGAACAAAATTAGTGTTAAAAACCAAAAAAAAAAGAATGATAAATTCGATTCCAAGGTTGGAAAATGTAAATTTTTGGTACATAAAAGTAGCCATACAAGTTTCTAATTTTGATTTTTATCTTGAATTATACCTACTTTATAATACAGGAAAAAGTATATTTTATTAGAAACCTAAAAAATAAAAAATTCGATTCCTGAGTTGGAAAATCTAAATTTTTGCTACACAAAATAACCACTTAAGATCCGAAGTAGTTTTGGTTAACTAACCCATTTTAATGAATTGAATTGGCATTAAGAACTATTCAAAAATTGGATAACCGAAAAATATTTGGTACATAACAGTAACGAAACGACTAGATACTAACTTTGGTTTTAATTTGGTCATAAAACTATTTTATGCTTCAAGGAGACAAAAATTGGTATTGAAACTCTAAAAAAATGGTTTCCAGTTTGAAAAGAATGTGTGCATATGATCCAGATGTACGTCAGTGAAGGGTGTTTAGGATTCGATCCGTTCCAATATAATGTCCTTACTTATTTTACTCGTAATATTTCCATTCTGGCTAAATTACTTAAATGTCAACAACAAATTATTTTGCCCATAAGTTAACTTGGCTATATATGACCCAGCAAAAATTTTTACTATATAAAGAAAATGTTATAATTAAAAGAAAAAAAAAATAGTCAATGACACTAAACATGGGCAGAATAGTTTTATTTAACTTATAATTTTTTAAAATTCTATTCATTTGCTACAAACATACAAACAGAAGAGCTGATATAATTAGTTAATAGGACAGAGACCAAAATACTTAAAGAAAAGAAATGCGGCAAGCAGGAGAGATAATTTTAGAACAGAAAAATTTATTAGCCAGGAGAAGGAAAATTAAACACTATTTTCTAACAGCCTAACTAATAAAAAAATTTATTAAAAAGAGGATTATTAAACAAATTTTTTTATGAAAATTGTCGTATTAACTTGGAAAAATATTATAAAAAAGACCTTAAGGATGGAAAGTAGAGGCCTAGTTTACGAAAAAAAACCTGAATTACAATATACTAATATTTGTTGGGTTACTACTACAAACATCAAATCATATGAAATAAGTGAATGTGTCCGCGTGTATACTCGCATATCAGTTTAACTAGAGCAGTTTGCACTTGTTATGACAGCATACAGTGGGTCCGATGGCAAAAATATTGCTAATAAATCAGTATATTTTACACGCTGTTCAGGTATGCACCTTAATTGACTTTTACGCAATCGAAAGTGCGATTAACCATATAAATTTTTAATTAATTAACTGCTGAATTAACACTTAATTGTTATAAAATTAAGTTTAATGAGCCTTAGCATCAAAAATGTGGTCAAAGAGAAAAAAACATAAACATAATGGGGTATTCACACTTCGTGCTATTTGGTCATATTGTCATAAAGTCATAATATTTTAGACCAGTTTAAAAAAGTTGTTGTTGTGCTGCATACAAACAAGTCATAAAATAATAACACTCTTTCAGGTATGTTTTTGTTTTGTCATAAAATAGCTCTAGAGATCTGAGTCGAACGGTTGAAAATCTTTAGGTGAGACGGCGATAGTATATGTTTGCCGCCGTCACTAATATATGATTCACAACTAAAAAACGGCTCAAAAATTAGTCATGCCTATTTGTCTGTACCTTAAATCAGATTTTTATAACATAAAAAAAATTAAAAGAGAACTAAATCGCAAAAACTAAATATATACAAGTCAAAAATCTTTCTCGTTTAACTTACGTAGCTGGCAGCCAAGGAACATTCTTCCGTATGACACCGCAAAAAACAATTTTTCAGCTCATATCAAGCCAGCAGCTGTTTTAGTTTATACATACAAATTCATTTAGATATTAATGTGCTCCAGAAGGTAAATTTAATAATTTTAAATAGAAATGGAGTTTTTCTCATATTCAAACAACTTTATTAAAATTGCCTTAATATTTATTTTTTTGCTTTGATAACATCTAATTACAAATGTGTTGTTTTCTTATCCGCTGATCGATGTTTGAAATAGCACACTAAGATATGACGGGTTGTTCACACTAGTGACATTTTTAGTGCTATTATTTTATGACTTATGACTTTATGACTACACTGTGAATATCCCAAATATGTCGAAACAATTTGAAGTAAAGTTTCTTGATATTAAATTTATTACTAATTAAAAAATTAAAAAAAGAAAAATAAAAAGAGATGCCTGATTTGAACTTGAAGCCTCATAAACTTTAACAAATTTTTTTAGTTGTCATGTGGTAATTAAATTTATTAAATTTTGTACTGGGTGGGCAAATTTGAGGTTAGGAAGTAAATTGGCTATAAAATGATACAAACTCTTTTATTATTATATTTTTAATTATTATTTGTTTTCCCTTTTTTATTGTTATAATTTTATATAACTTTTTTTTCATTTTTAATTTACATTAAGCCATTCATTAGTCATAAAATTTTTGTAACACCATGTGTTCCTGTACTCTAATTATAAGACTCGATCTTGTTGTACAAGAAATGAAAATAAATAAAATGCCCTACATCAAGCAACCAAAAAAGTATTATGAATATATTAAATTGAATTAAGATTCATAGGCTAATTGTTCGAAATTTGTTTTTAAATCTCAGAAAAACATGATAAATATTCCAAGGCACAAAGGAAAGTCAACATCAGTTTTATTCAACTTACACAGCAGAGCAGAACAGCTGTTTTCGAAATACGCAACCCTTTCATCATCAGTGGAATATTTATCATGTCTTTCTGAGATTTAAAAACAAATTTCGAACAATTAGCCTATGAATCTTAATTCAATTTAATATAGCAATATAAATGTTCGTTAAAATTCTTACTACAAAATATTATGAAATTTCAAGATCTGAGCAGCCATTCTTTGACATTTATTTAGTAAAAAGTTCTAAAACTTTAACTATCGTATGCTACACTCTTGACCAAAGAATTTTAATTATGAAAATTTGCTATCAAAATGGTGAACATTTTAATGCAACACCTCATAAAATTCTTCAACTTTTCCTCGTAATCAGGCTCGAAACCGCTGTGCATAATTTAACCTCTAAATTCGAGGATCACGGTACTGTTGCTGACAATAGACCACAACCATATGCTCGTAGTGACCGCAGTAATGCAAATACAGCCGCTGTCCAGCAAAGTGTTACGAATGATCCTAGAACATCAACTCATCGACGTTCGCAAAAATTGGATATCACCAGAGGCACTTTGAGCAATATTTTGCAAAATTAAGTCATTCAAGAATTAAAGCCGGATGGCCATTGTTTGCGTCGACAATTTATGAATTTGCTGTTTGAAAAACTGAACGAAAACAACGTACTTTCCAACAAAATCATCGACAATGATGAGGCCCATTTTCAATTACGCGCGGTGTCACAAAATCCACAAAAAAATCCTCGAAAAACCATTACATCCAAAGAGAGTATTCGTGCGGTTTGTGGTCGAGCGGCGCCATCTGCTCGTCTTTTTTCGAAAATGAGTACGAAACCCCCATCACTGTGAATATTCTGCGTTATCAAACCATGAAACCATAGCCGACTTTTTGTGGCCACAATTGGCTAATGTTGATGAAATTTTGTATACAATCTAAAGGTACGTTCACACTTATAAAATATTTGCCCAAAAAAGCGTAACCACTAAACACTAATAAAAAACTTTTTAATCCAAAAATGTATTTGTTGAGTTAAATAGTCTCCAATAATATTGGATTCATGACACTGTCTGTTAGTTTTGTATGAAATCGTTTTACTAAATATAAACGTATCTGAACATAAATATTTTTCATTAGTATTTAGTGGTTACGCTTTTCGGGGCAAATATTTGATAAGTGTGAACGTACCTTAAGTCAAATTTACGAATTCAAAATCATATTGATGCGAGCTAATGAAAATATGTTTATGATTTAAGTTTTAGCAACTTATCAGTTCCTTAGAAATTCAAATCTAATTTACCAGGTCATCACCAATTCAGTTTCCATGAAATTTACAATTACCTTTACAATTGGTCCCACAGTGCAGCACACTAAAGTGTACTTGTTGTTGCAGTTAAGGAAATAACAAACACATCATAATGATGAAAATTTTTCAGCAATTTTTCCCTTTTTAATTTTTTTTTCTTTTTTTTCTTTCATTTCATTATGTTGTCACTTGTCCCTTTAGCAAACAGAAAATAACTTTGCTCTTACATCAAAAAATCATGTAACACATCATTAAAAGCTTGAAGTTGTGTAAGTGTAAGTGTTAGCAGCAAAAATATGGCGAAGAGACGATTAAGTTTTAAATGTTTAACTACAAAAAGAAACTTGTAAGCTTGAAGTGCTTCACGTTTCTAAGATGTTAGATATAAAATACTGTGAAAATGAAATACTAAATATTTGATATTAAAATTTTACTACATAAAAATTTTATTGTGTTTTTATTTCTTAAAATAAGTCTGTTTTATAGGAAGAACTTCAGTTTGCATACTTGTACTCGAATATATGACACGAGTATCAGAATTGTTGCTTTCAAATTTTTATTAAAATTACAGTTATAATATTGCTGAGCTAAAGTGTTTCCCAAGCACCTGATTTAATTCTTTATTATGAATGGTTTTAAGCCAGACAATTTAGTGTTTGTTAATTTCTGTTATACGAACAACATGTTATCCATCATCCTTCGGTGGTACTGTAGCAAAAAAAAATCACGGTCCAAGTACAATGTAAAGTTACCACAAAAAATGCCTCTCTGTATCTGTCCTCTCAACACTGCATGATCAGGAGTCATTCCCCAAGTGGCGGTTATAGTTAAAAATAATAAAAGCAACATGATATACAATACGGGGGCTGTTTAATAACTCCGTGACTATTTGAATAAAAAACTTCTTTGCGCGAGTTACTAATGACAACCATCTGAAAACAACAACAATAACAACAAACCATCAACGGTCACCAATTCCATGAATCAATTACCAACAACAATAACATCAAATCATCAACGGTCACCAACTCAACGAAATACTTACGAACAACAAATAATTTACCCAAACTGCAAACTTTGTAAAATCAAATAAGTTCATTATACCAAGTTGACCTAATTAAGAATTTTATAATTTGTATTGACAACCTTATTTTCATAAGAATTTTAACAAAGTAAATTAATATGCAAACACACCATTTTTATTTTGTAAGAATATAAATAGAAGTGTAAAGAATAAAAATATTATTATTAATCAACTGGCAATAAATGAAGTTTCATTTTTCCCTTCGGAAACATTTTTACGAAAATGTCGGAAATTTTTGTTTCTAAATATGTGTTCAAGACGTATGAGTAATACGAATTCATACAAACAAATATTAATCATACGCAGCCGTACCGTAACAGAACTCAATTTTGTTTGGGAACAGAATTGATTCTGCATTTTGTTTGGTCAGCGAAAAACCAAACTAATTTTCAGAACAAACTCATTTGTAATATTAAGCACGGAATTCGCTAATGATATCAAAAATGATTTCATATGTTGAAAAAAACTAGTTTCATTTTTGAAGTGCATGGGGGTAAAATATTTTCGGATGAAACGCGATACGACGTTTTCGTCCAAGAGGAGGGAAAAGCAATTAACGATTGAGAGAGAGAGAGTGAGGAAGGGCGAACGTAGCATGAAACACATAGCCATGGAGCGAGCGTAGGGAGCAAGCGAATAAGAAAGATTCATAGAGAAAGGGAGATCGAGAAAATATACCCGCTATTGGTGATGTATTTAATTAGTAGTTAAATAGTAGAACTTCAGATAGCAATTCTGTCGCATAACGTCTTGTACTACAGTAAACGCAGATCCTTTTAAATTATTTAAATTATCATTTGAATGCATACAGTGAGTTAACAGTGAGTTAAATTTCTAAATAGGCAGTCTATCTTCTCATCTTTCCTAATCTGTCCCCTCAATACTATCCCTCGTTTTCAGTTCCGTCGCAATGCATTGCATATATCGGAATCATCCCCTGAGTGCTGGTCCAAGATAAAAATATATATAAAAAAAATATAGATAGTTAGTGACAAATTTGTCAATCGTCCAATATTATAAGCAGTTGCTCAGTGTAAGTACTCGTAATATATTTGTTATATTTTTGTTAATTTACAATTTTTTATGTTAATTTGTTTGAAGGTTAGGAAATTCCATATTTACAAACAACATGTGGCATTTTAATTTGCCACTCGTTATTTAAGAATTTAATATACCATTTTTCATTAAATGTAAAGTAAATATATTTCATAAATTCTGTTGCCTAATTTTAAATAGTAAAAAAATTATGTAAATATCGAAGAAATAAATTTAAAAAAATTTCGATTATTTCTTTTAGTTTTAGATTGCATTTGGTTGCGATGTCCGAACCATATGACCCGTCACCGATTGAGACCATTTTCAATTGACGCCATTCAATAATTGCTCAGTGATTTTCATGCGATTCTCGAAAAAAATTGGAAGGTATATTCATTTCGTCACTCCGTTTGTAACGCAGCGAAATATCCCTCTAAGACCCCATAAAGTATATATATTCTTGATCAGTGATGAAATCTAAGACGATCTAGCCACGTCCGTCCGTCGCCGGATATCACGATACATTCCAAACGAAAAGAGGCCTTTGAAATTTGCTATGGATCAATTTTGTATGAAAGCAAATGTCAAATTCGTAAATAGGACCAGGGGTAAAAAAGCTCCCCTAAGAAGAACTAAAGCAACCTCTTAAAAACAACATAGTTTTTAAAGTTTATTTGTAATTTTGTTAAGCAAGTGATATATTTTTATGCCAAAGAAAGTCCAAAGCGTTGCACTTGTATGCAGAAGATCAAAAAATTTTATTTTTGGACCACCGCCCCTTTACTGGGCGTTGAAGTAACATATTACATGGAAAAATAGTGTAAATATTTAACAAATTGAATTCCATAAGTTTACGTTTTTTTTAAATTAAATTCTTAAGCTTCTAAGACGAAGGTAAGATGTGCTCTGATCTTCCCCTGCCCTACCCCTGCACTTCTCCCCTAAATGATCCTATAAAACAAAATATTTTTTTCGACACTTAATTACCCTAAAAATTTACTTTTTGGTGTTTTACGGCATAGGTGAGATGTCCCGCCACGGTTCTTCCTGTTGTGACCCTATCAAAAAAAATTTTTTAATTGGCACAGATATATCTTAAATAATCTCTGAAACAGCAGATTAAACATTTTAATTTATTAAATTATGTATGAAATTTTATTAGTCGAACTTTCTTATGTAAATTGTTAATTTTTTCAACGGGCTTAAGTTCGAATCTGCGTGACTGCAAATGATTTTTTGTTATTTAATTAATAAATGAATTTGTTCAAATTCTATTTATTTTTTTTTATATTAAGATTGGAATATTAAGAATATTTTCAATAATCATCAAACCAGCAGAACGGATCAGTACTGATTTCGAGGCCGCTACGCCATCTCATCAGCGTTCTTTGTTCAATTTTTCCACTTTTGCAAGTGGTGCTAGTTAGTAGGAATATCAACTATTTAACCAATGTTATTAATGAAAATTTAATATGATTCCATGTATCTCTTTCGCTTTTTCCAGAGCCATCGGCTGCTGATAGCTAAAGCTTCTTTGTTATTTATGTTCAAGTAATTGAATTTAGCTGTCAATTTACAATGAACAAGTGCGCGTGCCCCCGCAAATTCCTTTATTAATTCAATAATAAAAAATCATTTGCAGTCATGCAGATTCGAACTTAAGCCCGTTGAAAAAATTAACATTTTAATTTATTTATTAAATATTTGGAGGGTATTTAAGATTCGATCCGGTCGAATATAATGTTTTCAGGGGTCTTTCATTTGAACGTTTGGACCATATGACTCGTCACCGCTTGTGACCTTTTGAGTTGGCGACTTTTTTTATTAAAATTCAGCACTATTGACATGAACTTTATTCCGAAAAAATTGCATTTCATTTATTTCTCTATTAGCGATTCCACAATTTTGCTTAAAAATTTTCTTCACTTTTTCAAAATTTTCAATGGTTTTTCTGGTCATTCATATCTTCAGGATCTTCTGTCTGCAACACTTGAGGAAATGTTTGTCACTCAGAGTGCAATCACCATATGCCACTGTCAACATTTCAAATGCATTTGAATGTTTAATTAAATTTCTACACAAAATTACAGGCAAATTCTTTGATCTATTTTATAATTTTTTTTTTGTTCTTCCACATACACGAGTATTCAAAAGTATTTCTTTGTCTAAAACTTAAAAGCAAATATAAAACATTTTATTCTGTAGTATTCTTACATACAAATCTTCTTCATCCTATTGCAATATAAATCCCTTTTGTTAAATACCTTTAGCCATTTATATTCTATGTATAAAAGTCAGATAGATGCTGATAAGCCCTGTTTTGTTTTCGTTAGCCATCTGCATTTTGCGCTTCAGTTATACGAGTGCAATTTGAATTGCATTGTGCTGCTCTAGTAAAATAGTTTTTATGAACTTACTAAGATTAAAAGTTGTAGTCCTTTTAATGCCACTCTCACTCACCTGTAGTTGCATTATAGAAAAAATTAAGTTCAATTTTTTATAGCAGATTTGCAGGGTGTTTAAACTAAGTTTTATCTATATACATATTTTCTTTAAGTCCCGCAGAACTTTAAATTAAACACGCAAAAGTGCTGTATTCGGCTTTAATTTTAAAGATTTGCTAATATTTTATTAGCCATTTTACTATGTTTTCGATTGCTTAAATAAAATCTGCAAAGAAATTATTTTTTTTTATTTATTTTGAAGCGATACTTCTTTGCGCGCATGAGGGTAAAATTTTTACGGATGAAATGCAACACGAATTTGTGGCACATTTTTATTTAATTTTTTTTTTGCTTTTCAATCTGTTTTGTGTTTGTGTGCCTGTGTTCGTGTAATATATGTGCACTTATACCCTCCAAAAAAGAATTGGAGGGTATATTCACACTAAACGAAAAGTGCCAGACTCTTTAAGTTTGATATAAATATATCCCGAAGGATAGCACAGGTCAAGTTCGTACATGGGCAGAATCGCGCTAGAGGGAAAAAAGATCCCCTAAAAATAACTAAACCAACCTCTTCAAAACAACATAATTTTTAAAGTTTTTTTTCGTAATTTTGTTAGACAAATGATATATTTTTATGTCAGAGAAGTTCCAACGCGTTAAATTTGGAGCCATAAAATAAAAAATAAAAAATTTTGAACCCCGCCCCTTTAGTGGGCGTTATTATATGAAAAATATTGCAAATATTTAACAAATCGTTTTACTTAAGCCTACATTCCTTAATAATAACATTTTAAAGCTTTAATGGCGAAGGTAAGACGTAACCTGCAAAGGGGGAGGAGGGGGTAGGGCAGAAACAAGCAGTCATAAAACTAAAAATAAATGCTTGGAATGATTATATACACAATTTAAAATATATATATATAGGGGGAGGAGGGGGTAGGGCAGAGTAGTACCAGGTTACGTCTCAGCTTCGTCATTAAAGTTTAAAAATTTTATTTTTAAGGAATGTAGGCTTAAGTAAAACAATTTGTTAAATTTGTACACTATTTTTGCATATAATAACGCCCACTAAAGGGGGCGGGGCTCAAAAAAAATTATTTTGAGGCTCCAAGTTTAATGCGTTGGACCTTCTTTGACATAAAAATATATCATTTGCTTAACAAAATTACGAAAAAAAACTTTAAAAATTATGTTGTTTTTTCTGCGAACTTAACCTGCTTCAAAATATATATATATACCAAATTTCAAGAGTCTAGCTCTTTTCGTTTGGACTGAATCGTGATATCCACAGACGGACGGACATGCTCAGATCGTCTTAGATTTCATCACTGATCAAGAATATATATACTTTATGGGGTCTGAGATGGATATTTCGATGCGTTACAAACGGAATGACCCTCCAAATTCTTTTTTGGAGGGTATAAAAATCAAAATTTAGATTCCAGAGTTGGATAACTGCAATATTTTGTAGTACATGAAAGTGACCAAAAAGGTTACAAATATTAAGTTTTTCTTAAATAAAACTATTTCATGCCTCATTAAGAGTTGCATAGGTAAAAAAATTTAAATTTCGTTTCCAGGGTTGGGAAATTGAAATATATAAAAGTAACTAAATAACCAATTGACTTTGTTGTTTTTGCTAATTAAAACTATTTTATAATTCAGGAAGAACAAAGTTGGTATTGAAATCTTAAAAAATCAAAATTTCGATTCCGGGGTTGGAGAAATGATATATTTTATGGTACATGAAAGTGACCAAAAAGTTTAAAAATTTTAATTTTTTTGTCAAGTAAAACTATGTTACATCTTTGATTTAAACCTACTTTCTGTTTTGGCAAGAAAGAAAGAAGAATTACATCTGTGAAGGGTATTTAAGATTCGGCACAGCCGAATATAGCACTTTTAGTTGTTTCAAAAGAGTTTGTTTTTTTAGAATAACTTTTATACCGCTTTGCCGATCGATTTCGAAAATTAATCAGTTCTTGGCAATCAAAAACTACGTTGAGCGCTACCAATCGGGTCAAAACCGGTGCACGCAAATTTCGAAAAAAGTGAATTTTTTAGAACACTCCGAAATAATATATGTGATCAATTACTGCTCTCGATTCACATGGGAATCTGCTGATCTATTCTGAAGTTATAGCAGTTTTAAAATTAAAATAATATTATTTTTAGCGGTTAAAATTAGCGCGAAGTTACATGGTTGTCCTTTAAGATCAACCGTTTTCCATAATTTTCAATTTAAATTTGAACAAAAATCCTTATTTGTGTTTCCATTTAAAATTTAATATGAAGCTAAGTTTATACTATTTAAATGTCGAATTTCATTTGCAAAATGCTTGATTATTGTTGTGCCAATTTCTTAATGATTTTACATAAAAATGTATTATGCTTTAAACACATTCAGAATGGCAGGCTACTGACTACACGACTACAGAAATAGAATACATGTGTTTATATGGAAATGTAGCAGGGACAACAACCTGCGTGCAGCCGTGAAAATAATCATTCCCATATAAACACATGTATTATATTACTGTAGTCGCGTAGTCGGTAGCATGCTGTCATGAATGTGTTTAATGCATTAATCGTTATATTATTATGTGAATTAATTACAGTTAAAGTAGATCAAAAAAGAAATTGCTAGAAAAATTTAAACTTTTATATTAAAAATAAAACCTAAATAATTCTTATTTATAGATGATCCTGAAGATGACCAATGATTTTGCATGCATCTAAAAATTTAATAAAACAGTTTTTGCTTTAAATTACTTTTCTGAAAATGGGCTCATAATTTCTTAAATTTATGTTTTCCTCTTTACAGGATACACTAATTATCATTATCATCGGCACAAACCACACACATACACCGTCATTATCATTGTAACACAACACCACAGTTTAAACAACTTAAACTATTACGAAAGTCTTATGAACACAAACTAACCAATTTACCCAAGTGCAAGTAAAACTCTTAAAGTATTTTACTTCTTTAGAAATATTTGTAATAGCAACAACATATTCGTATCGATAAAGTTGTAGTTTGTTTAATACTTTAGCATTCATGGTTACCAAGTCAACTATGGAAACATTTTCTTGGTAGGAAAAAAACCGAGTGGAAACTTAATAACAAGCCAAACAGAAGAAAAAAAGAAATAACAACAGAAATATATATTCTTTCCTGCCATCTCTGGTATAAAACTACAAGTGTATTGGCTGGTTGACTGTTTAACTGGCTCGTCCTTTATTTTTTTTATTTTGTCTTCGAACATAAATCATGATTTCTATTCTATATATTTTGTAGATATTTTCAAATACCACTTAAGTCCGGTATAGAAAAAGTTTTTAGTGAGATGTCTTAAGAAGCCAACATGGTTAACAAGACTGTCTTGCAAATCTGCAAAGGAAATCTTATTATGTATTTATTGCCGAAACATTTTCAAAGAGATCTTTATCAGAAATTTATAAACATCAAAGCACGCACACAACCTTAAAGATTTATTACAATTCTTAATTAAAAATACGTTTTTAAATCAAGGCAATTAATCTTGATTTATTTCCACTAAATCACAAATAAAATATTATTCCCGAGTTCTTAATTACAGAGAACCGCAATGAATTGTTTTCAGTTTCCATTTGTATAAATTTTATTAAACGCTGGTAACAACAGGTGTTTCGCAAGCATTTGATTTATAAAATTTTTCAATTAATATCAATCATATGCTTTGTTGTAAATAGCAGTTTGTTTCTAATTAAAATCATTTTGAATTTCAAAAAACCACACATTATCAAGTAATTACTTTGCTATTTATATACTCAGCGAAGTGTGTGAAAAATTCAAAGGGTTAATTTACAAGAGGTGTAAGTTAGAGTCGGAGAAACAGCATTAAGCTCCCGGAAGAAACAACAAATAAAACAAACAGGAGCAGGGGAAGATCAGCGAACATCTTATCTTAGTGGTGAAATCCTAAAAATTTAATTTTTAAGGAATGTAGGCTTAAGGAATACAATTTGTTAAATATTTACACCATTTTTCATTTTTCCACGTAATATGTAACTTCAATGCCCACTAAAAGGGGTGGGGTCCAAAAATGAACTGTATCGTGTTTTCCACAAACGGAAAATGGGTATTGCCAGATCGTCTTAGACTTCATCACTGATCAAGAATTTAAATACCTTCAATTCTTTTTTGGAGAGTATAAAAACTCTATTTTGTAGGCGTCGCTCTGGCAAACAAAAAACACTAAAAAGTAAATTTTTGGGGTAATTAAGTGTAAAAAAAAATCAATGAGTGTTCGAACTCACGGGCGATGTGTTAACACCTTTTTGTTTATTTATTTTATATTAAAACCACGTCACTATTCTCTTTGCTATGCATAAGACAAAACCGAAGATCAACATAAAACACTTTTTTAATATTACTCCAAATTAATACTCCGAATTAAAACACTTAAATCTCCGCTCGCCGATTTCGGATCGCCTTAATTTTTGGCCTTAACTCTTCGTCGAAACCCGCACTAGCGTTTTAATCCAAAAATTAATAACATCGGCTATGAATTTCCGGAGAAAATCGCGTGGGAAAATTATATGAAAATCGCCCAATAATCACTTTCAATACCGACTGCCAACCAACGAACAAACAAACTCTTACACTTAGGCTTGGTTTTCACTATGTCATTTTTGGTGTCAAATTGTTGTCAAATTGTCCAAATTGTTGGCAATTGTATGAAAACGGGTTGTCATATGGCGTCATCTATGTTTGCATAACTGACTGCAAACATAGATGACGCCATATGACAACCCGTTTTCATACAATTGCCAACAATTTGAACAATTTGACAACAAAAATGACATAGTGAAAACCAAGCATTACACTTGCGTATGTATTGAAACTGATAGTTTACTGCCCTAGAGGCGCGTGTATAGATGTTAAGTTAACATTGTTAACATTGTTAACACATCAAAATTTTTATTAGCATAACAAATTTTTTTAATAGGATAAAATTTTGTTTAACAGGGGGAGAGGTTTGGGGAGAGGACTATCAAGTATCATCTCAGATTCGTCATAAAAGCTTAAAAATGTTATTTTTAAAGGATATTAGTTTAAGTAATACAATTAATATATTACATCAACGCCCACTAAAGAGGGCGGGGTTCAAAAGTGGATTTTTCGGCTCCAGGTTCAACGTTTTAGACCTTCCTTGACATAAAAATATATCATTTGCTTAACAAAATTACAAAAACACACTCGAAAAATGATGTTGTTTTTTAGAGGTTGGTTTGGTTTTTCTTAGGGAAGCTGTTTCCCCTCTGAACCGATTCAGCCCATTTACAAACTTGACTTGTGCTATTTTTCTAAATTTATCTAAACCAAATTAAAAGGGTCTGGCTCTTTCTGCTTGGACTGTATCGTGACATGGCTAGATCGTGTTAGATTTCATCACTGATCAACAATATGCAGGGTGGGCCAAAAGAAATCACCCTATTGAAAGATGGTCTTATTTTTGCAAATGGCGGCCAATGTCAAATCTGTTTTGACATTTGTGAACTAGACAGTTGTAGAATACAAGTGAACAAGCCGATTGACGATTTTTCGACCAAAATCATAATGAGCGATGAGGCTCATTTCCACCTCAGCGGGTACGAGAACAAGCAAAACTATCGCTTCTGGGACACCGAAAATCCACGAGAGATGCACGAGGAGCCATTACACCCGCTCAAAGTGCGCTGTTCATGCTGTAGGAGTCATAGGGTGACTTCTTCTGGCCCACCCTGTATATACTTTATGGTGTCTTAGAGATATATTTCTGCTCGTTACACACGGAATGAGGCTATAAAAATCTTTTTTTATTTAGTTACTTAATAAACCAAAAAAAAGTTAAAATTTTCCAGCTCTGGGACTGTCTTTTTGCTTTTTCTGATGTCTAGTACCAACTAATTTCTTTAAAAAATATCAAATATGTTTACTTTATAAAAAAAATCAATGAGTGTTCGAACTCACGGGCGATGTGTTAACACCTTTTTGTTTATTTATTTTATATTAAACCCACAAAAAAACAAAGAGAATGCAAAGCAACAGACAAATGTACATACATACATTGTTATGTTTGTACATAAGCTACATACGTTGCTGTCTTGCTATCTCATTTTTATATATGTACGTATAACCACGTCACTATTCTCTTTGCTATGCATAAGACAAAACCGAAGATCAACATAAAACACTTTTTAATATTACTCCAAATTAATACTCCGAATTAAAACACTTAAATCTCCGCTCGCCGATATCGGATCCCCTTTAATTTTTGGCCTAAACTCTTCGTCGAAACCCGCACTAGCGTTTTAATACAAAAATTAATAAAATCGGCTATGAATTTCCGGAGAAAATCGAGTGGGAAAATTATATGAAAATCGCCCAATAATCACTTTCAATACCGACTGCCAAGCAACAACAACGAACAAACAAAGTCTTACACTTACACTTGCATATGTATTGAAACTGATAGTTTACTGCCCTAGAGGCGCGCGTATAGATGTTAACACATCAAAAAAAAAATAAAATATATATTTATTTTATTTTATAACTTATGTCTTGCAATTTACCAACCCTGGAACCGTCATTTTGATTTTGTGATCTAATACTTATTTAATTCTTCCTAAAGTATAAAACTGTTAGAATTCCCAAAAAAATTACTAGTTTTACCTCGTTGCTTTTTATATACCAGACATAAATTTAAATTTTCCAGCTCTAGAGCCGTAGCTTTTCTGGAAGAAAAGTAACAAAGAGTCACATGTCACCTATTTCACTTCGCTATTCATAAGGAACCAGAATATATATAATTAATGGAATCGCATATTAATATTGTGGAAATTACACACCGAATGACAAACCCCGTGAAGGAGAGCCTGCTGTCATCTGTGTATTTAAATGCCCGCCTGGCATTTAAAATTTGTTCACATTTTCATTAAACCCTTTTAATTACATAATAGTGTGTATGAATATGTCTTTTTTCCACCATGATACGCGCACTACATACACTCTTTTGCATTGTTTTAGTCATTAGCGTTCAGACCGCTAACATAAAACCCACCATCTTGTTGTACGCATGCATGATGTCCAGTGAACACGCCAAACAAAACACATTTTCAAGCCTTGACCACAAATATTTTCTATTGTAATGCAAACCTTCCACGAACAGAAATATTTCAAACTAATTTTTTGCACAATTGTTATATTATATAACCAACCGACATGCTAAAGCATGCCACCAATTGGGTAAACATGGAAAATAAAACTCACTATTTAAGTCCGTGTTGGTCAACAACAACAACAACAACAAAAACCATGCAAATAAATACCAAAATGGATGGGACTGTAAAGCGTAAATATGCGTGTAGATGATAGTGAACGGTGACGTGTAACCAAATCTAATTAACTAATTTTTGGACTTTTAATGCACTTTTGCAAAAGCTGGTGCATGTGAAATTAGAAATACATGATTAAGTAGAGTATACTTTTGGGCAGAGAAAAACAAACAAACACCGTTATTTATTGAATGGGTATTTCCTTTCACCTTCATCTTTAGGTTTCTCTTTTAACTTTCATTTGATTGAAATTGTGTGAATGTGTATGTGTTAAGTTTGAAAATAAAGTATTTTGCTTTTAAATTATAAATTGATTTTTTGTTCAAGTCTTTCTTTTATCTTTATTTTAACTCTTTGGTTATGCAAAAAGCTTTTTGATGTAGTGTTTTAGTTTTCAAGTAAAAATTTTCTTTAATGCACTTTTTATTTCCACACTCCACCGTACACTGGGCTCTTGATAAACTTTACGCAAATAATTTCCTTGAACTTTTCATTGAAAAGTTTCTAAAAGTTTGCAGTGTATCGAGGATGATATGTACGATAGTGTAGAGCATTTATTTCTGACTGTTGCTGCTAGTCTCTGCACGAGTATGTCGAACATAAAAAAGAATTTTTGTTTTTAAGTTCTCCATGATACAAAAGCAATCCGGCACTTTCGATTTGGCTGCAAGGGTTTGATATTCTAACAGCATTTAAGCCATAAAATCTGAAGAATACAAGTTAATGTTTTCAGGCAGATTAAAAAGAGAAGAAAATATTTTAAATAAATATTATCTATGTGAAAATTGTTTAATTGCGGACGATAAACAAATTTAACTGATAGAATTTTAAATAGTAAAAATTAACACAACATATTAAATTGTAATAGTACAAAAAAAACGAAAATCAATACGTATCACAATATTTGAATATACAAAAGCCGCTAAATTGGCAATACTGTTTAAAGTAGTGACTGTCATTGAAACTAAAACGAATGATCTGAATTTTTTTTTTATTTTGTAAATAAATTATGTTCATTTAAACAAGAAGTAAATTTTTTATAAAAAAAACGTTATTTATTCCGATCAGGCATTTATAAAATTGTGTAATTTCATATATAAAAAATATTTTATATATCTAATTATACATTTTCATAGATATATCCCTGCAGAAGCCACATAAAGAAGTGGTGAAATATGGGAATAAGCAAAATTTTTTATAAAAAATAATTGACATCTGACCTAAACAAACAAAATAAAATAAGGCCGAATAAATTTCTGAAATCAGTTTTTATTTTGTTGTTTCTTTTGTTGTACTCTTCACCCGACCAAAATATTTTTTTTTTATTTTGTATGATTCTTATTTTATTCTATATATTTTTTCTCTTTTGCTTGTTAATTCAACCAATTTTATTCTGCAGGAAGAACTAAATTGGCGTTAAAAAACAAACAAATTCAAAAATACGATTCCAAGTTTGGACAATTGAATCTGTTGTGATATATAAAAGTAACCAACTAAAACAAAAATTTTTTATTTTTTTGATTACAAATTAAACATAAAGAACATTTTTGGTATTAGAGATCAGTAAAACCAAAACTACATCTCCGGAGGTGAAAAATTTAACTTTAATTAATTTTTCTTTGATAAAACTGCGATACAAAAGGGTGTTTTTTGCTGCGGCACGATCTCTTGGGATGATTCTTAGATACATTTTTTCTGCTGAAACGGAAAATTAATTTTTTTTCTAGTTTTCAAATTTTTGTTTGACATATTGTTGTCACAATACTATTTTAAATGAAATTTATTTGTTGGTGGTCAAGCAAGTGTCTATATGCATTTCATTGGTGCTTTACCAAATCATCAGTAAACTTTAACCACAGTTTTGAAAAGTTAAACACCTCTTATCTTATGCATATACTTCTGAAAACCATCTGAGAATTCACAATTTGTAAATTACAAACTATTTTCAAAAATCACAACAGAATAAGTCTACTGATGATTTGATAAAGCACCAATGAAATGCATATAGACACTTGCTTGACCACCAACAAATAAATTTCATTTTCAAGTTTCCTATATACATACATATAGTTTATTTTTAATTTTTTTTTTTTTTTGCTTTTTTTTAATGGGGTTCTGAACTACTAATAATAATATAACTGAAAAACGGCTGGCCCTATTCATTCAGTAAATAAATCAAAAATTCAATATAAGTTTGCTTTTAAGCCGTGCTAACAATATTGTTAATCCCCTCAGTAGTTACAGAGATATTGTGGGTGCTGTTGGCTGAAGTAGTAGAACACGAGACTATAAAGCGGAGGGTCGTTGAGTCGCGCTGAGTCATGAAATATTGTGTTAAATTCTTCTGATCAGCATTAGTTCGTGGTTGTGTTAGTTGTTGCCAGCCTGTTTCAATGATGAAGGCATAGTCACTGGTCACTCAGCATAATTGGCAGCGGCTGACACTATCATGTACTAAAAGCAGAGTAACAGCACCCACCTTCGTCGGCCCTGTAGCAGAAATTAGCCGGCGAAGTAAGAGGTTGAAATAGCTACAAAAACAACTGTCTATCTTCTCATCTTTCCTAATCTGTCCCCTCAATAGTATCCCCTCGTTTTCAGTTCCGACGCAATGCATTGCATATATAGGGGTCATCCCCTGAGTGCTGGTCCCAGATAAAAAAATATGTATAATAAAGAAATTTTCTTTGGAAAAAATTTTCGTCTTTCAAAAAATCATAAAAATAACAGTAAACAACAAAAATGTAAACAGCATTTCTCAAGACAAGCCGCTAAATAAAAACAAGTAAAAACGTTGTTTTTACTTGTTTGAAAATAATATATAAAAACAAAAAACAACAAAAATATTTAACATAACATAATTTAAAAATTTTGTTATTGTTGAAATATTATAAATAATTTTTAAATTGTTATCCTGAAGAAGATATCCATAGGATATCGAAATATTGATATAATTATAAAATAAATAGTTTTATAGTTATTATTTTATAAAAATAAGTCTCAAGCTTAATAATAATTAAAATAAAATTAAATGTAAAATTTATTTTTATATTTTTTTCTGATAAAGTCATTTAGGAGGCAAAGGGTCAGAAGAGGGTAGGGCAGAGGAGTAACAGGTTGCGTCTCAGCTTCGTAATTAAAGCTTAAACATTTTATTTTTAAGAGATTTAGGCTTAAGTAAAACAATTTGTTAAATTTGTACACTATATTTGCATATAATAACGCCCACTAAAGGAGGTGGAGTGCAAACATTTTTTTTTTATTTGTTGGCTCCAATTTTAACGCATTGGACCTTCTCTGGTATAAAAATATATCATTTGCTTTTCAAAATTACAAAATTATATTGTTTTTTTAGAGGTTGGTTCAGTTCTCTTTAGGGGAACTTTTTTCCCTCTAGCGCGACTCAGCCTATTTCCGAACTTGACCTGTGCTATCTTTCAAGATATATTTATAACAAATTTCAAGAATCTGGCTCTTTTCGTTTGGACTGAATCGTGATTTCCACAGACGGACGGACGGACGGACATGCTCAGATCGTCTTAGATTTCATCACTGATCAAGAATATATATACTTTATGGGGTCTGAGATGGATATTTCGCTGCATTACAAACGGAATGACATAGTGAATATACCGCCCTATTCTTTTTTGGACGGTATAAAAATGCTACCAAACAGGATTTGTTATAAAATCATTTTGGCCTACTGAATAAAAGCAGGATATTACCGTAAAATCATTTTGTGCAAGAGGTTAAAAGTTTTATTGAAAACAATAAAACAGTAAAAAATGTATCAATAAAATTTAAAAACTTTATCCAAGAATATCTTTTAAATTTGATTTTCTCTGAGATTTTTTTGGTTAGCTCTGTCTGCTCTGCAAATTCCAGCAATGGTTTAAGTGTCTCTACGCAAGTTTAACATAGTTTATTCAGGACCCAGTTTTTTTCTTGTTGTCCAAGTTTTATTCCAAAATACGCTTGTTTTACGAAATTATTTTTATTTCTACTCGCTTGCTTTTTGCAATATTTACCACACATGTTGCAGAGTTTGTCAGGATCACCTTTGCAAGGACTTCGCGAAGAGCTTACTACCTCCACGGCAATATTATTAAAAGACATGTTTATTTTATTTATTTTATTGCTCTTGAACGATATATTTAACAAAAGAAGTTATAAATTATTAAAAAGTAAAATTTATGCACTTACGTTGTTTCTGTTTTTCATCCTTTGGCACTAAACTTTTAATAAAATTACAAGTTCTTAGGTGAATTTAGCTTGTTTTGTTTAAAACATGTCCCACCTATATAATAAAAGGGAAAAAATTTGAGTTTCTTTCCATCCATTTTATATGATTTTTTGAAAACGAATATTTTTGGAAAGAAAATTTTTTTCGGTGCAAATTACACGATATCTCTTAAACGACTGAGGGGATTAAGAAAATTGTTGCGACTACTTAAAGGTAAAGTTGTTCTCGAATTTTGTTTTTTCTTATTAGCTCAATAAGACAAACCGTTTTTTAATTATACTAAAACTATTTTTAAAAAATCTTTTTTGCGGAAAAAAATATATCTCGAAAACTAGAGCCAACAAGGAAAACCAAATATCTCTTTCGACTATTTACCACACCAAAGCCATTTAGAATTGGTCAACAAACATATTTTCTATTTTTTTTTTAAGAAATAAATTGGTATTGAAAACCCGATAGATCAAAAAGAAGATACCCGATTGGATTGAGTGTGTGTATAAATTAGAGCGGGTCGGTCTCCAAACAAAAACCAACGCTGTGCCAGTCACCCCCTAAAATGAAAGATTAGTCAATAAAGTTTCTCAGATTGGGAGAACAAATTTTTGCCACGCCCCCAAATACAGCACTTTTTATATTCATTTTATTCTTAGGTGACTTTTTGATCTGACCTTAAATTAAAAATTTCATATATGAAACAACGAATCCTCCCTCCATTTTGTTAAAGTTTTTGCAAGTTGCACGATTGTCCCTCTGAAATCAAATCTAATATTTTTTTAATAAATGGAAAGGAAGCCCTTTCAATTTTTATTTAAGCCAGGCAAAAAATTTAACAAAATAGGGAAAGGATCCATTGTATCGTCTATGAAATCTTTAATTTGACGTCAGATCAAAAACTCACCTGAGGATAAAATGAGGCCATAGTCTAACCATGAACAACGATATACGATATTTTAGTATTGGACTTTAAATGGCGGCGCTGTATAACAAAATAAAAAGTGCTATATTAGGGGGGTGTGGCAAAAAATTCCTAGTTTTAGAAACTTTATCTTTCATTCCAGTTTGTGACTGACACAACTTTTTTTCAAGCGGCCCTAAAGGTTCAATTAGTCCTGCCATATCCATAACATCATAACCATAACGCCATAACCTACAACCAAAATTCATTTGGTTTCTACGATTATGGTTATGTGAAGTACAATCGAATAGAGTGTTATCCATAAATTAGGTTCGAACTGCATTATCAGTTATGGTTATGGCGTTATGGATATGACAGGACTAATTGAACGTTAATGTACATCCTATATAACACGTATTTTGGTAAAGGGTGAACAAGATTCGGCACAGCCGAATGTTTTGATATCATTTTCCTAAACAACACCACAAATAAAGTAATAATTCAAAGTTCTCCCGGGGGCTGCGAAACAGTTCAAGTCATCAACAGATTCAAATTAACAAATTCCAAATTCATATTTTATTTCGTTTCATTTAATTTAATTTTCCCTTTGCTATGCAACAACATTAATCTTATATTTAAAGTACAGGAAGACATGGCCCAATAACTACATTCAACATAAAACGAATTATAGATATAACAAGAAAAAAATAAAAGCATCTATCATCTATTTTTATCGTCGTTTCATATAATTGCTTTGCTGCTTTTCTTCTAATTAATGCTTCAAAATCCATAGATGATTATTGCAAATCCAGAAACTCCTATAAAAAAACTTACTTCTTTCTAAAAACGTTCATGTGAATTGTCTATGAACATATAAAATCTGACAGACTGATTAAACATCTTTTAAATTCTCTATAAAAAGCGAAGCCTGACAGAAACATTGTAATTTTTGCAGTTTTCATTTATCATTTCGTTTCGTTTTTGTTTTTGCTTTATTTATGTTTTTCTTCTTCAAATTGAAAAGTCACTGACAATTAATGTTGTTGGAAGATATTTTCTGTGATAAATAAATGCAGGAAGAATAAATGATTAGTGGCAGCAACAGGGAAAAATCATAATTAGGATACTCGTGCTTCATTTTAATGAGTACAAACAAGAAGGTTATACAAGATTGATAGTTTTTCTTACAGAAATTTTATTTCAAAGTTCAGAGCTCTCCTGGCTTGTCTGCAGCAAGGCCCTTAAAGGCATTTACAATAAATGGAACTCCTGAATATCTTAAAAATATATTGTTGTGTTAACTTGAAACTATTTTGTTGTGTTGGCTCGCCTCGTTTTTATATCCTCCAAGAAAGAATTCGAGCGCATATTCACTTTGTCATTCCATTTGTAACGCAGCGAAATATCCATCTGAGACCCCATCAAGTATATATATTCTTGATCAGTGACGAAATCTAAGACCCTTACATCAACCTCTAACAAACAACATAATTTTTAAAGTTTTTCTGTATTTTTGTTAAGCAAATGATATATTTTTATGTCAAAGAAGGTCCATTGCGTTAAACTTGGAGCCATAAAAACAAAACAAAATTATTTTTGCACCCCGCCCCCTTTAGTGGGCGTTATTATATGTAAAAATAGTGTAAACATTTAACAAAAAAATAAAATTTTTAAGCTTAAAAATAAAATTTTTAAGCTTTAATAAAGAAGCAGAGACGTAACCTGGTACTCCTCTTCCCTACCCCTCCACTTATTTGCCTCCTAAATGACCGTTCAAAATAAAAATTAAAATTAAAAATAAATTTATGTGTGTGAAGATAAATATGCCGAGTTAAATGTTTTGACGTAAGCAGTTACGAAGTGAAGTTAAATATGTTATAACGTAACGAAATGGCAAACAGTGAAATTTTTTTGTATGAAAATCCATATTTATATACAAAATGATTATGGGAGTGTCTTTTATCCCATACATCATTTTGTATATACTGGCAATGCATGCCAACTCCTTATTTGGCCACTGGGGCAAAATCGCTCCAAGATCACACACACTCTCATGGGCAGTAAATTGAGCTTTCATGGCCTGTAAATATTTTCACAAAATGCTCAAAAAATTTATTATATATGGATATTCATAAAAAAAACTTCACTGTTTGCCATTTCGTTACGTCATAACATATTTAACTTCGCAGCTAAATACGTTGTTTCGTAACTGCTTACGTCGAAACATGTTTAACTCGGCATATTTATCTTCACTCACATAATAAATTTTACATTTAATTATCCCAAATATTTATTTTTAGAGTCTTATTTTTAAAGTCTCCCCCCGGCCCTTGCCAGAGAGACCACAAAAAATGCAAATCTAATGTTCTCCAAAAAGAATTAGACCACATAAAGTATACATATTCTTGAGCAGTGATGAAGTCTAAGACGATCTAACAATGCCCATACGTTTGTCTGTGGAAAACATAATGTAGTCTGTTTTGGACCCCGCCTCCCTTCAGTGGGCGTTGACGTACGATATTATATAAATTAATTCTGTCATTTTAAATTTACTTACTCAATATTTGGAGGGTATTTAAAATTCGACCCGGTCGAATGTAACGTTTTTACTTGTTTTTTGTTATTGTTGTTGTTGTTGAACAAAATACAAAATTTTCCTTTCAAATCCCCGGAGTGCAGAGAAAACTGCAAGAACTTAGTTAATTTTATTCAACCTTAATATAGTTTTCTTCTTGTTAAAGTTTTATTTTCCTCTTTTAATCTCAAGTTAATGAATAATTAAGTATATTTAACTTATTTCTTAGTGGGAGTTTCTGTTGCTATTTTTTTTAGTTTGCAACATTTTTATTAGCTTAATTAATTACGTTAACGTCAAGATAAAGTTGAAAGAAATCTGTGAAAGGAAATAGCAAACGTAAAGTCCTTTGCCTTTTGAAGGAATTTCTACGAAAAGTTGCAATACTTATGATACGAGTGCAAAGAGAAACTTTCGTATTGAGTTTGAAAATAATAGAATATATTTAAAAAAAAATGATAATTTCTTAAACATCAGTCTTGCCTGAAATATGTTTCATAGAAATCTTCACATAATTCCATCAAAATTTGAAGAAGGGTTTGACTTCAGGGTGTTCTTATTGCTGCTACTCAAATAAATTTAAAGTGCATGCCATGACACTTTAAATACCGAGATTCGAACTTTAGACGCACCTTGTTTCAAGTTCAGGAATTGCATGAGGATTTTTCTGAACCCCAAATTCGATAATATTTTTCTGAAGAACATAATTTGTATACCCTACAAAAAAAGAAGTGGAGGGTATATTCACCTTGTCATTCCGTGTGTAACGCGGGAAATGACAAAGTGAATATTTGAAGTGAATATTTGACCCCATAACGTATATATAGTATATTCTTGATCAGTGATGAAATCTAAGATGATCTGAGCATGTCTCTCCGGAGCATGTCCCTCCGGACAATTGTGAAAATCACAATTCAGTCCAAACGAAAAGAGCCAGATCTTTGAAACTCGGTATAAATATATCTTGAAGAGATCAAGTTCGTAAATGAGCTGAATGGCCCCAGGGGGAAAAAGTTCCCCTAAGAAGAACTAAACCAACCTCTAAAAAACAACATAATTTTTGAA
The DNA here is from genome assembly GCA_951800035.1 of Linnaemya tessellans. NCBI lineage: Eukaryota > Metazoa > Arthropoda > Insecta > Diptera > Tachinidae > Linnaemya > Linnaemya tessellans. The sequence continues at coordinate 26,420,166 of OX637534.1, read as the reverse complement.
GTTTTTTTGTAATATTTTTATGTCGAAGAAGTGCAAAGCGTTGAACTTGGAGCCCCCTTAGTGGCCGTTGAAGTAACAATTGCATGGAAAAATAGTGTAAATTTTTAACAAATTGTATTCCTTAAGACTACATTCTTTAAAAATTTTATTTTTAAGCTTTTATGACGAAGCTGAGATGTTCTCTGATCTTCCCCTGCCCTACCCCTCAACTCACCTTTGCCCACTAAATGACACTATCAAAAAAAAATTTTTTTTACACTTAATTACCCCAAAAATTTACTTTTTAGCAGGTTAAACATTTTTAATTTATTTACTAATCATTTGGAGGGTAATTAAGATTCGACCTGGTCGAATATAACGTTCTTACTTGCATGGAACACTCCTGTCCAAACTTATTGCATTTGGTGTCGGAGATACCTTCTCTCGGTTTATATCGAGCTTTCTCAGGGATCGCTCCATACGAGTTGTTATAGATGGGGTTTCATCCGATGAGTTCAGAGTCAACTCAGGGGTACCGCAGGGCTCCGTTCTTTCTCCTACTCTATTTCTAATTTTTCTTAACGATCTACTTTCCCAAACTTCCTGTCCTATTTACTCTTTCGCAGATGATAGCAGCCTTTCGCATTCTTATTCATTTAACTGCAGGCCGTCAACGTCTGAAATCGAGACGAGGAGGCAGTTTATGAATGACGTTCTGGATAGTGACCTCGCGAAGATTTCCGAATGGGGTCAGGCGAACAGGATCGATTTTAATGCCCGTAAGACCCAGTGTTGTATGCTTACGCATCGACGTACGTATGACGTACGTATGCTGTTTCATCTGTTTCTATGGGTGGCGTAAGTATTATGGAGTCAGGGGCTCTTGATGTTCTGGGCATGAAAGTGCAGTGTGATGTCAGATGGACGGAACATGTCTTTCAGGTCGCAAAAGAAGCATTCAAGTGCCTTGGCTTCTTAAGACGGTGCAAGAGATACTTCACCCCTTCTGATCTTCTTAATATTTACACCACTTACATCCGACCGAAGATGGAATACAACTCTCATGTTTAGGCCGTTGCTTCAAAGTCTACTTTGAAGTTACTCGACCGCGTACGGGAGAGGGCGATGAAACTCATCGGAGACAGTAGGGTAGCCAACTCTATTGACTCTCTTGAGCATCGTCGCAATGTGGGGTGCGTATCGTTGTTCTATCGTTACTACAATGGCAGGTGCTTTGGTGAAATTAGGGAACTTGTTCCTGAAACTTTCTTTCTTACGCTCAACGCGGTTTTCATCAAGAGCGCATGCTTTTGTGGTCGATATTCCAACGAATCGCACTACGCATTACAGAGAAAATTGGTTTTTTGGCCGAACAGTCCGTATGTGGAACAAACTACCTGCAGATGTGTTCCCCGCCACTTACAATTTGAGGGGGTTCAAGTCGAATGTCCACAGACACTACTCCCTTTATCCTCCTTCCCAAAATCTATTTTCCTAATTCCAGCGCAATGCACTGCATATGTAGCGGTTATCCCCTGAGTGCTGGTCCTACACAAAAAAAAAAAAAGTTTAGGACTTTCTGAGCCGTGAATTCAATAATTTTGTTTAGATAATTTTTTTTTTAAATCGACTTGACTTTCTAAGGTTTGCTGATTTTACTGCCCATACCAACCCATTCACCACCTTTCGAATGGTTGATACATTAGGTGCATGTTCTTTATTGAAAATTCCTCGAAGTTTGTGAACGGTCTCAGTACAAATTTTCAAATTATTGGCACTTTTACAATTATAGCACTTTGTTCTTTCCATTTTTAGAAATCGAAATAAACATAAGTAAAATATCAGAGTTGCCGTAAAAAATTAAAAGAAAATATGAAGATGTTAATACGATTGGAATTCAAAACGTACATTTTAAAAAAAATCTTTGGTACGAAACTAATATTCTTTAAAATCAAAATACTTATACTTTAGATGTTTACTATCGCTACTACAGAAATGGAATATTTTCAACACACACACACGCAAACAAGTTTGGTGTATGAGTACAGTGCTTGATTTGATAAATAACACATTCACACTGAACAACATATATGGCAGACAATAAAACATCATACAGGGAAGTAACTTTAAATTTTTTCAAAAAATATTTATCTATTTATCAACATTTATTTTGTCAACTTCAAAGCTGTGGCCTTCGGATATAAACCAATCCACGACGCAGTTCAGTTAAGCACCTCTTGGTATTTAGTTGAGCTTTACTTGTAATCGTCGCAATAGGTCATCTTTTCATAGATCTCTTCAATAGTGATTATGACTACAGTGCTGTTTTTTTTTTACAAAACTCAAGAAATCTGTAATAGATTTCGAAAAAGTACTTGTCATGAGTGAACCGATATGTTGCTTTTTTAACATTCATGTTGCTTTTTTAACATTTTCATTGGTTATTGATGTCCTAAGGTGTCCAGGGTGAGCATTTTTATTCACATCTGTCCGTTCTTCTTTGTAAATAGTTTATAACTTGTAAAAATTTTCCAGACTAAGGCTATTACATTGTCAACAATTCCAGTACTTTTAAGCACTATAACCTAAAAGTTCGAGCAAAGTCTTTCTTTGATAGAAAACAAGTAAAAACGTTATATTCGACCGGGTCGAATCTTAAATACCCTCCAAATATTTAGTAAGTAAATTTAAAATGTTTAACTTGGTGGGACACAGTTCCGTTATATAATATCGTACGTCAAGGCCCACTAAAGGGGGCGGGGCTCAAAAATAGACTCTATCATGTTTTCCACAGAAGAACGTATGGGCATTGCTAGACCGTCTTATACTTCATCACTGTTCAAGAATATATAGACTTTATGGCGTCCAATTCTCTTTGGAGGGTATTAAAACTGTATTTTGGCAGAGTTGCTCTGGCAAGGGCTGTGGGGGAGACATTTCACCTTTGTCATTAAACTCTAAAAATGAATGTTTGGGATAATTATATACAAAAATTAAAAAAAAAATTATAGGGTCATTTAGGGGGCAAAGAAGGAGGAGGGGGTAGGGCGAAGTAGTACCAGGTTGCGTCTCAGCTTCGTCATTAAAACTTAAAATTTTTATTTTTAAGGAATGTAGGCTTAAGTAAAACGATTTGTTAAATTTTTACACTATTTTTGCATACTATAACGCCCACTAAAGGGGCGGGTCCAAAAGAAAATTTTATTTTATGGCTCCAAGTTTAACGCGTTGGACCTTCTTTAATATAAAAATATATCATTTGCTTAATAAAATTACAAAAAAACTTTAAAAATTATGTTGTTTTTTAGAGATTGCTTTAGTTATGCTTAGGGAAACTTTTTTCCCTCTTGCCCGATTTAGCCCATCTCCGGACTTGACCTGTGCTATCTTCAGGATATATTTGCATCAAATTTCAAATCACGAATCGTGATTTCCACAGACGGACGGACGGACGGACATGCTCAGATCGTCTTAGATTTCATCAATGATCAAGAATATATATTATTTATGGGATCTCAGATGGATATTTCGCTGCGTTACAAAAGGAATGACAAAGTGAATATACCCTTCATAATCTTTTTTGGAGGGTATAAAAACTAGACATGTGTTGAAATCGTTCATCCGCTCGTTTTTGACAAGAATCTATAACCAAATCAATCTAATATAAATGGGTGGGGGATGAATGAGTTCGACACAAGTCCAAACCAAATATCCGTGGCGAGTGTATAAACATATAAAAATAAAAACGCTATTCGAATCTATGTAGCCCGGGAAACTTTAAAATTCATCTCATTTTTTAACAGACCTCGAACGATTTTACATGTGTGAACAAACTAGAAATGCTATAGAAAGTATGTTATTTATATAACTATTATGTGCATTTTGTTGTAGATTTTTAAGCAATTTTCAAACGTTTTCAGAACACTTTGTACAACAAACATATACAAAATTATAATATTCTGCATATCTACATTAAAATGCCTTTCAATCAGTGTGCATAGCAATAATATTGATGGACCATAAGATACTTAAAAGTGAACGTCAAGAAAATGGCTGCTGTATTCAAGCATATATACGATTATATGAAAGTGTCAGAGATGTTATCATGATTGTATAGATTTTGCATGTGATAATCATATCGTATATCTTATTAATGTCATGATGTTAGTGTTGTAAAGGTATATTCTGGAGGTAAGAATTAAAATTGGGAGAAAAATCAAAGAAAATGAGTGAAATTAAAATGTTACCAGAGTTGCATTTAACAGAGAATGTAATAAACAAATAGTAATCATTCCTTGGTGATTTGTTTGTTGTTGTGTTGACAGCTTTTATTGTCTACTTAAATCTAAATAATATAATGTTATGCCTGAAGCAATGCTCATTAATTGATTGATTAACCATCCCTCCCTCCTTCAAATGTTATCTGCTTGTCTATTTTTAAAGTTCAGTTCTCGTCTTTTAGGTTGCAAATATTCTTCCAATATATCCTGCTGTAATATGTGGCTTGCGAAATTTTATGCCGGTATTGCAACTGGTATTCCCACTTTCTTATTGTACTCCGTTATGTGTTCACGTACAATATTGGTCTCCCATTTCATTTAAAAAAATATGTTTCTTCATTAGTAAACTAAATAAACCACATTCGTATGCCCTCCAAAAATTAATTGGAAGGTATATTCACTTTATCATTCCGTGTGTAATGCAGCGAAATATCCCTCTAAGATCCCATAAAGTATATATATTCTTGATCAGTGATGAAATCGATCTAGCCACGTGTGTTCGGCCGTCCGTCTGCAGAAATCACGATACCTTCCGAACGAAAAGAGCCAGACCCTTGAAATTTGGTACAGATAAATTGTGAAGGATATCACAGATCACTTTCGTAAATAGGAATCAGATCAGAGAAAAAGAGCTTTCCCTTAGAAGGACTAAAGCATTTTTTTTTTGTAAATTTGTTAAGCAAATGATATATTTTTATGTCAAAGAAGGTCCAAAGCAGTTCTATGTCGAGGCTAGAAAATCAAAAAAATCAATTTTTCGACCACGCCCCATTTAGTGGGCGTTGAAGGAACTGGAAAAATATGGAAAAATAGTGTAAATATTTCAAATATTGCATCTCATATAAATTTAATTTTTTTATCGTCTTCCCCTGTAATACCCCTCCACCTACCTTTGCCCAAATTAACCTATAAAAGAAATTTCTTTCTACCCCAAAATTTTACTTTTTAAGTTTTTACAACAAAAGTAAGATGTGCCCCACAGCCCTTCCCGGAGTTACCCCGTCAAAATAGAGCTTAAAAATTGGGCACACAGAAACGTATCAAAGGAACATGTCTAATTAAACATTTTAAAATTTATTTACTAAATATTTGAGAGGTAATTAAGATTCGACCCGGTCGAATATAACGTTCTAACTTGTTTAAACTGTATTTAATCTCGTCCGAGTTGTAAATAAAATCTAAAATCCCACAATATTAAATTAAAATAAAAACCATCATGCCCAATTTCATTTAAAGGAGTCACGTACAAAACTTTGCTTTAATTCTAACACCCTTTATCCTCCGGCAGCATTTTGCACAATTATCACAAAAAAAAAACAAACAACAAAAACAAAAAACAAGAAACAAGAAACAAAAATAAATAGTTTATCCTTTCGTAACGAGTAGTTTGTTTTTTCTTTTGTTTTTTTTCCGAAAGTCTCAGAATGTTATCTCTGGTAATTATATCTTAATATTTTTTGCATATATGAGTTTGCGTTTTATTTGTTTGTTGTGCGGGTGGAAGGGTTAAGATGGTAAACAATACAAAACTCTTACCACAAAACTGTTATGGCAACTATTATTGTTGTTGTTTTTAGTGATTCCTAGTTTCCTTGTTTAACAGAGACAAAAAAAACAAGTAGCTAATCAAAGCAGGGCAAACACAAAAAGTTAGTAGCTGAAAAAAATGTTAGTAGAAAACAATAAAAAAAATTTTACGTAACATTTCCGTCTACTGTAAAGTTTACATTCAGTTTATTACAACTATTTGCGAACTCATTAAGTGGAATACATTTTGTTATTTAAATGATGAAAATTTACTTTTATAAAATATTTAAAGCATGAGTTGCAACCTGCTTAAGAGTTATGAAAATAATGCAAGTGCAAATATTGTTGAAGGTTTTAATTTTACTCCTTACAAAAATCAAACGTTTTTCAAAACTTGCAAAGTGTTTTCTTCCCCAAAACTTAAAACAAAAGTAACTTAAGTACTTAAAAAAAATTGCAAAGTGTTTAATATTTTGATTTTAATAGCAAAAAAATATCAGGATCTAGAATTAGCAAAGAGCTTTATTACAATAGGCTGTGTGTGTTCGTCCTGCAAAAATGAAAACAGAGAAACACGAATCGAAATTCAAAAGTAAAGCACAGAATGAGGGAATTGTTGTAAAGACTTAAAGTCAATTGATGAGAAAATGGATACCCAAGAACTGCTTTATTTTTATATTTGGAATCCGGGACAGAAAATATTTTCCTCTCTTTTAAAAGAACTATTAAAGTCGCTTCAGGTAGCGGTTTATATCCCAGGCAGGATGAACTTGTAAAGCTAGCACAAAACTGAAGTTACATTTTTCTACTGCAGTTTTGGAAAATGTTTGGTTTTGCTCAAAAAGAATTAGAGGGAATCTGTACTTTGTCATTTCATATGTAACGTAGCGAAGTATCCCTGTAAGACCCTATAAATTATATACACAGTTGAACCTCGCTTATCCGGGATTCTATTAACCGGTTACATCTATTAACCGGCATGCCACACACTTGGTTTTACAGCCTCTATTATCTATGCTTTTAGCTCTATTATCCTTGCTTCGTTTTTATACCCTTCACAAAAAAGTGAAAGGGTATATATAGGTTTGTCATTCCATGTGTAATTTCTTCGATATCAATATGGGACCCCATAAGGTATATATATTCTGGATCCTTATGAATAGCGATGACGATTGAGCGATGTCCGTCTGTCCGTCCGTCTGTACGTGAAATACGGGTACGGGTTTCCCAACACCCCAGAAGAGCTGGAGACTTCGTTCTTGAACCGTTGAATTGGAAATGAACTTAAATAGAGTGGTATTGAAATTCAGAAAGATCCGAAGTACGGTTCCAGAGCCGGGAAGCTTACACCTATTTATCGATGCAAAATTTATACCAAAAATCAATTATTCTTTTTAATGTTTGTAAATTAAACCTATTTCGTGCTTTGGGAAGCCTCAATAGTCTATTAAAAACTAAAAAAATATAAATTTTTTTCCAGGGATGGGAAATTAAAATTTTTTTTTCGGATCATTCCGTATTTTGTAGTACATATAGAACCTAAAATTGTTTAAAATTTCAAGTTTTTCTTCAACAAAACCTCTTTATATGTCATAAAGATTTGCATTGACCAAAAAAAAAATTTTAATTCAAATTTTGCATCCAGGGGTGGGAAAATGAATTTTTTTTATACGTGAAAAGGCAAGTGTGTTTTTTTTTTGCTAACTAAAACTGTCTTACAATTTAGGAAGAACAAAATTGGTATCAAAAATTAAAACAAAATCAAAATTTCGAATCCAGGGTTGGACAAGTGCAATATTTTTAAAGTGGCTAAAAATTAAAAGTTTTCTTAAATAAAACTACTTTATACCACATGAAGCGTTGCACTGATGAAAAGAAAACAAAATAAATTAAAATTTGGCTTCCAAGGCTGGGAAATTTAAATTTCGTTGGTTTTTTAATAATTAAAACAATTTTTTTGTTCAGGAAAAACAAAATTGGTATCAAAAATTAAAAAAAATCAAAATTTAGATTCCAGAGTTGGATAACTGCAATATATTGTAGAACATGAAAGTGACCAAAATGGTTACAAATATTAAGTTTTTCTTAAATAAAACTATTTCATCCCTAATTAAGAGTTGCATTGGTAAAAAATAAACAAAAACATTTAAATTCCGTTTCCAGGGCTGGGAAATTGAAATATTTTTTATGCATAAAAGTAACCCAAAAGGCAATTAACGTTGTTGTTTCTGCTAATTAAAACTATTTTATAATTCAGGAAGAACAAAATTGGTATTAAAATCTTAAAAAATCAAAGTTTCGACTCTAGGGTTGCACAAATGAAATATTTTATGGTACATGAAAGTGACCAAAAAAGTTTAAACATTTTTATTTTTTTGTCAAGTAAAAATATGTTACACCTCACTAAAAATTGCATTGGTAAAAAAATCAAAATTCGCTTTCAGTACCCACATAAATTCCAAATTTTGTTTTTTTAGTGAATTTTTTATGGAATTTGTTTTTTTAGTGAATTTATACTTCAAGAAGAATTAAATTGGTATTAAAAATTTTAAAATTAAAAATTCGGTTCCATGATTGGAAAATCGAAATTTTTCGGTAGATAAAAGTATCTAACCATATAAGTTCCCAATTTTGGTTTTTTCAGTGAACCCTTAAATTTTAAAAATTTTAAATTCGGTTCCAGGGTTGGAAAATCGAAAATTTTCAATTACATAAAAGTAGCTATATAAGTTCCAAATTTTGGTTTTTTGTGAATGAAATCTTTTTTATTCTACGGGAAGAGTTATTAAATTGGTATTAAAAACCAAATCAATTAAAAATCCAATTTCAGGGTTGGAGTATCGAAATTTTTTTTAGTCATAAAAGTAACCATATAATTTGCTATTTTTGATTTTTATGATGAATTATACCTACTTTACATATCAGGAAGAAATAAATTGGTATTAAAAACCAAAAAAATCTAAAAGACTATTCTACAGTTGGACAATTAGAACTTTTTGGGGTACATGAAACGGATTTTTACTTTTTGTTTTTAAAGTAAACGTATTTAATATTTTTGAAAGACGTTCAGAGGTATTAGAAATAAGAAAATCCAAACATTTAGCTTCTGAGCCGAAAAATTTAAACGTTTTCGTATATATAAAAGTAACCGATAACTTCATTTTGATTTTTTAATTAAACCTACTTTCTGTTTTGGCAAGAAAGAAAGAAAGAAGAATTACATCTGTGAAGGGTATTTAAGATTCGGCACAGCCGAATATAGCACTTTTACTTGTTTTACTTCTATTATCCGTGCAATTACTTTTTTTCAGTTAATTATTTAGATTAAGGATTAAAATTTGGTGGTTCCCATATTTCGTTACGTACTCATGTCATATTATCTTTTCGTTATAAAATTTTTTCATTATACAAACACAAATTGATTAGATAACATCTTATAACTCTAGTTTTATGTTATGGTTTGCTTCCATTCAAAATCAATGCATATGGGTATTTCCACAGAAAGGTCTACCGCGGCCAAAAAACTTTAAGTTATTAAATACCCATATGTGTTTGTGATACATTAAAATATGTAGTAAATACGCATATACATATGCATGTACTTAAGAGTCTAATATTAGAAGTACACCGAAACTTTGTTTTAATTAAAATAATACGTATACATATACGTACTCCTTGTGTTTCGTGTACGGAACGCATGATTAATATATCGAATTACACGTTAATCATACGCCTTAGCAAATACGAAATATTCATATTGAAGTTTGCAATCAGTTCATCGTGTATTTGTTTCAATCGATTAATCCAGGTTTTTGGTTCAATCGATTATTAATCGGCTAATTTTGGTTTAAGCGATTAATAATATATTTCACAATTAATTTATTTCAACGAATAAAAATGTATGTATTATTCTTTACTATGAATTTTTAAACCGAAAAAGAGAGAATTGGAGGATATATTCACTTTGTCATTCTGTGTGTAACGCAGCGAAATATCCATCTGGGACCCCATAAAGTATATATATTCTTGATCAGTGAAGAAATTTAAGACGATCTGGCCATGTCCGTCCGTCCGTCTGTGGAAATCGCGATTCAGTCCAAACGAAAAAAGCCAGACTCTTAAAATTTGGTCTACATATATCTTGAAGGATAGCACAGGTCAAGTTTATAAATGGGCTGAATCGTCCCAGGGGCAAAAAAGTTCCCCTAAGCAGAACTAAACTAACCTCTAAAAAACAACTTAATTTCTAAAGTTTTTTTTCTAATTTTGTTAGGCAAATTATTAATTTTTATGTCAAAGAATGTCCAATAAAACAGCCATAAAAACAAACAAAATAATTTTTGGACCCCGCCCCATTTATATGCAAATTTAGAGTAAAAATTTAATAAATTGTTTTACTTAATCCTACATTCCTTAAAAATAAAAATTTTAAGCTTTAATGTCGAAACTGAGACGTAACCTGGTACTCCTCTGTCCTACCACCTCCTCCCCCTTTATCCCCTAAATGACTCTATCAAAAAAAAAACATTTTTAAATAAATTTTACATTTAATTATCTCAAACATTTATATTTAGAATTTTATGGCAAAGGTGAAATGTCTCCCTTACGGCCATTGCCAAAGAGACCCCGACAAAATACATTTTTAATACCCTCCAAAAAGAATTGGATCCCATAAAGTATATGTATTCTTCATCAGTGATGAAATCTAAGACGGTCTAGCAATGCCCATACGTTCGTCTGTGGAAAACATGATCTAGTCTATTTTTGGATCCCACCCCCTTCAGTGGGCGTTGACGTATGATAATATATAAAGGAGCTCTGTCCCACCAAGTTAAACATTTTAAATCTACTTACTAAATATTTGGAGGGTATTTAAGATTCGACCCGGTCGAATATAAAATTTTTACTTAATTTTATATCTTTTCCTTACATTAAAAATTCAAAATATAAATATTTTTAAAAAAGTACACATAAGTTAGTTTATCAATGTTCCTAAAAAGAACATAAATTACTTTAGTGCTCGAATACAGCACAGTGATTACTAGATTATATAAGCTACTATTTTTTATTTATTGTCTAAGCGATTATAATTCGATTTTTGTAAATAAATATGCCTCAGTGCTGCCGCTCCCAATTCATTGGAAGTGACGGTTTTATACTAAACTTGTTTCTTTGTTTACTTGAGCCAATTGCCATAAAAATTTTAATTTTGAAAGCAATAAATTTTAATTATAATAATAATAATAATAATAATAAAAATAATAATAATAATATTATTATAGAGTTTTTATTTACTAAATATTTGGAGGGTACATAAGATTCGACCCATGCGAATATAACATTCTTACTTGTTTAACAAACGTGTTGTGAATTTAAAGAGTTTTCTGCTTTAAAACTTATTTAAGATTGTTTATGAATATGACCGTAAGAGTACGAATTATTATTTAATCATGTAGTAAGGCCGGCTTTAAAAATATTCTCTAACGAACATGTTGTCTATTTCAGCGATTTTGAGTGACTTGAGCTATAGCTTTTATGTTTTTATACTTTTTTCCTATGATAGTTTTCCTGAACTCCAATATAGACAATAAACCCTTATGTTCAAAGAAGACGTTTTTTCCTTTTAGCGTTCAAATATTGTTTCGCTTAACGCATTGAATACAACATGCTATTTAAAGTTTACGCTAGGTTAAATTTTATTTGCTAAACTCTTTCATTTTGCCACTTTGCACCTAAAAATGAAATAAAACTGTAGTAAAAAAAGAACCCAGCAGGGCTTACAACATCAACATTGTGTACAAAATAAAGTATAGTTTAAGGCGTAAACCGCATAGGTAGCAAAAGAAGGAGTCTGCGACATGCTTTTCTTTTATATTGCTACAATATTAGCGACAAAACATTCAATTGAGTTGTTACACACAATTGAACACACTCAAACGCACACAGGCACATATATGCTTTCTCTGATATACAGTGCTAACACACACGCACACATACACGTGCACATCCCGGTGATGCCGTTTGGTTACATTTTCGTAAGTTTTGCAGAACAAAACGTAGCATGTATTATTTTGTCATATTTGGCTAAAACATGCATAATAAGTAAGTTATTTGGTATCAAATTAGTTATTGTTGTATTAAATTCTGTTAAGATCTATATGTTGTTGTTGTTCGTAATGTGTTTAATTCAGAAAGACAGGATAAATACTGCAAAGTACAAAGAAAAGTCAATATCAAACTTACACAGCAGAGCAGAACAGCTGTTTTCGAAAGCCGCAACACTTTTTCTGGAAAAAAATTGATCAAAGAATGTTGTGCATAAAATCGAATTAAGTGTTCAAAAGTACTTGGAATATTGGCATTGACCTACGGTAAATGATAGAAATATGTTTACAAGTGGTACACGTTTTTCGAAGAAGGTGAAGGAGATATGAATGGCCCCGCTCTCCACAGCACAAATGCAATGGATGAAAATATCGAATCACTATTGGAGATGAGGACATGACAAAAGTTAGTGCTAAAATTGGAATCCACTGCTTTTCCATCACGATAATGCATCTCCTCTCTCGTCATTGCTTGTTCGTAATTTGCTGGTTGAAAATCATGTCTCAGCCATCGTATTTGCCAAATTTGAGCCCCTTCCAATTTATTTCTGTTCGCAAGATTGAAGACGCTTTGTGATAAAAACAGAATCGTTGGGGGAGCTCACAGACATACTAAAAAGTGCATACCAGAACTGCTTCGGGAAAGGGAAACAATTCGACCGGGTCGAATCTCATTTAAATATAATATTTAGTAAGTAAATTTAAAATGTTTAACTTGGTGGGATAGAGTTCCTTTAAGACATCTCTGTACCCAATTTCAAATCTCTATTTTGAGAGAATCATTCCGGGAAGGGCCGTGGTAGAGACGTTTCACCTCTGCAATATCAGAGAACATCTCAGCTTCTTATAGGCTTAAGGAATAAATATTATTCAATATTTACACTATTTTTGCATATAATATCGTACGTCGACACCTACTAAAGGGGGCGGGGTCAAAATTAGACTATTTCATGTTTTCCACAGACGAATGTATGGGCATTGCTAGATCGTCTTAGACTTCATCACTGATCAAGAATATATCTACTTGATGGGGTCCAATTCTTTTTGGAGGGTATTAAAACTGTATTTTGTTGGGGTCTCTCTGGCAATGGCCGCGGGGGGCAGACATTTCACCTTTGCCATAAAACTTCAAAAATAAATGTTCGGAATAATTAAATGTAATATTATATTTAATTTTTTTTTTTTTTAGGGTCATTTAGGGGGCCAAGGGGGAGGAGGCGATAGGGCAGAGTAGTACCAGATTACGTCTCAGATACATCATTAAAGCTTAAAAATGTTATTTTTAAGGAATGTAGGCTCAAGTAAAACAATTTGTTAAATTTTTACACTATTTTTGCATATAATGACGACCGCTAAAGGGGGCGGGATCCAAAAATTTATTTTTTGTATTTTATGACTGCAAGTTTAACGCTTTGAACCTTCTTTGGTATAAATTACAAAAAAAAAACTTTAAAAATTATGTTATTTTTTAGAGGTTATAGTTCAGTTCTTCTTAGGGGAACTTTTTCCCCTCTGGCTCGATTCAGACCATTTACGAATGTGCTATCTTTCAAGATATATTTATACCAAATTTCAAGAGTCTGGCTCTTTTAGATTGGACTAAAGCGTGATTTCCACAGACGGACGGACGGACGGAAGGAGGGACATGCTCAGATCGTCTTAGATTTCATCACTGATCAAGAATATATACACTTTATGGGGTTACAAATGTTACAAAAGGTATTACAAATTACCCTCCAATTTTGGAGGGTATAAACACGCTGGTGCTGGTATTTTATATCTAAGAGGGACCTCTTTGAAGAGGAGAATATAAAAATTAATGATTGAAAGCCTATTTCAGTGGATATTTCATGCTTAAATACGTCTTATTTGGCGTGCTTCCATACAAAATTTGTCAAAGAAACAGTTTATAAATATAAAATATTTTTTATGAAATAAATCTTAAATATATTTAAGTTCGCCTTATTCTTTGAAGAGACCTCGTACCTAAAAATTTATTTTATATACATCACAAACATTTAGTATTTAAAAAAAAACTTTTTCAAAAATAAACTTTTATGAGAAATTTTACCTTTTTGAAAGAAACGCGCATCTTGTTTATTCTTCTGCTGGTAACACTATGCACTAGCACATACACATTTTCTCCTGTAAAATATAGAAAGAAAGTATATTGAATAACGTAATATTGTGTAATGTATGTTCGTGTAGGAATGTTTGAGATACAAAAATGCTTAAAAAAGTGGCAGCCAATAGAGCAGAAGACTGTTTAGTGGCTAACAACCGTAAAATGCTGTTCCTTTTAGAATATGACAAAAAAAACGTTTTGGTTTTTAAATTATAACAGATTTAGTGGCCTATTATACAACACTTTTATTTAAAGAGCACAAGTAAAGGGTGGGCCATTTTAAAGTTTAAACTTAAAAATGCAATAAAACAAACACGGTAGAAATAGAAATTTTATTGTATTTTGTTGCTATTTAAATAAAACAGATTCACTACAACTTTTGAAATTAATGCTCTAACCGTTTGAAATTATTGCTCTTAAATTTGATCTGAAATGAACATTTCACCTTTAGGTTTAAATAGTCTTATCCACGTTATATTATGTGCTAATTTCCTTAAAAGATAAACTACTGGAGTAAAAAAGTCCAACAACTCTTGTACGCAATTATATTCGCAACAAAACAGAGTCTTTGGAGGCAACAACAGCTGCTTTGTGTTATAAATTATAAGATATTATCAAGTGGAGCGTGGCATATGTGCCATATTAAGTTTATTATGCTTTAATGTTTTAACAAACAATAAAAGAAAAACTTGCTCTTGTGCCAGCCCAGCCAGGTCGCTCTCCCCTTTTCTCGGTTGATTTAAACACTTTATTCTAACCCAATTCATTCATGTATTTGTTTGCTTCTGTGTGGGTTTTTTTTTTTTGTTCTTTTTTCAACAATTAGTTTCATTAGAAGCAGCTGTTTTCAGACAAGTCCTCATTTTTTACTATTATTTTTTGTAAGACTTTTCTTTTAGCTCTCAATTCTACCCTGCACTAACAAATGCCCTCAACATCATCGTCGTCATCCTTGATGTCCTTGAGAAGAAAACAAAGTTTCTTTTTTCCCCTTAGCTGCACTAAACTTTGGTTGGTTTCATTTAATTTTGTTTAGTTTTATTTTCCTTCAGCACACTTAAGTTCACAAGTTTTTTTTCTTTCTGTAATATTTTTTTCCTGTTTGTATGCTGTAATTAACCAATTAAAATGACCGAGCAAATACTTTGGCCACGAGAAGAAAAAAAATTATATGAATGAAACTTGTTCTATTTGCATCATTCTTTTGTTCATTCTTTACATTTAATTTTTCCTTTCGTTGGTTTTACTTCAAGACAATTCACTTTTTCCTTTAAGCCTTTCTTCAAGGAGTTCATTTCTGTTTTGTTCAGTGTTTATTTTAATTTTGCATTTTTGAAGCTACTTTTTCCGAACTCTTCGGTTTGTAGTTATTAAAACATTTACCAGTTTGTTTAGTTGTTAACAATAGCTAATTAAATTTGTTTTTGTCTTTCTTGCGTTTAATCTTTCTGAAATTTCATCTTTTTACGAACTTCTATAAGAGGCTTAATATCAACATTGATCTTATGAAGCAGCATACGAATGCCGAATTTTAGTTATTCAAGTAAGAGCGTCATATTCGACCGGGTCGAATCTTAAATACCCTCCAAATAGGAGCAGCATGTCTGAGACTCTTTTCCATCAGCATAAAAGCAATTTACGTCTTTTTTGCATATCAACGCGCACAGAAAGGGACGGGAGATAAATTAAAAATGTTTAACCTGCTGGTTCAGAACTCCATTAAGACATTCCTGTGCCCAATTTTAAAAGTATATTTAGACAGGGTCACCGCGGGAAGGATCGTGGGGGTGATATCTCACCATTTTTTATGTGGAAAAAATTTTTTTTTTCTAGGAACATATAGGGAGGAAAAGGGTGTAGAGCAGAGCAAGATTTAATGTTGAAGAAATGTAGGCTTAAGGAATACATTTTTCCATGTAATATGTTACTTCAACGTCCACTAAAGAGGGTGGCATCCAAAACTGAACTTTCCTGATTTTTGGACACCAAGTTCAACGCTTTAGAGCTTTTTAAAAATATATCACTTGCTTAACAAAATTTGAAGAGAATTTTTAAAATGATATTTTTTTTTTAGAGGTTAATTTTGTTCTTCTTATGAGAGCTTTTTACCCCTGGTCCGATTTAGCCCATTTATACCGAATTTTAAGTGTCTGGCTCTTTTCGTTTGCATGGTATCGTGATTCCCACAGACGGATGGACATACAGACTTGGCTAGATTGTCTTAGATTTGATCACTGATTACGAATATATTTACTTTATGTACTCTCAGAGCGATATTTTGCCGCGTGACGCATGGAATGACCAAGTGAATATAGCCTCCAATTCTTTTTTGGAGGGTATAAAAAGCGATTTATTGTGAAAACTCGATATAACGAACTTCGTTATGACTAAAGACTTAACATAGAGTAGGTTTTATAGAGTCCCTTGAGAACACGTCTTTATTGCAGAGTTTTTCATACAAAAATACACTACTTCTGAGCAAAAAAAGCCCCGACATAATGAAATATTCCTTCAAATGCCTCAATTAACGATATCAGAATAAACCCTAAATGGTAAAGTCCTGTTATAAAAACAGCCAAGTCTAAATGTATTTACAAGCGCATTCGACAAGGTAACAATAAAATTATAGCAAAATACTTTATATATTTTTTACCTCATGAAATATAGCATTCTCATGTTAAATAGTGTTTGAATAAAGAAAACTATAGTTCCAACGAATTTTTATCATATTTCTTCAAATTTTGTAGTATCGACGTATTTTCGGATCTCCTGACATTTCGTTATATCGAAGCTTCTCTGTACACTATTTCTTTTTCTTTTTTTTTAACTTTTTTTTTATCTTGGACCAGCACTTAGGGTATGACCCCAACATATGCAGTGCATTGCGCCGGAACTAGAAAGGAAGGGATGGTATTGAGGGGACAGATGAAGAAATATGAGGAGATAGAGAATTTTTTGTAGCTTTTCCTTTTTTGTACCTTTTTCTTCGTCGGCTAATTTTTGCTACAGGGCCGACGAAGGTGGAAGCTGTTACTCTGCTTTTAGTACATGATAGTGTCAGTCGCTGCCAATTATGTTCAGTGATCAGTGACTATGCCTCATCATTGAAACAGGCTGGCAACAACTAACACAACCACGCACTAATGCTGATCAGAAGAATTCAACACAATATTTCATGACTCAGCGCGGGGTTGAACTCAGGACCCTCCGCTTCATAGTCTCGTGTTCTACTACTTCAGCCAACAGCACCCACATCCTTTTAAGAGAATTGAAAATTTTCAAAAAGAATCGTGGTTATTTGTATTACCTCGTTTTGCAAAAATCTAGTGTTTACCAGATCTCTACGTTCTGAGTTCCTGTCAAACCTCCCTGACTACTCCAGACAAGATGTCACCATATCTGTATATATATATACATACCCTAAAGGAAACGTGGGGTTAAGTGTATTCATGTCAATATTTTTGTCAACAATTATGGGGTCTTTTTGGTGACACTGTCAACATATTGTGTTTTTGTTTTGTTTTTAATACCCTAAAGGAAACGTGGGGTTAAGTGTATCCATGTCAATATTTTTGTCAACAATTATGGGTTCTTTTTGGTGACACTGTCAACATATTGTTTTTTTTTTTAATAGATAGAGAAAATTGTTGACGGTTAAAACAAATCATCAAGCTGATGGGCTCGAAATCGGTGGGTAACTCACGGCAACTGCTGTTATTGTCCTCGGTAATATCGTCAATAGTAAATCAGTACAATCTTGCTATTGACATTTTCGTTTTATTAACCAAACGTGGGGTTAAGTGTATCCATGTCAATATTTTTGTCAACAATTATGGTGTCTTTTTGGTGACACTGTCAACATATAGTTTTTTTTTTTTGTTTTTGATAGATAGATAGAGTAAATTCTTGACGGTTAAAACAAATCATCAAGCAGATGGGCTCAAAATCGGTGGGTAGCCGATGGCAACTGTTGTTATTGACTTCGGTAATATCGTCAATAGTAAGTCAGTACAATCTTGCTATTGACATTTTCGCCATATGGTCCCATAAGAACTACCTAGTCAGTATTGACGCAGTCTACTGGTAGATTTCGTAGGACAAGTCTGTGTTAAATGTCAAAAGTAGATTGCATTAGTTGGGGTATAATTTGTCAGTAGTACTGGTGACATCGTAAATAGATAATCAGTATAACTTTACTATTGACATTTCCTGCAGGATATATATATATATATATATATGTGTGTGTGTGTGTGTGTGTGTGTGTGTGTATGTGTTTGCGTGAGTTGGTGTGTGAGAGTATGTCAACGACTTATAAGTTTGGATGGACCCGCCCGAGTCGAACCAAACACGCGGCGTTATAAAGATTTCTATCAAACTGAGATTTCCCACGAATTGGATCCGATTTCGACCGGTAGACTTCGGGTATTCTCAAAAACGTCGATAGCCACTAACCTGGTTAAAATAGGTTGTTTTTTTAACTCAGACAAGCACTCAGGGGATGACCCCTGCATATGAAGTGCATTTCGCCGGAACTAGAAAGGTGGAGATAGTATTGAAGGGACAGATGAGGAAAGATGAGAAGATAGAGGAATTTTTCTGTAGCAATTTAAAATTTTTTATTACGCCGGCTAATTTTTTGGTACAAAGCCGACGAGGAGAGTGCTGTTCTTCCGCTCTGTAGTACATGATCGTATCAGTCGGTGCCAATTATGTTCAGTGACCAATGACTATGCCTTCATCATTGAAACATTCTGGAAACAAACAACACAACCATGCACTAATGTTGTTGGCTGAAGTAGTAGAACACGAGACTATGATGCGGAGGGTCCTGAGTTCAACCCCGCGCTGAGTCATGAAATATTGTGTTGAATTCTTCTGATCAGCATTAGTGCGTGGTTGTGTTAGTTGTTGCCAGCCTGTTTCAATGATGAAGGCATAGTCACTGGTCACTGAACATAATTGGCAGCGACTGACACTATCATGTACTAAAAGCAGAGTAACAGCACCCTCCTTCGACGACCCTGTAGCAAAAATTAGCCGGCAAAGTAAAAAAGGATGAAATAGCTACAAAAAAAAATGTCTATCTTCTCATATTTCCTAATCTGTAAAAAAGACATGTTTCAATTAAATGTAGGATAAAATGGTCCCCACGGCTCTGATGACAGTCCAGAGAATTCTATTGACTGTCAGGGGTGTTCTGAAAATCACTTTTTGCCAAAGTGATTTCAAATCACACAACAGCTGTTCTGCGCACAAAAAATATTGAAAACACGCGATTTAAAACCGATCTGCTAAATGACTATCAATTTGAAATCACTTGGCTATTTTTTCTAGGAAATTTGTTTTGAATTTATTAAAAATGTTATTTTATATGCTATATGATGTGTTTTTTATTTATTTTTGTAATTTTTAAAATAAAGTAATATTTTATGCACATCAAAACAAAAATTTTAAAAAAATTTCTAAGAACACTGCGTGTTTAGTAAAGAAAATTTTTTTTGCTTTGTTTACAATTGTTCGTGATTTACTTTTTCTCTTTAGCGGTCAGCTGGTTTATTTTTTCGAAGATATTGCTGAGGTTGTTCTTACTTACAAGGCTGCGCTTGAATCCATAGGATTTCATAATTCCCGTAAATGACGTTTTTAACACGCTCATTTTATAAATGCTGTTTTCTTAGACCAATTACGGCTAGTATAGTAGCCCCGGCATTTTTAATTACTTAATTTTAATTTTTTATTTTAATTTAGAGTGTAAATAAATAAACAAACAAAGCACAAATATCAAAAATCAGCTGTTTTCTCGTATTTTCGAAAAATTAAAACCACGTCGAAAACCGTAAAATCACGTGATTTGCAGAACAGCATAAAATCGTCTGCGTGATTTCAAAATCGATCGTGATTTGAAATCACTGTGATTTCAGAACAGGCCTATTTGGCTGTGGCTCGCCGATCTCTGATTTAAGTTCAAGTATTGCGAGTGCCAAATTTGACAAGTTTGTGTATTTGCGAAGTCATTAATTTTTCGAAAAAATTTTCACTGACTTCACTTTGCTTCTTTACCTACTGAATGATGGTTTCCATGTCCCGCCAGTTTCTTTCGTAAAGCGCTCCGTTGTTAATAATCGGAATAAGCGCGGTTGCCAAATTTCAGAGTTGCCATTTGTACAAAAATATAATACTACTACCGACTGAGACAGCCTTTATTTTGGCCAAAACAAATGAACTCAAAATGCACCAAGGCCTTTTTTTGTAATAAAAAATTCTCAAGTTCTTCATTTTACCAACAGCATCAGTTTTAATAACGTCCTTGTAGGTTGAAATAAATCAAAAGCTGAATGTTAATCAATTTTAAGCTTTTAAGTTATTTGGCTTCCCTTAAATTTACACAAGAATTTAAATGTTTAATATTTAATTTTATGTTTTATTATGAAATGGTTTAATTTTTTCTTAATGTATGTGTCACTCATTAAATGAAACAAAATTAATGGTTTTTCGTCGGATAAATAAAATGTAGTTATTTAATTAAAATTACGCAGACAGCATTATTGTGAACTGTATGCATACAGATGTGTGTACTCGCACACACGCACACATTCATACATTATACGCACACACATGTACGCAATTTTCCCCCCTTGCTTTATATACATGCGCCAGTTTAAAGAAAAATGTTGATGCAAGGATTTCAGCCTTTCATTTTATACTTTTTGTTGTTATTTTTTGATTATTTTTTTTGCTGTATGAAAGTACAATTTTTATTAATTGAGATTAATGGGAATTTTTTATGAATAAACTTATTAAAAATGATAAATCATATGAAACTAATTATGGTAAGTATGAGTGTCTGTTATTTTCGAAATTGTATACTTCTTATTGTTATTTACAAATCAATGAAATAAAGTCTTGGTGTTTGCATTGAGACCGTAATACGAATTAGCAGCTTTCATATAATAAAAATGCAACAAGTTTTTATAAATTTAACTAAGATTGATAAGACGCAGAAAGACATGATAAAAGTTAATATCAATTTAAGTATCCAACTTACACAGCAGAGCCGCTACACATTCCCTTAGATTAATGGGATAAAAGTTTTTATTTATACAAATAAAGCCGTTGGTAACACACATATTAAATCATGATGTTGCTATTTGACTATTTTCTTCATGTCCCATTTTCGGAATATTTGTTCCGTTTTTACTTTAAGCTAAGCTTTTATGGCTAGAATTTTTTTTATGCGCTCCTAAAAAGAACTGGAGGGTATATTCACTTTGCCATTCTGTGTGTAACGCGGTGATATATACCTCCAAGACCCCATAAAGTATATATATTCTTGGTCAGTGATCAAATCTAAAACAGTCTAGTCATGCCCGTCCGTCTGTCTGTGGAAAATACGCAATCCAAACCAAAAGAACCAGACACCTGAGAATTGGTACAGATACATTTTGAAGGATACCACAGATCAGGTTCTTCGTAAATCGGCCAAAGCGGGGCAAGAGTAAAAAGTTCCCCTAAGAAGAACTTAACTATCCTCTAAAAAAACAAAACGATTCTTAAAATTTTATTTGTAATTTTGTTAAGCAGGTGATATATTTTTATGTCAAAGAAGATGCCAAGCGTTGAACTTGGAGCCAGAATATCAGAAAAATTAATTTTTGGACCCTGCCTCTTTAGTGGGCGTTGAAGTAACATATTAAATGGAATAACAGTGAAAATATTTAACAAATTACGAAGGTAAGCTATTCTCTGATCTATATTTAGAATATCTTTATAATTATCAAACTAGAAGAACGGATCCATACTGAATTCGAAGCCTCTACGCCAACTCATCACCGTGCGTTGGTCAACTTTTTCCACTTTCCACGGTAGAACAAGTCATTAGGAATGTCAACTATGTATTTTTTTTTAGGAGTAGGACCAGCACTCAGGGTAAGTCCCGTTATAAAAACAGCCAAGTCTAAATGTATTTACAAGCGCATCCGACAAGGTAACAATAAAATTATAGCAAAATACTTTATATATATTTTACCTCATGAAATATAGCATTCTCATGTTAAATAGTATTTGAATAAAGAAAATTTCTTCAAATTTTGTTGTATCGAAGTATTTTCGGATCCCCTGACATTTCGTTATATCGAAGCTTCTCTGTACACTGTTTCTTTTTCTTTTTTTTTTTATCTTGGACCAGCACTCAGGGTATGACCCCAACATATGCAGTGCATTGCGCCGGAACTAGAAAGGAAAGGATGATATTGAGGGGACAGATGAAGAAAGATGAGGAGATACGAGTAGAGAATTTTTGGTAGCTTTTTCGACCTTTTTTACTTTGCCAGCTAACTTTTGCTACAGGGGCGACGAAGGTGGGTGCGGTTACTCTGCTTTTTAGTATATGATAGTATCAGTCGCTGCCAATTATGTTCAGTGACCAGTGACTATGCCTTCATCATTGAAACAGGCTGGCAACAACTAACACAACCACGCACTAATGCTAATAAGAAGAATTCAAGACAACATATCATGAATCAGCGCGGGCTCGAACTCAGGAACCTCCACTTCATAGTCTCGTGTTCTACTACTTCAGCCAACAATGCTTTTAATGAAATAGAATATGAGAAGTTCTTATAGTGTTTTCACTCTGACATGGTTTTCATGAATTGTGGTTTTAATGTTAAAGCCAACTATTAAAACCTGGTTTTACCATTCAAAATGATTTTGTTAAAACCAACTTTTTGCCTGTTTTTGGCTGTGCTAAGTTGAGTGCTGCCAACTTATATATATATTGGAAACAGCTGGTATTATTTATGTTAATAAGAATATATACTGACCCCTGAAATATTATCAAAACATTATCAAAATGGATGCAGCCACAAGAAGAACTAAAAAATGCCGGAGAAAAAGGAAATTATGGACGATTAATGCAAATATTTTCTCTGAAGTGTGGGAGGAGAAAATAGACGAATTGAATTTAATATTTTTTCCCTCAAACAAAAACTTCTGTTGTACAGGCTGTCAATGAAGTGTTGTAAAGATAGACACCAGGTACAGTAACTAATTCACACATTTCTATGAGTGACTTAATTTATTTTAAATAAATTTATTATACAGTCTGTATGTTAAAACCACAATTTGCAATGTGAACGCAAAATCAGCTGTTTATGGTTTTAATGCTAAAACCAGATCTTAACTTTCCGTGTGAAAACACTATTATATTCATTTTCAGGTTAACTGACTTTTATTCCATACATTTCATTTTCAACTTGCTTCGGACCCACCGGATTTTGAGATCATAGATCTCTTTGTTATTTATATCCGTGCATTTTTTTATATAAAAATTTCAATTAAAAATGTAGCTAAAATAGTTTTATCATAGAGTGTATTATATATATATATATATATATATATATATATATATATATATATATATATATATATATATATATATATTATGATTGCACTCTCGAAATATATTAAAATATTAAAATTTATTAGAAAATATATTTGTATTTCTGTTATTGTATTATAATTAAACTTAGCAATGCAACAGCAACATTTAAAAATCGAAAAAAAAACTCAATTTATCTGCATTTAAAAGTGCACTTATGTCGAAAATCACGACATCATTTAACAAATATTCAACCGTAGCAAACAAAAATGGCAAATATAAATGCAGAAAAAAATCAGCGAAAACAAAATGTCTAAGATAAAACATGCTGCTATGCCACACACATCAACAACATTAAGAGCAGCAACAGCATCATCGTGTTGCCAAAGGAAATCAGAACAACTAGCAAAAGATAGAACTGCTCATTAAACTGTCAGCATCATTAACATTTATAAGAGCAAATAAATGGAAAACTGTAGTTTGTTGCTTAAACAGCAAAAAATAATTTCCACTCGCAGTTAGAGATGCATAATCGACGTTCAGGAAAATTATTAAAAAAAAAGCAAAACAATACCGGGTTTGTTTCTAACACTTTTCTAACACTTTTCAAAGTCTTTTCCAATTATTGTAATATTGAAAGTATTTTTCCAAAGACGTTTCCTATACTTCATTCAGATATGACATTCTAGATGAGCAAAAATGCAAAAATTTTATCAAAACTTTTAACTGCAAAATCTAATCCGGTAGCCAACTCGTCATCGGTGTACATCTCTGTGAAAAGGAAGTAATAACCTGTCATCAGAGCCGTAGGGACCATTTGACGGACATTTTATTTTATTCTCAATATGCACATGTCTTCTTTAAACTCCTATAAAAATATCACAACTCGATAGTCTAGGCAGTCTTATTGAGTCTAGGCAGTCTTATTGAGACACCCTTTATTTTGAAATTTTTTACTTTTTTATATATATTTTTAACAAGTCTCCAAATTCTAACAAGTAACAATATATGCTTAAAAAGTGTTAGTAATATTAAAATGCTGTAAAGGGTAATATATGAAAAAATATGCAAAAATATGTAAAAATATGCAAAAATATGCAAAAATATGCAAAATCATGCAATAACAAATCGATGCGAAAAACTAATAGAAATCTCTAAAATGAATGAATATATTATTTGCGTTTGCATTGGTCCCCAAAAATAAAATATGCAATTGCATATTTACGTTTTCTCTGGTAATCACTTCAAATTGAAATACGGAAATGATGGAAAAGCATTGAACTGGGACTAGAACATAAAGTGCTTATTACATATAGAATAGTCACAGGATATTCGGGCATCATCTGGCTGCTATGATGTCTGGGAGAGGCTGAAAAATTAGCGCAAATTCACCCTTTCGTGTTTCGACAATTTGTAACACATAGAAGACAAAATTGTTCTTCGAAGGAAAATGTCAAACAGGATAAGGGTAATCTGTGTGTGTGTCCAGCTTTGGCTAGTATTAGAGTGAAAATATTTGTTAGCCAAGTTGCACGCTAAAAGTTCCTATTGTGTTGAATTCTTCTGATCAGCATTAGTGCGTGGTTGTGTTAGTTATTGCCAGACTGTTTCAATGATGAAGGCATAGCACTGATCACTGAACATAATTGGCAGCGACTGACACGATCATGTACTAAAAAGCAGAGTACCAGCAACACAATTCTTTGTCGGTCCTGTAGCAAAAATTAGCCGGCGATGTAAAAAGGTTGACATAGCTACGAAAAAATTCTCTATCGCCTCATCTTTCTTCATCTGCCCCTTAATATTATCCCCCCGTCTTTCTAGTTCCGGTGCAATGTACTGCGAATGTAGCGGTCATCCCCTGAGTGCTGGTGATGACAATGGAAGTGCATAATTAGTAGACGACTTCTACAAATCACTAAGATGTAGAGGAACCATACTTTTTTTAAACAAGTATCTAAATATGCTTGAAATAGGTTTAATATGTCATTTTAATAATATATGCAGGAAATGATGCAAAGCATAAAATATGCAAATATATGCAAATGTATGCAATAATAAATCGATGTCAAAATTCATAAAAAGAAAGTCGACTATTAGAAATTACTATGGTCTGTAGTACATTTCGATATTTCCGCGTGTATTGCCAGTATTGGTTGGCCTAGCCATGGCTGGACTGAACAATAGACGAATTAGAATAGAATCTGCTTCAATATTCCCCCTATTTGTTAGTAAAAATAGGTATTATACAGGGTGGCTCAGAAAGACCGAAGTGGTGTGAATTCCTTATAACTTTTTATTTAAGACATATTTTTTAGTTTTTTGTTTTTTAAATACAGTAAATTTGTAGGGAATATTTTTATATTAGTTATTAAAAATGATATCCCGCAAGTGGTGGCCATTTTCTGCTTCGCACAAATGTGCTCTTTCCAACACATTTTCCATGACCTTTCGCAAAACTTCCGCTGTTATGTTGTTAATTTCGTCTCGAATATTGGATTTTAATTCCGCAATAGTCCTAGGCTTATTAACATGAACTTTCCCTTTTAAATAACCCCAAAGGAAACAGTCTGGAGCGGTTAAATCCGGGGAACGCGGAGGCCAATTAAAATTGCTTCTACGCGAAATTCTTCTTTCACCAAAGATGTCGCGTAAAAGAGCCATTGTGGCCCTCGCAGTGTGCGCTGTGGCTCCATCCTGTTGGAACCATATTTGCGGATGGTTTTCCACGGCTGGCCTTACAAAATTTTCCAACATGGCCCGATATCGATCACCATTGATGATCCTTTCTGAAGAAACACCGCACCAAACAGTACACTTAACTGGGTGTAATTGTCGTTGATGAAGTACTCTCGGGTTTTCCGTAGCCCATATCCTGCAGTTTTGCTTGTTAACGAACCCATTTAATTGGTATCAGGTATGCGCGCTGAGTCAAAACAATGAACCGTTGATTTGAAAAGCAAATTTCAACGATTTGGGCACGTTGTTCAGTTGTGTATTGCTCCATTATAAATTGTCCAAATCTTCTTTACTTGGATTCACACCACTTCGGCTTTCTGAGCCACCCTGTATAGACTGTAATGTTTTTTCATAGTCATAATTTTATTGCAAATAAAGTTACTTAAAATATTATGATTGATAGAAATCATACCACAATCATGTTTTTTCTCTGCAGATTTAATTTTGTTACGACTATATTTGGCCATCGTTTATAAAATAAACAAGTAAGACCATTATATTCGGCCGGGTCGAATTTTAAATACCCTCTTAATATATAGTAAATAAATCAAAAAAGTTTAACGTGCTGGGCCAGAGCGCCTTTAAGACATTTCTCTACCCAATTCTAAAACTCTATTTTGACAGAGTTTGCTTTGCCATAAAACACTAAAACGTAAATTTTTGGGATAACTACGTACTAACCGGGCTGGGACTAAAAAAATGATTGACTGTGTCGTAATTTTCACAGACGAACGGACGGACTTGGCTAGATCGTCTTAGATTTCATCAGTGATCAAGAATATATATACTTTATAGGGTCTTAGATCGACATTTCGCTGCGATACACGCGAAATGACTGCAATTCTTTTTTGGAGCGTATAAAAATTAATGAGATTTATTTTGCTACTTATATGATGACTGTGCCTTAGCTTTTCATTTTAATCATCTTGTGTTGATTTCATAGTATGGCTTCCTCAATCACGTTTTCCCTTTGCGTGTATTGCTCTTTTCCTGTATCTGGATAGCAACTATTATTTGATCATATAGTAACTTGGCGCTCATAACTAAATAACGTTATGTTGGTTGACTGACCATGAAACGAACGGTCTTTAAGACCGGGCACTCTTCTTTGGCATGTCCAGTGGATAAGGAAAAGAGCAGAATAAATTTTGGGCATAGATGAAATTTGCTCACCACTGGGAAGCTCTTCATGGTGTGGGACAAGTAAAACTATTTATTACGTTATCCCAAACCAAAAACGACCTCAGAACACTAACGAGGCGATTTACAGGACGATGTGGTGACTTATAGCAGCAATTTAGCATTGGAAGCTCTGAAACCAAACCATGCGAAGTCCAAGAAGCGACGCAGCATCACATCCTCTGTAACTGCTGCGAGTGCTATTATTAATAGCTCTTTATCAACTGGCAAGCGGATGCAGCTCGAATTTTTAGAAATTGTTCCCTTTTTTTCTCCCTCAATATGAATGAACTAAATGGTACCAAAACCTACCAAAAATCACAACTGCGCACACATCCAAACATGTTCGTTTCGTTTTTTATCAAATACTAGAGCACATGAAATATAAATTCAACATAAACTACATTAAGACATGATAAATGTTGTTCTGCACACACTTTGGAGCAATTTGATATAATGCAACATGAATTACATGCATGCACATGCACATGTACATGCACATATTTTTTGTACAAAACATACAGATTTTTTTTAATGCAATTCAGTTTTTTATCTATTACAAATATACATACGAGTATCTAGATATAAAAAAAAAATTGTTCTCAAAACAGCTGAATAAAAATCTTGATTGTAAATAAATGTAAAGGGAACTATAAGTTTCTAGCAAAAGTGAAGACAAAAAATGGCAATGACTTTGTGTCGACTATATGAGCATTTCCCATGTTTTTCTGCCCTAAAATGTTACATTGATTCATTTATGGAATAACAGTTTGGCAGAGATTTTATAAAATGCTTTTAAATTATTTCAAATTCGTTGCAAAATTATTATGATTGTATTTTAAAACATTAAGACACAAAATGCAGTGCACTTTCACTTAAAGGCGAAAACTGTCTACAGAATGAATAGACGTGATCATATCATATTTTTCTTCCAAGGTCTTTGGCAGGAATAGAAAACATGATCTCCGTACTAATAAGCTGTAGCGGCGACTTCCTTAAAAACTCTGAAAAAAATAAAATAAAAATCATTACTCGTGTGTAAAGATAATAAGTGATTTAATATAATCCCCTTTATTCTGTAACTATTTGTCAACGTCACTTCAAGACAATACCAAAAATAGGTGACTTGTGTCCTCCTTTACTTCAGCATTTGAATATTTCTAATAGACTTGTGTCGAACTCTTTTATTCGCTCGTTTTTGACACGAAGCTTTGATCAAACCTACGTAATTTAAATGGGTAAAAAACAAGTAAATGAACGAGATCGACACAAATCTAATTTCTAAAGTTCTCTTGCTATATTCCTACACTTAAAGAATCGCATATAATTGCCTTCCACAAGGTGTAGATAAGAGAGTCCTATTTTTATATCCTCCAAAAAACAATATACCCCTCCCCAGTATATTCACTTTGTCATGCCGTTTGTAACGTAGCGAAATATCCCTCTAATAGTGATTTCACACTGACATGGTTTTAACGTTAAAACCACCTGTTAAAACCTGGTTTTACCTTACAAAATGATTTTGTTAAAACCAACTTAAAACAACTTACGAATTGGTTTTAAGTAGGTTTTATGAAGTGCAACCTTGGTTTTGCTTGTTTTTGGATGTGCTTAATTCAGTGCTGCCAAGTTATATTAGAAACAGCTGGTATTGTTTATGTTAATAAACAGAACTTTCAGAATGCGCTTACGTTTTCTGTATATAACAACTTGATTTCCAAGAAGTTCTTCACTTTGTATAAGTAGTTCCATAATTTTAAAATATTCATTCACAAAATGTGAAATAATTTTTTTTTATCTTGGCCCAGCACTCAGGGGATGACCCCTACATATGCAGTGTATTGCGCCGGAACTAGAAACGAGGGGATTGTATAACAGATGAAATATGGGAAGAATTTTCGTAGCTATTTCAACCTTTTTACTTCGCCGGCTAATTTTTGCTACAGGATCGACGAAAGGGGGTGCTGTTACTCTGCTTTTAGTACATGATAGTGTCAGTTGCTGTCAATTTTGTTCAGCGACAGTGCTGTGCCTTCGTCATTGAAAACAGGCTGGCAACAACTGCTGTTAGTTGTTGCCAGCCCTGCACTAATGCAGATCAAATATGTCATTGATTTACGTCAGTTCCTGCCTTGCGGCATAACCTGACGATGCTCTTAACATCGGGTGAAATTGGGTGTCACCATCACCCCTCTTAGCACCAAGAGTCCACACGTAGGCGACCTCAGGTCACCCAGGTGGCAATTTCTAGAACATGATTTGGTAAGCCCTATGATCTAATACCTTGCTAGAGAGCCGATCCTATCTAGATGAACTATTATTTGTTGATTCACAACAACACATGGATTTTGCTACTATCAGCGGACCGAAGTTCAACCGCAAGGATTGAACATCAATCCTTATCTGACAAATCTTCCACCAAATTGGTGACCACAAACCACCACGTGTACTCCCGAGGGAAACCTCACCAATATCCAGCCGCAGTAAACTGCGGGGCTCGTACTGGATCCCGTGGTACCAGTTCTGACTACTGGTAAAGCCTCGAAAGTCAAACCAGTGGAGGTTCTATAAACTTTCTATCGACTTCGGTTTCTTTTTTACCCAAACCTAGGTGTCGCCTCACCTATTGGTTCTTACTCAGGCACGTAGGCGAACCTACTACTTTTATATTCTTATATGCATATCTGTTACACTGTAACAGAGATTGGGCAGTAACATATAAGTTTTAAGGGTATAAATGCAAAAGTACTGCCTGAAAAACATAGTAACCCCTCGAAAGCTAACTATAATAGGTTTTAACTTTCTATTGACTCTGATTTGTTTTTAAATAAAATCAAGGCGTCCTTAAGCCTCCTTTCTTATTTCCTTTAGATCTCTTACAGTAGACCAGCTAAGTTTCCTACTGGGACCTATCCCGGGTCCTATTCGGAAACCAGGCAGGTACTTATAAGTTTTATGGGTTACCAGCAAAAGTTATGTTTGAGAAAACTGTGTAACCCCCGAGAGCTCTCTATTGACTTCGGCCCTCGTACGGTACCAGGCGTCCTTAACCTTCTTTCTTACAACAGACTGCATAGGAATAAACCTCTGCCGAATTTCTACGCGAACCTCTTTCGGATATGCTTAGGAGCGGACGGAACTCCTACTTGCAGGGATCGTACTAGGCGGTGTACTTTCTGGGGAGGTATTCAAGGTTTTCAACTCTCTATTGACTTCGGTCCTCTTACGGTACCTAGGCGTCCTTAAACCTTCTTCCTTACAACAGACTACATAGGAACAGTCCTTTGCCAAATTTCCATGCGTGTCTTCGGATATGTTTCGGAGTGGGTGCGGGCTCCTACTACAGTGATCGTACTAGGACGATGTACTTTTCAGCAAAGATGTACCTACTACTTTTTAACTTCTTATATGCCCTCTCGTTGCACTGCAACTTCAGGGATTGGGCAGGTAACATATGAGTTTTTATGGGTTATCAGCAAAAGCCACGTCTTTAAAAACTGCATAACCCTCTCCCCGGATCTGTGCTGAAGCAAGGTCTGACATCATAACCAAGCTCCTCAACGGCACCCCCGGGGAGACTAATGCTGATCAGAAGAATTCAGCACAATATTTCATGACTCAGCGCGGAGTTGAACTCAGGACCCTCCCCTTCATAGTCCCGTGTTTTAGTACTTCAGCCAATAATTCAGCCACAAATTATATTATACAGCAGTGAAAATGATATATTTTTACATCGAAGTAGATCCAACGAGTTAAACTTGGTGTCATAAAATCAGAAAAAACAATTTTTGGACCCCGCCCTCTCAGTGAGCGTAAAAAATTAACAAATTGTATTATATTCCTTAAAAATAACATTTTTAAGCTTTTATGACGAATCTGAGACGTAAGAAAATAACGTACTTTTAATTATCCCAAAAATATATTTTTAGTGTTTTATGGCAAAGGTGAAATGTCTCCCCACGACCCTTGCCAGAGCGACCCTTACAAAATACACTTTTAATACCCACCAATGATGAAGCCTAAAACAATCTAGCAATGCCCATACGTCCGTTTGTGAAAACCACGATAAATTCTATTTTTACACCCCACCCCGTTTAGTGGGCGTTGAAGTTAAATATTATATGAACAGTGTAAATATTTAACAAATTGTATTCCTTAAGCCTAAATTCCTTAAAAATTTAATTTACATACTATATAAGCTATCACGACGAAGGTATTATATTCACTGATCTCCACCTGCCCTACCCCTCCACCACTCTTTGCACCCTAAATGACCTTATGAAAAAAAACAAAATTTCTACACTAAATTACATCGAAAATTGAATTTTTAAGTTTTCACGATTTAGGTGAGATGTCTCCCCCACAGTCTTTCTCGGAGTGACCCTGTGAAGAGTTTTAAAATTGGGCACAGAAATGTCTTACAGGTTAAATATTTTTAACTTATCTCAGTACCTTTTTTGATCATTGATATAAAATATTAATACGTAAGTTTTTATGCTGACGGAAAGGTCCCCGGCCGCTCCTCCCGACACATTGGAAACGACCGCATTAAAACAAATTGTTTTCTTGTTTACTTAAGCCAAATACCATAAAAATGTAAATTTTAATAAGAATAAAATAGAGTTTTTATCTACTAAATATTTGGAGGGTATCTAAGATTCGACCCGATCGAATATAACGTTTGTACATGTTTTCCTTTCATTTTATTATATTGTCACTTGTTTTATTATAATCTGGTAGAGAATAACATAACATTTATTTTTCAAATATTTCCAACATATGCCAGCCGCGGGTCTATTCGATCAGTCCAATTTTAAATTTTCGGCAATGATGTCTTGGATACTGGCTTCTAGCTCTTCAAGAGTTGCTGGTTCGTCGGCATAAACCAATGACTTAACATCGTCCTCTAAAAAGTAATCCGGCGACGTTAAGTCACACGAACGAAGGGGAGGTCAATGAGCACGACAACTTCTGGAAATAAAGTTGTTCCAATATTTAAAAATATATGTATAAATTTGTATGGAAAGCTCTCATATAATCGTATTCTTAATGTTTTTGTTTCCTCTGCTTTTTCTATGTGATTTTCAATAATAATTCCCGTTAACAAGAAGAAGTCATTTGGAGAATGTGAAAATAGTGATTTTTGTTTGCATACATCAAGAAATATATTCACGTGTATTTAAATATAAAGGCAGCCTGTTAGACTGATTTATCCTCTTATACATTTTAATAAGATTGAAGTCAAATATTTCATCTATTTACTTATTATTTTAATGTAAAATAATTTCTTTCAGTTCTAATAGGAGCAAAAGACAGGCATTTCTAATACTCTTATATATAATGTTTGGATTAGACACTTTCCATAGTTTTGTTTCTTCTAAAAAAAGGGGGCCCTTGCAGATTATACAATAGCACATGATGATGAGTCGCTAATAAAAATACTTTGCGGTTCTTAAAAACATACTATCCGTCTTTTA
Source organism: Linnaemya tessellans (assembly GCA_951800035.1). Lineage (NCBI taxonomy): Eukaryota > Metazoa > Arthropoda > Insecta > Diptera > Tachinidae > Linnaemya > Linnaemya tessellans. The sequence continues at coordinate 26,387,377 of OX637534.1, read as the reverse complement.
CCAACTAGCAAAAACTCAGTTTAAGCTTAAAAGTCTGTTTTATATTACAAACTAATCTAATCTTCTTTTCCTGATGTAAAAAATTTGGAATGGAGTTTTGAGCAGAATATGATGCATAATACACTTAAGTTCTCTATTGTAACAAGATTTTTCCAGTTTTTTCTATATATTTAGTTTTCCATTTCTTTAAATATTTGATCATCTATGCAACCATAGGCTGATCAGTCCTTTGATTTTTACAATTGTATGTAAGCCTTTGTTACATTTGATGTGTCACCCTTTCGAAGTTTATTGTAACGTACGAAATTTCTCAAATCGAAAAAAAATCAATCTAATATTTTGAATTCAATAAAACAAAAATGGTTTGAAATTTTGCCAAATTTATTTGTTTTGTTGTGAAGTACAATTGTTTCGATTAGAGATGGCATATTATTTCATTTATACGAATGCCGCGGCTGGCCTCATAGTATCCCATTCGTTTAGAACTATTTTCGAACACTTTTTCGAGTGTTTGGGGTCGTATCTCGGTAATGGCATCACGAATGTTGGCATTCAAATGTTCAATTGTCCCTAGTTTATCAGCATAACATATATCCATAACGGCGTCCCACAGAAAATAGTCCAACGGTGTCAAATCACAGCTCCTTGATGGTCAATTGACATCACCCTTTCGGCTAATTAAACGGCCATCAAACGTTTGACGCAATAAACCGACTGTGGCATGAGATGTGTGGCCAGTGGCAGCATCCTGTTGAAACCATCCCTTGTTCACATCAACACCATAAACAGCGGGCACAAAAAGTCTGTTCTCATGGTGCCAAAGGTGCCTCCATCGACCGTAATGGTTGCGCCGTCCTTTTTTTTCAAAGAAATATGGGCCAATGATGCCACCGCTCCCCAAGCCGCACTAAACAGTCACGCATAATGGGTGCATTGGCTTTTCGCATATTATCGTACCCATCCAGATAAAAATGAGCTTCAACCGTGTAACGTGCCGTTACAAATACCCTCACCCAATACCACTAGTAAAGTATACTGTTTAGTGCATTTGTAGAATGTACTAGCAATGAAACGCGTTACTCAATAATACTGCACGCACAAGAACAAATACACTTACCTAATAGTATACTCAGCACAAAACAAGTAACACAAGAAAACACATGCATGCATTGTCGTCCGAGAGCTTTACCGATTCTTGTTCAAGTACTAATATTTAACCAAATTAGTTCGTAGTTTTGCCGATTACAGGCCTCCGAATACTCTTGTGGTCATACTAATCCGTAGCCGAGCTCAAGCCTCCGAATACTCTTGAGTTCGTAGTTGTGCCGATTACAAGCCTCCGAATACTCTTGTAGTCGTACTAATCCGTAGCAGAGCTCAAGCCTCCGAATACTCTTGAGTTCGTAGTTTTGTCGATTACAAGCCTCCGAATACTCTTGTAATCGTACTAATCCGTAGTCGAGCTCAAGCCTCCGAATACTCTTGAGTTCGTAGTTGTGCCGATTACAAGCCTCCGAATACTCTTGTAATCGTACTAATCCGTAGCCGAGCTCAAGCCTCCGAATACTCCTAAGTTCGTAGTTGTGCCGATTACAAGCCTCCGAATACTCTTGTAATCGTACTAATCCGTAGCCGAGCTCAAGCCTCCGAATACTCTTGAGTTCGTAGTTGTGCCGATTACAAGCCTCCGAATACTCTTATAATCGTACTAATCCGTAGCCGAGCTCAATCCTCCGAATACTCTTGAGTTCGTAGTTGTGCCGATTACAAGCCTCCGAATACTCTTGTAATCGTACTAATCCGTAGCCGAGCCCAAGCCCCCAAATACTCTTGAGTTCTTGCCTTCACTAATTAATAACCCGAACGATTACCGATACCGTCCGAGCCGAGAACGAATATTATCCGAATAAGCACCAGAGCCCGACAAACCGTGACCGATCCGCACCGAATACTACTGTGTTCGTGCCTTCGCCAATTACCGAGCCCGAATCGAGGACGAATATTATACTAATAAGCACTAGAGCAGTGTCGGGAAGACACCACCGCAGCACCGATAATTTCAATCTAACCCAATAGCTTTAAAATAATCTAAGTAGTTTTAGTTTCGTTTCAATAAACATTTTGTTCCCGAATATATACATCACCTAAAATATTCGTGTTTTTATTTTCAAAGGAAGTAGACCTTTGATACGAACCTGGAGCGACTGAGTCATACCCCAGGTGGAAAAATAAACTACGTTACAACCGAAAAAATCAATTTCCGACCAATTGTGTTTGTTTTCAAAATAATTTTCCGATAAATCATAACGTTGCTCAAGCGTAAATCGATTCATTTCGTTCAGCGGAGGTAATAAGCTGAATTTTGTGACAGAATAGAATGACGGAAGTATTTCCACATTCGTAATACCCCCTGGTTCTAATTAAAACCGATAAATGATCCACTGTATACATGCATTTTAAATAATCCTGTAGTGCGATTCTGTAACTTTAAACAATAATAGACATTGTTATATTGTCAACGTAAAATGTTGTTTGCAGTAACGATTTTGCTATTCTGTAAATAACAAATAACAACATTGGCAAAATCTTAAATCAAGTGGCATCGCTGTGAAAATATATGTCAAAAAGCGAAAATAAGAAAAGAAAACAATACGAAAACATTGCCGCCAAAGCAAAAAGCACATTTTCCTTCAACAAATGTATTCTGTATTTGTATAATTACTACTGTATAATTATTGAAATTTTACCTGTTTTTCAATGGATAATGCTGTTATTTTTGAGCCTCTTAACCGACTGTCTAACTCAAAAATTATTTCTTCCGTTAACTCCGGAGTTAACCTATAAAGCTTTCGGAACTCACTCTGTGGTAGATGAAATGGGTTATCCATTTCTCTAAGTAAACGGCGGTTTACCCTTTGTTGACTTAATGCATCTTCCGTTGATAATAAATATCCCAAATATTGAAAAGCCGTTTTTTAGTTTCACTTTCTTACTTTTTAAGTCAATAAAACAAAAATGTATACTGTTTCGTTAAATTAAACAACTTACAGACAATTGTGGTTTATTAAACAACAACAGCTGACTCAAACAATAACAAGTATTGTGTAAAGCAGTGCAGAATAGCAAAATCGCTAAATCGCTAAATCGCTTGTTTAATTTTTTAACAATAACAACTTTTGTTATAAAACGATAGAGAATCGCACTAGTGGTTTATTTTAATTATTTTGCATAGAAGAGGATTTGTTTTTTTTTTTGTCTTCTTACAAAGATTTAATTCAAATGATTTAAAATGTCAATAGCTTGGTTTAAAGTTCATAGCAAATTTTAAGAATTATGTGCGTTTGCGAGGCCTAACTAGTGGCCTTTTCTAAGAGTATCCTTTTATATACCAATAATATATTATAATTTTATAAGTTGTAAAAAAGCGTTTCGAAAATTACCAAGTGCTCAGATATTTAATTTTAAAATAATTCTCCATTTTTAAGCTGAAAATTTGGTTAGTATATATGTATATGAGAGTAACAATTTTCACAAAAAGTCTTACTTATGACTTAATTTAAAAGCTACTTTAAGAAATTTTCGAAAAGATGTACCCACTTACAGTGGCTCCAACTTATTTTAAACCTTTTATATATTTTGTATATATATTAAAATAAATATATTTTTTTGTTTAGTGGCCTCAAAACAGGACTTCCGATACTTCCCACTGAATGAGGTGTGTTCCTCAGTAAACAATTATATTTTACGCTCTCAAAATAAAAGAGCGTAAGCGTACATGCGAGTTTTGTTTCCACAATTGTATATAACGCTGACATCACTGTTTTAAAATTTAAATACACTGTGCGATGCTCAAGCGGAAATCGATTCATTTCATTCAGCGGAGATAATAAACTGAATTTTGTGACAGAATTGACAGAAGTATTGCCAGATTCGAAATAACCGGTGGTTCAAAGTTTAACCGATAGATGGCCCACAAAACCACAACTGTGCATGCACATTTATATTGGAGTATTCACTGTACATTCAAATACAGTATATAAAATGAGCCAATCAGAGAAAAAAACAATCGTTAAAATTGCACTAAATATTTCAGATACTTTTGTTGTTTGAAAATATTGCCAATATATCAATATCATAAAACTAAAACAACATAAATTAACAAGAAATATTTACATATAGTATTTGGTCATGATTTATAGGGCCAACAAAAGTATCACGTATATTGTTACTGAAACTGGTCATTTGTTTAAATTTTATAAGCCAATAAAAAAACTTTAAACAACATACAAATTCCAACAACAAAAAATCTCTAAATATTAGAGTTTATGCATATGAGAGTATAAAATTGAGCGCCATCAGTTTTAATAACTGCCCAACAGACTGTACAATTAAAAATGATAAATTATGAATTACTTATTTTTTTTTGTGCAACACAATAAATATGTGGGTTGTTATGTCAGCCACAACAAATTTTGTAGCGTTTAAAATTTACTATATTGTAATTCAATAAAGAAATATTTAAATATTTGACGAAATGAACTTAACCACAATTTTTTGACAAACATTTCTTTAATATATCGTGTGTATGACCGACAAAAGAAGACAATTCAGATTGTGTATTGAATATTTTGCCAAATGAAATTATTGGTTACGGTTATTTCGTCAAATATTTGATAGATGTGAAAATAGCTTAATTATTGCTGCTTTATTCCAGATGGTAGATTTTTCTTCTAAATCAAACTTTTGTCCTTCAAAAAGAAGTGAATTAAACACAAATACAGTTCGATCGCAAGTTTTGCAACTCTCGATTATCGCTACACCCCGATTATCGCAAAATATAATATTTTTATATGACAGTCTTTCTAGCTGCAACTATTTTCAAAAAAGAGTCCCGATAAGTGCCACAGAATTTTTTATTATTCATTAACAACAACTCTTTCTCGTTGTGTTTCTTGATTAGAAACGTAATTGTATCAAAGTGATCATATTTTGACAAAAAATCCCATTTTAAGAAAAATTCTTATCCGTTAGTGTAGTCGCAAATGCTCACTAAAATAACTGGATAATTCAATTATTTTAAGCTTTAAAAATGTTACAATATCAATCGCATTATTACTATTATTATTTCATAAATTCTTTATTCTCATTAATTGTTAGCCTACGCGGGTAACAACTAAACGGAGCTTTCATTAACCGAAGTTGTAAATTCAGCAGTTGAAGATGAACAAAATAAAAGGAAGTTGGTTACTCTGAAATACATCAATACTCCAAAGGATCATATTCCAGTAGAATAGAATTTAGAAAATCCTTGCACCTCAAAATCCTTTTCTCATAACCACTAAATACTAGGAGATAGTACACTTTATCAGCTGCTACTTATACAGGGTGGCCCAAAATGACCAGTTGCTCATAACGTTTTTCGTATAATTTTTATACGGTCCAAAAAAAATTTGGAGGACATATTCACTTTGTCGTTCCGTGTGTAACGAAACATCCCTATAAGTATTCTTGATTAGTGCTGAAAACGAAATCCGTCCGTCCGTCCATCTACACGTCTGTTCAAATCACGATACAGTCCAAACGAAAAGAAATTTGGTACAGTTAAATTGTCAAGAATAGCACCACAGTTCAATTTCGTAAATGGGTTGAATCGGGCCAGAGGAAAAAATGTTGCCTTAAGAAGAACTAAACCAACCTCTAGAAAATAACATAATTTTTAAAGGTTTTTGTTAAGCAAATGATATATTTCTATATCAAAGAAGGCACAGAGAGGGGAACTTGGAGCCACAAGATAGTAAAAAACCATTTTACAACCTCGCCCCTTTTGGTGGACGTTGACGTAAGATATAATATGCAAAAAATAGTGTATATATTCAACAAATTGTATTCCTTAAGCCTACATTCCTTAAAACATTAAATTGTTTACCTTTTATAACGGAGTTGAGATGCTCTCTGATTTTCCTCTGCCCTACCCCCTCCACCCCCTTTGCCACCTAAATGACCCTATAAAAAAAAATTATTTTAACTTTGTATTTAATTATCCCAAACATTTATTTTTAGAGTTTTATGATCAAATGTGAAATGTCTCCCCCACGGCCCTTGCCAGAGAGACCCCGACAAAATACAGTTTTGATACCCTCCAAAAAGAATTGGACCCCATAAAGTATATACTCGTATATTCTTGATCAGTGATGAAGTCTATTTTTGGACCTCGCCTCTTCATGGGCGTTGACGTACGATATTATATAAAGGAAGTCTATCCCACCCAGTTAAACATTTTAAATTTACTTACTAAATATTTGGAGGGTATTTAATATTCGACCCGATCGAATATAACGTTTTTACTTGTTTTTTTTTTTGTTTTTGTTTTTTATTTGTATAGCATGTTTGTTTAGAGTGTCACAACACCAGAGCAACGCATGCGAATTGTTGAAATTTTTAATCAAAATAATTTTTGTTCTATTTGTCAAACTCATCGTGCACTTCTTCCATTTTATGGCGAACATAATCGTCCTTCAGTGCGGCTAATTCGAAGAACAATAGTTCGTTTGGGACCACATTTACTGTTCATGTGCATCATGTGCATTCCCTGAGACACCGAAGCGTGCGCACTGAAGAAGCTTTAGCCGCTGTACAGGAAAGCATTGAAGATGATCCTAATCAGTCAGTTCATCGCTGTTCTCAGCAACTGGCGTTATGTCCTTCCACTTTATAGAAGATTTTTTTAGTTGTTGAAAAGTTGAAAATAGATTCTTCCAATTACGCCTTCTACGCGCCAGGCGGCCACATGGCAAAAATTATATTTAAACATTAATTTCATAAAATTTTCTTCCCCATAAATTACGTTTGATTGATATGCAAAATATTCTTGCTTGTTTTATTATGATTTAAACGTGTCGCTCTATAATAAACATCCTTTACATACAGATCTATGTCGAGAATAGAATTTTATAGTTTTAAATTAAAGTGGAGTTTTTAAAAGATTTTGCAAATATTTCTATTTATTTTTTCTCAATTAGCAAATAATTACAGATGTGGACACGCTAAAATATGCTGGGTTGTTCATATGATTTTAAAACTACAGTTTGAATCCCCCAAATATGTATTCAACCACATATTTTGTTAAAAATAATATTTTCTGGAACATTTAAAAAATCATCATGCCAAAATCATTTTGTATGAAAACCTACAGAGAAATTTTGAACAAAATTTCGGCACAATTGCAAATTATTATGAAACGTAAAACTTGGAAAGCAACAACAGTAACGCCAATTACGTCATGCATGTAAGAATTGTTTTCTTTTAACAGCAAAAATGTTAATGTCTTTTTTTTCTTGCGTTTTTTCATTAATTTTCCCCATTTCTTTCTATCCTTACAATCCCTTTTTAACTGCTGTGTTGTTTTTGCAAACACTTCTTTCCACACAAGCAACTACAACAACACAAAATCGTTTACTTTGAATACAACAACGATTCAACCAGGCCCGTTGGGAAAATCTCAACAACCATTAAATATCACATCATGTAACAAGGCAAGACTCAATGAATGAGAGAACGATTAAATGACCGAATGACTGACTGACTGACAGACAGACAGACTGAATGACTGACACTGCATTGCACATCAATGAAAAATCAGCAGCGATGGTGGTGTTTAGTGATAGTGGCGGCTTCAGCAGCAGCACCAAAATTGACATCAACAGTTTTAACATCTCAGCAATAACGTCACATTAAAATGAAGTGAAGAGGAACGTCAGTTGGTTACGTGATCGGAAATTAAATTTTGTTTTTATATTTTTTTTTTGTGTGTTTTTCTTGGAATTTTGTTTCATTTCTTTATTATTATTTTTTTATTGAAAGGAGGCCATCTTTTATCCTCCCCATCTGTGTTATTAGTTTAAATATTCAATGCAAAAATGTAAACAATTTCATAGGACGTGCACAAGAAAAGGTCATTTTATTTTAAAAATTCATAAACGAATGCGTTACGAAGACTGCTTTGGCTCTACTACAAATAAACACAACATGCAACATTCAAAGTGACTATCACAACAAATTAGTGCTGTTAAAGGGCAAAAGTAGAGAGGGAAGTTTATTTAGCACTTCTATCCATGACCAGCATTCAAATGAAGCTTGATACATTCATGGTCGAAAGGAGCATGAATGTGTCTTCACTTCAGGTTTTCGGAGGAGGGTAAGAAGACCGACCTAAAAACCCAAAACTAAACATTTTAGAATTGTTGGCAATAATAATCAAAACACACTCTAATATTTATTTGCTATAATTTTATTTGCCCGTTTTGCCAACATTCCAAGGTCTGTTATTATAACACCGCAATAGCTTAAGTTAGATTGTTCACTGGCATATATTGAGTTTTAAATTATTATCTGTAAGTGAAACATAAGTGAAACATATTCTTGTTGTTCAAAAACATTGAGCTCTATTTACAAAGAGCATTTGATAAAAATATTTAGATTTTTATTCATGATTTTTCAAACTTATTAATTTATTATTAAGATACGAATTTTTATTCAGACTCAAGTTCAAATCTGCATTCATGTTAATTTTCAACTAAGGTAAAAATTTTAATTGCAGGGACATAAATAGCAAAAAGCTTTCGATCTCAGCGCCGGATGACTCTGGAAAAAGCAAAGAGAAAATGGAATATATGAAATAATAGTCATCAGGGTTAGGGAATTTAGTGCAAACAAGAAGTGATTGAACTTAAAAACTGAATATGAGAAGTTCTCATATTCTCGAAATCAGTACTAATCCACTCTGCTTGTTTGATGATTATAAAAGTATTCTAAATATTCCACTTTTAATAAAAATAACTTGAATTAAATAAAACAAGTAAAAACGTTATATTCGACCGGGTCGAATCTTAAATACCCTCCAAATATTTAGTAAGTGAATTTGAAATGTTTAACTTGGTGGGACAGAGTTCCTTTATATAATATCGTACGTCAACGCCCACTAAAGGGGACGGGGTTCAAAAATATGCAATATCATGTGTTCCACAGACGAATGTATGGGCATTGCTTCATCACAATTCCCTTTGGAGGCTGGGTCGCTCTGGCAAGGGCTGTGGGGGAAACATTTCACCTTTGTCATTAAACTCTAAAAATAAATGCTTGGGATAATTATATACAAAATTAAAATTTCTTTTTTTTGATAGGGTCATTTAGCGGGCAAAGGGGGGAGGAGGGGGTAGGGCAGCAATAGGCAGTCATAAAACTCTAAAGATAAATGCTTGGGACGATTATATACAAAATTTAAAAAAAAAAATTTTTTTTTGGTAGGGTCATTTAGGGGGCAAATGAAGAGGGGGGGGGGGGGGCTAGGGCAGAAATCGGCAGTCATAAAACTCTAAAGATAAATGCTTGGGATGATTATATACAAAATTTAAAAAAAACTTTTTTTTTTGGTAGGGTCATTTTGGGGGAAAGGAAGAGGGGGTAAAACAGAAATCGGCAGTCATAAAACTCTAAAGATAAATGCTTGGGATGATTATATACAAAATTTAAAAAAACATTTTTTTTGGTAGGGTCATTTAGGTGGCAAAGGAAGAGGTGGAGGGGGGGAGGTAGGGCAGAAATCGGCTGTCATAAAACTCTAAAGATAAATGCTTGGAATGATTATATACAAAATTTAAAATTTTTTTTTTTTTTTTTGGTAGGGTCATTTATGGGGCGAAGGGGAAGGAGGGGGTAGGGCAGAGTAGTACCAGGTTTCGTCTCAGCTTCGTCATTAAAGCTTAAAAGTGTTATTTTTAAGGAATGTAGGCTTAAGTAAAACAATTTGTTAAATTTTTATGCTATTTTTGCCTATAATAACGCCCACTGAATTGGGCGGGGTCAGAAAATATTTTTATTTTATTTAATGGCTCCAAGTTTAAGGCGTTGGACCTTCTTTGACATAAAAATATATCATTTGCTTAACAAAATAACCAAAAAACTTTAAAAATTATGTTGTTTTTTCTGGGTTGGTTTAGTTCTTCTTAGGGGAACTTTTTTCCCTCTTGCCCGATTTAGCCCATCTTCGAACTTAACCTGCTCTAAGTTTTAATATATATATATATATATATATATATATATATATATACATATATATATGCCAAATTTCAAGAGTCTAGCTCTTTTCGTTTGGACTGAATCGTGATTTCCACAGACGGACGGACGGACGGACATGCTCAGTTCGTCTTAGATTTCATCACTGATCAAGAATATATATACTTTATGGGGTCTGAGATGAATATTTCGATGCGTTACAAACGGAATGACAAAGTGAATATACCCTCCAAATTCTTTTTTGGAGGGTATACAAAAATTCTTAAAAAAATCATTTACAGACTACAGATTTGAGCTTGAGTCTGAATACAAAATTCTTATCTTAATAATAATTTTAGTTGATCTGAAAAGTTTTAATTTTTTCGCAAAACAGGCATATTTATTTATTCATCAATTTTCATTTTGTTTTCTTCAAAGAAGGCACTATCAGAAATAACACACTGGCACTTGCGTCAGGGTTGTTTTTCAATCCACGAAGCAACTTTTTTGGTAGGAACAATGTTGCCATATTTTTTTACAAAAACATACGATTCCGAAAAATATCTGTTTTTTTTGGAAAAAAATCTGCACTTCAAAACCAAATTAAATAAAATGTAATAAAACCATATTTGTATATGTTTGAATCATTTTATTGAAGAAAAAAACGAAAAAAATATATTTTTTTTATATATGATGTAATCAGAGTTGTAAACGAATCATTCATTTTTGAATTAATTCGCGAATCAATCATTCACTGAATTGGTAAAATTTTGAATTAATTCTTTTCGACAAAAAACGAATTGAATGAAATTTGAATCAATTCATTTGAATTTAACAAACATGAATTGCAATTCAAATGAATTGCAATTCATTTTGAATTTAAATGAATGGGTAAAATGAATTGCAATTCATTTCCAATTCATTTGAATTGAATTGACTTTGAATTAATTCAAATGAGTTAGAAGAAATGAATTACAATTCATTTCCAATTCTTTTGAATTAGTTTTGAATTAATTCAAATGAGTTAGACAAATGAATTGCAATTCTTTTCCAATTCATTTGAATTAATTCAAATGAAATCGAAACATGAATTTGTTATTAATTTCCAATTTATTTGAATTGAATTCATTTCCAATTCATTTGAATTAATAAAAATAATAATAAGTTGGTGTCTGGACTCCAAACTTTGGAGTTTGGTTCTTCAAGTACTACTTATTTAGCTTTTGACTACGCTGAATAACAAGAAACTTAATATTTAAAATCTATTAATAATTCATGAAATTTTGTGACCCACGAATAAAGCTGATAGGATTTTCGCAGCTCCCTACTAATTCAAGTCATATTCTGCCGTTAGCTGCTAATTACAGTACATCATTGGAATTTCTATTCTTATTATTTTCTATGCCTACTGACGATTATCTCGTACTAGATGATATCCCAAATGCGAGTAATGCTGTCTGATATAATAAAATGTATTGGATAACAAAAAGGGAGTGATGCTTCTTTACATTTACTTACAGTAGTTTTTTTTAAATCAATTCAAATAAATTGGAAATTAATAACAAATCCACGTTTCGATTTCATTTGAATTAATTCAAATGAATTGGAAAAGAATTGCAATTCATTTTTTTAACTCATTTGAATTAATTCAAAACTAATTGGAATTGGAAATGAATTGCTATTTATTTCTTCTAACTCATTTGAATTAATTCAAAGTCAATTCAAATGAAAATGGAAATGAATTGCAATTCATTTTGCCCAATTCATTTGAATTGGAAATTAATTGCAATTCATGTTTGTTAAATGAAAATGAATTGATTCAAATTTCATTCAATTCCTATATTAAATTTGAATTAAGATTCTATAGGCTAATTGTTCGAAATTTTAATTTAAATCTCAGAAAGACATGATAAATATTCCAAGGCACAAAGGCAAGTCAACATCAGTTTTATTCAACTTACACAGCAGAGCAGAACAGCTGTTTTCGAAAGACGCAACCCTTTCATCATCAGTGCTCATGTGTATTGTGTTTTGTCACCACTTATTAGGTGGCTGGTTTGAATTTTATACTTAAGTACATGTGAACGTTTTTCCAATTTTTATTATTGGGTAGCTCAAGCCATAGCTTAAATTTGTATGTAGTAATAAACGTTCACATGTACTTAAGTATAAAATTCAAACCAAAAAAGTTTGACTTAGGTATGATGGAACAAAAAATTCAGAAAAATTGGACATGAAGAAAAATAATCAAACGGTAACACGGGTATTATAACAATAACATGTTAACATCAGGTTGATACAGTTCCCGTATTCTTTTTCACAATAAAATTTGTGTAAATAGGAACTGTTATCACATTCAACTAAGCCACCTAATTAGTGACAAAACACAATACACATGAGCACTGATGATGAAAGGGTTGCGTCTTTCGAAAACAGCTGTTCTGCTCTGCTGTGTAAGTTGAATAAAACTGATGTTGACTTGCCTTTGTGCCTTGGAATATTTATCATGTCTTTCTGAGATTTAAATTAAAATTTCGAACAATTAGCCTATAGAATCTTAATTCAAATTTAATATAGCAATATAAAATGTTTGTTAAAATTATTACTACATTCAATTCCTTTTTTTTAGAAACGAATTAATTCAAAATTTAGCTAATTCGTAATGGATTGAAATCAAAAAAGAATGATTCATTTAAAACTCTGGATGGAATAAATAACACGGGGTTGCTTTTAAAAAGCAGTACAAATTATAAAATTGTTGTATCAGAATACATGTTCGTTAATAACAAGACGAATCCAATGCCAGGTGGTCTCATTAGCCAATTTGCCATCAATTGTTTTGACCAAGCTGTCAACAATCATTAAGTTTTTTCTCTCTTTGCAGGCAGCCGATTTTGACAGCATTGTTTTATTCTTCTATTGTTGTAGGGAAAGGGCCACCTGGTATTGAATTTGCCTTGGTTAATAATATTGTGATTGAATGCTTCTTTGTTTTATTCGAATAAAATTGAAAAAAAACTGCACTGATTTAAAAAAACTGTTTTTATTTGTGAAAACCTGGAAGCCAGTTTTGCACTTAGAAAAACTGCAAAAAAACAGATAAATCTGCACATTTGGTAACGCTGGGTACGAGCCAGCGTTGCCATAACTTTTTCAAAAAAAAACTGCAACTTTAGAAAAAAAAACTGGTTTTCACGTAAAAAAAACTGCACATAAAAAATTCACAAAAATATATAGTTTTTTTCATATTTTTTTATTAAAACAAAAACAGAACACAACAAATTAAATATGATATACATACATCTACATATAACAAAGCAATTCATTTTAATAAAAAATATATAGGTACATAGGGTTTAAATAAACAAAAAGAGTTCATTATTATTCAGATATAATACTGCCTGTTCCAGAATCTCGACAAGTCGATGTCGTTCTCATATTTATATTGAAACCAATAATTAAAAATTTAAATTTGTTTGTATGTACATATAAAAACACAAGGCAGATCTATCTAACAGGTACAACCATTTCTACAAAAATAAAACACTTATTGTAGAAACTACCTTAACAGTTGCCAAAATCGTTAAACGACACTACTAAGTTTGACGTTTTATCAGGTTAGGCAAGTGAGCTCGTGCTCCCACCTGCAATATATGTACACCTTGGCAAAATTCAACTTGCTTTGTGGTCAGGGGTGCAAAGAGATGTATGTGATAATTACATACTCGTATAAAAAAGTATAGTTAAACCTTGCCACTGTTATATTAAGCAAATGGGATAAAATTATGGTTTCAGAAATTGGAATTAAAATAACAAAATTAAGAGTAAAAAAGTAAAATGTAAAAACTGCAAAATCTGCACAATTTACAGAAAAACTGGTTTTTAAAGAAAAAAACTGCAAAACTGCTCAATGCTTAGAAATACTGTCAAATGCAGATAAATCTGCACATTTGGCAACGCTGGTACGAGCATATATTTGAACGTTCGCTCTCTATCACTCTCTCTCGCTCTCTCGCTCTCTCTCTCTCTCTCTCTCTAAAACTCAACCAACCTGTAAAAAACATAATTTTTCAAGTTTTTTTTCTAATTTTGTTAAGCAAATTATATATTTTTATATCAAAGAAGGTCCAAAGAGATGAACTCAGAGCCAGAAAATCGGAAAAATCCATTTTGGGATCCTTCCCCCTTTAAAGCACGTTGAAGTAAGATATTTAAAAGAAAAAAGTCTATACTATTTTACAAATTGTATTCCTTAAGCCTACATTCCCTAAAAATTAAACTTCTAAGCTTTCACGACGATGATAAGAGCCAACCCATAAATGATCCTATACATTTTTTTTCAACCCTTAATAACCCCACAAAATTTACTTTTGCTTTTACGACAAAGGGGAGATATCTCCCCCCACGGCCCTTCACGAAGTGACACAGTCTAGAGTTTTAAAATTTGGGCACAGAAATTTCTTGCAGCAAATCTGAACCGGAAGGTTAATGATTTTTAAATTATTTACTAACTGCCTTATTCATAAAAAATAAAAGGTTTATAAAACAAATTTTGTATGGAAATCTGTTTTATAAACTTTTTATAAGTCAAACATATTTTTTATGAATAAGGCCGTAAATATTTGGAAGATATTTAATATTCCACCCGTTCGAATACAACGTTCTTACTTATTTTTATTAATATACACAAACTTTGAAACGATCTCCTCTATTCTGATTCAGAATACGAGAATATGCTATCATCGTATGCCACTAGCAACATTCCCACTGCTTTTGAGCACTTAGAGCCAAAAGAAGTTAATGACAGTGATGTTCTGGCCAAAGCCGTTATCAAAGAAATAGCAACGATGGCGCCGCCAGCCCAAAATTTTCACCAAACAGACACTTTTTCGAAATGTATTGAACGCTCTAGGATCTGGAATTCCACACTTTTGTTTTATTCACGTACCAATTCATCCAGAAATGGCCCTCATCGCTGAAGATGATTTCTCGATTCAGTACGCCCACCGAACAGAACAACCATTTTGATCAAAGAATTTTATTATTTGCACGTGTTGTGGAATTCTACATCTGATTGAATAAATGCCAACAAATTGTATACCGTGTATGTCGTTATCAACTGTCAAAGTTCGATAGTCAGTGTTGAAAGACTCTTTATGTAGCCCGAAAAATTTCAACATTCCGATTCTTTTATGAACAGACCTCATATACTCGCCTTTATTTCAATTAGATAAAATTATGTGGAACATTATTTAAATTATTCGAATAATCAATATTAAAATTACGAAATGCTTGATTGAATTGAATAAATTTCTTAAACGAATAACACCAAAAGTAAAATAATTGAATATCCTAGGAAATGGACACCTGTGAATAGCTTTATTATATGTATATAATCCTATACCTACTGCTCATGCCCCACAAAATAAAACAACTTTCATTTCAATTCTAAAATCACCGAGCAGCAAATGTAACTGTTGTTAAATTACCATCATTACGGTGTTATAAAATCAACAGCAAAACTTTTTGAAAATAAAAATTTATTTAACTTTAAAAATTTTCTCATAATATGCTTCCACAACTTTGAACTGATAGCTAAAGTTTTTTTTATGAGGAAGTCATAAAAGCTGTTCAATGAAAAAAGTTTTTCGATATTATGTATGTTTGCCACTTGCTGTTGCATGAACAACTTATTAGCTCACATACTCAATCTCCACTTTGGTTTACCTCATTCCGGCAATTGTCCACCAGTTTATACCACCGCTTTTCATTGTTATTAAGTTGTTCACAATGCCATTACTTCGTATTAAAGCACATAAAAGTTGTATTGAATTGAAACTAATTGTATAAAATCAATAACATGAATGTATGCAAGCTGATAAAAAAGCTTATTATTTGCCACATTTTTGAAAACAAGAACAACAACACAACGTTTCAATATACGTGTGTGTATTTCATATATTTATATGAAAATTAAAACGTCAAAAACGTTTGAAAATGAACTTGACCAAAATTATTTTTAAAAAAATTCCACAGATTGGATTTCTAGTTCTGCATATAAACTTCAATTTTTAAAAACAATAAAAATTCATAAAATCTTCAAAATGCATTTCAATTAGTTTGTATTCACTTTTGGTACTCTTTCGTTCTATGAGGGCATGAGCCACATCACATTCCATGAGTGCACAATAGCTTCGAATATATGGCGATTTTTTAGGAACGTTGTAAACATTGTGCTACAGAAGGAATTTATAAAAAATTACAGTTTTAAAATTTTTTCCTTGAGCCTACCCTTTTGGCCATCATGCATCACTAAATTAAATATCGCTAATTTTCATTCATAGAAATAGATAATTTCATCTTTTTTGAACAACGCCATTAAAGAAAACAACAGCTTCATGTTCGAAACATTTTGTCCACTGCTACTTATGTCAGCAGTAGCATAACGTACCGTGACATGTACGAAACGTTTCAAATTTCTGTGGAAAAATTCCAACGATCTACTTTTAAAAAAAAACAACTTTATCAAGTTTTTGAAGAATTTAAGAAAAATTGTGATATGAAAAATAGTCCAAAGTGACTAAAGAATCAATTTAGCTTCATTTTGTGGCTTAAATTCAATCTTCTAATTATTTTTTAAACTTGATTAAGCTTCATGTTATTTGCAAATCTGGTCACGCTCCATATAATGATTAAGAACATGCTCTTCATCCAGCCAATGTAAATGAGTTTTTCCCCAAACTGCTATTGGGGGATTCAAATGATAGTCATAAAGTTATATGTGATCAAATAATAACACGGAAAAATATGGCGGGTATGAACAACACATATTCTTAATGACAACAACAACATTATTGTTAATCAATAAGAATTATTTTTATATTAAATTGAATTAAGATTTTATAGGCTAATTGTTCGAAATTTTAATTTAAATCTCAGAAAGACATGATAAATATTCCAAGGCACAAAGGCAAGTCAACATCAGTTTTTGTTATTCAACTTACACAGCAGAGCAGAACAGCTGTTTTCGAAAGGGTGCTGTTGGCTGAAGTAGTAGAACACGAGACTATGAAGCGGAGGGTCGTGAGTTCGAGCCCACGCTGAGTCATGAAATATTGTGTTGAATTCTTCTGATCAGCAATAGTGCGTGGTTGTGTTAGTTGTTGCCAGCCTGTTTCAATGATGAAGGCATAGTCACTGGTCACTGAACATAATTGGCGGCGACTGACACAATCATGTACTAAAAAAAAGCAGAGTAACAGCACCCACCTTCGTCGGCCCTGTAGCAAAAATTAGCCGGCGAAGTAAAAGGTTGAAATAGCTACAAAAAACTGTCTATCTTCTCATCTTTCCTCATCTGTCCCCTTAATACTATCCCCTCGTTTTCAGTTCCGGCACAATGCATTGCATATGTAGGGGTCATCCCCTGAGTGCTGGTCCTACTCTTAAAAAAAAATATATAAAATGTTCGTTAAAATTCTTACTACATAAGAATTATTTTAGTTTATTTTATATATTTGGGAATCTCTTGTTTAACACTAAATTTTTGGAGTTCTTTTGTTATAGTTTTCATATTTGTTTAAGCTTCTAATCCAATTGAGTCGAAGTTTAAAATAATATCTCTAGATATTCCAAGAAATGTTGGACAAAGGTTCCCTGATGATCTGCATTAGCCCCAGTGAAATGCGCATAGGAACTACATAAAACCCCTCAATAATAAATATTGAAATTTGTTTTCTTTTTGTAAATTTGGAAAAAGAATTAAATTTAATAATTATTTTATATATAAACAATTTTGTTTCACGTATACCGGAGGACTTAAAAACTTCAAAGTGCAAATATATAATTGTAATGTAAAGACTTAACTTATTTACGATATAGTTTAGGCCAGGAAATAGCACCCTCTCTCAATTCTTTCATTATTTTACTATTATACCAAAAAATGTTAAAATACTTAAAATCGCCACATTAATTTATATAAATGAAATTTATTTGTTGGTGGTTAAGCAATGTCGTCTATATGCATTTCATTGGTGCTTTACCAAATCGTCAGTAGACTTTAACCACAGTTTTGAAAAGTTAAAAACCTCTTATCTTATGCATATACTTCCGAAAACCATCTGAGAATTCACAACTTGTAAATTACAAACTATTTTGAAAAATAACAACAGAACAAGAACATAGGCTTGCAACTCATACAAAACTAAACCAACAAATAAATATATATATATATATATATATATATATATATATATATATATATATATATATATATATATATATATGTATATATAGTAGTATTGTGACAACAATGTGTCAAATAAAAAGATTTCATAACACATTAATTTATGATATTTGCAGCCAAACAACAATTTTGTTTAACTATTGGGAAATTTTATTGTATTATAACAGTAATAATTAATAGCACAGCGTTTTAATCCGTCATACGTATATTTTATAGACCCATATAAAAGTTTGAAGATATCCCAATATTATTGTTAATATAGCTCCGTTTGCAACCCTACAGTACTAAATATTTTGGGTTTGTAAAAAGGAACATCTCTACATAAACCTATTCAAAACCTATTCTAAAAGTTATAGCAATCTACTCTTACTTAAACCGTTTCAAAAAACATAGCATATGTACCAAGCTAATATAATTCATCCACAAAAATAGTGTCCACAAACTTAATGCCCACACACGTAAAATCCACAAACGGAATATCCAAGCTAACAACCATTTGCAAGTAATTGTACATATTTATACAGATAGAGGGTGCTACCGTTTAATAGTCGTTTATTTCAGCATTGCCATAAAATTTACCCGAGTTATTGCATATACAGAAAAGCATTAACAATGAACAAGTAAACAATACACATGTCCTCGTTTTGTTAAACATGAATGCAAATTTTATTTTTCGAACATATTAATTTTATTATTAAGGTAAGAATTTTTTATTTCGACTCAAGCTGAAATCTGCAAATTATTTTTTTTATGAATTTTAATTAAATTCATGTTGTTTTTATTAAGAATGGCATATTTAGAATATTTTTATAATCATTGAACTAGCAGAACGCATCAATTCTAATTTCGGGGCCGAATAAAAAATTGAATAAGTACGAAAACTAAAATTTACATAAATGATTATTTATTTTATCACGTTCAAACATCGTTTTATTTTTGAAACTGGAACAAGACCAGTAAATTTTGTTAAAATCTATTGCAATCTTTCAAGCATCGTAGTTTACGATCCCGAAGATCTTACCTGAAAACTTTAATTATTACTCGGAAGCTAAGTTAAAATTATATAAAATATCAAATATTATTACCTGCATTCTACAGTGTACTTTGACATGAAAATAGAATCTTGTGTTATACAAGAATTTTTTTAAATAAAACTTAATATAATGAATGATTAGAGTTACTTGATGTTCTTTATTTTAAAAAATTAAAATTATTTTATTTATTTTCCCTTTTGGAATATTATATGTCTGGAAAAAAAATTTATTAAATTAGGATAAAGCACTAAAAGCAAAAATTCAGTTAATAGCTGACATCAAATAATACCAAATGTCTACTTTCTTCAATTTCTATCTTGCAATTGGATACTTTCCTTTTATTTTTAAAATATATAAAGTAATTCCAATTATTAATGCTAGGAAAGACCCGAAATTTTCCTCCAGCTATGGACTTATTGGACAAGATGTTTCATCAAAATATTTTAGTTTTTTCTGAAAACAATTATATCATAAATAGTCAAGAGTTTGGGTTCCGTAGGGGCCACTCCCCATACATTAACTAAAGAGGGTTGTTAACTTCATTGAAAATAATAGGAAGAACCGTAAAAGGCGTTCGATTCCATTTGGCACGATGACCTTTTATTTATGATTAATACCTTCGGGTTTCCCATTTATCTACAAGGTGGGCCAAAAGAAATCACCCTATTGGAAGATACCCTTATTTTTGCAAATGGCGGCCAATGTCAAATCTGTTTTGACATTTCTGAACTAGACAGATGTAGAATACAAGTGAACAAACCATGGAACGATGCACTCCCCATCTTCAATCTCTAGGACGAAGAGGACGATTTTTCGACCAAAATCATAATGAGCTCATTTCCACCTCAGCGGGTACGTGAACAAGCAAAACTATCGCTTCCGGGGCACCGAAATCCATGAGTGGTGCACGAGAAACCATTACACCCCCTCAAAGTGACTGCATGGTGCGCTGTTCACGCTGGAGGAGTCACGAGATGACTTCTTTTGGCCCACCTTGTACACAGAATTATTAAGAGCTTCTTGGGCAACCGCACGTTTATCGTCTGTGTTGATGACGCATTTTCTAGTGAAACACTAATTCGTGCCGGCTTACCACAGGGGTCGGTATTATCACCAACGCGGTATTATACGTATTATATGTATTAACTTATACGTCTGACATTATCGTACACGGAGGCCACGAAACAGCTTTCTGTGCAGACGACAGTGCTTTTATTTGTTTCCGTATGGTCTCCAATGCAATAATTAAGACGATGAAAAGTTGTCTTCTATCGACACAAAAGTACTTCGAAAAATGGAAGATAAAAGTTAACGATTCTAAAATCCAGGCTATTATATTCCCGTATAATAAATCTCCAAAGCGTTTGCCAACCATAAATTTGATTTCTCAGGGAATCACTATCCCTTGCTTAATAGAAGGTCAAAACTGAATTTGAAGAACAAGATAATGCTATACAAAGTGTATATTCGTCCAATTATGCCTTACGCTTGCTAAGTCTGGTTTCCCAAAGCTGCTAAATCCCATGTTAAGAAAATACAAATAATTCAGAATAAGAATCTGAAAATAATATACAGCCTGGATCCCGGACACTCCACCGAGTTACACATTTGTAATGGAACTGACTCTGTCATTTAATAAAAAAAGGTCTAATTCTGACACCATAAGAAATTTGGTAAGCAATCACTAGTATTTTTTTATATTAAAAGAATCTTTTGCTGTTTGTTTCTATAAATTTTTGTAATTTTTCAAAACTGTAAAAGGTTTTTTATGAAACTTTTCCTTTATTCTGTGATGTTTTAATAATATTATATTATATTCAATTAAATATTTAGATTTTAATTGCAGTGATATTTTTAAGTAAATTCTCATTTACTGTAAATACTATAAAATAATTCATATCGTTAATAAATAAATTTTACAACAAATTATATAAAAACAATTTCCTTTGGCAAAAAAAATTGATTTGCAGCTAATTTAACAACAAAAATTAAATTCATGGAGTACAACCCCCAGTTACTTTCCATTTCAATAAAAAATTTCCTTCAAAATACACAATTTGAAGTCATTTGTATATGCATAGGTGTGTATGCATAAATGTTTTAATTAAAAGTAGAGCAACTTACCTTAAACATATTTATAAATCAATATACTGGCCAAAAGTATTAGGGGCCGGTTATTCGCCCCTATATATGTATATATATTTTTTTTTTTTTCATTTATAAAAACTAGCTAGGAGCAACCGAAAAAATTTAATATATGAACGATGTGAATTAAAACAACATGCAGCCGAAGCTGCGCGCCGGACTTTATAGCATTAACTTGAAAGATTATTATTATATTCTTTTTAATTTCCTTCCTTTTTCTAATCTTCACAAAACTAAACAAAAATAGTGGCACAGTCTTTATAAACATCCGGCACGAATAAAACACGATAAACAACAAATTCTGTGACGTCGACTTCAATGCTTTACTTTGAAAGAAAACCAAAACACACATACAAATCCATGCACACAAACGAAAGACGCGAACAAAACCACAAGCAAAATATTATGCGCCACCGACTTGGCTGATTTAGCATTTTTCACAAAAATACGAAGTTTTCATGTTAAACACAACAATTATTGATTATTTCAAAAGAACTTTAATTAAGCAACTCTTAATTCATATTTATTTAATATATTTATAAAATTTTAGCACATTTTACTATTCTTGATTAAACTTTTCATGAGACAATTCATAAAATACTGCGTGTTACCGAAAATTTACTAATAAACTGTTAAAGAATGACAGTGTGAAAAGAGTGGAAGAAAACTGCTTGGGAAAAGCTTTGAGAAAAATGCATTTGGCGCACAGTGAGGTAGTTGCAGAATTTTGATGAAAACGTTTTATGAAACATTTTATGTTAACCTTCCTACCTACATATATTAAACATTTTGCAACTCTTTGCTCTTTATTGTGCAGGAACTCGCACTTTAATATAACATTTGTCTTCTTTTCTGATACTAAAATGTTGGAAATGTAAAATTTATTAATAGGCTAAATTAGCAACATTTAAATTATAGTGCTTTATATTTTTATATATGTGGCAACACTTTACATTAAATAAAATGTATTTTTATTCTCCTTTATTACTTGAAATCGACAAGTTGGTTTATCTAATCGTTTCTGGGAAATAATAGTTTCTGGATATTTTATAACAGGTTATGGGCCCAGAAACGCTGAGATATGGAGAAGGTTATTGATATCGAAAAACTGACTGGTAGGGAAAACTACCACCAGTGGAAATTTGCGGTAGAGCATGCCATGAAGCTGCAAGGTTTTTGGAAGGCAGTTTTGGGTACAGAACAGGATGCTACTGTAAATGAGAAGGCTACATCGAGGTTGGTGTTATACATATCATCGAACTTATATGTACATATCCAAGATAGTTCAACAGCTAAGAATATTTGGGAAAAGCTCCAAACAACGTTTGATGATTCCGGGTTTATTAAGAAAACTTACAACAATTCAACTTGTGAACTGTAAGGATATCAGTGAGTATGTGAATAGTATTGTAGATACTGCTCAGAAGCTTAACCAAATTGGGTTCAAAGTGAATGACGAGTGGGTTGGAAGCCTTTTACTTAGTGGATTGCCGGAGCATTTTGGTCCAATGATTATGGCCATTGAAAGTAGCAATATCAAAGTGACTGCCGATACCATCAAGACGAAATTGCTACAAGATTTTGATTCCTACAACAACTTTACGTCGACAGCAGAGTCAGTGTTTCATGCAAAAGGTAAGAAGAACCTTGGAAAGAATAAGAGGATCATTTGTTTTAATTGCAAAAAGGAGGGACACATTGCCAAATTTTGTAAGGCGCTCAAAAACCACAAAAATGGCGGGAATTGTGAGAAAACGCTAGCAGCCATGTTTGCAAAAATTTTTAACAGAGCCGACAACGTATGGCTGATTGGTTCTGGCGCAACAACACATATGGCGAATTCTGAGGATGCCTTTGTACGTTTGCAGAAATTTGATGTTAATGATTCTGTTACAGTGGCTAACGACTGCGAAGTTAGTGTTATTGGTATTGGTGATGTACGTATTCAACAGAAAGTAAACAACAGACTGGAATATTTAACAATAACAAATGTATTGTTGGTACCAGAACTTTCTGCAAATTTAATCTCTGTCAGTCAACTTACAGAAAAAGACTTTGAGGTTAAGTTTTTTAATGAAAAATGTAAAGTTAGCAAGAATGGTGTTTTGTATTTAGAAGCGTTTAAAGAAGGAAAATTGTATCAGGTGAATATGCCAAAAAGAAATTATGCCGCCGTAAGTAAAGAAATCTGGCATAGACGTTTGGGTCATGCTGCTGACATCAACATACTGAAGCTCAATTCAAACGAAAACTCAGGAGTTATTTTTA
Organism: Linnaemya tessellans; assembly: GCA_951800035.1. Classification (NCBI taxonomy): domain Eukaryota; kingdom Metazoa; phylum Arthropoda; class Insecta; order Diptera; family Tachinidae; genus Linnaemya; species Linnaemya tessellans. The sequence goes on along the minus strand of OX637534.1, from coordinate 26,363,635 downwards.
AACAGAGTTCTGAATCGAAAGTGTGTGAATCATGTTTAAAAGGTAAACAAAAACGACTATCATATAAACCTTCAACAACACAAACAGATGATATTTTACAAATTGTACACACAGATGTCTGTGGCAAAATGGAACAACCATCTTTAGGTGGTGCAGAATATTATGTTTTGTTCCTAGATGATTTTTCAAACAAAGTGTTCGTTTATATGATAAAAAACAAGTCTGAGGTGCCGAGAATATTTAAGGAGTTCAAGAACTTTGTGGAGAATCAAACAGGCAAGCATATTAAGATTCTAAGGTCAGATAATGGTTTAGAATATTGTAATAAAGAACTGAGACAGATTTGCATCGAAAGCGGAATACAGCATCAAACCTCAGCTCCTTATAGCCCTCAGCAAAATGGTAAGGCCGAACGCATGAATAGAAGTTTGGTAGAAAAGGCACGAACCATGTTGTATGATGCCAATTTAGATAAAACATATTGGGCAGAGGCAACTAATACTGCAGCACATTTATTAAATGTTACGCCAAAAGAAAGTTTAAGTAGAAAATCACCAGAGGAAGTATGGAGCGGAAAAGAACAAAATTTAAAGTATTTACGTGTGTTTGGCTGTGTTGCAATGGTATTGACACCAAAAGAGCTAAGGAAAAAATGGGATCCAAGATCGAAAAAGTGTGTAATGATTGGTTATAGTAAAAATTCCAAGGCATACAAAATTTATGACCCAGAAACTAAGAAAGTCCACATAAGTCGAAATGTAGTCTTTATTGAAAATGAAATGTATTTTTCAAAGGCAGAAAATGACAGTAAACCTAATTTTCTCACTTCAGCGCAACCCAGTCAGGATTTAGTGAGGATTTCTATTGATGAGGATCCAGTTGAACCGGTTGATGATAGTTCCTTTGATGATGACACATCCGTTGAAGATGATTACTTCAAACAACAGCAACAAGAAGAAGCTGCCGATAATACTCCACGTCGCTCAGCAAGAATAAGAAAACCCATACGTATGGATGACTATGTAACATATTTATCATACTATAATGCGGAAGACCCGGTTGATTATTCCGAAGCAGTAAAAGGTGTTAAGAAGAAACATTGGTTGGAGGCGATTAAGAGTGAGTATAATTCTTTAATTGAAAACAACTCATGGAGTGTGGTAAAAGATAAACATGATCTAAGAAAATTATCAACAAAATGGGTTTTTAAGAGGAAAGTTAACGAAGAAGGCAAAGTGAAGTATAAAGCCAGGTTAGTGGCAAGAGGGTATGCTCAGCGTGACGGCATAGACTACACCGAAACTTATGCCCCAGTAATGAGGTACAATACCTTACGTTATTTGCTAACACTTGCCCTAGAGGTCGATCTGAAAATCGACCACTTAGACGTTTGTACTGCTTTTCTTCAAGGAGATTTAGAGGATGAAATATTCATTGAACCTCCTGAAGGAATACACATTGCCGATGGTCACGTTTTGCGTTTAAATAAGCCTTTGTACGGTTTAAAACAAGCTTCTAGAATGTGGAATAAAAAGCTAAGTGGAAAGTTGAAGGATTTGGGTATGAGGCAGTTAAAAACTGATCAATGTGTTTATGTTCTTCACGAAAATACCGAAGATTTAATTATTTTAGCCGTGTATGTTGACGATATGATCGTTTTCTGGAAAAATGAAAAAGCGAAAAATTGCTTGATTAAACAACTCAAAGATGAATTTAAAATGAAGGAACTTGGTCCAGCAAAATCGTTTCTTGGTATGAAAATAAATTATGACTTTGGCAAATGTATAACAATAGATCAGTCGAGTTACATTAAAACACTGTTAGAACGTTTTGATATGGTATCCTGTAATCCTGTTTCTACTCCAATGGATCCAAACATAAAGTTTCAGAGTACTACTGAAGCCTGTAAGGATACATATCCGTATCAAGAACTAATCGGGAGTCTACTTTTTGCGGCACAAGTGTCTAGACCTGATATTAGTTATGCTGTAAATCTACTTAGTCGCTACAACAACAAGTATGAAACGCAACATTGGATTGCTGCGAAACGTATTCTACGTTATCTTAAAGGTACTATCAACCACAAACTAACTTTTGAAAAGAAGTCGAGTTATGAAACAACGTGCTTTTGCGATGCTGATTATGCTGCAGATCCTCAAGAAAGAAAATCGGTGAGCGGTTATATTTTGATGAAAAAAGGTGGTATGGTAGCATGGGGATCCAGAAAACAACAGCTCTTTCAACTTGCGAAGCAGAATATGTGTCTATGGGGATGGCGGTTCAAGAGGTACTATGGGTGAGAGGACTGGAAGAAGAGTTAATGCAATGTCAACTTAAGCCAACCGTATTATTTTGTGACAATCAAAGTGCAATCCATCTTGCTACGAATGAATCGTTTCATCCACGTACCAAACACATCGATGTTAGGTATCACTTTATAAGAGACAATCAGTTATGAATAAGATTTCTTTAAAATCTATAAGCTCTGAAAATAATGTTGCTGATATTTTAACCAAGCCTCTTGTTAACGTAAAATTTAATCAATTTGTCTCTTTAATGAATTTGAAATCAAATGAAATAAATTTTAAGTGAGGATGTTGGAAATGTAAAATTTATTAATAGGCTAAATTAGCAACATTTAAATTATAGTGCTTTATATTTTTATATATGTGGCAACACTTTACATTAAATAAAATGTATTTTTATTCTCCTTTATTACTTGAAATCGACAAGTTGGTTTATCTAATCGTTTCTGGGAAATAATAGTTTCTGGATATTTTATAACATAAAATCGAACAACTTTTGGGCCACATTCGATCACACAAATGATTTTTTTCCGTTCCATATCATGTAACACACGCGCCTTTGATTTGCCGTAATAGTAATTATTATTAATATTTTCAATTGGAAAGTTTTATAGGATATGTACATATATGCAAATGCAGTACTCCTCACCCATTGCAACACACAAATTTTCTACATTGAGGACTCTGTTATCGGAACAATTCAAAATTTTGTGACTCTGTTATCGCAACATTTAATCTTTATTTCATATTCAAAATGAGTTTTACCGTTAGTTTTCAATGTGCATACAAATAAGTTAAACCCACTTTTATGTGATATTTTTAGAAAAATATTTTTGTAGAAAAATTAATATTTTTTTTTAATTATGGTGTTTTAGTCCATGCAACTTTTACTCGGGTATTGCAACAAACTCAGATTTTCCAATAGCCCTTGGTGTCGATCGCAACCCGAGGGTGTACTGTATGATAGCCGAAAATAAGTTACGGAATAAGACATATTTTATAAAATTGTAACTACATTTTGTTGACTTTAACCGAATATCATTTTGGAACAATTGTAGTAGGTTGTGTTGAAATCTATTGGAAGATCAACTGAGATCGATGGACTAACGACTTTTATCTTGTCTCAAATTTTTTATTATTATTCGGAATTATCTACACATAGTACTTTTGGAACTTTAAAGGGGTTTAGACACGGTTAAAATGCTCCCTGTCAAGTTCGTGTATGTGTGCTTATGGGCTTGATGGCCTATCAAGCATTCATTTTGATTTTGATTTTATGCTGTTTTGGTTAAAAAATTCTCAAAAATAACAAATCAATCATTTCTTTTTTTTTTTTTCTTTTAATTCTACACTCTTCTGTATGAGTAACTTGTCTGTTTTCTCGTAAATTCAAATTTTTTTTGACAACTGTTTACAATGAAAATATAATTATGATGAAAATTTGTTGGTGCATGACGGGTTAACACATACACATATATAACAAGTGACAGCAAGCATGCCAAAAATCAAAATTATTTGATTTTCTATCTAGCATCGGTGGTGTCACACATACTAAAAAAATTTCACTCATACCATAACCAATCTCAGCAAACATTTTGACCGCGTCTAAAGCCCTTAACATACCAAAACTATTAATCCTTTTACTCAAGTTTTATAGGAAATTTAAAGCGTGCAATAAATCACTAAATTAAAGTGATAATTTGAGATAAAATTGTATTGACATTGTAAAACATTTGAAAAAGAAACAACGGAAAGTTTTGTCACAAAGTCGCTCGTTTCAATAAATATATTGTCGAGTTGCTATCACTGTTTAACAGTGAGTCAGAAAGGCAGAAATAAATGGAAAATAAACATGATTTGTCAAAAGCCGATAAAAATAAACACAAAAGAAATTGCTAAATAAATGTATAATTGGCGAAAAAATCACAAGTTTAACAATAATTATAAACAAAATTTAGTTAAAATAAAGGCAGTGGCAGTAGACCGCAGGAAAAGAAATAAAAACAAAATTGCAAAATTAACGTTTGCGCAGCTGAGACACGTACAAAAGGCAAATGAAGCAATAAGAAACCTGCTAATTAAAAATAAGACCAAGAGGTACAAAACCGAAATTTGCTATAAAAAATTGAATCAATTTTTATAAAAAAACATGAAAACTTTGGAAGAAATTAAACAAGAATATCCATTGCACTGGCATATCTGGCAAAATAATGTGGACGAACTGAAAGAGTTGTTAAAAGATGAACAGGTAATTTGAATTAAAAGTGATGGTTGGGTGGCACTATTGTATAAATGCACATATCAAGAACCTAAAATAAATGGGTGCCGCTCTAAGCTATGCTGTTTTCGCATATATTTATTAAACATGTTTAAAAAGCTATGGAAACGAGTTAAGGCTGCAAAAGATCTACATTGGAAACAATAGCTGAAAGCACCTACGACGAAACTTATCGTCATTTGAATCTGGAACTAAGTTTAGTCACATATTTATAATTATAAGTGATTGCAATTTATAGCTGTGCACAAGTACTTTCCGTTAATAAAATTTTTTATTAATTTCAATGATAAGAAGCTCTATATGTATATATTGTTCATACAGTTTAATTTGTGCACTTTTCCAGATTGATAAGGAAAAAATCGATCCCCGTGGCCGTACACCTCTGATGTTAGCGGTGAAATTAGCACATTTGCAGTGTGTAAAACATCTGTTAGCTGCCAAATGCAATGCCACCTATGAACATGAGGGTTGGTCTAGTAAGTAATATGAATTAAATTAGCAAAATGAAACAGTAAATATTTTTAAATTCAGTTTCGTATGCAATATGTAAAATGAACTAAAATTGTTCTAATATTTTTTAGTTGTCCATGAAGCTGTTTGTTCGGGTAATGAAGAAATTTTAGCTGCCATCGTAGAAGTACGTGATTTACAACGTCACATCCAAAGAGTCACCCACGTTCCGAAGCTATTGCAACATTTATTCGATGCTCCCGATTTTTATATCGAAATGAAATGGGAATTTACATCGTGGGGTAAGTGCAATAGCACATATTATAAAGTTTTGCTAGATATTTACTCAATAAATCAAATTATTAGGCTTTTTGGTATTTCTGTATATGAAATGGATATGGCAGCAGTAGGAAATTATATAGTTTGAAGATTTCGTAGAATTGTTTCCGACCATGCCATTCTTAATTTGATTCATAATTCATTTTCCAAACTGCTTTAAAATTAATCTAAAAAGTCTATAAAAGACTGGTTCACAAAAGCGATGTTGAAAAGAATCTTCATAATAAACAATTCCAAATACAAATAAATCAGAATTAGGTTAGGTAAATATATGCATATGCCTCCATTTTCGTTTGATGGCTAGATACTACACCTAAACACATATATCACGAAAGTTTGTAAACTTTTGTAGCTTTTAGTATTGCTATATATTATATAAATGATTTAACACTGAAAATAACCAAAATAAATTTAAGTTTCTGACATTTCACGAAAATTCGTTACTGTGTCGAAATTTTCAGCGAAAAATCAGAAATAATGGGAAATAATTGATTAAAATATTAATAATGAGTACAATTGCCTCAAGGCGTTAACACGTTAATGGGATACTGCACTCAAAAAAGTAACAGCATCGAATTAACAGTATCATATATCAAAGAGTACCTTCTTTTACCGGCTATGCTATTGCATGAGGGAAAGTCATCCCCTGAAAGCCGGTTCTAGATATAAAATAATAATATTGCAAAGCTTAAATTTATAAAATAAAAATTCTAATTGATTTTTGCAAGTAATCCAGAAGGGTGATTTTTAATTATTCCAGTGCCACTAATGTCTCGTCTTTGTCCAAGCGATACGTACAGAGTATACAAGCGCGGTGCAAATGTACGTATAGATACAACACTGTTAGGCTTTGAAAATGGCACCTGGCAGCGAGGGAATCGGTCTTACATATTTAAAGGATTAAGTGAGTTGTTATTTTTGTACTGCCTTTGCATAAATCAAAACACGTTTGTTTTTATTTTCTATTTACAAACAGAAAATAGTGCTTCCATGATAGAAATTGATCATGATACCCATGATGTTACAATTGAACAAATGAACTCAAATTTCGGTGATGTAGCTGCAATACCGCCGCGCATTGGCTCCGTGAAGGCGCGGCTTCATTCTCCCGTAATAACAAATAACATTGAAATGGAAAAAATCAGTTTTGAACGTAACAAATCTGGTATTTGGGGTTGGCGTAGTGAAAAATCGGAAGTGATAAATGGCTTTAATTGTAAAGTCTATGGAGCAAGTAATGTAGAGTTTATAACGAAAACCAGAATGGATCATTTATCAGAAGAGCAAATTAAGGTGATGAAAATCGCGTATTTTATCATCGCTTTTTAAAAAATAAAATTTTTATATACATTTTGCTTAGGCTAAATCATCAAGAACGCTATTCCACAGCTTTTTGGGCTTAGCAGAAGATGAGTATATGGCCAGTCCAGATTTAGCTACACTGAGAGAAAAAGTAAGTAAAAAAATGAAGAAATTATAAATATGTATTTATTTGGGAATTTAAAAAATATATGTGATTTTACTAATTAGGCCCCTACCCCACACACTGAAGAATATAATACAGATGGCGTTGAAGAAGTAACCGTTTCTAATAGTAATAGTGCTAATAACTCTGGTACAAACTCTCCTAAAACCGTTATAACACCCCAGGAATATTTTACAGCCGATGTAGAATTAAATGGTCGTGATATAGGTCGTCCCAAAAAAGTTAACACTAAAGTAAGTTTTTTTTTTTATTTAGCATTTGTTTGCTATAAATTTTATTTGTATCTCAAAGGTTCAACGGTTTAAAGCAAATCTTTGGCTTTGCGAAGATTATCCCATGCGTCTGCAAGAACAAGTTCTTCCTATTTTAGATCTAATGTCCACCATGGCCAGTCCACATGTGACCAAACTCAAAGACTTTATTACAATGCAACTGCCTGCCGGATTTCCAGTTAAAATAGAAATACCATTATTCCATGTGCTAAACGCATGCATTACATTTGGTAATGTATTCGGTATGACGGTGCCAATTGAAAATGTCACAACAATAAATGAAGACGATCGTATAACATGCATAGTAGATGATCGTTGTTTCGATATACCGCCACATTATAAAAATAAGGGTAAACAGCAAATGTTTTTAACAGCATATTTTTACAAGTTAGTATTTAGGTACCAATTTGAGGCGGCAAATGCCTCTGGATGAAGATGACATGCTGCAATATGCCATTGAACAAAGTTTAGTAGAGTCCTCTGGTGGTGCCTGCAGTTTAAATCTTGATGGCACCGATAAGGTAGATATATGGGAAGCCTTAAGAGGTCAAGGTGTGGGGGCTGATGATGAAGAAGATGAACAGTTACAGAGGTAAGAGTATTTACTGGTTTAAATGTCATAAAATTGCATGAACTATTTTTGTAGGTAGAACTGAAATTTACATATTTTTACATATTTCTTTTTACGAAAGCTCTTCAGTTAAATTGAAAGGAAAGGAGCTTTAGTACTCAATTGAATATCTAACGAAGAGCAATAGTACAGGGTAGTTAAAGAAGAAATTTTCGAAAGAATTGTTGAAATAAGTTGAACGATGCGAAGTTGTATACAGATACCGTTTAGCTCAACTTTCAGAAACGTAGTAGATATCTATAAAACAAAAAACTAGAAAAAGTTTTCGGTTTGAAATATATTTAAAAAAAACAATTTTCTATGACGATTTCGTTTGAAAGTGCCTTTAAATTCCAATAATTAACGTATCTAATTTAGGAGTTGAAACTCTAGTTCCTAATTTATTTTTATTTTTCCCGGCTCCTCATTAAATCTTGACCCAAATTTGTATATGACTCTTAAATTGAGGCACATTGCTTTATAACGAAATAAATGGCTAAAGAAAATTGTTTGTTTCAAAAGTATCTTTTATAAAAATAATTTTAAATAAATAATTGTAAAAAGTTTTACGAAAAGCTTTCTCTTGAAAACTTTAATATACATATGTACAGTGCACTCGGGAAAACGTCAACACTCGTTTACGTCAACATCCTAAAACGTCAACCCTTATTTTTTAACATTGTCTACTCTAGAACGTAAACCAAACCACAAAGCTCTAAAACGTCAACTTTAAATAAAGCAAAATTTTGAATTTAGCAACAGTTAAAATACACAGATTTGTGTACACACACATTTATTTTATGAAATTAGTTGAGAAATTTGGGATTCCCCTTATAAGTATGTAGAGTAGAAAAGAAATTGCATCTCTATATACATATTGTCATTTTGTATGTTCAGTTGCTTTTTTGTTCTCGTAAGTATCAGATTACTAAAATGTGCTCAAAACAACCGAAAGTGCTTAAATTACAAGAAAAGGCAAATATTTTGGATTTATTAGAAATTTTTTAGTTAGACTGAAAGCCTTTTTTGTTCCGTTTTTGGATTTGTTATGTTTGGTCTTAGTTTATAGTCAATAAAAACGATTTAAAGCACACTATCTATATGTTCTTTATTAAAATATTTTACATTCATAAACGTCAACAATTTGTTAAACGTCAACACCCGCGGTTTTAATTAGTTGACGTTTTCAAGAGTGCACTGTATATACAAAACAGTTTCCACTTTTTAAAATTTAACTTTAAAATTCAATTGAATTTCGTTGTCGAATTTTTCGACCCGCCTTTATTTTTCTTTTAATATAAAAAATAATATTATTTTGTAAGATTTGAATTCAATTTCGAAAATAGGTAAAAAGTTGCCAAAGTTTACTATATCGCTAATTCAGTGGAATATCTCACTATTATATTAGAATTAAATGTCTTTAAATGTTACATATAACACTCGAATTCGTATTCTTCGAAAGTTGCTTCAAAAAGAAGTGACAATTAAATATTTTCGAAAGCTTATATCGTTTTATTTTTAAAACTAGACTAGTTTTTCGAACTGCATTTTGTTTTGTATGTAAACTTTCACTCTGTCGATATATTTAATTGATTAATGAAAACAATTCCAGCTAAAAAATACTTACAAGTGTTACATTTTCAGAATGTTAAGTTTTTATACAATTTTATTTTGTATAAAAAATCAAGTCTTTAAATATTAATTCAATTTCGGTAACTCCATTTTATGGAATAATTTCAAAATAACTAATGTGAATAAAATATTGTTCGAGTTTATTGTATTTTCGAAACAGTATTGGTAGCAAATATTTAAAAGCTATAAATAATTTTTTTATGCAAATTGTAACTCACTTAAAAATGTAAGAACTTAATAATCCAGATTAAGGAAAATGTTAATAATTTATTAAACTTTTTGGGGAGTTTTTGAGGGATCCTGCATAAAATTGAAAGAATATATTTATTCCATTTAATTCTGAGCAAACATTTAAAGTATATTAAAAATTGACAAATGGTTTAAGCTTTAACTGGCCTTTTAATAAGTTTTTTTTTTAAATATACATTTACATAAGCCCAAATGAAAATTGGAATATTTAAAAACGTATTGTATAAAGCATGTCTTTATTGAATTTAATCGAATTTATCTTTTTTTATTTTTTAATTTCTTCCGCTTTAATGTCCCTTACAAAATTTCACCCTTGAACATAATAATTAAATTCCTTTGGCTAGATTATTGGCATCAAAAGTAAATTTTCGAACCAACCCAAATCGTTTGACAACACAAAATTACACACAATTTCGAAATATTAATTATGGCAAACATTCCCCAAACCCTGCAAGATCGGCACGAAACATAATTACACCAGCCACTTCCATTTCTTTAACACCCTCACCTACAGCCCAAACGAGAAATCGCACTTCTTCAACACCAAATTCTACACAATTTAAAAACGATATGGAAAAAATGAAAAATATTTTCAAATAGATTAAATGCATGCTTTTTAACTTTTTTCTTCTGTCATTTAAGAGAATTTATTATTATTACTTTTTTGCAATTTTTTGTTTTTGTTGATGCTGTAATGTAAATGTTAGATGTAAAATTTTAAATGGTAAAATCCTATTTATCGCTATTTAACCTTTATATTTGATCCCAAAAACCTTGGCCTTTTCTTTGTGATTTCCTCCGTTATATATAGAGTTTTGCAAGAATCTTTGTGTGCCGCCAATACAACAGGTGGTGGTTCACCAACTTCGGAAGATGATGACGACGATGGTGGCTTCAAGTACATAGATCCGGACTTGGCGCTGGCTCTACGTCTTAGCCAGCAGGATCAACAGCAATATGAATTGGAACGTCAACAGGAAAAGGAATTAATAGAACAAGCTTTAAAATTAAGCTTACAAGATCATTAGAAATAAGCTTTTTATTTTGCATTCATAATTTTGATTTTTTATATTTTTATTTTCTATTATATTAATATTATTATTTTTCCTCTCGATTTTCCAAACTCAACAAAAGGTTGTGTTTAATTCTTGGTAGTCCTAAACTATTTTAAACTGGATTTAAAATCGTGATCATAAATTATACAAATATAATTCAATACACATATACTTACATGCATAATGTAATTAAAATTTATTAATTGGTCTTTCCTTTAATTTTTTGTTGAATTTACTTCTAACAGCCGTTTATTTCAATTTATTTATTTTTTTCATAAATTATGCCAAATCCATGTTAAATGTTACCAATATATAAACAATTACTTATGTAATGTTGTGCGTAAAGAGAAAACTGATGATATGTAGAGTCATCTTAGGAGTCTGCAATTATTATATACGAGTACACTTAAAATATGATTTTTACTTTGTATACTTAATGAAATATACATACATACCAATGTATTTATATACACATACAAAATGTACTGTTAAGAACACGTTATATACACGAATCAACATTCAACAAAAACATATACATATACACTTCTTTATATAAATCATAAAATTAGAAAACAACTATTATATTTTAATTTGTTATATTATATTATTATGAAAGTAAAAAATGCGAGAGAAAAGAGCAGCAAAAAATCTAAAATCAGAAATAAAACTTTAGTAAATCACTTTTAAAACAATCAAAAATATATTTATTTTTATATTACCCAAATGACACTTTTTCCCCCAAAAACTTTTAGGTCCAACCTAAAATTTAAAATCAAGAAGAAATAATTTCAAAACAGAACTAAATTTATTTTGTGTTATTTTAAAAGCTGTCATTTTTATATTGAAGATAAAAACTATTTTGAAACACAACAGAATTAAAAGAAACATTACTCGTATATTCGACGGAGTCGAATCTTAAATACCATCGAGATATTTAGTAAATAAAAACCTTTCCATCAATTGACTTTATATAGTTTAGACAATTAGTATTTTATGTCAACGGGCACAAAAAGGGACGGAGATAAATTAAAAATGTGTAACCTGCTGGGTCAGAGTTCCTTTAAGACATTTCCGTGCTCAATTTTAAAACTCTATTTTAAGATAGTCAATCTCGGAAGGGCCTTTGCCGTAAAAGCTTAAAAATACATTTTGTAGAAGAAAAATATATTTCAATTTTTTTTATACGGTCATTTATTGGGCAAAGGTGGGTGCAGGGGTAGGGCAGCCGAAGATTATTGCACATCTTAAATATTTACACCAATTTTTCATGTTGTATGTTACTTGAACGCTCACTAAAAGGGGCGAGGTCCAAAAATTTATTTTTTTCTGATTTTCTGTCTCCAATTTCAACGCTTTGAACCTTCTTTGACATAAAAATATATCATTTGCTTAACAAAATTCCAAAAAAAGGTTTAAAAATTATGTTCTTTTTTAGAGGTTAATTTAGGTTTTCTTGGGGAACTTTTCTTCCCTCTGGCCCAATTAAACCCATTTACGAGCTTGACCTGTGCTATCCTTGAAGATATATTTATATCGAGTTTCAAGGGTCAGGTTCTTTTCGTTTGGACTGAATTCTGATTTGGCTAGATTGTCGTAGATTTCATCACCGATCAGGAATATATATATGCTTTATGGAGTCTCAGATGGGTATTTTGCTGTTACACACGGAATGATAAAGTGAATATACCTTTCAGTTCTTTTTTGGAGGGTGTAAAAAAATTCTTCGATATAAAGATAACAATGTTATATGTATATTAACTCCCATATTCTTAAAAAGACAAATGTATTTGAAATATATTTTAAGAAAATTTTGAATAAAATACATTTAAAAACAATTATGTTAAAAAAATAGAATGAAAAGCTTTTGGTTTGAGAATGCTTTTGTGGTTCAGTGTAATTGGTACCAAAGCTAATCATAATCTTCCTTATTCTGTAACTATTTGTCAACGTCGGGTCAAGACAATATCAAAAAACAGCGTAAATAGATTCTGGTTCCGGACAATAATTGAACAGCCTATGTTATTCCTCGGATCTCAAAATATCTCCATGCTTGTGGCCAGTACAGACACTAGAGATGTGCAAATGTCGTCATACCACGAGTGATTCATGCTCGAATCTCGTAAGCGCCATGAATCTTGTCGTGCGAGAAAAAAATTTATGTTTTGTGATCGTGCTTGATCGTGAGCTTAATTTTACTCTCGCGTACATCTCTATTAGATACGAGTACGAATGTTTCGTTTGTATGATGATTACAAAAATTTTTTCTAAATGATCCATTCTTAATAAAATTTCGCATTTAATACAAATCCTTAAATAAAAAATAATTAAAAAAGTGTTGGATTTGAACTTGAGGCTGAATTGCAATTCCTAGCTTAATAATTAATCATAAAGTTTGAATAGTTAATTCATGTTGATGAAATTACCTTAAGCAGTTATTAAAATTTTTGTATTGCATTTTGTGCGAAAAAGCTAAAAAAAATTGAAGTTCTTGCAAATATTTAGCTGCCGTATTCATAACAACTAAATTAACATTCAAATGGATTTTAAAACAAAAATTCATTTCAAACTAACTTTTTATAAATACAGCAGTTAGTAATTCGTCCCTTTAATAAAACAACAGTGTATAATTTTTTTTACTGTTGCGAGATAATCGAGTTTAAAGTTTTTGTGTTATTACTAATAACTTATTACTAATAAGTTATTAGTAATAACACAAAATAATTTATTAGACATGTGGAAAAACAGTAATATTTCAGAAAATAATCGACATTTTTAAGTTGTAGTAATTTAAATAATTAGTTGAATTATCAGGCTACTAGCAGATGATATTTCATTAATTTACAAGTGCTTTAATTGCAAATAAATGGGACTCAAATTATCATGATGTTACTTAGGCTATTTTATTTGTTTTATAATATAATGAAAATCATTATACACTATTTTATTTGAATACTTTTGACTGATGAACGTTCATGCAGTAAAACATAGTATTCGTGCTAAACAATCCATTTTATTCATAATTCACTGTAAATTTTTTTTTGGTATTTCAGTGACACGTTGTTAATTGTTTTGCAATTTAATTTTTACAATTTTAATTAATAAAAAATACATGAAAAAGGCAATATTCATCAACATTCATCTACGGAAATATCCCCAATTTTTATTTCCATCAGGTTGAAGGTTAAGATACAAAGAATGAAATTCTTTGGGAATGACATTTTTGGCACAAAGCCCCTTAAGATCATTGTACTTTAAGGAAGATATGGAAAGCTGTAGCTTAAATTTAGGACACAAATTTCGGGTATCACAGTGATTGATTTCTTCCTCTTTCGTTCCATTATATCAATTGTTTACCACTCGGAAATCCAATTTTCTTTGTAGAGCAGCGAATCGGGATTAGCTTTCCCCACTTTAATTTGCTTAATCTTCAACCAATTCACGGAGTTGTTTACGTTATTTTTTTTTTTTTTTTTTTGAAAGTGTGCCCTAATCTGCTGAACCATTCCTTGACATCATTATTGTCGTACCAGAACATTCTTTCCACAGTGTATAATAAAAATAGTAAAAGCTTTTTATACACTATTTTTCTTTGAAATTATATTCAGAGAAACAACTAACTAAAACACCGTAACCTTCATTTACACAATTATTTACGAAAATTTTCACGAAATTATAAGCTATTATTTCAATCGATCTTTTGATCCACTTTGTAGAAATAGAACTTCACCAAATTTTGACCACATATAGAATCGGTTATGTAGATTCTTATGCAATAAAAAAATAATGGTATATACGCGTATTGTTGAGTTGGTAGATAAAAAGCAACTTAAAGAACGTTTTATTTAAAACACAAGACAAGTATTCATATTGATGTTAACTTACAGACTACTTGTATAAATAGGTTATTCAAGCATTCACTGTACATTCACAATATTCCACCTGAATAAATTATTTATACAAACTATTAAATCATAAATGTCATTTCAGTCCAGATCTGGCACCAAAAGTATTAACTCTTTCAGCACAAACAGCTTTAGTGAGAAAATCTGCAACCATGTTACCAGTGTCTATATATCTCAGAATGACCTCCTTATTCTCCAACTTCTCCCTGACGAATTTAACTTTCAAGTCGACATGTTTAGTTCTGTTTGAAAATGAGTTATTTTGTGCAACAAGCATTGCGCTCTTGTTGTCACAATATAGTGTTATCGGCTCCTGTGGACCTTGGACGAGTTCTCGCTGCAATCGTTGTAACCATATACACTCCTGTATGGCTGACACCATAGCCATGTATTCCGCTTCTGTTGAAGAGAGAGCGACTGTTCGTTGACGTCTGGTACACCAAGAGATTGCACCACCTTGCATCGTAAACAGGTAGCCAGTGGTTGAGCGCCTATCATCGATGTTACCTGCCCAGTCTGCATCGCAAAAACCAATCAGGCTGCTTGGTTCACATTCATATGTTATGCCCTTATTGATAGTGCCTTTAAGAAATCTCATAATTCGTTTTACAGCAGCCCAATGGAATCTGCCAGGATTGGCATCAAATCGGCTCAACATATTCACTGCATAGCATATGTCTGGACGTGTTATTTGGGATACAAACAAAAGACATCCTACAGCCTGCATATACGGAATCTTAGCCATTTCTTGCTTCTCGATTTCATTAGTAGGCCCCATTTCTGATGTTAATTTTTGACCTACATCCATAGGAGTGGACACCGGCTTACATTCAGACATTGAAAAACGATTCAAAATGTCTTCGATGTATCTTGTTTGATCAATCCTGATTGCACCACTTCCACAATTACGCGTGATTCTTACGCCCAGGACTGAAAACGCTTCACCCAAATCTTTCATCTTGAAGTGAGTGCTTAATTCAATTTTTAACCGATTGATCATGCTCATATCCTTGCAAATAACCAAAACATCATCCACGTAAATTGCAACATATAGCATCTCTTTACCCTTTACACAATAGTAGACACACTGATCGACTTCGCTTCGCTGTAGACCAAACTTTAACAGTACTTCATTAAGTTTCTTATTCCATATGCGACTAGATTGCTTTAATCCATAAAGCGATTTCTTTAAATAACACACACGACCGCTGCCGTCATCAAAGCCTTCCGGCTGCGACATATAAATCTGTTCTTCCAGATCACCATTAAGAAAGGCCGTAACAGCATCCATTTGATGAATCATTAGTTTGTGTTTCGCTGCCAAAGCAAACAAATAGCGAAGCGATGAGTAGCGCACTACAGGGGCAAAGGTTTCCTCGTAGTCAATACCTTTCTGCTGACTACAACCTTTTACAACCAATCTGGCTTTATGGCATACTTCATCCCCATTTGCATTTACCTTTGTTTTGAAAACCCACTTACACTTCAATGGTCTTCTATCTCGTGGTAAATCAGCCAAAGTCCATGTATTGTTTGCTTTCAGAGATTCCATCTCAAAGTTCATTGCCTCCTTCCATAGCTCAGATTTCGCAGACGAAATGGCCTCCTCAAAAGTATCAGGGTTGTCTTGTTTGCAATTGCCATTAATTTGTGTCACACATAAATTATATCTGCGTAGAGGTTTACTAGCTATACGTTCTGAACGACGGATATTTGTATCTTCGGCATCGCAATGTATACTTTCATCGCCGCTACTGCCAAATGCGTCCTCAAATTCGTCACTTTCGAAACCTATAAAATCTTCAACTGGCAATTCTGTATTTCCATCTTCCCCTGAATTGACAGTATCGTGTTCAATACTAACTACGGGAAAATTGCAGTTTGTACCCGTAGAAAGTGTCTCAGTGTTATCTACATTGTTCTTATTTTCAATGAAAATGACATCGCGGCTAATAATGATATTTTTGGAAATTGGGTCTTGCAGCCTATACGCCTTGCTTTCGGAGCTATATCCTACTAAAATGTATTCCACAGACTTCGGATTTAATTTGGTACGTTTTTGTTTAGGTACATGTGCAAACGCCCGGCTGCCAAAAATACGTAGGTGTTTCAGGCTGGGTTTTCTACCCGACCATATTTCTTCTGGACTGTTTTCGTTGTCACGACACGGTACGAGGTTAATTAAATATGCTGAAGTTGCTGCTGCTTCTGCCCAATATACGTCAGGTAAATCTGCGTCTAATAACATGCATCTTATTCGCTCCACAATTGTGCGATTAATACGTTCTGCTACGCCGTTCTGTTCCGGTGTATACGGTGCCGTTTTCTGATGCTTTATACCACACACTGCCAAATACTCTTCAAACTTCTTTCCGGTATACTCTGTGCCATTGTCGGTGCGTAAAATTTTGATGCTACTATCACATTGCTTTTCAACAAACTTTTTGAAACGAATAAATTCATTCAAAACTTCTGATTTGTGTTTCATTGGAACTACAAATACTTTTCGTGAGTAGTCATCTACGAAAGTCAAAAGAAACCGATTCCCAGAAAAAGATTTTGTACGTAGGGGACCCATTACATCGGAGTGCACGATTTGCAATAAGCTTGTTGCACGATGGCCATACTCATTAAAAGAAGCACGCGTCTGTTTGCCTTTTATGCAGACTACACATCTTTCGGTCAAAGCACCTGCACCATAACGAATATCATGAGATGAACTTAATACTTTTTTTACATTGTTATCGCAAATGTGTGCAAGTCTTCTATGCCATAGTTCGAAATCGTTCGCAGCAATCAATGCATTTTCACTTTTGTCTTCATTTATACCACAATTCAATTTGTATAAATTGTTAAAAGCTTTCGCCGTTGCCAATAATTCGCCATCTTCGTTGAAAATTTTGCAGCTGTCGCCCTCAAAAACTACTTTATTTCCTTTTAAAGTCATCTGCCGTACGGACAACAAATTGGCTGACATTTCTGGAACATATTCCACATCCCTTAAAATTGCGTTCGTCACTTTTTTTTCTGAATGCAAAACAACACTCACATCTCCAGCACACATAATTGACATTTTTTCGTTATTCGCAACAATTACATGTCTATTATTCACTTGTTTTGGATTATGTAAAATACTTTTTGTATTTGTCATGTGCGAGGTAGCCCCGGAATCTATAAACCATTCATCAACACTATTGTTATTTGTTGCAAACAAAGAAGACGATGAGAATAATGAAGTAGCATACGAGCTCTTTCCTTCTTTATATTTATTTTGCGTTGTGTTGGGTTTAGCCTTTTGGGTACAATATTTTGCAATATGTCCCTCCTTTTTACATGCATAGCATTTTGGTCTACGGGCGGTATGTTTTTTGGTGGAAACCAAGGCCTTTTCTTCCGTCTTTGGACAATCGAATTTCGCCTCTTGTAGCAATAAGTTTTTCACCATATCAACACTCAATTTAGTTTTTGAATTCTCCACTGCCATCACCAGCGGCGTGAACTCATCTGGCAGTCCAGCAAGCATGAGTGATGCTATCAATTCGTCGTCGAGTTTCAAGCCAGTTTGTTGCACCTTCAGCGAATTCATTATCATTTCGCTTATATATTCTTGTACGCCATTAAAATCCGCTAACTTCAGTTGAACTAAGCGTTTGAGGAGCTCAACCTTTCTGGTCAGACCTGTGTCCTCAAAAGCACCCATCAAGGCTTCCCATGCATCTTTTGCATTGACTGCTGTGGCTATGTGTGCAAAATTTGCCGGCTCTAACATTAGCGTTAATTCAGCCAACGCACGTTCGTTCATCTCAACATCCTTGTCCGTGGGATTCGCTCTTAGTCCTGACACTACAATTTGCCAACAGCCTTTAATCACCAAATAAGATTTTGCATGGCGCTTCCAGACATCAAAATTCTCACGTCCACGCAACTTGTCGAATGGAAACGACAAATTATTTGAGGCCATTGTTATACACAAATTATATTATTCCCAAAAAGAATCAAACCGATTTTTAAACTCCAAAATTCGCGTTAAAAAAAAATCAAATTTCTATTTGCGTGTCATGCGGCCCATAACCTGTTGAGTTGGTAGATAAAAAGCAACTTAAAGAACGTTTTATTTAAAACACAAGACAAGTATTCATATTGATGTTAACTTACAGACTACTTGTATAAATAGGTTATTCAAGCATTCACTGTACATTCACAATACGTATACACTGTTGTTTTATTAAGGTGACGAATTGATTTTCAATAGCAGTTATTCTGTAAACAACGAACAGAGTGATGCTCGTCTAGATGAAGTCACTTTCTCCCCTCTTAGATTTATTAATTTTAAAGTTGTTTTGTTTTTTTCAATAAAATTTTTAAACTTTATTTTTTTTTTAGTAAAAGAATTATTTCTTAAATATATGACATGCATCGGTATAAAAATAAAGGGAATTATTTTATGCTAATTTAGCTTCTGTTTGGGAAATATAATTATTTTCGTACGTTTCAAATAAATGAACTGAAAAAGCATAGGTATTGTACAATTACTTGGAAATAAATTAAAGCTAAAAATAATTTCTAAGTACTAATATTTTGGAGTAATATATCGTTGGTCTCAAGTAGAAAGGCCCTAACTCAAATAATTGTAACTTTACAGGAGAAGGTAAAAACATAATAGAATTTGTATTGATCACAATAGAAACTGGAACTAAGAATTGCTAGTAAAATCGTTAGTTTTGATGCCAGTGCAATAAATTTTTGTGACAGGGTGTAGTTGTGTAAAATGTTTGGAAATCACTGGAAAAAAAATCGAATTTCATGAAAAATACGAGTTAGGGCCTTTCTACTTGACACCAACGATATATAGTATACAAGAGTTAGGACTGTATGTATAACAACTATTCGGTATGAAGTAGCCATAAGTGTTGAAATTCAGCTGCGCCTGCTGCGAAAATTTTTTGAATTTGTGTGCTATTTGCCAATGCAATAACAATGTGATTCATTTCGATTCCTGGTAAGTGTTTCCATGATAACTAGTTTTATATGATTATGTCTACTATTCATTTGTTTTTGTGTATTGTCTGTAAGGATTTTAGTCCATAAACATGAATGAATAAATAAATAAACAACTGGACATTGAAACGTGGCGTAGAATGTAGTCGTGAGGAACGACTTTATTACACAACTGATTTTTAATGTCAAATTAAGCATATAAAAATATCCAGCTCAATTTCATCAATTACGAGAATTTCATTAGAAATTTTTATTATACAAACAGCTTTTAGTATTCAGAAGACATTTAAGAGGTAAAATAAAACGAGCGATAAAAATTATAAGGAAATCAAATTTCAGGAATGTTGGAAAACAACCGTGAATAATTTGAATTAAATAAGTTTAATTAACAATTTTCAAGATATTAGAAAAAGGTAAAACTAGGCAAGCGGTTCCACAAATACGGCGGCAATACAAAACTAAAAAAAAAGTTTTATTAGGACCAGCACTCAGGGGATGACCCCTACATATGCAGTGCATTGCGCTGGAATTAGAAAGGAAGGGATAGTATTAAGGGCATAGATGAGAAGATAGATTTTTGTTTAGCTATTTAAACTTTTTACTTCGCCAAATAATTTTTTGTTACAGGGAAGACGAAGGAGGGTGCTGTTCCTATGCTATTTAGTACATGATAGTGTCAATCCCTGTCAATAATTGTTCAGTGACCACACAATATTCATGAACGCGTGCGGAGTTGAACTTTGGACCCTTCATAGTCTCGGGTTAACTGCTTCAGCCAACAGCACGCTCAATAAAAATTAATAATTCACAAAATCTACCATATTTTTCAAGAGGTCTTTTGGCTGTAGTGTACAATCTATTTTTCATCAAACAAATATAGAAGCATATGGAAGGATATTTGTGAAAATTTGCAAATCATTGTACGGTAACCAGTCGCCCTTTTTTTAAGAGGATAGTCCTTTTTTTACACGATGTCCATATGTTATGAAAAACGCATTTCTGCACTTTCTGGGGTGTTAATGCGACGCGAATGGAAGACTGGTCGCATTTATCTATTATTTACATGGAAATTCGAAAGCAATTCTTTTCTTATTGAATTATAGAGAAAATTCCCTGAAAATCGTGCGATTTGCTAGCGTTTTGCCATTTTTTTAAGTTTTTTCGAATAATGAAATCATAACCATCTGAATTTTGCATAAGAATTCCCTAAGAGTTTTTTCCAACTCCCTATTCCCCTATTCTAAATAAGATTGCACCAGGAATTATTTTTCTCTCACCTTTATTCTAAACGAAAATGCCAATCTCTTTAGCGGGAAAAAAGTAGGTGTTATAAATATCAAAAAGGAATATATTAGATAAATTTTTGGAAATAATTCTGACAACTATTTGAAAGCGAGTATTGCGAAAAAAAAATTTTAAATTTGTAAGAAAAAATAAATAAAAATAAAATATTCTTAAAATCGTTTATTCGACATATTGTCTCAATTAAATTAGCGTTTTTTTGCATGGTATAATAAAACAAGTTACTTCCACTGAGTTTAAATAATAATTTTTTGACAATTTTAAGGATCCTGACATTCCTATAAAAATTAAGCTACCATATTATTTTAAGTTACCCGTTTTTTTTCTTTTGACTTGAGTTTTTAAAATTTTTAATTGCATCGATGTCATAATCAACAATAATTAAAATCCGTTTGCCAATTAATTTATTATAAAAATCTTGCCGTAAATCTTGAATAAACATATTTTTTGTTAAATTGTCTTATTGATCAATGTAATGGTTTCAATGTATTTCCTGTGGAAATTCATAGAAACTGTGATTTTTCGCAGTTTTCTACATTCTTTAAATTTTATATAGCTTTTATTAAATTATTTTAACAAAATATTGCAAAATGATTATGTTCAAAACATCAAAATGAAATTTTTCTCCCATCAATATGCAAAAACGATCCACAATGAGATTTTGAGCGGGAAATTCTATCTATGTTGTACGTTCAGTGTGTTTAAATTGAAAATGAGGTAATACACTGAAATATTTGAAAAGAGAGGGGATCAAATAATAGTTAAATACCATGGTATAATATAATATAATGGTGGTTTGTCCGTGATTTCATGAAAATGTGGCTTGGTACTAAAAAAAGTCATTATTTTAGAAATTGCTGAACTGGACACCTTGAAATTTAAATAAGTTAGAGATCAATGAATGATGTTTAGTATATACAATTTAATTAACGAAATTGCTAGGCAAATGGAAAAACTTATATACATATACATATATGTATATGTATTACAGATTTTATTTAAAAATTTCCAAATAAAGAAAATTATTTTGTATAATGTGGCAACGTCATATTCAATATGATATAGAAAAATAAACTTCAAAAATCCTTATTAAAATTTAATAAAGGCAAGTGGGAATACCTTGTATTTATATACCTTGCTTTTTTGTCTGTCTGAAATTTCAAATCCTATGGGTTTGCTGGTGTAATTCTCAATTAATTTTTGGGAGTTTATGTATAAGCTGAGAGGTTTTGTTATTTTGAAATTAGGTTAAAGTCTACTGATGATTTGGTGTAAGAACCAATGAAATACATTATACAGAACCGTTCTGTATGTTCAAAAACGAATTGAGATCCAATCAATTTCGAACAAAACATCAAACAAACGCAGATTATAGTAGATGAATATAATTAGTTTTTGAAAATCTCTTTGAAATCACAGAAATTACAGAACATGGGAAACGGTTGTTAATATTTAATAAACATAAGAGTGTACAATCGATACATTAAATATTTTACTAAAAATAGGATTTATCTTTACTTAAAAATTAGTTTTCTTATATAAAATTAGTATGACACGTATCAAATTAAAATAAAAAGGGTTTTTGATACATCAACAGCCTTATTCATAAAAAAATATGTTATATTTATATTAGCTGCTTATTTAAGCATATTTTTTATGAATGAAGCCGTTAATATATGATAATAGTATGTATGTATGTATGCACTAATTAAAATTTTTAAAATAACACTGATCAACAGAGAATTTTAGATAGTTTTAAAACGAACTAGGTTTTAGGAATATGCAAATTTACTTTTTTCATTAACTTGCCATTTATGTGCAATTCGAATATCTTTAAGTGTTAGGATTTTTGTTAAATTACCGCAAATAACGTTGTTGACCAGCATTTATTGCACCTTAAATTAATTAATGATATTTGTTTGATAATGCAGTCCTTTTTTGTAACAGATTTTTTAAAGATTAAAAACTTTAGCTTCTTGTATTAATTAGTTAGTTCTATGAGTTAAAACTTAAACATAAGCAGCATTTTATTCTTAAAAAATAACTAATATATGTATATTTGTTTTATATATACTTAAAGCATTTCTGTTTGTCATGTGGTATACGTGTTTTAAACAATATCGAATCTGCTCGATATTGTGTATTTAACAGGGGTGTATAGCCAAACACCTAAAACGAGAGGAAAATAGTATATAATTATATATATATGTTATGAAAAACAGAATTAATCGTATATTGTTATGTGAATAAACGCACTTGTGTAAAGAAATTTATACATTTATGACGTTCCTGAAAATGTGTATCATCTTCACTCAATGATACTGGACAGCCAGGACATCTAAATGTCCACCGTGATGTCACCTTTACCGGTGGTTTTCTTGTAATGTGCGATACTAAAAAATTCATAGCGATATCCTCGCAATTCATATATTCATCCACTTTATCTCGTATGGCCTGAGGCAAATGATATGTATACAAATACATGTAGTATTTGTGTATGAAAGCAGCACCTGTCAACACCATACTCAGTTCACAACTATAGTTTGAATTGTAATTCCAATGATGATTGTCATTTAAGTCCCAGGCATGAAATCGCCCCGGGAAGCCAACAACACGATCACGATGTTCGCGCCACACACGAAAACCGAATAGTATTTCATCGTGTCGTAGATGAGCATCATCATCTACGGAGAGCACAGCTTCGGTTTCGATAACATCAAAGGGTAAGAAGCGATTATTGAGAGAATTTCTGGGAGCTCTGACTACTGCCACTGGTACACCAATATCAGGCCATCTTAAATCATCTAGAGGTGGCTTTGGTGAGTTCCAAACGACTACAACTTTATGCAAATATGGCAAGCCATAAAGACGGCCAAGCGAATCCATAAGAACTTGTTCTCTTTCATAAGTTAAAATAACAATGGTAAACTGTTCGCGAGGATAGTTGCCACCTAAAGCTTCACTGAATTCTTTACCAGCACCTCCGCTGCCTTTGCCAATTGGCCGAAACCCCATATGCGAGCCCAAGAATTTAGCTTCCGAAGGCAGTACAGGATCAAACGGCAACTGAGGATACATGTAAAATGGATCAACCTGCGATAACAATTATAAATATTTGTTTAAAGAATTATGTATATGTATTTTCTCAAATCTCACCCAATCATTCCATGCTTCCCTGGATTGTATTCTTAATAGAGTGTAATTTCTTCTAAATGCTGGACTGGGATAAGGCGGTTCTATGGGACCCAAGGATTCTTCTGGTTCTGTATCCATGCCGACAGGAGGGTCTGACTTCAATGGTATAAAAGTGTTATTGAATACACTTTGAGCTATAACTGGAGGCACTGGCCGCGGTGGTATTCCCAAACGATCTCTTAAACTTGCAATGACTGTATCTACTGTAGCCTGTACAGAGCTCAAATAACGTTCCCATACTAGACGACCCTGGCGACGCATTAGCAAAAGATCTGCATCTTGTATGGCGCGTAAAAGAAAGTGTAATTCGGTTATGCGAGCCTTGGGTAACAATAGAGCGAGCCTGCGCCAATCTATGGTTTCACTATAAGGTAAACGTACTTCATCAGCTCCCAGTATAACAGGTATGGCACCGGAACGCAAGGCTTCGTAAATACGTGCCAGCATTAAAGTTGAACTAACTCTTTTCTCTAAAGGTGGCAAAATCAGAGCAAAAGTAGAATCTTTTAAAATGTTTCGTCGCGAGGAATCTGTACCGCATAGGGCCCAATCTACTACTGAATTCTCGTCGTGCTGTTCAGTAGCCGGAACACATTTAAATTGTAGCAAAAATTTATCCAGTGTGGGTCCTTTGGACATTTCCATTAAATGATCCAAAATGAAATCGTCCAAGGGATGAGGTGTCTTTACAGGTTCATTTAAAGGTCTCAATTCCCCCTGGAAAGATAGCAAATGCGTTCGTCTAGCCGGCACCATAACACCACATTCTTGCCATACATCACCTCCTGGGGGTCCCAGTATAGGAGGTACAATCAAATCATAATTATTTCGAAATTGTATAGCTTCGAAGGATGACTGTACCACAATCGCTCTCATAGTATTTCTATTGAGTAGAGCATTTGTAGCCTTCGAATTCAAATTTCTTCTTGCTAAGTTCAACAGAACATGGTTGCGCCCGTCCCCTCCCCAATAGGGAAGCCTATACAGTTTATTCATATCAATGGCATCATATTTATTCGTCTTGTTGGAACCCATCTTATACTTTTCTTCCTCCTCTAAAGCAGTATAACGATTATTTTTCACCATATCATTTTCAAGCAGTGCTTCTCCTATTAGCACCAAATAAATGCATGCCAATTTCGGATCTCTAACAATGTGAGCATTATATCCCAATGTTTGTTTAATTGTGGTCCTTAGAAAACCATCAATATCATAGCCAGTGCTTAATATATTATAAACATCGGGATCGTAAAGATAAACGGGAAAGCCGGAAGTTAAACTACACCTAGAGTGATCGAAACAATTGTGCATTTCACATGTAGCCATGGTTTGTAAGGAAGCTGGTGGCATTTTTCTTGGTAAAACATTAGGATAGAGAGTGCGTGGTAAAGCCAAATCTGGTGTATTGCGCTGCACTGCCTCTCGTTGTGCCACTTGTGCCTGTTCAACAGATATTTTCAACCTTTCGAGTTCAGTTTGTTCACGCATTAATTCCTGTTTAAGTTCTTCGATTTTTTGATTGTACTGACCAATATCTAATTGTAATTTTTGACGGCGGGCCTCAAGCTCTCGAAGCTCTATTGATACGGTGCTCTGTAAGTAGGTAAAAAAAATTAATTTAATGATTGCTAAATGTGTAGACTTATTAGACCATCAAAACTAATATTAATGATATATGTAGGTATTCATTAAAACTTTACCTTGATCCTCAGCAATTCTTCTATTCTCATTTTCAAATCGCTGGCCCGCATGGAACTAAAATCCTCATATGCATCTAGCAATGGTCTGGCCCTATGCAAATCCAGTTGGGGCACATCGTTATCAGGCTAGAAATGGAAAAAAAACAATCACAATCTTAGCATACATTCACTCAACGGGTTAAGTATTTTTCCTACATTTAATAAACTTCTATGAGCGAACAAAGGTAGGAGCACTAACAGCAACAAAATCAATAAAATTGTTTTATAAATGCGATAGTGACGAAACCATGAATTCATAGCACCACACACAACACCTACTAAGTTGCTCAATGAAGTCTGTGACGAGGATGAAGCTGCTGAATTAAGGGCTGCTACAGATGACAATGACGACGTGCTTGTTTTCATTAAATGTTCTCTTTCAGTGTCTAATAAATTATAAATGCGGTCGGAATTATTTGATGATGATATTTTTTGGGCCGTTGAAGAACTACTGTGGCTATTTGTCACGGATGTAAGGTCAAATGTGGTCATGGCGTGGCAATTGTTGACTGAGTTAGTAAAAACCTTTTAAGTACAAGGTTTTCTATCACAGTCAATTTGGAATTGGTATAAAGGAAGTTTATGCGATTTTTAGCACATTTTTTTAATTTTTTTTTGTTTTGTTATTTGTGTCAAAAAAATATTTCTTTAATTTTTTGTTAACAACTACAGCTGATTTTAAATTATTTCACAATCTGTTTTTCTTGGGACAAATAAAACAACAATTTTAGAGTGCCCAGAGTTTTAATTCCTGAAGTATCCTAGGGACAGATAAAACATCTGCTGCTACTGTTTTCGTGCTTGGTACAATGAATGATATACATGGTAGCCGCAAAAATTTTTTCAATGAGTTGGACTATCAACCAGCAGTTGAAGAAATACAAGTAAAATACCAAGTGCTCTTGTATTTTCTGTTCGTTACTTTTTTTTTGTTTTTTGTTTCTTTGAGTTTACTCCGTCCCCCCCCCCCCCAGAATTTCCAGGGGATGGGAGATTTATTTGGCGGAACCCTTGGGGTCAAACAGCCATCAAGAAATTTATTTATCTTTCTTCTTCGTAGAATACTTTACAAAAATATTTGCAAAGTATTGATGCACAGATGCCAACTGGGTTCTTCAGACCGTACGCCGGCGATGTTGTTACACGTATTCTCTTTTCCGT
The DNA here is from genome assembly GCA_951800035.1 of Linnaemya tessellans. Classification (NCBI taxonomy): domain Eukaryota; kingdom Metazoa; phylum Arthropoda; class Insecta; order Diptera; family Tachinidae; genus Linnaemya; species Linnaemya tessellans. The sequence continues at coordinate 26,336,661 of OX637534.1, read as the reverse complement.
TACTGTGTCTGACTGTACACGACCTATGCCTTCACATAGGAAGTAGCAACGTAGTTAACCACGGAAAAAACCTCAGAACAACCGTAAACCTATACAGTTATCTGTGTTGTTGAAATTAACTAGTGCGAGTGAGACGCAAAACTCTCGAAAGAGAGTAAACAATCAGTGGTCTGGCTGCACTTAAAAAATAATTGCCAACGAGGCTTGATGTTGATTGACTCAGAGCTGCTTTGCGACTCCTGTTCGTTACTTTATTTACGAAACTGCCATGTTGTTTGATAAGGGTTTGTGTGAATGTTAATAACATAAACATCAGTTGAGAGTTCGTATCATAAAAAGAAATAAACAGATGGCGCTTCTTGACCTTATTGTACCATCCGTCAACTTATCAAGTTACTTTGAATATGTGTCTTTTACGTATACTGTTATATTTTTTTTGCAAGCTTTGGCTCGATATATTAATGATTAACATCTTCAAGGAATTGCATCTGGTTGGTATGTGTGTATAAGAACAATTTGTGTCATATTCGAATGTTGCGCTTAATGGGTCTCATATACACATACTGTTCACGCAATAAAAAGTTGATGGTAATTTAAAATTTCTGTTTATGAATGCGTTACATACCCAATGAAATGAGAATATTTACCATCAAACATTTTAAACACATTAGTTTTTCTACTAATTTTTAAAAATATCATTTACTATATAAAATGAGTAATAACAAGAACGTTATATTCGACCGGGTCTCACCTTCGCCAGAAAACACTAAAAAGTAAATTTTTGGGGTTATTAAGTGTAACATTTTTTTGATAGGGTCATTTAGGGGGCAAATGTAGGGCAGAGGAAGATCAGAAAAGATCTCAGTTTCATCATAAAAGCTTTAAAATTTAATTTTCAAGGAATTTAGGCTGAAATTATACAATTTGTTAAATATTTACAATATTTTTTCATTTAATATGTTACTACTTCAACGTCCACAAAAGAGGGCGGGGTCCAAAAATTAATTTTCCTGATTTTCTGGCTTTAAGTAAGCTCTCGACCTTCTTTGACAGAAAAAATATGTAATTTGCTTATTAAATAAAACTTTAAAAATTATGTTGTTATTTAGAGGGTGGTTTAGTTCTTCTTAGGGGAACTTTTTTCCCTCTGGCCCGATTCAACCCATTTACGAACTTGACCTGTGCTATTTTTCAAATTATACCAAATTTCAAGGATCTGGCTCTTATTTTTTGGCATGGCTAGATCGTCTTAGATTTCATTACTTTATGGGGTCTTAGAGGGATACTTCGGTGCCTTACACACGGAATGACAAAGTAAATATATCCTGCAATTCTTTTTTGGAGGACATAAAAACTAACAAAATCAATAAAGTAAATAATTGTCAGCAAATTTCTGAGAACGAAATATTTAAACCAATTTTCGATATAATGATGTAAATGTGGAAAAATGCTAGGAAATAGAGATTGTTGAGTCTATGGGTTCCTTTATGTATGATATTTATACCAGGTCCGAATCAAGCCCCATTTGAAGTCCTTTATGAAGGGCATTTCGGAAGTTCCACAAACTTTTGTTATATAGTTGTTTATTAATAGCAAATAAATCCAGATTTTCTTTAAGATATTAAATATTTTATTTGTAAACCACTTAATTTGTTTAGGGACATAGAAGATATAATATATGCTGCTTAATTTGTCTAACACAATAACGTTATTATGGATCTATTTTACATTTTTTTGCTACTGAATTCTTAGTCGATTTTCTTTTGTTTGTATGTTTGACCTTAGATTCTGAAATCTCAATGGCATTTAATGGACAATTTTTGGAAGAGGACTGCAAAGCGATGTCATCGCACACTTTGTTTCTAAATTCGCCTCTCATTTTATGCCTTTCAATGTGTGCGAGGAAATCTCTATGAGTGATTATGTTGATTTTGCAAATATCACAAGTATATTTGTGCCGATATGCATCGTGAGTAACGAAATGTTGTTGCAAACTAACTTTTCTTTTTAAATTTTTATAACATATTGCACACATGGTATCTGGCCACTCATCACGAGGATGTACTTCCTTTAAATGCAATGTTCTTTTATACTCCGTTTGTAAAACTTCCGCACATATATAACATTTAAAAGTTCCCTTTGCAAAATGTTGTCTACGAAAATGTCCATAAAGTACACCCAACGAATTACAACGTGTATAACATATATTACAAATAAAAGATCTATACGGCATATGGGTCAGTTTATGTTTTTGTTGTTGTGTTATACTAATGTTTATGGTCATATTACAGGACGGACATTTAGGTACCCCATCGGCGTCCTTAATATATAAATTTGATTCATCGAAGAAATTATGTTGTGTTCTAATGTGGACATGCCACATTTGTTGAGTTGACATACTTTCATTACATTCTGGACAAGCATAACTAATAAATTCGGTAAATTCATTGAGAACATGTGATTTAAAAGAAGATTTTCCTAACTGAGGTAACTTTGATACATCGGCTACATCATCATTTTGATCAAGAAAACTTGGAGTTTTATCGGTATTTTTTTCATTTGGCTGTTCATCGAATGATTTCGCATTATGAACATGTAACAAGTGAAAGGAAATTCTTTGAAAATTTGGAAACGATTTTGTACACAATTTACATTTAAAGGCTTTTTCATCAAAATGATGCTGTAAATGCAAAAAACAGGAATTCTTTTTATGATGTACATATTTTTTTCGACAAATTTTGCAAGTCATTGAATTGTCCGAATGCTTAATGAAAAACTCCTCAAAGAAGTTGTGCTTATCCTCGTAGTGTTTTAAATCACTAATCTTTTGGTAATTGCACATTGAACATTGCAACTTGAAATTGGATAAAATATCGGTATCATTATCTTTGCATTGCTTTAAAACATGATTAACGGCCATTTTAAAGGAATTTAATGGTGTTAAACAAGATAAGCACTTGTATGGTTTATATGGCAAATGTTTAAATCGATGTGCATGTAATTCCTCAGGCGAATTCGCTACCACAGTGTGACAAATTATGCAGCATAACTTTTCTTTATCTTCACAAACTTTCATTTCCAATCCTTTAAGAGTGTCAATTTTATGATCAATTTTTAAATGTTGCTGCCATTTTAACATTTTATCAAACTCTTTGTTACAAAACGGACACACGTGAGCCAAATGATCTTCAAATTCTTGCAAGTTTTTTATTATCGCTGGATTTTTTGGAATATCTTCAATAGTAACCTCATTACTGTGTTTTTCATAATATTCCATCATCTGAATACACATATGGGCAACAGGTGCAGATTTAAAATTAAATTGGTGGCAACAAAACTTACAGGACCAGCAAAAGTTGCTTTCGTGCTTCAAAAAGTGTCTCAATAATTTAGAATTGTCGTTCTGAAAGAACAGGCTGTTGCATTTTTTACATGCAAAGTATTCCTTATCCTTGAAAACTTGTCGGTAATTCAATATTTTCCATGAATTCAGCTCATGTTTTTCCATTAAATGTTGAAAAAAAGGTTCTTCTTCACTAAAGGCTTCCTGTTCGCATAAATAACAGTTGTATCTCAGTTTCGATTTGAATTCAGCTGGATGTTTATCCATGAAATGATACCATAAATGTCTACTCCTCGCGTACGTTTTACAGCAAATAGGACATTTTAGACTTTTCATGTACCTTAAATTTTTAAACTCTTCTACAACTTCCGGATGCTTTTCTAAGATATGCTTTGAAACACTGCAGCGTCTAGCAATTCTAAAGTTGCATATTTTGCATATAGAGGCATTTAGTTTTTTACCATCATCACTGTGACTTGCGGAGTGTATATAACGAGAAAATTGAGATACAAATAAGAAACTTCGTCGAAAAAATTCCTTGTTGCATTTTTTGCATACAACACATTTGCCTTCACGGACGTAATAATTAGATTCGGACTCCTCTATGGAATCTTTGTGATTAAGTTTTATATGTCGCCGCAATCCATTGTAATTTGCAAACTTTTCACTACAAATTGGACATTCTCGGTTCATATAGTTATCAACGAACCAAGAGGATAATTCAACACGAAACGAAACCGCTGGTTTCGATGAGCCGCCTTTATCCTCATTTTCTTGTGTGTCCAGCTCACCCGCATAGTAATCCTCTTCGTCAGAATAATTTTTCACACTCGTATAATCACTTTCTGCATAATCATCATCTTCAGAATCACCATGGTCATCACCAATTTCATCTATTATAAAATATTCATTTTTCACAACCGTTTCATGATATTCATTCTGATAACATTCCTGTCCAAATTCTTGATAATAATCATTTTCTGTATTTTTATTTGGTACCCAATCATCTTCAATTATGAGTTCACTTTCCTCTTTTATAGCCCTATCAATATCAATAGGTTCGGATTTTATTTTAATGTCCATTGCTTTTCCACATCTCCCAAAAACAAAACATGAACTACAATAAAGCGAAGCCGATAAGAATATATAGTCAGCTGTTATCAAAATCAATTTAGGCGGCTTACACTCGAATCTAATAAGATACAATGAGTTGTTGAGTATTGTCAAGAACACAACGTCAACACCATGACAACAAGCTGTCTTATTGGTATTTTTAAAAGGATGATATTAGTTACATTCTCTTTATTATATTGCATATCTCGAAAACGACTATTAAGATCTTTTCTTTATGTAGTGCAAGAAGAACAATTATTTGACATATCGATGACTGCTGTGATGTGTAAACGCCTGTTGTAGTTTTATGATGGTTTTCACAATTACTAGTAAAACTTCAAGGCCTCACGCTTACGATTTGCTCTGCAGTTAGCTCAAACAAGCACGAACATATCGAATAGCAATATATATTCTGTACTGACACCACCTTCTTAGATACTCCTTAATGTATTAAAACATATGTTTTCACAGTTGGGGAGTCACTGAGAGCTTTGAAATGTTATGAAATGCAAATATCGGTAATGCAGGTTTTCTTGAATAAATCAAAAACATTTGAAAAAGACCGGGATTTAAAGTTTGTTTATTTATTATATTTTATGTGTGTTAAATGTATACGCTGCAGTTACCAGTAAGAAGTGACATTTTGTCATCAAATGATAAAACTTTAGATGGTCAAATAATACGGCTGGGAGAAAATCATCACATATCACAACTGCAATCCCTAATTGATAAGACTCCTTCCAAGGAAGTATGTTCATTGAAATAAGCTGGTCCTATAAATATTTTATTATTCCATTCTATGATTAACGCCAGCTTTGCACTCTTCTCAAGTCCAAATTAGGACGCAACGACTGTACCACATTTTGGAATCATCTGTTATTGGGCTTCAAACCATCTAATTACGATTCAAAGGAAAAACGCTTTGCTTGCGTCAAATGCTTTCTTGATGGCCTTGCCAAGGTTGAATTGACCTACAAGCAAACGTACGATTTAATAACCCGTCTCTGCCAGGATCTAAATACATTTCCAAGTGATCAGTTAATAGAGATATTAGAACATTGTATTGATGGTATACGATCCGGCGATGCCAAATGTGTGGGCTGGAAGGATTTATTGCCGGAAACACTAAATGTTTTGACATTAATGCCAAATTTAAGTGTAAATGCGATATCGATGAGTGGCAAAGAATATCGCGATATGACGGTGAAAAATCTATGTGCCATGAAATGGCCGAATGAGGTTATAACACCGATTGCTGATATGTTTAAGTAAGTCACCCAAAGGTTTTGGTGTCCGATTCCGCAAAAAATAAATGTTTCTCATTCACAGGGAGTTACATTTATCTGCCTCTGAAACCGTAACTGTACTTAATAAATTCACCGCTTGTTTACAGTTATTAGCACCAGATGCTTTGCCAGCATTGTCCTACCAATTATTTTCTATGTGCTCTACAGCATCACAGATCATAATACCCATTTTGGCATTGGAGAAATATTTCCATCGTTTTTATTATAAGAAGCTATTTTCCGACATGGAGAGCAATTCTACCGATTTTGATAGTATTGGTGATATAATTTAAAAAGAAATTTCTATTAATATTTTAGTAACTTTTGCCTAATTTATAAATATTTCAGATGCTTTTTCTGACAGGGAACTAAGAGAAGCTGAAGAAACAATTTTGCATCATTTAAACTATTGCACACAATATAAATTCAACGAAATTCAATTATGTATTGTTTTAAGAGTAAATATTGATGCGAATAATAATTTTTACATAAATTTGAAACTAATTTATTATATCATAGAACTTTTTAGCCATGCCTGATGTTATTTTAACACCATTTGTTTTAAGTGCCGTTTTGTCAATGACCGTAGCAAATAGAGAACCCGATTCACGTTTGTCCTCCTCTGTTCTGTTGCCGTTTATTCGCTCTGTTATTCGTAATAATGAAGAAGAAAGTGTCTTGTCCGATTATTCAGTTTGGTGTCGTGATAGCCTGCAACGTAAACAAGTTGATATGGATCAATTATTTCCAGTTTTAATTGATCAAAACAAGGATGGCAAGGATACCATCACCCCTGGACTTGTGAATTTAATTTTCGTTTTACTAAAAGCGAAAAATTGTCCCCAACTAAATGAGCTGGCCATTAAATTTCTAACAAAGTTTATACGCAAACGTTTCATATTTGGCCAGGGTATAGTGAAACGCTTGGCTGAATGGATGATTGTTGAACAAGATCAAAATCAATATTCAGGTATGTTGTATTTCTGATAGTTGACGTCTGATTATTATTATAATGTCTTTTCTACATACTATTTTCTGCAGAGTGCTTGACAATGTTAAGTGTGTCTGATACATTCACAGTGTCTGAATGCGTTAAAACTATAAAATATGTTATGGACTACTTTTTATGGGTAATTATCACTAATTTGATGTTTGTTATTAGACATATTCAGTTGAAGGAAAAAACAAACAGCTCTTCAATTAAAGCAGTGATGCTCGTTTCATAGTGCAATAGCTTATTTATAACGCGCACCGCTTTGTTATGCTCATTTAATTCAGTTGCCTTTCAGACGTACACATGCTTAGCGGATGCTTTGGTTGCTTTTAAAAAATAGTGCGTAAAAAAAATGATGGTACCATTACGAACATTTTTCGTGATAAATATAAAACATATGTAACCCGTTTTTTCAACTTCCAAGACAGCTTCTAATAACTTTGAACATTTTCTTGATCTTTTTGAAGTCCCCTTTAAAGTTGACGTTACAAATTATGGGTTCAAAATACAAACGGAACCCATTATTTTGCGAAACGAAGTAACAGAGCAACCACTCGATAATATGCTGTCATTTTGGAAGAGCTTCGATGAATTAACATATCCAGAGTTAAAAAATAATGCTTTGAATATAATGTCTATCAACTTATATGTGCGAGCAAATTTTTTCGGATTTTAAATTAATTTGTTCAAAACAAAGGAATAAACTGAGCTCCGAACATTTTAAGCATATTTTGCTCTAGCGAAATTTCCACAGAAGCATTAGCGTAGACACATATGTATATTTAATTGCTTGCTTTTGCTTTCTTAAAAGTAAATAAAGTTCCTACCTTAAACTCATACATAAACTTTAAATGGAAAATGTTTTAATCTACTTTTTCGTTTTACTGTACCGTTAAATTAGTCTCATTTTCTCACCAATACAAAAGCGTTTTAATTTTGCGCACCATTGAATTAAAGTCAATTGCAAATTATATGCTAAATTAAAGAACTGAGCTTAGTAACGAAACTGCCCCATTGTCGTCAACTACTTTAGAGAGAATAGAAGAGAGAGAGAGATATATATGTGGATAAAGTTGTAAACAATAACCGAAAGATCTTTAAGTTAACTTTAGTACGATAACTTTATCAGGCTAAATTTGAAACCATTTGTATCTTTATCTTTATTTAATCTTTAAATTAGGCTTCAGTTAAGTATCGGAACCACGGTCACAAATCGTATTTACTATTTTATAATACTTAAAATGTTGTGATCCTTATATTATGTAATTGTATTAAGCGAAATAATCCTCCTTATTCTGTAACTATTTGTCAACGTGACGTCAAGACAATATCAAAACTAAAATATATGCATATATTTTTGTTCTAAGCATTTAATTACTTTTAACAGTCGCTGATTGTTTTCTAGTCCTTAGAGAACAGTCAGAGACTGTCGGTACTAATCAGTTGTTGGTCGCAACGAGAATGTAACTGCCCTATTTTTTACATTGCCTTGATGTGACGTTGACAAATAGCTACAGAATAAGGAGGAATAGTAGGTGGTCTCAAGAACTCAGCTTAATTTTATAATTTTATATATTTTGTTTTCCTAAGTTTTCATTTCTTCTGATTTTCATGCTACAGGTTTATAAATCTATAGCCTTTTCCTGAACCTTGAACTATTTTTCCTTTTTTCAAAATGTTACATTCTTCTTTCACATTCCTAGATACCCGGAAATCAAGCTATGAGAATGATGTCTTTTATTTTACCGATTTTAAAAATATCTCCTATAGTAAGGGACGCTTTAATAGAAGTTTTAAGGAAAGCCATGGCTTCAAGGTAAATAATACTTTAACCTACAAGCATCTCGTGATTTTTGAACAAACGTAATAATAGCTTTCTTTAAATTTAATGTTTTTTTGTAAGTGAAACTACAACTCGTCGCATGGCAGTTTATGGCTTTTGTATGATTTTAAAACAACTGAATAATAGCAATTCGCATCGCTCTCAATTGAGCGCATCCGCTATGTGTACTCAGCATAGTATTTCTGGCTTTTCCCTAATGTCGCAGGCAACTTTGGGTAATCGGAATAATCCCCAAAGACATTTTGATATGCTGACACTAGAAATTATCGGAGTTCTCCGTAATTGCTTTAATCAGTCTTTGGATATTAAAATCACTTTGTATGAGAGTAAGACGTCTGTTTATTTCAATGCAATCCTTATGAAAATAATACACTAAAAAATTAAAATCTATTGCAGACCTTCAACGCGCTGTGGAATTAAATCCAAAATTAGTTCCCCATGTCTTACAATTCATCGACTATCATTTTCGTTCATTTTTTGTGGCACCCGTTGAAGAAGATGTTGACCATGTGTTCTGTGTTAAATTTGATAAAATTGTCTCGGCCAATGATAATTTAGAAAATGAAATAGATATACGGGATAATTTGGGAAAACTGTTATTGTTTGTCAGTCATTGTTTAGTTATATTTGAAAAATTCGAAACGGAATACGATACCAGAGAAATGAAACGCATAATTAATGGCTGCTTGGAGAAAGTTATTGGAAAGAATTTAAAATTTGAGGATACGGTAAGTTTTGAATCTATTCAAATAAAAGAATAATTTTGCATGCAACATTTTTGTGTATATAAAAAAATAAATATATGTTTTTGCAATATTTTTTTAAATTGATCGGCAACAGTTTTCTATGAAAAGGGACTCAAGACATATCAATAAAAAATATAACACTGAAAGACACATTTGCTTGGAATCAAATTTGAAAAATAAAATTTTCTATAAAAAAATATTTTTATACAAAATTATTGGGTTTTTTCCTTTTTATAAAAAATTCCAAACCGTTTAAATTTAGTTTTCTATAGAAAACATATTGTTTAGCTTAAGCTGCTCAACCTTTGATTTTTCTGTGAGAAATAAATTGTATATGTTTCAATACTTTTGCAAAAAGTTAAGTCTGTGAATAGGTACTAATAGAAAAAAGAAATTTTTGAAATTCACTTATTTCTGCAAAAATGTGTTGCAAATGAACTTGTTATTTGTGTACATACTTATTTATTTTTTAGTTTTTAATTATATATTTTATATGTGGAAATTTTATATATCGAGGGCTTATATTCATAAAATGCTATCTTTAATTGCTATTTCGAAGAATCCAAATAGCAATTACATTTGGTTTTCCATTCTATAAATACATTTTATGTTTTAACAAATTTCTATTTTCTTCAATTTCGCAAAATATTTTTATTGTTAATTGCTTTTTGAAAACTAAATTTGCAAATATAAACAAAACAAGTAAAAGTGCTATATTCGGCTGTGCCGCATCTTAAATACCCTTCACAGATGTAATTCTTCTTTCTTTCTTTGTTGCCAAAACAGAAAGTAGGTTTAATTAAAAAATCAAAATGATGTTATCGGTTACTTTTATATTTAAGAAAACGTTTACATTTTTCGGCTAGGAAGCTAAATGTTTGGCTTTTCTTATATCTAATACCTATGAACGTCTTTCAAAAATATTAAATACGTTTAATTTAAAAACAAAATGTAAAAATCCGTGTCATGTACCCCAAAAAGTTCTAATTGTCCAACTGTAGAATAGTCTTTTAGATTTTTTTGGTTTTTAATACCAGTTTACTTCTTTCTGATGTATAAAGTAGGTATAATTAATCATAAAAATCAAAAATAAATAAAATGACTGGTTTTATGAATCAGAAAATGTCGATTTTCCAACCCTGGAACCGAATTTTTAATTTTTTAATACATACTAATTAAATTGTTTTGATACATAAAATAGGTTTAATTCACTAAAAACACAAAATTTGGAATTTATGTATGTACTTTTATGTACCAAGAAATTTCGATTTTCCAACCCTGGAACCGAATTTATAATTTTTTGATACTACATAGTTTAATTTTTTCTGAAATATCTAATAGGTTTAATTCACTAAAAGCACAAAATTTGAATTTATGTATGTACTTTTATGTACGAAAATTATTTCGATTTTCCAACTCTGGAAGCGAATTTTTATTTTTTTACCAATGCAATTCTTAGTGAGGTGTAACATAGTTTTACTTGACAAAAAAATTAAAATTTTTAAATATTTTGGTCACTTTCATGTACCATAGAATATTTCATATGTCCAACCCTGGAGTCGAAATTTTGATTTTTTTAAGATTTTAATACCAATTTTGTTCTTCCTGAATTATAAAACAGCTTTAATTAGCAAAAAGAAACAACGTCAATTGTCTTTTTGGTTACTTTTTTGCAGAATAAAAATTTCAATTTCCCAACCCTAGAAACGAAATTTAAATTTTTTTACCAATGCAACTCTTAATGAGGCATGAAATAGTTTTATATAAGAAAAATTTAATATTTGTAACCATTTATGTCATTTTTATGTACCACAAAATATTGCAGTTATCCAACCCTGGAATCAATATTTTTTTTTTTAATTTTTGATACCAACTTTGCCTTTTTGGTTACTTTTATGTATAAAAAAAAATTTCAATTTCTCAACCCTGGAAACGAAATTTTATTTTTTTTGTTTTTTTTATCAGTGCAACGTTTCTTGAGGTATAAAGTAGTTTTATTTAAGAAAAATTGCAAATGTTTTACCATTTTGGTAACTTTCATGTACCATAAAATATTGCACTTGTCCATCCCTGGATTCGAAATTTTATTTTTTATTTTTGAATTTTTGATACCAATTTTGTTCTTCCTAAATTATAAGACAGTTTTAGTTATCAAAAAACAAAAAAAAACATCAGTTGCCTGTTTGATTACTTTCATGTATAAAAAAATGCAATTTCCCACCCCTGGAAGCAAAATTTGAATATAAATTTTTTTTTTGCCAATGCAAATCTTCATGACTTATAAAGTGGTTTTTTTTTAAAGAAAAACTTAAAATTTTAAACAATTTTAGGTTCTACATGCACTACAAAATACGGAGTACGCCGAAAATTTATTTTTTAATTTCCCATCCCTGGAAATTTTTTTTTAGTTTTTAATAGACCATTGAGGCTCCCCAAAGCACGAAATAGGTTTAATTTACAAACATAAAAAAAAATAATTGATTTTTGGTATAAATTTTGCGTCGAGAAATAGGTGTAAGCTTCCCAGCTCTGGAACCATACTTCGGATCTTTCTGAATTTCAATAGCACTCTATGTGATGGCATACACGTGTGTATGTTAAATGAGACTGCGGGACAACAGCCCCTTTTTCGTACTTTTTATAACCTTCAAAAAAGAATAGGTGGGTGTATTCACTTTAAACTATATATATTCTTGATCAGTGATAAAATTTGAGACGATCTAACCATGTCCGTCCGTCTGTGGACATCAGGCTACAGTCCAAACGAAAACAGCCAGACCCCTGTAATTTGGCATTGATAAATTTTGAAGGAGAGCACAGGTCAAGTTCGTGAATGGGCTGAATCGGGACAGTGGGAAAACAGTTCTCTTAAGAGGACTTAAACCAACCTTTTTAAAGTTTATTTTTATATCAAAGACGGTTCAAAGCGTTGAACTTGGAGGCAGAAAATCAGAAAAATCTATTTTGGAACCTCACAATCTTTAGTGGGCATTGACGTAAGATATTATATGCAGATATACACCCCAATTATAAATATTCCCGGGGAAAAGAGCTCACGGGGAATTCATTTTCCCGGGAATAAAACTCCCTTATTCTAAACAGACGGGGAGAACAGTATTATGGGAAAGGGAATTTCGAATTTTCGTAGTCAACTGTTTTGCTTTCAGTTGTTTTGTTTTGACTTAAAAAAAAGTGAAAAATATTTTTTTCAGCACAACTCCCTTGCAATTTTTTGAAGGAATTATTTTCTAAATTTATTATCAAATTCTCCCTTTAATTTACATTCATAATACCTACTTTTTTCCCGGGGAAGAGTCTCCCATTTTCGAAGTTTATTTAGAATAAGGGAAAAGGGAGAAGGGAAAAATCTCCCGGGGAGATTCTATTTAGAATAAGGGAAAAGGGAAAAGAGAGAAAATTCCCGGGGAGTTGTTATTCATAATTGGGCTGATAGTCTAAATATTCAACAAATTGTATTCCTTAAGTCTACATTTCTTAGAAATTAAATTTTTAAGCTTTTACGACGAAGGTAAGATAATATGTTATCTGATCTTACCTGATATTTTTCCACTGGACTCTCTACTGAAGCAGTAAACTACAACAGAAATTATGTTTACTTGAAAAGTTATAGTGGTTATAAAATCTATTTTTGTATCTTAGATTATATATTTTGTCTGTTTTTTATTTCTGCGATATGCACACATACCCCAATTACCTAAAATTATGAGATTCAAATTTAGTATGAATACGGGTGTCAGTTTCATAACAACATCAAAATCATATCAGATTTAGTTTTCGAAATGAGAGTATCTAACTTTATATTTCTAATTCTTTTGTGTGGTTTTCTACACCTCGGTGAAGCAGAAAACGTGGCCAGCCAGAGTGAATTTGATGATAAGGTTGATACTGCACTACACAAATTGAAATTAAACATCAAAATAGCTGAAGTTATTCTGAAAGCTTTTGTTGGAATGGTCGACGAGGAAAGCGAAGAAAGTACGAAATCATTCATTCAAAATTTCAAACTTTTTTCTGAAAGTGATTTCTATCAAAGATTGAATGATACAGTAACATCAGATGTAAGTGAAAAACTGAAAGCTATTATTCCATTGAAAACTGAGCTTGTGAAGCCATGCTTTACTCTTCGGAATGATCATTTTGGGTCATTCATTTATACTGCACTGTTAAGAAAAGACAACGAAGAAATAAAGAATAACCAAATTTTTGTTTGGGGTGCTGAAAACTCCATTGATGATACGGGATATATAAAAGCAAACATTTTTGGATTTGATTACGAATCCGAGGACTTCACTGTTACACTCCAAGGCACCAAATATAATATGTATTACGTTATAGAGGACACGGATGAACATTGGATTAAAGGTTGGAACTCCAAAGAAACTCCTTCTAGGCATATTTGGACAGTTGAACTGTTGAACCTTAATAAAGTTCTAATACATCAAGACGATTTGTACATGTGTGCAGTAGGTGATTCAAAAGTATACAGAATTCCAGTTGCAGCTCGCCCAACACCTGATGATGCTAAATGTGTATGGAATATGCAGTCCTGTTGAAGTGGTTTTTGTTTTTAATCTGATTTGGATTTTTGTGGCAATAGGGCGTTTTAAATTTTAAATATTGAAATTTGCCACTTTTACGGCTGTTGTACCGGCCATTATCATATTTGTCCAAAAGAAAATAATTACTATTCAATAAAAACTTGCAAGATTTTATAAAAGCAAATAAAAACCGAGTGTTTTCCAATCTAACGGTCCAAGAACGAAGTCTCTAGCTCTTCTGGGGGCTTGGGAAAACCGATTTCACGTACAGACGGACGGACAGACGGACATCGCTCAATCGTCATCGCTATTCATAAGGATCCAGAATATATATACTTTATGGGGTCCCATGTGCATATCGAAGAAATTACACACGGAATGACAAACCTATATATACCCTTTAACTTTTTTGTGAAGGGTATAAAAACAGCTCTTTGGACAATTATGGAAAGTAAAAATTTTACTATAAAAAATTTTTAGTGTCGCAATTTTTAACTCTTTTGCCGCTCTCCCGTTGAAAACTTTCAGTGTCAATGAATACTTTTTAATCGAAAATTCTTAACAATTTTCAGTAAATGAACAGGACTATTATTACTTCTAAATAATTCTTTAAAACAAACTGGCAATAAATATGTTTGATTATAATAAACTTTGGTGGAAGATTAAAGATATTTTTTATAAAAAACGACTATAAATTCCTTGTATAAAAAGACACAATTATGAAACGCTAATTAGTGAAAAAGGTAAGTTTGAAACACAATCCTTTTTTTAACAAAAAATAGTTTGAGGAGGCTTATATATTTTTATTGAAAAAAAAATCAGGAGGCATATTACGACATTCCATATGAAGCGATATCGAATGCGTTAATTTGGCCCCAGGTTTGAAAATTCATTTGTTCGAAATATATCAATCAATAAATTATGTTTATTTACGAAAGAGAAGCCACGCAAAGAATTAGCGAAATTAGAGATGTGCGCGTGAGGAAAATTAAGCTCAGGATCACGAAACAAGTTTTTTCACGCACGGTTCGAAATTTTTGAGTCATGCTCTCGCACGCGTGATTTTAATAACACATAAATCACGCGTGACACGAAAAAATCACAACATTTGCACATCTCTAGGCGAAATATTGCACAAAACAAAGTTTTTTATAAAAAAAGTAATTGACTTCGTGCTTAAATAAGCATTGTTTACTAATAACTAAAAAAAGGTCGAATAAATTTGTGAAATAAAATACATCGATCTATAACATTTGAAATCATTTCGTTTATATTTAAACGAATCGCTAAGAAGCAAAAAAAATTTATATATTAAAAAACTAGATATAAGATGAAAATCAAATTTTTCTTTAGAAAATACAATCAAACGAACGTTTTTTTATAAACAAAGCACATAATCAGCTGTCGTCTATTGATGATCTAATTTACAGATCGGCTCCTTAACGCACCTTAAAAACGAATTGATATTGCAACAACTAAATTTTATAGAGGGTCTCATGTCCTATTGCCTATTAACATCGAAACAAACCAACGAAAATGTAAGACATATAATGCCTCTGTTTAAGGAACATCAACACCTTCATGAAGGTCTTCAGGTAAAATAAAAGTCAAATAAATATAAAATTATGATTAAAAATTTTGAAACATTCTACTTGCAGTCACTGTCAAACAAAAAGGGCCCAAAGAAATCGAAGAGTACAAATGATACCGAAAATTCTGCCGCCAACATAACCGCGAGTGGAGTACCCGTGAAAAAAATACATTCACAACCGGAAAATATGTGGGACTTGTTTGTAACAGAAAGAATGTTACGTTTGTTACATGAGTAAGAAATGAAATTTAAGACTTTGTAAAAGCCTGCACTGATTTTGATAAATAATTTTTAGAGATATTGTGCCGTTTGCTGCCCGTAATGTCACGTCGTCATTACGTTCCAACGTTTTTCTGGTACGCTATGTTTTCAAAGTCTCTGCCCTTAAGGTCGAACAGATACGTTTGGAGCCGGCTTACAAACAATTGGCGCACAGCAAACGCACTTTGAAATATCTAACCGACATATGCAAAGTTGTTTACGAACGCTGTATTAAACGGCTGCCTGAGTTGTGGCGTGACTTTGACTTAAAAACTGCTTCCTTAGCGACAGAATGTTTTCGCCAATGCCTACAAACCGCCAATGAAGTTTACAAATCAAAATTTTCTACAGTATTTGTGAAAGGGTTTGATTTGCATGTGATTGACAAGAGCAAAGAATGTATTGCAGTCTTACATGAGGTCATAAATGCATTTATGCAGGAAGAATGTAACGAGGAAAGAAGTGGGAATGACTCCATGCTTAATGACGGTAATGGCCGCAAGATACCCCACAATTTGTTGCTAAGCCTAGAGATTTTATATGATAATATATCGTTTGGCAATCGCATGACTATCGAGTCATATACATGGCTTTTGAACTTTTGCAAAACTTATGATGTCAACAACAAAGAGTTGGGTTTGGTGCATAAGCTGTTGTTCAAACAAAGACAAAAAACCCACTCCGGAGCATTCTTCCAGCTAATACCTTTGCAATTAGGCCAGGTGTGGTCGTTTATAAAAGACAATGTGCAAAATGAAGAAGTAAGTGGCTTAAGAAATTAAAGTCAGACATTTGGTGATACCAAAATATGCTTTCTTTGCAGGACATTGGCACCCAATTAAATGTGGCTTTAAAATCGATTACAACAGTAACCGCAGAAAGCTGTCTTCATTATCTTTACGAATCTTTGCGTAAACAAATCGAAGACGTGGAATATTTCATTGTTAAGGCGAATAATTTAAGTTACAAGTATCGCATTGCAGTCGAGGAGGATCGCGATTATTGTTTGGGCTGCTTAAAGTCCATGGAGCGGTCCATATGTTTGCAATTAGTTCACATATCCAATACCTTGAGAAACTTGACAAATGTTTGCCTGCCTTTGGGCAGCTGCATGGATGGTTTAATGAAACTATTGATGCAGCATTTTATATGTTTAAAGAATCTGGCTAAACATTTCCTAAATTGCTGTTCGGGCGGTGTGAAAGTGTCCATACAGGGCACTAAGTAAGTTATTAAAGGCCATCACACTATTTCTCTTCTCTGTCATTAAAATAATAAATTTGTTTAGGTTTGACATACTGCTGAGAGTTGTGGGTAAACCACTGCCTTCCAACATTTATGCTTTAATAACTTATATTGAAAGTAATATTTTGGAGGAAAGTAGCAAAAAGAAAATTAATCCTCAAGCTGAGAAGGCCAAAGTCTTAAGGGAAACTAAATTTATACCAAAAATTGTATTATGCATTGAAAACTTCAACAAACATGTAATTCTCTTGGCTAAAAAAACCAATGATCGTTTGGCGAACTTGCTGCACTATGGCACTGTGAGAGACTTTCGTATCAAAACATCAGATCTAAAATCTGCCATAGATCGCACTCTTTCGCATGCTAGTGAAATTGAAGCCGAAGAACGTGATGTCAATGATGAAGAAGCTGCACAAGATACTGATGACGAAAATGAAGAGGAGATACTGCTGAGGCAAATAGAGGAAGAATCCCGCGATTTGCAGAGCACATCTAAGGATTGTGATAAAGAAGGAAGCACGAAATCAAATGAAAGTGAAAGCGAAGACCCAACTAATACCATCAGCAGAAGATCTACTTCATGTGCTACAACCTCCAAGCAAACTCAAAAAAAAATTCAAGAAAAACAAAAAACAACTAAAGAAAAAGCACCGACTAAACGACAAAGAACTGATGCAAAGAAAAAAGATAACGAGGTTAAAAAAACTAATGAAAAGTCCAAAAAGAGAAAAGTTGATAAAGAAAGTAGCAAAAAGAAGTTGCCCAGCGTGAGCGGAATCATCGAAATCGATTTAGATAATGAACACGATGTCAGCCATATAACAGCCGATGATTGTGACACTTTGGACAATGAAAGTAATCGAGAATCTTGTACTCAGTTAATGGAAAATTTGGCAAAAATCAATGCCAAGACGGCCAAGAAACGTTCGTTGCGCGATTCTGAAAACCAAATTGATGCAGATGTTTTGTGTGCTCCGCCCTTAGAACCGCTACCTAAAAAACGTAAAAGTACTCGTCATACTAAGGGAAAGAAATAAATATGAAATGTCATTTCTAAAACTTTACTATTAAAAGTAACACAGATTTTATGTACAGTGTATTATTGAAATTGTGAGTATTTTTGTTCAGTCTTCTTTTAAAATCTTTTAAAATAAAAACTAAAAAAAGAAAATCGAGCGAAGACTTTTTACATTTGGAGGCATTCGCCATATTAATATCGATTTAAAATGCTTCAAATTTTTATTGATCTTGATTGTTGATTAGGTGTAAACTTAACTTATTTTTAATATATTTCTTAGCATTTCGAAACTAACTTCGAATTTTCGAACATACTTAAAATGTATGTATTTATGAAACGTTTAAAGTTTGAACATCATGTCGTGATTTCCGACTATAAAAATTATTTTTTGCAGCATTTTGAAACCAACTTAGAATTTTCGAATATACTCAAATTTTATGAATATATGAAACTTTTTGTGTTAATACAGGGTGGCTCAGAAAGACCGAAGTGGTGTGAATTCCTTATAACTCTTCATTTAAGACATTTTTTTTTAATTTTTTGTTTTTTAAATACAATAAATTTATAGGGAATATTTTTAGATTAGTTATTAAAAATTATATCCCGCAGGGGGTGGCCATTTTCTGCTTCGCGCGGGGGTACGCGTACTTGTTCATTGTAAATTGACAACTAAATTCAATTACTTGAACATAATTAACAAAGAAGCTTTAGCTATCAGCAGTCGATGGCTCTGGAAAAAGCGAAAGAGATACATGGAAGACTGGGAATATTAATCGTCAGGGTTGGGGAATTTCGTACTAACCAAAAAGGTAATAACTTAAAAATATGAATGTGGGAACTTCTCATATTCAATTTTCGTTAATAACATTGGTTAAATAGTTGATATTCCTACTAACTAGCACCACTTGTAAAAGTGGAAAAATTGAACAAAGAACGCTGATGAGATGGCGTAGCGGCCTCGAAATCAGTACTGATCCGTTCTGCTGGTTTGATGATTATTGAAAATATTGTTAATTATCCAATCTTAATATAAAAAAAAAAAATAAATAGAATTTGAACAAATTCATTTATTAATAAAATAATAAAAACCCATTTGCAGTCATGCAGATTCGAACTTAAGCTCGTTGAAAAAAAAAATTAACAAGTTAAAAAATTTCCAAAAATAAAATATACTCATTGCAAAACTATGGTGCGCATATTGGCCATAGACACATACTCTTGGCCAAATCAAAAATAAACTAATTATCTAAACTTAAAAAAGCATTTTAATTAAAAACACTTTGCGTCTTGGGAGCTCGAAATAATATTTGATTTTTCGAACATACTCTGAAATTTAAATAGAGATTTATAAAATTTATAAAATTTGTAATAATATATTTACCGCGAAAATAGTTCGTTAAAAAAACATCAATAAAGTCCAAAAAAATAAAAATAAATCCTTAGTAATATAATAAATATGAAAAAAATAATTCGAATAATCGCGTGTACCAGCATATCGGAACCTCATGTTCCATTAATCAAATAATACATTAATAAGATTTTTATTAATCAAAATACTCATATGATATTTAATATCGAATGGGTATTTAATGCTTTAATTTTCTTTCTGGAGATACGAAACGGAAGGTGCTAGAATTTAAGAATTTCATACTTACATTTCATACATAAAAAAATATATTTATCATTTCCCGTTAGCCGCCATTTTCGTTAAAGTTCATTAAGCAAAAATTACAATTTTGAAAAAAGTTTCAAACAAACCAACAAAGTCATAAAATTACAGTTGTGCTCTCCTTAATGTGGAATTAAGATGTAACATGAGCGATGCAACGTTATCGCTTTCGTTGTCGTTGTAAATGTCAAAGTTGAGAAATCCTGTTGGACAGGACAGTACTTTTGCTTGCAATAATTTTAATCATACATCAGGCACTTGCTGTGCTCTTTTTTCCTTTTCTGTTTGTATTTATGGGAATAATGCCGTTCTTCAAAAGTTTCATAATCTCGAGCAACGTTTAAATTTTATTGCTATAAAATCTAATTAGAAAAGTATCATCATGTACAATTCTTCTTGATTTGATGAGAGTTTTTCACTCATTTTATCGGCCAACTTTAGAATTTTTATGTGTTTAATGTTTTGTAAAGCTAGAAAGTGAATGAAAGTAAAAAGGCGAAGAATGTATTTGGGGGCCTTGTAAGCAATTTAAAAAATAGAAATTCCCAAGTTTTGATAAAATAAATCATATTTCTAAAATAATATTACTTAATGCAATAATATTACGTACAGTTAATATTTTTTGCGGAATATTTTGTTTTGTTTTTATTTTCTTCAATAAACTAAACCGTTTTTGAGTTACGGAATATATATTGCGCAACCTGCTCCATTTTTGAAGTAAGAGTATATCTCGATATATTCTTCGATCTTCTTGTTGTATGTGTATTTTCTAGTTTTATTGACAAAATTAAAACAAATTTTGTAACTGCCTGTTCGCCGATGTCGCAAGCTATTGTTCGCTCGAATAAATAACATTTAAAACAAAAACAATTTTTAAGATTTCGTTTTGTTTTAAATTTTGTTTATTCCATCGAACGATACCTTGCGACATCGGCGAACAGGCAGTTACAAAATTTGTTTTAATTTTGTCTTCAACATTTCGTTACCAATAAGAACAAGTAAAAGTGCTATATTCGGCTGTGCCGAATCTTAAATACCCTTCACAGATGTAATTCTTCTTTCTTTCTTTCTGGCTAAAACAGAAAGTAGCTTTAATTGAAAAATAATTAAAAAAAAAACAAAATGATGTTATCAGTTACTTTTATGTATATATAAGACAACACTTAAATTTTTTGGTTAGGAAGCTAAATGTTTGGCTCTTCTTACTTCTAATACCTCTGACCGTTTTTCAAAAATATTAAATATGTTTCATTTACAAACAAAACAAAAAATCCGTTTCATGTATCCCAAAAAGTTCTAATTGTGCAACCGTAGAATCGTATTTTAGATTTTGTTGGTTTTTAATACCAGGTTACTTCTTTCTGATATATATAAAGTAAAATAAAAATCAAAAATAACAAATAAAATGGCTGCTTTTATGAATCAGAAAATGTCGATTTTCCAACCCTGGAGTCGAATTTTTAATTTTTTAATACTAATTTAATTTTTTCTGATATATAAAATAGGTTTAATTCACTAAAAACACAAAATTTGGAAATTATGTATGCACTTTTATGTACCAAAAATATTTCGATTTTCCAACCCTGGAACCGAATTTTTAGTTTTTTACATTTTTAATACCAGTTTGATTGTTAGCGAAGTATAAAAGTTTAAGTCACAGAAAAAAAACCAAAATTGGAAACTTATATGGTTACTTTTATGTACCAACAAATTTCGATTTTCCAACTCTGGAACCGAATTTATAATTTTTTTATACTAGTTTAATTTTTTGCTGAAATATCTAATAGGTTTAATTCACTAAAAGCACAAAATTTGGAATTTATGTATGTACTATTATGTACCAAAAATATTTCGATTTTCCAATTCTGGAAGCGAATTTTTATTTTTTTACCAATGCAATTCTTAGTGAGGTGTAACATAGTTTTACT
Source organism: Linnaemya tessellans (assembly GCA_951800035.1). NCBI lineage: Eukaryota > Metazoa > Arthropoda > Insecta > Diptera > Tachinidae > Linnaemya > Linnaemya tessellans. The sequence continues at coordinate 26,315,065 of OX637534.1, read as the reverse complement.
TGACAAAAAAAATTAAAATGTTTAAACTTTTTGGTCACTTTCATGTACCATAAAATATTTCATTTGTCCAACCCTGGAGTCGAAATTTAAATTTTTTAATATTTTCTATATTAATGCAAATCTTCATGAAGTGTAAAGTAGTTTTGTTTAAGAAAAACTCGACTTTTGCAACCATTTTGGTTATTACATGTACTACAAAATATTGCATGTACCAAAAGAAGTTTAATTTTTCCAACCCTGGAAACGAAATTTTATTTTTTTTATCAGTGCAACGCTTCTTGAGGTATAAAGTAGTTTTAAATATTTAAGAAAAATTTAAAATTTTTTACCATTTTGGTAACTTTCATGTACCGAAATTTTATTTTTCATGGATTCGAAATTTTATTTTTTATTTTTGAATTTTTGATACCAATTTTGTTCTTCCTAAATTATAAGACAGTTTTAGTTAGCAAAAAACAAAAAAAAAACATCAGTTGCCTGTTTGATTACTTTCATGTATAAAAAAATTCAATTTCCCACCCCTGGAAGCAAAATTTGAATTAAAAAAATTTTTTTTTTGGCCAATGCAAATCTTCATGACGTATAAAAAGGTTTCGTAAAAGAAAAACTTAAATTTTTAACAATTTTAGTTACTACATGTACTACAAAATACGGAATGGGCCGAAAAAAAAAATTTTAATTTTCCATCCCTGGAAAATTTTTTTTATCTTTTTAGTTTTTAATAGACCATTGAGGCTTCCCAAAGCAGGAAATAGGTTTAATTTACAAACATTAAAAAAACAAAATGATTTTTGGTATAAATTTTGCGTCCAGAAATAGGTGTAAGCTTCCCAGCTCTGGAACCATACTTCGGATCTTTCTGAATTTCTATTGAAGTTCATTTCCAATCCAACGGTCCAAGAACGAAGTCTCTAGCTCTTCTGGGGGCTTGGGAAAACCGATTTCACGTACAGACGGACGGACAGACGGACATCGCTCAATCGTCATCGCTATTCATAAGGATCCAGAATATATATACTTTATGGGATCCCATGTGCATATCGAAGAAATTACACACGGAATGACAAACCTATATATACCCTTTCACTTTTTTGTAAAGGGTATAAAAAAAATAAATATTAACGTTATATTTATTTGGAAATGCTAGGGCATTTTACAAGCTGTTGATAATAACAGTTTCTATTATGATCTTCTTTTGTAAACATGTTTGCATGAGCCTAACGGTATGCAAGTTTTATTCAAGTACCTTCAAGGCCCCCTATAACTTCTTTCCTTTATAAACTCCAATCCGCCATATTCGTTTGCCGGAAAATAAATTTGCAACTTTCTGTTTAGGCATTTTCATCATGATTACGAGCACCTCAAATGTAATTCATTATAAATTTGATATTCTGCATTTGTTTGTTTTTGATTTTTATGTGATGGTTACGTTTTTGTTTCCTTTGGTCAACATTTGGGTGTTAGAAAAAACGTACGTAAACACATCGGTTAGCGGAAAGAACAAACAAATGCGAAATTTGTGTTGGACTGTTTCACAAATGAAGCATGTTTTTATTTTATGACTATAACTTTTTCCTCTTTTCTACAATTTATTTTATTTCATTTCATTTAATTTTTTAGGTTAGCAAGAGCACTTGCAATCATTTCTCTAGATTAGTTTTGCTGTGCCACTGAGTGGCGTCTTATGACGTGATTATAGCCATCATCCGAATGTACGAGTATGTAAAAGTTTTGAAATTTTATTGCTCGTCTTATGTTTGTTTTGCAAGTTGAATAATTTAATTTAAAATAACTTGTTTCACGTGCATTTAAGTAATTACAACAGGAATTTTATCGCTTTAATCACAGACTGCGTCTGTGTGGGTATTTGATTGGAAAATTTGTATGCACAGATGCTTGTGTGCCATGAGGATAATGCTCAAATGCAGGAAATCTTTTTAAGTATTTTAAAAATTCTGTTGGAGTAGTCGTTTGAAACTGGGTGACTCAATTTTTCGACGACTTTGAACCGTTGAAAGTAGGCGATTTTAAGAATACGAGTATGTAAGTTCATGGCTGTCATTGATATGACGATCAGCCTGCCAAAGCTATTTTGCCGGGGCCCCTACTTGGAAGACTTTGTAGTCAATAGGATGCCAGTTTAAGAAAGGGAGGATTAAGTCGTATAATTTATGAGTTGTGGTGTCATGATGTGCCCATCTGAGCAATCCGCATGCAGAGCCGTGGTTAAAGTCGTTATACCAAATATTCTCTAATGATGCGATACGATCAATATTTCTTGGAATATTACTACTGAAGAGAATATCACTGCTGTAAACGATTGTGAGGAAGCATATTAAAACTTGTAGATCTGCCGTCGGCAGCGGGGATTGGGAATATGACCGTCATCTACAAGGGGGGCCAAAAGAAGTCATTCGATGACTCCTCCAGCGTGAACAGCACACCATGCAGTCACTTTGAGCGGTTGTAATGGCTCCTTGTGCTTCACTCGTGAATTTTCGGTGCCCCAGAAGCGATAGTTTTACTTGTTCACGTACCCCCCCGGGGGTGCCGTTGGGGAGCTTGGTTATGATGTCAGACCTTGCTTCAGCACAGATCCGGGGAAAGGTTTATGCAGTTTTTACAGACGGTGCTTTTGCTGATAACCCATAAAAACTCGTATGTTGCCTGCCCAATCCCTGAAGTTGCAGTGCAACGGGAGGGCATATAAGAATATAAAAAGTAGTAGGTGCATCCTTTGCTGAAGAGTAAATAGTCCTAGTACGATCACTATAGTAGGAGCCCACACCCACTCCGAAACACATCCGAAGATACGCATTGAAATTTGGCAAAGGATTGTACCTATGTAAGTCTGTTGTAAGAAAGGAGGTTAAGGACGCCTGGTACCGTAAGAGGGCCGAAGTCAATAGAGAGTTGAAAACCTTGACTGGTTTTGTTCTCGGGGGCTATACAGTTTTTGCAGACACAGCTTTTGCTGATAGCCCATAAAACTAATATGTACTCTGCCTAATCCCTGAAGTTGCAGTGCAACGGGAGGGCATATAAGAAATTAAAAAGTAGTAGGTATACCTCCCCAGAAAGTACACCGCCTAGTACGATCCCTGCAAGTAGGAGTTCCGTCCCCGCCGAAGCATATCCGAAAGAGGTTCGAGTAGAAATTTGGCAGAGGTTTATTCCTATGCAGTCTGTTGTAAGAAAGTACGTTAAGGACGCCTGGTACCGTAAGAGGGCCAAAGTCAATAGAGAGCTGAAAACCTGGTTTTGCTCTCGGGGGTTACACAGTTTTCTCAAACATAACTTTTGCTGGTAACCCATAAAACTTATAAGTACCTGCCTGGTTTCCGAATAGGAACCGGTATAGGTCCCAGTAGGAAACTTAGCTGGTCTACTGTAAGAGATCTAAAGGAGTAGGGGGCCTGCGCGGCGGTCACCTACGTAAGTTTGAAATAAGAAAGGAGGTCCAAGGACACCTCGATCTAATTATGAGTTCAAAAGTCAATAGAAAGTTGAAACCTATAATAGTTGGCTTTCGAGGGGTTACAATGTTTTCAGGCAGTACTTTTGCATGTACCCCCGTAAAACTTATATGTTACTGCCCAAGCTCTGTTACAGTGTAACGGATGTGCATATAAGAATATAAAAGTAGTAGGTTCGCCTACGTGCCTGAGTAAGAAATAATAGGTGCGGCGACACCTAGGTTTTGGTAAAAAAGAAATCGAAGTCGATAGAAAGTTTATAGAACCTCCACTGGTTTGACTTTCGGAGCTTTACCAGTAGTTGGAACTGGTACCACGGGATCCAGTACAAGCCTCGCAGTTTACTGCGGCTGGATATTGGTGAGGTCTCCCACGGGAGTACACGTGGTGGTTGTGGTCACCAATTTGGTGGAAGGTTTGTCAGCTAAGGATTGATGTTCAATCCTTGCGGTTGGACTTCGGTCCGTCTGATAGTAGCAAAACCTATGTATTGTTGTGAATCAATAAATAAAAGATCATCTAGATATGAACGGCACTTAGGCAAGGTGTTAGATCATGGGGCTTACCAAATCATGTTCTAAAAATTACCACCTGGGCGACCTGAGGTCGCCTTCGTGTGGTTCTTGGGTGCTAAGAGGGGTGCTGGTAACACTTAATTTTCACCCGATGTTAAGAGCATCGTCAGGTTAGGCCGAACGGCAGGAACTGACGTAAATCAAAGACATATATTTGTTCACGTACCCGCTGAGGTGGAAATGAGCCTCATTGCTCATTTCCAAAAATCGTTCGCTTTGGCATCTAGATTAAGTATGGGGAGTGTATCGCTCCATAGCTTGTTCACTTCTATTCTACATCTGTCTAGTTCACAAATGCCAAAACAGATTTGACGTTGGCCACTATTTGCGCATCTTCCAATAGCGGGATTTCTTTTGGCCCACCTTGTATATGTAAAATTTTGTGCAAGAGATCTTGACTGCAATTTATTTCAGTTCCACCTGGTGCTGAAATCATATGTCCTTCTGTCGGCGGTTAGATTCTAAAACATTCGGAAACTGATCCGATGCTTAATCGCAAAATTGATAAACAAAATGGTAGGAAAATAACAAACAAACATGCTGTGTTTCGCACACTTTTCAGGGTGGTGGCATCAATAATTAAGTCTCAGATATCTCTTAAAATGAAGCCTTAGCTTTAGTTCTGTTTTCTTTTTCTATCCTTATTTTATATAACCGATAACGAGGTATTTCGTGTTTTTTTAAGTACATCAGATCTATCGACATCGATAAAATGTCAGATTGGATTGACATTTCTGTGCACTTGCAAATCATGGAAATTTACAAGTAAAAATGTTATATTCGCCCAGGTCTAATCTTAAATACCCTCAAAATATTTAGTAAATAAAAACTATATTTTTATTATTACTAAAATATACAGTTTTATGTAAGTAAACTTCCAATGTATTGGGAGGAGCATGACTGAGACACCTTTCCGTCAGCATAAAAGCAATTTACGTATTTTATGTCAACACGCACAAAAACGGACTGATATATGTTTGACCTGCTGGATCACAGTTTCTTTAAGACATTTCTGTGCCCAATTTTAAAACTCTATACAGAGTCATGCCGGGAAAGGTGAAATGTTTCCCTCATGGTCATTTAGGTATCGAAGGTGGTTGAAGAGGTAGAGCAGGGGAAGATCAGATAACATCTTACGGTACTCGTTAAAGCTTATAAATACAATTTTTAAGGCATTATGGCTTAAGGAATACAATTTGTTAAATATTTACAGTATTTTTCCATGTAAAATGTAATTTCAATGCCCAAGGGGACAGGGTCCAGAAATATACTGTATCGTGTTTTCCAGAGACGGACGTATGGGTATTGCTAGATCGTCTTAGGTTAGGTTAGGTTAAAAGGGCTGCCCGCAGTAAGCGAGAAAAACACTCGGAGGCCATCAAAAGGCCCATTGTGATGCCCAGAGGACTATACCCTACACACTCTTCTCAAGACGCAGTGGTGGTTCCTGAGAACCACCCAGAACTTCTCACAAAGCCCGCCAGGGCAGCCAGCGGTGCATCCCTGAGGCAGTCAAGATCCCGCAGGAAACGAGAGCCTAGATGTCTAAGCCTACGCTCCTGCAGGGCCGGACAGTCACAAAGGAAATGCTGTACTGACTCCTCCTCCTCCTCATCGAAGCAGCTGCTGCAGCGGCCATCATGGGGAAAGCCCAAACGCTCCGACATGTGCCCAATTGCACAGTGCCCCGTCAAGACCTCTACCAGGAGTGCCAACGGCTGTTTCCCAAAAAACAGAAGTTGCTTAGTCCTAGCTCTGCTAAGCGAGGGCCATAGAGTTTTGGAGACCCTACAGGTAGTAATACTTGACCACCTGCTTGTCACCTCCCTCCTTGCCCACCTCTGAAATCTGCCCAGCAGCTCAACTGAGGGAATGTCAATGTCCCTACGCGATACTGCTTCATCCAAGGCCGAACCCGCTCTCGTGCATTCGTCCGCCATCTCATTCCCCTGAATGCCTTCATGCCCTGGAACCCAAACCACATTGATCGTCTTAGTCTTCATCACTGATCAAGAATATCTGTGTATACTTTATTGGGCCCAATTCTTTTTGGAGGGTGTTAAAACTGTATTTTGTCGGAGTCGCTCTGGCAAGGGCCATGGGGGAAATACGTCACCTTTGTCATAAAACTCTAAAAATAAATGTTTGAGATAATTAAGTGTAAAATTTATATATAAGATTTTTTTTAATAGGGCCATTTAGGGGGCAAAGGGAGAGGAGGATCATGTTACGTATAATCTTTGCCGAAAAAGCTTAACATTTTTATTTTTAAGGAATGTAGGCTTAACTAAAACAATTTGTTAAATTTTTACACTATGTTGGCATATATTAACGCCCTCTAAAGGGGGCGGGGTTCAAAAATATATTTTTTTGATTTTATGGCTTCAAGTTTAACGCGTTGGACCTTCTTTGATGTAAAAATATATCATTGCTTAACAACATTACAAAAAAAAAAGTTTAAATCATTTTGTTTTTTCTTGTTCTTCTTTGGGGAACATTTTCACCTCTGGTCTGATTCAGTCCATTTATGCCCTTAAGCTGTGCTATCCTTTAAGATATATATACATATATATATATATATATATATATATATATATATATATATATATATATATATATATACCAAGTTTCAAGGGTCTGGCTCATTTCGTTTGGACTCAATCGTGATTTCCACAGGCGGTCGGACTTGCGGACTGAATTGTCTCAGATTTCATCACTGATCAAGAATATGTACACTTTATGGGGTCTGAGAGGGATATTTCGCTGCCTTACAAACGGAAAGACAAATTGAATATAACCCTCAATTCCTTTTTGGAGGGTATAAAAGCTGTAAAAATTATGTTCTTTTCTAGAGGTTGTTTTAGTTATTCTTAGGGGCACCTTTTATCGTCAAGCCCAATTCAAATTTCAACGGTCTTGCTCTCTGCGTTTGGACCGTATCGTGAATTCCACAGACGGACAGACGTAGCTAGATCGTACACTACGGAATGCGTTACACACGGAATGACAAAGTCAATATACTGTTCAATTCTTTTTTTGGAGAGTATAACAATATTTCTGTGCTGTGTTGTCGTGCAGCTACAAAAAAATACCCGATACAAAATTTGAAAAATGAAATAGACTTATATCAAATAAAAAACGTACATTCCTAAATTAAACAAGTAAACGTGCTTTATTCGGTTGTGCCAAATCTTAAATACCCTTCACAGATGTATTCTTCTTTCTTTCTTTGTTGCCAAAATAGAAAGTAGGTTTAATTAAAAAATCAAAATGAAGTTATCGGTTACTTTTATATTTAAGAAAACGTTTAAATTTTTCGGCTAAGAAGCTAAATGTTTGGCTTTTCTTATTTCTAATACCTCTAAACGTCTTTCAGTAATATTAACTATGTTTAATTTAAAAACAAAAAGTAAAACTCCGTTTCATGTACCCCAAAAAGTTCTAATTGTCCAACCATAGAATCGTCTTTTAGATTTTTTTTGGTTTTTAATACCAATTTAACTCTTCCCGAAGTATAAAAAAATAGATTTCATCTACAAAAAACCAAATTAGGAATTTGGATGGCTAATTTTATGTACTAAAAAATTTCGATTATCAAACCCTGGAACCGAACTTTTAATACTAATTTAATTTAAAAACACAAAATTTGGAATTTATGTGGTTACTTTTATGTACCAATAATATTTCGATTTTCAAACTCTGGAAGCGAATTTTTATTTTTTTTACCAATGCGATTCTTAGTGAGGTCTAACATAGTTTTACTTGACAAAAAAGTTAAAATTTGTAAACTTTTTGGTCACTTTCATGTACCATAAAATATTTAATTTGTCCAACCCCGGATTCGAAGTTTTGATATTTTAAGATTTTAAACCAATTTTGCTCTTCCTGAATGAGAAAACAGTTTTAATTAGCAAAAACAACAAAGTCAATTGCATTTTTGGTTACTTTTATGCAGAAAAAATAATTAAATTTCCCAACCCTGGAAACGAAATTTTAATTTTTTTTACCAATGCTAGTTTTCGTTCGGTATTAAAATTTGCAGACATTTTGGTCACTTTCACGTACTACAATATATTGCATGTTCCAAAAAACTTAAAAGTTCCCAACCCTGGAAGTGAAATTTTAATTTCTTTTTTGTTTTTTTTACCAGTGCAACTCTTCATGAGGTATAAAGTAGTGTTATTTAGAAAATATTTAAAATTTTGAACCATTTTGGTCACCTTCATGAACTATAAAATATTGCACTTGTCCAACCCTGGAAGCAACATTTTAATGTTTTAAAATTTTTTTGTCAATGCAAGTCTTCGTGAGGTATATAGTAGTTTTGTTTAAGAAAAACTCAAATTTTGCAGCCATTTTGGTTATTACATGTACTACAAAATATTGCATGTACCAAAAAACACTTTCATTTTCCCAACCCTGGAAATGAAATTTTAAATTTTTTGTTTTTTTATCAGTGCAACACTTCTTGAGTTATAAAGTAGTTTTATTTAAGAAACATTTTAAATTTTTTACCATTTTGGTCACTTTCATGTACCATAAAATATTGCACTTGTCCATCCCTGGATTCGAAATTTTATTTTTGAATTTTTGATACCAATTTTGTTCTTTCTAAATTATAAGACAGTTTTAGTTAGCAAAAAACAAAAAAAAAAACAAACTTCAGTTGCCTGTTTGATTACTTTCACGTATAAAAAAATTAAATTTCCCACCTCTGGAAGCAAAATTTGGATTTAAACAAATTTTTTTTTTGGCTAATGCAAATCTTCATGACGTATAAAGAGGTTTTGCTAAAGAAAAACTTAAAATTTTCAACAATTTTAGTGACTACATGTACTGCAAATACGGAATGGGCTGAAAAAAATTTTAATTTCCCATCCCTGGAAAAAAAAATTAATTTTTTTAGTTTTCAATAGACCACTGAGGCTTCCCAAAGCACGAAATAGGTTTAATTTACAAACGTTAAAAAAAAATAATTGATTTTTGGTATAAATTTTGCGTCGAGAAATAGGTGTAAGCTTCCCAGCTCTGGAACCGTACTTCGGATCTATCTGAATTTCAATACCACTCTATTTAAGCTCATTTCCAATCCAAGAACGAAGTCTCTAGCTCTTCTGGGGGCTTGGGAAACCCGATTTCACGTACGGACAGACGGACATCACTCAATCGTCATCGCTATTCATAAGGATTAAGAATATATATACTTTATGGGGTCCCATGTGCATATCGAAGAAATTACACACGGAATGACAAACCTATGAAGGGTATAAAAAAGTGTTTAAACTGATTTTAGAGAGATTTTATGTAGTTCCTGTGCGCAGTTCATGGGGGCTAATGCAGATCATTAGGCAACTTTTGCCCAATATATATTAGAATAGGAAGTTGAAATCAATAGCTATTAATTTCTTTTTTATATTTTTAGTTGCTGCGTTAAAGAAAATTGTAGTGCAGTAGTGCACTTTTTCTTACACAATTCTCAATGCGTTTTTGAAAGTTTGTGCAGTCCTTTTTTTTATATTAAAACCTCAGCTAATGAAGTCAACTCAACGGTAGTGTCAAAGGTCATCTGCATATGGCTTATATGTTTTTAACAAAAAACAGAGGAGATTTTTAGCAACAAAAGCTTTAAAATTTTTTGAAAGGGCAACAATTATTTTCCCATTTCTCTAGCAGTTCGCAATTAAATATCGAGCACCGAGTCATTTAAGTGTAAAAACACAATAATTGCTGATTGCACTCAGACAAGTGATGACATTTGATTGATTTTGCCGTTATTTTTTATTTTTTTTTTGCAGCAGCAAATCAAACCTTCGTGGTAACAAAAATAACAAAGTAATACAAAATCTCAACAACTTTTTTAATTGTGTTCAAAATTGCCGTCTATTAAAGAAACAATATAAATTAAATTTGATGACGGACATGTGATATGAGCAGAATACAAGAAATCATGATTGCAGGACAACTCGCTTAGTCCTAAAAAAAATGTGATCACAGTAGCAACCAACTGCAGCACATATTGGGAAAAAGACTAAGAATTTGTGGTGGTTGCTAACTTTTTGCTTAATCTGTAAATGTCACAATTGTTTGTTGGTTCGTTAGCAAATTCAATACAATTTCGAATTTGAATTAATTTTTTACTTTTCAAATTACATTCACAAAAAACCCAGCAAAAATCAAGCATTTGTTTAAGGGAAATTGTTGTAAACTAAATAGCTAACGAACTAAATATGTAACTAGCCTTGATGGCAGATTGACTGACGTCTTTCTATTACTCGCTCGTCCTTCAAAATCATACATTCATATTCTTATTCAGAACACTCTACTCGTATTGTAATGTGTCCTTTTTATAAACATACACATGTACATATTTTTAAATGTTCACACACACACACGCTCTCGTACTCTTATCTTGAAGTTGTTAAGATTTTTAGGATATTTGTCATGTTTTTCTAAATTGTTACAATATTTTATATTCAAATTTTGTTGTATGTTTTTTGATTGGGGGTTTCTGTTTTTGTTTTTGCGTTAAAATGCGTTTGGGAATAATGAAATTCATTTTCTTTTCAAAATGCATAAATTGAAAAGAAATTCTTTATTTACTGGGAAATTTAAATAATTTATACATAAATTTTAATTTAATGGCTTGCCCAACTCGAATAGCGTTTTATACTTTTGTGTAAATAATTACATAGTGGCTTTTGATGTTTGTGTAAGTGGAGAGTTTAATATCGGCAATATATAACTTTTTAACGGCTTCGGAGATCGTTTCGAAAAACTAATCAGCTTTTGAGAAAAACCACGTCGAGCACTACCAAGCGGCTCAAGATCGGTTCACGCATTCGTGAGATACACTGAACAAAAAAATTCGAGAAAAGGACATTTTTCAAAACACTACGAAATTATATCGTCCCCTTAATAAAACGATAGTGTACACGCATATACACCATTATTTTTTTATTGCATAATAAGAATCTACATAACCGATTCTATATGTGGTCAAAATTTTTGGTGAAGTTCTATTTCTACAGAGTGGGTCAAAAGATCGATTGAAATAATAGCTTATAATTTCGTGAAAATTTTCGTAAATAATTGTGTAAATGAAGGATACGGTGTTTTAGTTAGTTGTTTCTCGGAATATAATTTCAAAGAAAAATAGTGTATAAAAAGCATTTACTATTTTTATTAATCAATATTTATATTTCTTCATGACAAAACAAAATCGCAAAATCACTTATATTGATATACACCATTATTATTCGCGATTTTGAGATTGGCCAAAGAAAACAACTATACACTGTGGAAAGAATGTTCTGGTGCGAAAATAATGATGTCAAGGAATGGTTCAGCAGATTAGGGCACACTTAAAAAAAATAACGAAAACAACTCCGTGAATTGGTTGAAGATTAAGCAAATTAAAGTGGAGAAAGCTAATCCCGATTCGCTGCTCTACAAAGAAAGTCGGTATTCCGAGTGGCAAACAATTGATATAATGGAACGAAAGAGGAAGAAATCAATCACTGTGATACCCGAAATTTGTGTCCTAAATTTAAGCTACAGCTTTCCATATCTTCCTTAAAGTACAATGATCTTAAGGGGCTTTGTGCCAAAAATGTCATTCCCAAAGAATTTCATTCTTTTTATCTCAACCTTCAACCTGATGGAAATAAAAATTGCTTGGTTGAGTCTGATGTGGAGGGGGATATTTCCGTAGATGAATGTTGATGAATATTACCTTTTTTAATGTATATTTTTTTTATACCCTCCAAAAAAGAATTTGGAGGGTATATTCTCTTTGTCATTCCGTTTGTAACGCATCGAAATATCCATCTCAGACCCCATAAAGTATATATATTCTTGAGCAGTGATGAAATCTAAGACGAACTGAGCATGTCCGTCCGTCCGTCCGTCTGTGGAAATCACTATTCAGTCCAAACGAAAAGAGCTAGACCCTTAAAATTTGGTTTAGATATATTTTGAAGCTAAGAGAGTTCGAAGATGGGCTAAATCGGGCAAGAGGGAAAAAAGTTCCCCTAAGAAGAACTAAACCAACCCAGAAAAAACAACATGATTTTTAAAATTTTTTTTATAAATGCTATTTATTTGTTGGTGGTTAAGCAATGTCTATATGCATTTCATTGGTGCTTTACCAAATCGTCAGTAGACTTTAACCACAGTTTTGAAAAGTTAAAAACCTCTTATCTTATGCATATACTTCCGAAAACCATCTGAGAATTCACAACTTGTAAATTACAAACTATTTTCAAAAATAACAACAGAACAAGAACATAGGCTTGCAACTCATACAAAACTAAACCAACAAATAAAGTATGTTCGATACGAATCTATTTTATTTTTCTACACCTTTATACAATCAGAAATCCATTGGATAACAAGAAAAGTATTTATAAGGCACATTGAAAAATAAAATCTAAATTAAACTGTTATGAAATCTTTTTATTTGACACATTGTTGTCACAATACCACTATATATAAATGAAATTTATTAAAATAAATAAATAAATAAATTTCATTTATATATAGTGGTATTGTGACAACAATGTGTCAAATAAAAAGATTTCATAAAATTTTTTTTGTTATTTTGTTTAGCAAGTGATATATTTTTATGTCAAATAAGGTCCAACGCCTTAAACTTGGAGCCATAAAATAAAAAAAAAAATTTTTGGACCCCGCAAAAATAGTGTAAAAGGTTAACAAATTGTTTTACTTAAGCCTACATTCTTTAAAAATAACATTTTTAAGCCTTAATGACGAAGCTGAGACGTAACCTGGTACTCCTCTGCCCTACCCCCTCCTCCCCCTTCACCCCCTAAATGACCCTACCAAAAAAAAACATTTTTTTTTAAATTTTGTATATAATCATCCCAAGCATTTATTTTTAGAGCTTTATGACTGCCGATTTCTGCCCTACCCCCTCCTCCCCCTTTGCCGCTTATATGACTCTAGATATCAAAAACAATAAAATTTTTTTTTAATTTTGTATATAATCATCCCAAGCATTTATTTTTAGAGTTTTATGACAAAGGTGAAATGTTTCCCCCACAGCCCTTGCCAGAACGACCCCGACAAAATACAGTTTTTATACCCTCCAAAGAGAATTTGACCCTATAAGGTAAATATGTATATTCTTGATTAGTGATGAAGTTTAAGACGGTCTAGCAATGCCCATACGTTCGTCTGTGGAAAACATGATATTGTCTATTTTTGAACCCCGCCCCTTTAGTGGGGGTTGACGTACGATATTATATAAAGGAACACTGTTCCACCAACTACTAAATATTTGGAGGGTATTTAAGATTCGACCCGGTCGAATATAACGTTTTTACTTGTTTTAATTAAAATTGTAAAAATTTAATTGCAAAACAATTGACAACGTGTCACTGAAATACCAAAAACAAAAAAAAAAAAGATTACAGTGAATTATGAATAAAATGGATTGTTTAGCACGAATACTATGTTTTAGTGCATGAACGTTCATCAGACAAAAATATTCAAATAAAATAGTGTATAATGATTTTCATTATATTATAAAACAAATAAAAGAGCCTAAGTGACATCATGGTACTTTGAGTCCAATTTATTTGCAATTAAAGCACTCGTAAATTAATGATATATCATTTGCTAGCAGCCTGATAATTCAACTAACTATTTAAATTACTACAACTTAAAAATGTCGATTATTTTCTGAAATATCACAGTTTTTCCAGATGTCTAATAACAGAAAAACTTTAAACTCGATTATCTCGAAACAGTAAAAAAATTATACGCTGTTGTTTTATTAAGGGGACGATATATGTGATCAATTAGTGTTCCACGTGGGAGTCGGCTAATCCATTCGAAAGTTATAGCAGTTTTAAAATTAAAATAATACAATTTTTAGCGGTGAAGCGGGAAGTTGCAGGAATGCCCTTTAAGGTCAACCGTTTTCCATTTTTTGTTTGTTTTTTAGTGTGGCCAGCAATCAGGAGTGTTGAAAGGAGAAAGATTTTTAATATCTACTTAGACGACCGTAGCAAAAGGTGCCGATGAACCAGAGTACTGTAATGCGCTCTTTAGTACGAGATACTTTTTTTTTTTTTATCTGGGACCAGCACTCAGGGGATGACCCCTACATATGCAACGCATTGTGCCGGAACTGAAAACGAGGGGATAGTATTAAGGGGACAGATGAGGAAAGATGAGAAGATAGACAGTTTTTTTGTAGCTATTTTAACCTTTTACTTCGCCGGCTAATTTTTGCTACAGGGCCGACGAAGGTGGGTGCTGTTACTCTGCTTTTAGTACATGATCGTGTCAGTCGCTGCCAATTATGTTCAGTGACCAGTGACTATGCCTTCATCATTGAAACAGGCTGGCAACAACTAACACAACCACGCACTAATGCTGATCAGAAGAATTCAACACAATATTTCATGACTAAGTGCGGGCTCGAACTCAGGACCCTACGCTTCATAGTCTCGTGTTCTACTACTTCAGCCAATCAGCATCTGTAATTTTCAGTGACTGAAGCTTTGACCTCGTTATAGAAACAGACGGACTACAATTAGCACAACCATGCGCTAATACAGATTAGAAAAATACCTCACGATTGAGTGCGTAGTCGAAACCGGCATTTTCGGCTGCTTAGTCTCGCGTTAACTGCATCCATCGAACACATTACCTCCGTAATAATGGGCGGTATCCTAAAAATAGTTCTTTCTTCGAAACGTGTGCAAGTGATGAATGAATGGATCGGCCAGGAGTCTGCTGCTACACATATGAATCGAAGTTAGCGAAGAGAGCGCCCCTAGGGAAAAAATTTGTTTCCGCCTGACCACAATAACATCTTCCAGGCTGAAGGTCTTGCGGTCCTAGAGGACTTGAAGTGGATATACATGCCAACAATTATATGGAAACGCAATCGGTAATAATGCAAACAGGGGCGAGAGAGTAAAATCTTGCAAGATTATTATTTGCATTTATGGAGTAGAAGCAGAACTGTTCTGGTTTGGGTGAAGGCCCAATTGTCTTTGTTTTGGAAATACATTTTTAATAATTCCCAAGTTGCTCAAGCGTAAATCCATTCATTTCGTTCAGTGGAGTTCATTTACTGAATTTTGTGAGAGTATAGAACGATATAAGTATTGCCAGATGCGAAATAACCGGTGGTTCAAATTTAAACCGATACATGGCCCACCCGACACAATCAAGAATCTACAGGGTCCGCCAAATAACTTTTTTTTTATATTAAATTTGAATTAAGATTCTATAGGCTAATTGTTCGAAATTTTAATTTAAATCTCAGAAAGACATGATAAATATTCCAAGGCACAAAGGCAAGTCAACATCAGTTTTATTCAACCTACACAGCAGAGCAGAACAGCTGTTTTCGAAAGACGCAACCCTTTCATCATCAGTGCTCATGTGTATTGTGTTTGTCACCACTTATTAGGTGGCTTAGTTGAATTTGATAACAGTGCCTATTTACACAAATTTTATTGTGAAAAAGAATACGGGAACTGTATCAACCTGATGTTAACATGTTATTGTTATAATACCCGTGTTACCATTTGATTATTTTTCTTCATGTCCCATTTTTCTGAATTTTTTGTCCCATCATACCTAAGTCAAACTTTTTTGGTTTGAATTTTATACTTAAGTACATGTGAACGTTTTTCCAATTTTTATTATTGGGTAGCTCAAGCCATAGCTTAAATTTGTATGTAGTAATAATTTTAACGAACATTTTATATTGCTATATTAAATTTGAATTAAGATTCTATAGGCTAATTGTTCGAAATTTTAATTTAAATCTCAGAAAGACATGATAAATATTCCAAGGCACAAAGGCAAGTCAACATCAGTTTTATTCAACCTACACAGCAGAGCAGAACAGCTGTTTTCGAAAGACGCAACCCTTTCATCATCAGTGCTCATGTGTATTGTGTTTGTCACCACTTATTAGGTGGCTTAGTTGAATTTGATAACAGTGCCTATTTACACAAATTTTATTGTGAAAAAGAATACGGGAACTGTATCAACCTGATGTTAACATGTTATTGTTATAATACCCGTGTTACCATTTGATTATTTTTCTTCATGTCCCATTTTTCTGAATTTTTTGTCCCATCATACCTAAGTCAAACTTTTTTGGTTTGAATTTTATACTTAAGTACATGTGAACGTTTTTCCAATTTTTATTATTGGGTAGCTTAAGTATAAAATTCAAACCAAAAAAGTTTGACTTAGGTATGATGGGACAAAAAATTCAGAAAAATGGGACATGAAGAAAAATAATCAAATGGTAACACGGGTATTATAACAATAACATGTTTACATCAGCTTAAAACAGTTCTCGTATTCTTTTTCACAATAAAATTTGTGTAAATAGGAACTGTTATCAAATTCAACTAAGCCACCTAATAAGTGGTGACAAACACAATACACATGAGCACTGATGATGAAAGGGTTGCGTCTTTCGAAAACAGCTGTTCTGCTCTGCTGTGTAGGTTGAATAAAACTGATGTTGACTTGCCTTTGTGCCTTGGAATATTTATCATGTCTTTCTGAGATTTAAATTAAAATTTCGAACAATTAGCCTATAGAATCTTAATTCAAATTTAATATAGCAATATAAAATGTTCGTTAAAATTATTACTACATAACTTTTTTTTTGTTGAAAATGCTATAAAAAAAACACTGAATATTTTCTCAAATTTCTTTTT
The DNA here is from genome assembly GCA_951800035.1 of Linnaemya tessellans. NCBI lineage: Eukaryota > Metazoa > Arthropoda > Insecta > Diptera > Tachinidae > Linnaemya > Linnaemya tessellans. The sequence goes on along the minus strand of OX637534.1, from coordinate 26,298,292 downwards.
TTATTTGAAAGTACAATCCTTCCGGTTAATAACGAAAAATAATTTCATTCAAATAGCCTACACGATCGATCCAATTTTTAAGCACATTATCGATTGTGTGCAGGTGTATTTCACCAATGGCTTCACGAATATTGTCCTTTAAAGCGTCAATTGTCTCTGGCTTGTCGGCGTAACACTTATCTTTGACGGCACACTACAAATAATAGTCCAACGGTGTCAAATCGCAGCTCCGAGGTGGCCAAACGACATCAGCTCTGCGGCTGATAATGCGATCTTCAAAAATAGGGCGCAAAACATCGAGTGTAGCTTCGGCTGTGTGGCACGTAGCGCCGTCCTGTTGAAACCATATGTTGCCAATATCCTCCTCTTCAAAAGTTCGTTCAACATGGCCCGATAATTATCGACATTGACTGTAACGGCCACTCCTTGCTCATTTTCGAAGAAAATTGGCCCAATATGCCTCTGGACCAAAATCCGCACCAAACAGTGACTCGTTTTGGGTGCGTCGGCTTTTCAATGTATGCGTGCGGGTTTTCTATGCCCTAAATGCGACAATTTTGCCAAGATCAAAATAAGCTCCATCTGAAAAGATGACTTTTTTGGCAAAATCGGCATCTTCTGTAGGTCAATCTCAGGCCCATTTACCGAAGCATTGTTCAAGCGTATTAGGGTTGCCAGTCGGGCTTGTTTTGGCTGGATTGTCCAGCTTTTTAATGGCCTGTCCAGTTTCAAGCTAAAAAGAAATTTGTCCAGCTAAAAACAATTTTCCACAAAATGCACTTAATATTTATTGCTGCTTTAAAATAATTTTTATGAATTTGCTATAACTTTTTTACTTCAAAGTACAAAAATTTCTAGTAGCTTTTTTTGTTTTGTTTTTGTCTTTTTAGTATGATTTTTTGTTTTCGTTATTTAATTTTAATTCTTAAATACATATCGCTCATATGCTGGAAAAGGTCATAATCAAAGTTTTCAATTTGCAAAGAAGTCAATGGGAAAACTAAAAACTATATTTCTCTCAAGACTTGAATATGCAAGATTTTTACATAAATTTTTTACTTAAGATAAATATAGGAGCGATAATTAATTCTACATTAAAATAAGAAACTAATTTTTTGAGTTGTGACGTTGTTGCAGCAAATGAGAGGTATGTAGATATAATTAATAAAATTTTTTGTACAATAAACAAGTAACTTTTCGTGAAAATGTTATTTCAAAATGTCCAGCTTTTTTTTAATATCCAGCATTTTTAATTCACATGTCCAGCTTTTTAATAATCTGGATCTGGTAAGCCTAAGGCGTATACACAACCATATTCGTTCAGCGAAAGGATAAAACTAATTATCTGTCAAATCAGACATGAGCTAAGTGTTACCATTCACGAAATATGCACTAGTTGAAAAAAAATGTTAAATGGCGGACCCTTTACTAGGCTACCTGGAAGAAGCTAAGCTAGCGGATATTGAAACTGAACAAGTCCGAACAAGAAAAACTAATGGGCATCTTAAGGGACATATGTACGGTACAATAAATGTAAAGCAAGCAGGGGGGACATTGAGACAACTGGCAAACTGATACAATTTTGATAATAAATTATTGGGCTCAAGTGTATTTACATCATAATAATTGCAATTTTTCAATGTTCAATGCGGTCAGAAAATATTCATTGCGAAACGTGGACAATGTATTGAAATTGTTAGTCCACAATGTATCAACGCGCTGCCAATACTGCGTTCATATATTGCAAACACGCGTTTAGGAAAACAGCCCTATTGTCATGTTCATTATCATCTGTACTTGTGTTTTGTATTGTGTTTGTTATATTCGTACAAGAAGCACGTATTTCGTAGATACTTGCTTTTAATTTCTGCCAGTGTTGTCAAGTCATAATTAATTATTCGAATCAATTATTATTACGCCAGATGGGGTTCATCTCATAACGTTAAATTTTGGGGTTTATCTTTGACGGCGAACTATGGGCCACTAATACCGCCTATTCACAGTCTACAACAAACAGTAACACTTGACTTACATAAAGAATTTATATATAAAATTCATAAGTGTGATATGTAACACGAAAAAAAGACTAACCCCGGTATTCATAAAATTTAAAATGAGTTTGAAATGTATTTTAATCAAATTTTTTCATACAAAATTTTCTTAAAACAGATTTCAAATAAGTTTTATTTTTATGAATACCGGGGTAAAAATTTAGAGAAATATAAACAATTTCAGTGTTTAACAAACATAACCAAATATATAAATTTGAGCAAAAATTTATTTTGTACAAGGATGGATATACTGTGCGAGCTCGATTTTTGCAAAGAATATTTCTACATCACAGCAGTGTAACTATTTTCAATTTTCATAATGTAGACAGGAAAGAAAAAAGTTTAAATTTTGAAATGTTTTTAATATGTATAAAAAAAATTTTTTTTTCATTAATTTTCATTTTTATATAAAAACAAAAAACAACAAATATATTTAACTTTGTATAATTTACAAATTTTTTTATTGTTGAAACATTATAAATAATGCTTTTTGTATGTTATGTGGTCAAGTCTATATGCCTGCATTTCATTGGTTCTTACACCAAATCACCAGTAGGCTTTAACCTAATTCCAAAATAACAAAACCTCTCAGCTTATACATAAACTCCCAAAAATGAATTGAGAATTACACAAGCAAAACCATAGGATTTGAAATTCAAGAAAACACAACAAACAAATTTTATTCGATATAAATTTATAAACAAAAAGCACTAATTCAATTGAGACAATATGTCGAAAAAACGATTTTAAAAACATAAAAAAATTTTAATTTGATATCCTGAAGAAGATATCCAGAGGATATCGAAATATTGATACAAATATAAAATAAATAGTTTTAAAGTTATTATTTTATAAAAATATTATTTTATTATTAAAAATAAAAAAAAAAAAATAAAATTTCACTAAATGTAACATAATTTTATATATTTATTTTTCGTAGGACTAGCACCCAGCGGCTGACCCCAACTTATGCAGTTCATTATATTAACCTTTTATTTCGCCTTCTAATTTTTGCTACAGGCCCGGCAAAGGAGGTTGCTGTTACTCTGGTCTTTAGTACATGATATTGTCAATCGCTGCCAGTGGTGGTATGCCTTCGTCACTGAATCATCCTGACATCAATTAACACAATCATGCATGCAGTAACGCAAATGAGAGCAATTCGGTTCCACATTCATTAATTAGTGCGAGATTGAACCCGGGACATTCAGCTTCGTCAACCAATTCAACGGTTTTTGCTTTTGCACTAAAATTTCGGTTTCACTTCTTGTATGAGTTACCAGGGTTGTTTAACAACTCCGCGAGTATTTGAAATAAAAAATTTTTTTCAGCCTATAAGAGTTTTATTTTTCAACATATTCTCCTTTTGGATCACATTTAGTCCAGTGTATTTTCAAATTTATTGATGCCTTCCAACTAATAGGTTTCCTCGAGGCCCCCAAAAATAGACGAAGTCTTCATTCGACAAAATCTCTTACGGGTGGTTAAATTGTAGGGGCCGATGTTGAATGTGAACCACACCTAAACGTCAGGTTTTTTCTGCATTTCATTTGACATTTCTCAATTTCAGACTAACTTAATTTGAACCATGGAAATATACACAATCGAGCAATGCGTTAAAGTTGTTCAGGCATATTTTTATTAATCGTGCACTTCGTCTGCAGTGATGAGTCACATTCTCACCTCAGTGGATTCGTCAATAAGCAGAATTGGCGCATTTCGGCCAATGATAATCCAAGAGTGGGTGCTGTTGGCTGAAGTAGTAGAACACGAGACTATGGTGCGGAGGGTCCTGAGTTCGAGCCCGCGCTGAGTCTTGAAATATTGTGTTGAATTTCTTCTGATCAGCATTAGTGCGTGGTTGTGTTAGTTGTTGCCAGCCTGTTTCAATGATGAAGGCATAGTCACTGGTCACAGAACATAAGTGGCGGCGACTGACACGATCATGTACTAAAAGCAGAGTAACAGCACCCACCTTCGTCGGCCCTGTAGCGAAAATTAGCCGACGAAGTAAAAAAGGTTGAAATACATAGCTACAAAAAAACTGTCTATTTTCTCATCTTTCCTAGTCTGTCTCCTTAATACTATCCCCTCGTTTTCAGTTCCAGCGCAATGCATTGCATATATAGGGGTCATCTCCTGAGTACTGGTCCAAGATAAAAAAAGAGTGATTGTCGAAAAACTAATGCACCCACAAAGAGGAACTGTTTGGCGCGTTTTATGGGCTGGCGGCATCATCGGGCCGTATTTTTTCCAAAATGAGGCCGGTCAGGCAGTTACTGTGAATGGTGTTCGCTATCGTGAGATGATAACGTACTTTTTATGGCGCGAATTGGAAGACATGGATGTGAACGAAATATGGTTTCAACAGGACGGTGTCAATTGCTAACACAGCTAACTTAGCGTTTACACATGTCACTGGGAGTTCGCAAAAGTCAATACACTTACAACTTTTTACTAAACACATACATTTTTTCTAGTGGCAGCTCCAGTGGCAGCTAATTTTGCATGCTAGTAAAAGTTTAACACTTGCATGCCCCTAAATGTCAAAACGATAATCAATGTTACCCTGCCAAAACTTTAATGCAAACTTACTGGATTACAGTAAAATTGTAATTAAAGTTTTAACTTATTTAATGTATTATTATGCAGTATTTCTTGAAATTGGTGAACTCGGTAACTCTACATAACAAACAAAACAAAAAGTTGGAATGGAATTAAAATTGAAGTTTACGCTTCGACGTCATTTTGAAATGAAATGAAATAACAATGGCATGTGTAAACAGAAAAGCAAATTGCATGAGATTCGACTATTTCGAATAATTTTTCGCTGATACAACAATGGCATGCCACTGCTGGCACGTGTAATTGCAGCGTTACGAAACAATGCCTCTTTTGCGCGACAAATTCAATGGCCGTGCTATCTCACGTGGTGGCGTCGTCAATTGGCCGCCAAGATCATGTGATTTGACAACGTTGGACTACTTTCTTTGCGATTATTTGAAAGAAAAAGTGTAAGTCGATAAGCCAGTAACAATTCAAGAGCTAAAGGATGAGATAATTCGGCACATTAACGGCATACAACCTCAATTATGTCTCAGCGTTATCGAAAATTTGGATCATCGGATGGGGGTGTGCCGCCGAAGTCGCGGCGGCCACTTGGCCGATATTTGGTTCCTTACATAATTGAACCATACCAATATTATCATAATAAAAAGAAACAATAATTTCCTAAATAATTTGTGTTTTATTCAAAATCAACATCGGCCCTTAAAATTTAACCTTTATATATATTCATAATGAAGCTGAGACGTTACCTGATCGTCATTCGCTCGTTTTCGACAAGAACTTTTGATCAAACCAATGTAATTTAAATGATTTTGATCATAGGTTCTTGTCAAAAACGAGCGACTGAACGACTTCGAAACAAGTCTAGTCTCAGCCATGCCCTTCCTAACATTTTGGAAACGACCGTATTAAAATAATATTTTTTCTTGTTTACTTTAGCCAAATACCATAAAAATGTAAATTTTAATAAGAATAAAAATAGACCCGGTCGAATGTAAAGTTCTTACTTGTTTTAAGTGGGTTATTTTCCTTCCCTTTTCGGGGGTAATTTGCAAAAAGATGTTTGTGGCAATACTAATTGCTACACTCAATTGTAATTTATGTGCGTTATATAGCGTCTGCCAAAGTTTTGTTTGATCGTGTGGTTGTTTGATTATCGAAGTTTAAATTCAAATATTTGTGTTTTGGATCTTACATTTTTAGTTGCTTTTCAGTTTTCACAGTGTTTAAGTTGTTGCCGTCTGAGTGTCAGTTTAAGATCGGTCGTTGATTCTTGTGTTTATCTGCTCCCCATCATAAAATAATCTTTATAATAAATTATTTTTGTAACTAATTTTAATAACTATCTCTATATTTAAATAGTTTACTCTTGTGTGTTCCATTGCTGTTTGAATTGAAAAAAAGAACACACAAAAATAATATAAAATTTTCATTCATTCTTGTTGTCATTGGCAATTTAATTAACTAGAATGTTTGCTAAAATAAATGGATTAATTATTTTCCTGCTCATTTCATTGCAAATGTGTCTGGGAAAATTGCGTGAGTATTTTTTATTATTTTCTTTAAAATTTATTTAATCAATATTGAAAATAGCTCTGAAAAAAAATTCTTATAGGCACTTTTCGTCTAACAAAATGATATTGGGTCTGTTTGCCTACTTTTCGCGTAAACTCCAGTAGTTGAGTTATATTTGGACAGCTTAAAAATTTTACTCTCAAGAATGGCTCTTGCGTAAAACAGTACAAAATTGCAAATACTTACATCTGGTGTTATTGAATAAATCTTTGTCCATAGAGAACAATCACTTTACTCTCTCAGTTATGAATGCAAAATAGTTCTTTAAAAGATCGATGTCTTTGTACTTAAAAAAAAATTCTTATATTTATATTGATTTTGTCATTCCGTGTATAACGCAACGAAATATTATTCCCCTAAGACCCCATAAAGTATATATTTATTATTGATCAGTGATAAAATTTGAAACGATCTAGCTATGTCCGTTCGTGCGTCCTTCCGTCTGTGGAGTCCAATCGAAAAGATTCAGACGCTTGAAATTTGGTAGAGATAAATTTTGAAAGATAGCACAGATCAAGTTCGTAAATGGGTGGAATTGGGGGAGAGGGAAAAAAGTTCCCCTAAGAAGACCTAAGCCAACCTCTAAAAAACAACATAATTTTTATTTTTTTTTGTAATTTTGTTAAGCAAATGATATATTTTTATATCAAAGAAAGTCCAAAGCGTTGAACTTGGATCCAGAAAATCCTTTTGGACCTTACCCTTCTAGTGGGCGTTAAAGTGACATATTACATGGAAAAATAGCATTCCTTAAGAAAAATTGTATTTCTTAAGGGGACTGCTACATGTTCAATATATATTGTGATATTTGGATCGCGATCCATTTTAATGGATGCTACATGTTCAAAGTGAGGATCGTTTATTAAAAAATGCCGCGAGAAAACCAAAACAAGCCTCTATTTTATTTCACTTCTTATTAACGTATCAATATTTATCATGCGATCTGCTATCTGGATTCCATAATTTAGGCCATTCTGTGATATGGATCGCAATCGATCAATACTGCATGCTACACGTTCAATAAATATCGCGATACTGGACCGCGTTCAATATATATTGAACGTGTAGCAGTGGCCTAAGCCTGCATTCCTTCAAAATTAAATTTTTAAGCTTTTATGACGAAATTGATATCTCTGATCTTTCTTTGCCCCACCCCTCCACCCGCCTTTGCCCTTAGATGGCTCTATAAAAAAATTAGTTTTTCTACACTTCATAACCCCAAACATTTACTTTTTAAGTTTTTACGACAAAGGTGAGATGTCTCCCTCAAGACCATTCCAGAAGTGAACCTGTCAAAGTGGATTTTTAAAGTTGGGCTCAGAAATAAATACCTTAAAGAAACTCTGACCCAGCAGGCTAAACATAACGTTCTTATTTGTTAAACATAAGGTAGAGGTAGTAAAATCGTATCACCCACTGGTCCATTTCTTGAAATTGTTTGGTTGACATGAGTGGTAATTGAAGGACAAATGCGTCGATGACGATTTTGGCATCCAAATACTTAGCACTAGCAGTGATTTTTTTGGGTTGTAATAGAATCTCATGAGGATTGTGTTCTCTTCAAAAACGACAATTATGCTCATGATGCTTATGAGGCTCATTCCTGAAAGTTAATTGATGCTAAAAACGGTAGTTCAGCTATCAATTGATTGAAAGAAAACAAGTAAGAACACTAGATTCGAGCGGGTCGAATCTTATATACCCTTCAAATATATAGTAAATAAATTTAAAATTTTTAACCTGTTGGGTCAGAGTTTATTTAAGAAATTTCTATGCTCAATTTTAAAACTCTAGTTTGACAGGGTCACTGAGAGGAGGGCCGTGGGGTAGACATCTTGTCTTTGCCATAAAACACTAAAAATTATATTTTTGGGGTTATTAAGGATAACAAATTTTTTTATAGGGTATTTTGTTGGTAAAAGGGGGGTTTCGGGATAGAGCAAGATCAGAGAACATCTCATCTTCTTAATAATTTTTATTTTCTGGCTTCAAGTTCCATGCTTTGGGTCTTCTTTGACATAAAAATTATTTTGCTGCGTTACATATGGAATGACAAAGTGAATACAATTCTTTTTTGGAGGTTATATAAATAGTGGCATTTAGTATGGAGCTGCTTCCACTGGGAAGTTCATTTCATTAAGCCATTCGTAATTATAAACACAAAGATTTTATTGTGGAAGATATAATATTACTTTTGACATCCATCTTTTTCACTTTGTAGCAATAATATTTTTTTAACACAAACTAAATAAAGTGAACTGTCAAAAATGTAAGAATTCGATAGCTAAAGAAAAGGCAAATTTGTTGAAACGATTTCTCTCTGTGTGAATGGAAATTGAAAAGAAGTTGAGCAGCTAAATATGAAATGTGCGAACGGGGACTTGTAGAACACGTTTGCAGTGCGCAGATGGGTCCGTATGAGCAGCTACTACCCTATACTATTCAGGTGTATCTCCAAAGTACACTGAAAAGTAAAGTCAAACACACTTCATACTTCAGTATGACAGCTAGTTTGACACTTTATATTGCAGTTTTTAAATTTACTAATTAATTAGCAAATTACCATCATTAACATTTTGCGTGATAAGATGGGAACAATAAGTCCGCTTTTCTGTGATATTTCTGCTTTATGTTCCGATTTTAATTACAACACGTATTTAGCATATTCTATTAGTAGTAGTTGTTGTTAATATGTGTATGTGAGTGTGAAAATGACAAAATATTAACTCGCCTTAAATTGAAAGCAATTGAGATGTTAAGTGGTTTTTTTTACACGAAAATCTTTTGCAATAAGATAATGTAACCTGAAGGTCGATTTGGTATCTTTGTTTTTGGCAAATAGTATTGGATTTTGGTAAAGAGTTAAAAGAATTTCGAAAAATATTTAGTTGCAAATTGATTCTAATTAGCAAAAGTCAATAGAATTGCAGCAGCAATGAACAATAAACAGTGAAATAAAAAAAAACTTATAGACGTGCCACATTGTATATGAATAAATAAAAAGATAATAAGTAAAGAAAAATATTAACATTTAAAATTAAATATTCAAGAAAATGCAAGAGCCAGAGTTAATAAAATTCAAATGTAACGTCAATCCGAGGGAATGCTGACTTTAAATACTGTGACACAGAAAATGCCTTTCATTATGACATTAATTACTGACAACACAATATACATGAGCACTGATGATGAAAGGGTTGCGTCTTTCGAAAACAGCTGTTCTGCTCTGCTGTGTAAGTTGAATAACAAAAACTGATGTTGACTTGCCTTTGTGCCTTGGAATATTTATCATGTCTTTCTGAGATTTAAATTAAAAATTTCGAACAATTAGCCTATAGAATCTTAATTCAATTTAATATATTAATTACTGACTTTTTGCCATGATCCACCAACTTACATTTTGTAAAAGAGAAACGAACGTAAATGGTGGCCCATTTAAAAATTTAAACAATAAAACAAACCCACCCGGTTTAAAGTTTTGCCAAATTTATTTTATTATTCAGGTTAGAGTTGGAAAATTATTTCATTCATATGACCACCCCGGCTGACCTTACGCACGCCATTCAATCAATCTAATTTTCGATCGCTTTTTCGAGTGTATGGAGTCGCATCTCGGCAATGCTCAATTGCCTCTGGTTTGTTGGCATAACTATTGTCTTTAACGGCGCCCCACAGAAAATAGTCCAACGGTGTCAAGTCGCAGCTTCTTGGCGGTCAATTGACATCACCACTTCGGCTAATTAAGTGAAGACCAAGATAAAAATAACCTTCATCCAAAGAGATGATTTTTTGGCAAAATCTAAAAACTGATTTCCGATTTCAATCCGTCGATGCGAAATTTTTTATACCCTCCAAAAAAGAACATGGAGAGTATATTCACTTTGTCATTCCGTTTGTAACGCAGCGAAATATCCATCAGAGACCCCATAAAGTATATATATTCTTGATCAGTGATGAAATCTAAGACGAACTGAGCATGTCCATCCGTCCGTCTGTGGAAATCACGATTCAGTGCAAACGAAAAGAGCTAGACTTTTGAAATTTGGTATAAATATATCTTGAAGGATAGCACAGAATAAGTTCGGAGATGGGCTAAATCGGGCAAGAGGGTAAAAGTTCCCCTAAGAAGAAGTAAGCCTACCTCTAAAAACAACATTATTTTTAAAGTTTTTTGTAATTTTGGCAAGCAAATGATATATTTTTATGTCAAAGAAGATCCAAAGCGTTTAACTTGGAGCCATAAAATAAAAAAAATACATAATTTTTGGACCCCGCCTCTTTTAGTGGCCGTTATTATATGCAAAAATAGTGTAAAAATTTAACAAATTATGTTATTTAAACTTACATCTCTTAAAAGTAAAATTTGTAATCTCTAATGACGAAGCTAAGATGTAATCTGGTACTACCCTGCCCTACTCTTCCTCCCCTTTGCCCTCTAAATGACCCTATAAAAAAATTTATAAATTTTAAATGTTATTATTCCGAACATATATATTTGAAGTTTTATGGTAAAGGTGAAATGTCTCCCCCACGGCCCTGTCCAGCGAGACCCCTACAAAATACAGTTTTGATACCCTCCGAAAAGAATTGGATTCCATAAAGTATATATATTCTTGATCAGTGATGAAGTCTAAGACGGTCTAGCAATGCCCATACGTTTGTCTGTGGAAACATGATATTGTCTATTTTTGAACCCCCCCCTTTAGTGGGCGTTGACGTGCGATATTATATAAAGGAACTCTGTCCCACCAAGTTAAACATTTTAAATTCACTTGTTTTAAAATACATTCATTATGACATTGAACCCAAAATTCAAGCCAATTTTTTTAACCCAAAATTCAAATCAAATTTTTTAAACCCAAAATTCAAAACAAATTTATTGAGTCGAAGTTTGAAATAATATCTTTAGTTATTGTAAGAACTGTTGGGTAAAGGTTCCCTGATGATCTGCATTAGCCCCAGTGAAATGCGCATAGGAAGCAACTAAAACCCCTCAATAATAAATTTTGAACTTTTTTTTTTGTAAATTTGGGAATATAATCAGCACGAATGAAATTGCAAAATTTTATGTAAAACAACAAATACCCAAATATATAAAATTAAAGAAATCTTTATTTAACATATCTATTTATATATGCAAATATATGCGATTCTTTCTGACCTTTAAGAAAAATAAAAAGTTGTTTTCATAATAAAAAGATAATGTTGCTGATTTTCAAACAGCTTTTAAAGTTCTTTTCATACAACTTTTATGAACTTAAGACTTTCAAAAAGTGTGCATATCTTCATGAAAATATCTTTTAAATCATGTATTTTTCATCAATATTGATAACTGATAAGATTCTTAAAAGTGTACCACAAAAAATGCGTGCAATATTTTCGAAGGAAAATATTTCTCTGGTATGAAAATATCTAACCTGTAAAGATTGAGTTGAAGTTCTTCAGCTGTTTTAAGAAGGGTTAGATACCGAAAGTTGGAGTGTTGCAGTGTTTCAGAAAAATATCCCACCTCACATTTTTTATAAAAATATTAAAGTCATTTTAAGACTGAACGACGCACTGTGGGGTTTTTGATACCAAAAATGGGAATTAATTGGAAAATTAAATTTAGGAGAACCGAATAAATTTTTGTAGTCGGTAAAAGTACACAACATTCCACATCAATAGTGCAAACATTTTGTTTTTGACAACTACCGTTATGTCACTAAACAATTTTAAAGTTTGAGTTATTTGACGTTTTCTTCGCGTGCAATATAAATTTCAACTTTTGGTGTCTTCAAAATTAGTTTTGAGTGTTTTCCAAAGTGATAATTAAAAATATTTTAATTGAACCTTCAACCTCAGGTTAGTAAGATTAATTTATGTTTTTTGTTTTTATGTGTAATTTGAGTTATTATTTTTAATTAATTGTCACGCGTAAGCCTATAAATTATTGGATTTGGGGAAATATGTCGATAAATAGTTGTGAATAAAGCCAAATTAAGCAAAAAACTTTTTTGTTTCTAAAAATATAAACGCTTTTGAAAATATATATGAAAAATTTGTCTGCACTTTTTTGCACATTTTGAAATAAAATTCAAATGTATTGTTGCACCTACATATAAAAAACCAACTTTTTATAAAAAGCAATACAAAAATTAGTGTTATTATTGCTTTTGTTTTCATGAGAGCTTAGGTTTAATTATCAAATTAGACTAGATAAAAACATATTAAAAGAAGAAAGGGAATACAATAAAAATTTTAAACAATAATAGCAACAAAAACAATAAGTAACCTAAGCTAATATTACAAAATGGGATGCAAAATTGGTAAGACAACTGCATTCAATTATGGTTACCATTTCTAGTGGTTTTCAAATAAACACTAATGGCTTTCAAGATTTCGCATTCCTGGTATTATATGTCTTCAACTATCCATAAGTTTTTAGCCCATGGACCAGAAATAGTAAAACACGCTTTACTACCAATTGTACAGTTGACGGAAGAAGCACAGGAAGCTCGAAACAAAGATTTAAAAAGTTTTAAGCAGCATTTTTCGCGAAAATGTTCTAGAGAAAAATCAAATGAAAATATATTTGAAAGACTATTAGTTACTTCAGATCCTTTAAAATCATATATTAGAAAATTTAAAGAGAAAAAAAACCATAATTTTCCTATGGAAGCAATTCAATTCTTAATATTTGATTCAAGTCTCGATAGTGAAGAAAATGCCAGTGATGATGATAATGATATTTATACCAATTATACAGATGATGATGGTTGTTGATAAGCATTAGATACGTAATAGAGCTGTTCAAATATGTATTTTTATTCCCTTTTTAACCTACTGCCAATAAACTTGCATTAAATAATGAACTAAGTCTGTGTTCATACGACTCATGTCTTATTGACCAGATTCTTACTTTTTCTACTTTGAACTTGCATTCGTGTTCACACAATTCATGTCTTGTTGACGACATGTACATATTGCTAGGAACACAACTGCGACGAACGACGAATTTTTGGTCGCGAATATTCGTCGCCAAAAATAAAACACATTGGTGTACATGAAAATGGTCGAAATTCGTCATACTCAGCGAAAGTTGAAATAGACTTATTTCTAATTGTTTCGTCAGCGAGCGATGAACAAATCAGTATGAGGTGCCCAGGTTTCATATACTCAAACTGGTTTTTTGTGAGAAAACATAATTTACTACTGTATTGTTGCATCTAGCACGAAAATTTTCAGTATATACTAAAAATGCATTCACCAATTCACAAAAATTTATCATTCGGACGACTTTTTATTAATTTTTAACACTTTTTATCATATATATTCTTTCTTCCTATTTCCTACTTTTTCATATGGTCACCCCATCAGCTGTTAAATGAAAATAATAATTTATTTACAGAAAAAATTTTCAGAAAATAATTACAAAAAGGAATTTGTTCTGGAAAAAATGGACACCACCCGAGAACTTATTAAATGTCTAAAGAATCTGGCATCAGAGGATTACCAAGATGTTTAACAATATATACAATTTTTGTGTACATTATTTTAATTTATTCGTCGTTATTGTATTTCATACGACGAATTTATAGAGCGAATTTTTACCAACGAATTCGTCGTACTGAACGAAATTCATCGTTCGTCCCAGTTGTGTTCCTACCATATAGATGTATTCATGTACATATGGTTGTGTGCTTTACTTTTCCCCTCTCCCCTCCCGCCAACAAAGTCGCAATCATGTCAGTAAAACACGACTCGTATGAACACAGCCTAATAATAGGAAAAAAAAAATAATAATAATTTGAAGCCTCTTACTATCATAGGTTTCTAGATAGCAGATTTTTTAATATTATTTTGTATGGGGAGTACTCCTTCCCGCAGTCCTATTCCGCCAACTTTTTTGCCCAACTTCGAAAATCGCTCTCTTTAATTGATATTGACCAAAAAAATCTAAAATTATAAACAGGGAAAGTCACCACGAATTAATTCCCATTTTAGCCATCGAAAACCCCACTGTGCGACGTGCAAATGGCAAAGGAAATTATAGGTCACAATTTTCGAAATGAATAGCATATGAACATAAATTTTTATTGCGCTCTGCATAAATCAGTCGTTAAAATCCTGTTGTTTTCGGTGTTTGATAATAGCGAATAATTTTGATACGAGTTGCGTCATGGCGTGGTTCTGGCAGTTGGTTCAATCCGATTAGGCACTTCTTTTCACAACAAATTATTTTATTTAGATGCGCAAAAAATCAATTAGCTAAAATGTAGCCAGCTATTACAACATAATTATTTGTTTTGTTAAATAAATTGTGTGTGGTTTTTCTTTGCGAAATCAACGTAGAAGACAAAAATCAATCAAATAGTTTTTATTGACATTTTTAAGCCCCTTTTAAGCATCAAATGTAAACGAATGAGTGACACTAAATGTGGGTGGAATTTTAAAGTGTGTGATTAAATAAAAAGATTTGAATACGAAAAATGTTAAGCAGTGGAATTTAATAACATTAAATTGTACACATTTAAATTGCGGGAAATACAAATTTTTAATTTGTTATTAAAAGCGCTTACAACGCGATAATCGTATGCTGAAAACGTTTCTTTTCTTCCTATTCTAAACACGTTTTTGTTCATCAAGGTCGTGATTTCAAAGTTTGGCTTAAAACAAAGTATTGCCATAGTTACGGCCAAATATTTATTAATAAAATAAGACGATCGTGGCAAACAAAACAAGAAATGTTCAGACTTACAGAAATTGATTATAAGAGAGTATATTATTTTAACAGGAAAATTAAAAATTTAAGAGCTCAACCGGAAATAAAAAACAACAACATTGTATACTTTACTACATGGAATCTTCCGGTAACCATGGATCGCTGCTGAAATGGAGTAAAATATGCTGCGAAAGAAATACTGATAGGAAAACAGATATAAAAACTTAGTTATTAAAAACAAAAATGGAAAACGGTTGTCCATAAGCCCTGAAACGTACCGCTAATTTTAATCGCTAAAAATGGCATTATTTTCATTTAAAAACTGCTATAACTTTAGAATGGATAAGCCAATTGATGTAGTTTTCCGATACCTATCGAGAACACTAATTGGGCACATATAAAATCTCGGAATTTTTCGTTCCCGGTTGGTAGTGCTCAACGTGGCTTTTGATTTTTATAATTTTTATAATAGAAAAAATTTTAGCTCATATTTCCCGAAATCTACTGCTCCGAACCGGTTCCAATTCATAGAAAATCGAAGTTTGAATGATACCTTTGACACGCGTTTAGGAAAACCGATTTTGCTCCGGTTGGTAGCGCTCGACGTGGGGTTTGTTTGTCAAGACCTAAGTATATACTTTCTGGAACTGATCGGAAAAGCTGTTTAGAAGTTATTCTAAAAAATCATTTGAAAAAAATGTTTCTTTCAGTTTTTTTTCATATTGTCGAAAATGTACCGGTTCGAATCGGTTCAAATTCACAGAAAATCAAAAACGCTTTGAAACGCGACTAGTTTGGTTGGATTCAGCGGGTCACATACTTACACACACACTCACACATACAGACATAGTAAATCTGCATGGATACTCAATAGAATTCTATATTTTTCATTACAGCCTCCTCGATTGTACCCTGCCATCGTAATGATCCAAATTTGAATAGTTGCATCGTTACAGCGGTGGAAAATATAAGACCTCTTTTAGCGCATGGCAATTTAGGGGATGGCTATCGCACCCCGCCCCTAGAACCCCTATACCTAGACAACATAGATCTAGGCCGAGGTGGCCAGTTCCATGCGATCTTCAGTAGTATGCAGGTTAAAGGAGGCAGCAATTTTATCATTAATAAATTAACGTAAGTTAAATTTATTATTTATTGTAACCCACTTATTGTAAAAGTTTCATGATCACAGGGCGAATGCTTCGAATTTGGCATTTGATGTGGCTTTGACGCTGCCACGCATTGATTTTACGGCCAAGTACTTAATGAGACTTAATATTTTGTTATTGAACGTGCAAGGACAGGGCAATGTTAAGGGTTATGCAGGTGAGAAACCTTTTCATATTGTTGTTTTTGTTGTCGCCGCTCTGTTTACTTATTTTAATAAGTTTTATATGTATTTATATTTTAGAAAAGGCTAAAGCTTTTGCCAAAATTAGAGGCATACGTTCACCCCAGAATGGCATTGAATTTGTGCGTTTTACCAAATTAAATTTAAAAATCGATGTGGATGTCTTCAAAATGCATTTGGACAATCTATTCAATGGCGATCCTGTACTGGGTGAAGTTGGCAATGCCATTATAAATGATAATCGCGATCTGTATTTGAATGAAATCATACCGGGACTGGAGACAGAGCTGTCGCAGAAATTTTTAGATATTGCAAATAATGTAATGGAAAATACGACTTATGATGAAATGTTTCCCATATAGAATAGCCCTACTTATGGCATATTAGTCTAAGATAATTAAATAGCTAAAGTGATTAAAAGGGGGATTTTAATCTTCACTAAATACAGGGTGTCCGCCGGGAAGGTATACTGCTTTGTTTAATTATTGATTAAATGAAAGAGAATGGATCTTATATCCATAAATGTTTTATTTAATGTCGACAATTATCTATGGAATACAATATCAGAAAAATGTCCGCTTCTGTGAGCCCTTTTGAGCACATTTTTCATTACATTCTCACACATTTCACATGGTATTTTTTTTGTTTTGGGTTGCCCAAGTGTTTCTGGTTTGTTTGCATAAATCTTGCTTTTCAGATATCCCCACAAAAAGAAGTCCGGAGCAGTCAAATCAGGCAACCGTGGAGTCCAATCAAAACCACCATTTCTTAAAATAACTTGTTGTGGAAAGAGGTCTCGCAGTAATTCCATTGTAATCCTGGCTGTATGCGATATGGCATCGAATATTTGTCCATAATAAATTTGCCACGTATCTACTTCACGACTGCGAAATATGAACTGTCAAGACTAATGTTTACCAAAATGGCGGCAAAACAAAGTAGTATACCTTCCCGGCGGACACCCTGTGTATTTACTGCCCATTTCACGATGTCGAATGACTGCATTAAAAACAAAAACAAAGCTTTTAAATTTTGTTTTTGTTTCAAACGAAATTGTACGAAAGAACGAATTTGTGCGACATCGTAAAATCTAAAATTAAAATACTTTTATACTTAATAACTATAAGTATGTAAATGTGTACTACTTAATTAAGAATATTAAAATGTAAACAATTTATTTAAATTTAAAAAGCTGAGTTTTCGTGTTCGGCAATTTCCTGCTGGCGAAAAATAGGAAGCGAAGAATTGGCTTAAAGTTTATAAAATTAAATTAAGTGCTTTGAGTCAGAAGGTCGAGAAGAGGCCGGTTCTGGACTGACCTTTTAACACATTAACCAACAATAGGTTAAGAAAGTGAAGAAAATTGTTATGCGGAATTTTCAAATCACTATTAAAGGATTTGCTGAGGATAACGGGTTATCGGTTGGATCATGACATGCTATTTTATATAGCAGCAAAGTTCCTAAATTGCTGAGTTTTGAATAAAAGCAATTAAGGTTTGGACAAAAACATTATCACCATTATGTCTCAGTCATTGTATTCACCAAATTGAAATTCTTGCGACTATGCTGGAGCGACGGATTCAGAAAATATTCACTTTGTTATTCCGTGTGTATAGAAGTATAAATTTTCTTGATCAGTTGTGAAAGCTTAGACGATTTGGTCATGTTCGTTCGTCCGTCAGTCTGTGGAAATCAAGATTCAGTCCAAACGAAAAGAGCCTTTCACCCTTGAAATTTGATATAAATATATTTTGAAGTATTGCACAAGTTAAGTTCGTAAATGGACTGAATCGGTCCAAAGGGAAAAAAGTTTCCCTAAGAAGTACTAAACCAGTACTATAATATAAAATAGTTTTAATGCACAAACAAACCAAAATAACTAAACTATTTTTTTATGTATCAATAAAAGTTAAAATTGTCTAACCCGGGAATATTTTTTTTATTTTATTGAGTTTTCAATACCAATTTTATTCTTCCTGATGTATAAAATATATTTAATTCACAGAAAACTCCAAAATTTATGTGGTTAATTTTATGTACCAAAACCAGTTCGATTTTCCAACCCTTAAATCGAATTTTTCATTTTATTGCTTTTTAATACCAATTTAATTCTTCATGAATTATAAAATTGTTTTAATTAGTAAAAAAAACGTCAGTTGCCGTTGTGGTTACTTTTATGTACCAAAATAAAATTTTGAGTTCCCCAACTCTGGAATCGAATTATGATTTATTTTAATACCAATTCAATTCTTAATGAGGTACAAAATAGTTTTACTTAACAAAAAATTAAAGTGTGTAATCTTGTTGGTTACTTTCATGCACCGAAAAGTAATGCAATTGTCCAACTCTGGAAACGAAATTTTGATTTATTTTCAAATTTTAATACCAGTTTTATTCATCCTGAATCATAAAATAGTTTGAATCAGAGAAAAAAGAATCCACTGTTGCTTCTTTGGTTCCTTTTATGTACCAAAAAAGTTTCAATTGTCCAACCCTGGAATCGAATGTTCTTCCCAAAGTATAAAACTAATTAAAAAAAAACAAGTAAAAACGTTATATTCGACCGGGTCGAATCTTAAATACCCTCCAAATATTTAGTAAGTGAATTTGAAATGTTTAACTTGGTGGGACAGAGTTCCTTTATATAATATCGTACGTACACGCCCACTAAAGGGGGCGGGGTTTAAAAATATACAATATCATGTTTTCCACAGACGAATGTATGGGCATTGCTAGACCGTCTTAGACTTCATCACAATTCTCTTTGGAGGCTATAAAAAATGTATTTTGGCGGGGTCGCTCTGGCAAGGGCTGTGGGGCAAACATTTCACCTTTGTCATAAAACTCTAAAAATAAATGCTTGGGATAATTATATACAAAATTAAAATTACTTTTTTTTGATAGGGTCATTTAGAGGGCAAAGGGGGAGAGGGGGTAAGGCAGAAACAGATACACATAAAACTGTAAAAATAAAGGCTTGGGATGATTATACACAAAATAAAAAAAATATGTATATTTATTTTTAATAGGGTCATTTAGCGGGCAAAGGGGGAGGAGGGGGTAGGGCAGAAATCGGCAGTCATAAAAATCTAAAGATAAATGCTTGGGATGATTATATACAAAATTTAAAAAAAAAATTTTTTTTGGTAGGGTCATTTAGGGGCAAAGGAAGAGGTGGGAGGGGGGGGGGAGGTAGGGCAGAAATCGGCAGTCATAAAACTCTAAAGATAAATGCTTGGGATGATTATATACAAAATTTAAAAAAAATTTTTTTTTTTTGGTAGGGTCATTTAGGGGGCGAAGGGGAAGGAGGGGGTAGGACAGAGTAGTACCAGGTTACGTCTCAGCTTCGTCATTAAAGCTTAAAAGTGTTATTTTTAAGGAATGTAGGCTTAAGTAAAACAATTTGTTATATTTTTATGCTATTTTTGCCTATAATAACGCCCACTGAAGTGGGCGGGGTCAAAAAATTTTTTTATTTTATTTAATGGCTCCAAGTTTAAGGCGTTGGACCGTATTTGACATAAAAATATATCATTTGCTTAACAAAATAACCAAAAAACTTTAAAAATCACGTTGTGTTTTTTGGGTTGGTTTGGTTCTACTTAGGGGAACTTTTTTCCCTCTTGCCTGATTTAGCCCATCTTCGAACTTAACCTGCTCTAAGTTTTAAAATATATTTATGCCAAATTTCAAGAGTCTAGCTCTTTTCGTTTAGACTGAATATATATACTTTATGGGGTCTGAGATGGATATTTCGATGCGTTGCAAACGGAATGACAAAGTGAATATACCCTCCAAATTCTTTTTTGGAGGGTATAAAAATAATTAGCTCCGTAGCCGTATTTTTGATTTTTATGAATTTCAATACCACTCTATTTATTTACTCATTTCGCTTCCACTGAGGAAGCCCGATTTCACGTACAGACAGGCATACTGATGGACATCGCTTATACGTCTTCCGTATATACATATAATGATCCAAAATATATATGTATACTTTATGAGGTCCATTATTAATACTGAGGGAATTTCGCTCGGGGTGATAAACCTATATATACCCTTTCACCCTTTGGTGAAGGGTAAAAAAATATTAGTATGAGAAATTGAAAATATCCTACATTGAGAAATATTACTTACTCCGTTTAAAGAGGAGCATTATTAAACACTGGGCTAGATAACGATTTGGTAATGAAGTTTAAAAAAACAGCTCTAAAAATTCTATTTTAATTTACTCACTTGAGTTAGTTGTCCAGCAAAAAACGAGTTCGTCCGCTGGAGTTACAGCATAATTATAGCAACTTGCGTTGTCCTTTTCTGATTCTAAGTTTTTACAGAAAGGCTTCGCATTCGGCATAAGTGATATTTTCACTCCAAGGCATTTTACTTTAAAGTTTTTGCCCCATTTCTTTCTTTCGTTCACGTCTCCTGATTCGGAAAACAAGTGTTCAGTGCCTTTTTCGGAAGATTTCTTGCACACACACACTCTATGCATTTTTTTATTTCTTTGATTTTTAAAATTTTTCAATTCACTTCACAAATTTTTACCTTTCTTCAGTAGTAAATAAACCCATTTCCACACAACTTTTTTTCGGTGCCAATTTGTAAACAAACAACATTCATGCATTAAAACACACACACACGCGCTGAGAATCAGCTGATAGCATTTTAACTAATGCATGTCGCTTATTAAATACACTGTTTTCCATTAGAATAAGGCCAGTTGTTTATAGCATGGATTTACTTATATTCTCCTGATACTTTTTTAAAATATACCGTCTTGAAATTTAAAATATTTGATGCAGATAGAAAAAATAATCTATTTTGTTAATTTGTACCTCTTGCTTATCGTTTCATTAGAATAAGGTCACAAAAAAAACATCTATTCAAATTTGTCGTTTCTGCAACTTGTGTAAAAACTTATTTCTATTTGTATAATATAAAAAAAGTACAAAAATTGGTTATTAGCACAATAAAAAATATTAGTTTTTGGACAAATATTGTTAGCAGCTGTTGTATTATTTCAGTAAATCCGTGCTATAAACACCTGGCCTTATTCTAATGGAAGGCAGTGTATATATTGCCCTCATCTCTTTCACTTTTAAAGAAAACAAAAACAACGGATTAGTTTTCTGTAACTCTTTTTCACACATCCATTCGTTAATCAGTTTATCAGTAAATTTTCGGTAACGCGCTTGCTTTTAGTTATTGTCTCCAGTAAAGTTTAATTAAAATTGGTAAAAAGTGTTAAATTTTTATAAAAATATTAAATAAATATGAATTAAGTGTTGCTTTATTAAAGTGTTGTTGTAATAATGAATAATTGTTGTGTTTAACATGGAAAATTCGTAATTTTGTAAGAAAAACTCTAGCAGCGAAGTCGACAGCGCATAATCTGTTGGTTCTTGTTTTTGTTCATGTCATTCGTTGTCAATGCGTGTGTCGGTGGTTTTCATTCTCTAGCCGGTTGATTATAAAGAGTGTGCAGTTTTTGTTCGCGTTTGTTAAGTAGGGAAAGAGAAAGGAAATTGAAAAAATAAGAAATTCGTAATATTATAAGAAAAGTGAAAGAATTAAAGTCGACGGCGCAGCTTCTGCTGCTTCTTTTTTTCAATGCCTGTTATTTTCATTTGCTATATTTGTTCCTGGTTGTTATAAACAAAACAGACATACCTACAACTAAAAAAATACATTACAGCAATTAATATATTTTCGACCAGTACTTCTGGGATACTGATATATACATAAATATTTTTAAGGTAAGTTGGTCTACTTATAATTGAAATATTTACATGTTTAAAGGACTTCGAAGTAGGATATCACCTACTATTTCGGGACAGCGCTATTTATATGACTTGGATTTATTTATTTATTTGTAAAATACTACTTTACAAAGTAAATTTGCAAAGTATTGATGCACAGATGCCGACGGGGTGACCCAGACCATATGTCAGCGATGTTATTAACCCGCACAACTTTCGAAAGAGGGCAAACGATCAGTGGTCTGGCTGCACTTAAAAAATAATTGCCAACGAAGCTTGATGTTGACTGACTCAGAGCTGCTTTGCGACTCGGTTTGGATTTATATTTTAAACGAAATGGAAGCATCAGTCTGTTTATATAAGAGAATGGGTTTAACCAGACAGAATCTGTTGATGCTTTTTCCTCTGGATCTCTTCTCCTGCCCTTCTCTAGTTTTATTATAACCTCTAAAAAATTGAAGACTTTGTCATACCACAGCGAAATATCCCTCTAAGACCCCATAAAGTATATATATTCTTGATCAGTGATGAAATATTAGGCGATCTAGCCACGTCCGTCCGCCCATTCTCTCGAAATTACTGTACAGCTCAAACGAAAAGAGCCAGAACCTTGAAATTTCGTGTGGACAAATTTTGAACGATAGCTCAGGTCGAGCTCGTAAATGGGTTGAATCGGCCCAGAGGGAGAGAAGTTCCCCTAAAAATAACTAAACCAACCTCAATATAATTTTTAAATTTTTATACCGTTCACAAAAAGAGTGAAATGGTATACATACATATATAGATATATAGGAATGTCATTCCGAGTGTAACATCTTCAATATTAAAATAGGATCCCATAAAGTATATATAGTATATTCGGGATCCTTATAAATAGCGATGACGAATGAGCGATGTCCGTCTGTCTCGATTTTCCCAAGCCCCCAGAAGAGCTAATATATCATTCTTGGACTGATCGATTGGAAATTAACTTAAGTAGCGGTATTGAAATTCAGAGAAATCCAAAATATGGTTCCAGAGGTAGGAAGTTTATAGCTATTTGTGGACGGAAAATTAACTAGCAAAATTTTATTATTATAATTTTTTTGTTTATTAAACCTATTTGATACTTTGGAAAGAACAAAATTTGTATTAAAAACTAAAAAAATTAAAATTTTTATTCCACGGATGGGAAATGAAATATATTTTTTTGTACCAAATGTGTTTTTCTTTTTGCTAATTAAAACTATTTTAGAAATCAGGAAAAATAAAGTTTATATTAAAATAAAAAAAATTGAGTTTTCCATTCCAGGGTTGGCAAATCGAAATATTTTTTGGTGTTAAAAAGGTTACAAATTTTAATTTGTTGTTAAGTAAAACTATTTTATATCTCATTAAGAGTTGCATTGGTAAAAAAAATCAAGAAATGAAAAATTCGCTTCCAGGGTTGGATAATTGAAATTTTTTTATACATAAAAGTAACCAAAGGAGCCAACTCACGTTTTTTTGCTATTTAAAACTATTTTATAATTCAAGAAGAACAAAATTGGTGCTAAAAATTAAAAAAATTAAAATTTCGATTCCCAGGTTGGACAATTGAATTACTGTTTGGTGTCTAAAAGTGATGAGAACAGTTAGTATTTGATTTTTTTTATAAGACTATTTTATACTTGACTAAGATTTGAATTGCTATTAAAAATAAAAAAATTAAAAATTTGAGTCCATGGCTGGAGAACGGATTTTTTTTGGTATATAAAAATAACAAAAAAAGTATTTAATTGTCTTTTATAATTACAAACAAAGATTTTTTAAGTAAATAAATAAAAGAAATTTTCCTTTTATTTTTGTTAATGGAAATTTCAACCTAAGGAACAAAAATTTCTTCGACGCTGAGTATCAGCCTACGAGGGCTTTCATTGTATATGTATATTATACAATTGTGCAAAACGATCTATCAGGAAATAATAGTTTTCTTAACGTGTAACGCAACAAATCATTAGCGTACTCAAATATTCTTCAAAATTTGTTTGGTTTTAATAATATTTCATTATAAAGCCTTTCAATGTGTTATTTTCACTTACTCAGGATGTTAACAAACACCCCTCGTAACATGTACGAAATTAAGTTTCCTTTTAAATTAAAGCTACAAGAATTTCCTAAAATGATTTATAAAAGTATTTTCTCTAAATGCTCATTAAATATTAGGTACTTTATTCCTCCGCCAAAAGCAAGAATTAGAAAGGAAGCCTTTATTTTGCTTCTTTCAAATGTCAACTGCTTTTGAATAATTAATAAAAAATTTTTAAGAAGAAATAAAAATAAAAAAAAGAACTCGTAGAGTATAGAAACGCGCGCAGGTAATTTTTTTCTTAAACAAAAATAATACGAGTATAATAAAATGAAAATTGTTTATTATTATTTTTATTTTTTTTTCAAGAGCTTCTGTTGTGCTTCTGGGTGTCCATTTATTGTGAGCACCCCTTCAACAGCAGTTGTCGTAGGCAGCTTAACGGTACAATATCTAGCGACCATTCAGCTATTTTCTTACAGTACCACCCCCACCGCTTACTGCAGTTGGTGGGTTAGATATTACAAATGGCCCCAACCACTTTTCTTTTGTAAATGAAAAATGCACGAACAGAAATCGTGCTACGATACAGAACGCGTTTTAAGGAAATTTTAGTTGTATTTAAAAACATTTTATTGTACTCGTACATTTGAACATCATGGTCATGGTCGAATATGGGAAAACATTAAAATTTTTTAATATTTGGCAAATAGATTAGATTCTAGTCTATTGCAGTACAACAAATTTATGATAAGGGAATGGAGCTCAATTGTAATCGCGATATTGAAATAATTGGAGGTGTAACTTCATTATGGCAGACACAAGAAGATTAAACTTTTTTTAAAAATTTATTTTGATTAAAAATTTCAACAATTCGCGTGCGTTGCTCTGGTGTTGTGACGCTCTAAAAACGATTTAAAAATTCAAGTTGATTAGTTTTTAATGGATCCTGGGAAATTGATCCTTGCCATATTAAATCAAGAACAGTGTAAGTTATTTAAATTATGTAGGGTGCTTGAGTAAGTATTCTCCAATTATCTTAACACTCTTTACATTTTCCCCAAACAATATGAACATACAATGAGTACGAAAAAAGTGGAGGAGCTTTTTGCTTAAAATTATTTTAATGGCCACTTTGTTGCCATTCCTTTCTTTTCAAATAACAAAACCGTTTCTTTTCTTTGCTGTTTCATGTACTACAATTCTTTTTGTTAATTTTAAAATTCGTAAATTACGCACAATTTTTAAATAACAGTCTTTTCTGCTATGGCATGTTTTTGCTGTTGTCCTCGTAGTTGTTGTTCTTATTTAAATGCTACGTTTCATTTAACACGGTTTCGTTTTACATCTTCTTGGAAGAAGCCCTTCAAAAAGGGGAGTTCGGTTAAACTTTCTTGGCGTACTTTTTGTTGTTTTTTTTCTTAATTTTTTATGTTTCTAATGAGAAAAGGGCTTCTAATGCAGGTGTTTTAGTAGGTATTTTCTTTGCGTTGTATTATATGAGTTTTCTTGGCAACAACAACAGCAACTACAAATACTTTTAGAATAACCGAAAACCCTTAGAAAAAAGTATTCATTAAAAATTTTTTTTATTTGTTTGCCTGAAAGTACAAGTGCGTTTTCCATTTTGAGTGCCCATTTGAGGAGGGAGTAGAATTAATGTCCATTCTAGTCTTTTCAATTTTTTGAATTTTTTGTTGCTTCTTTTGCAAGGGCATGAGTAATTTTCATTTTATACTTTTTATTTTTTACTTAACGCCTTTAAGTGTACGCGTTCAGTTGTTTTTGTTTTGCATTTCGGCCGAGAAAAATGACTGGGCTTTAATGAATTTTCACGTTTGTGTAATATGAGCTCGAGCACCGTGGCACAAGTGAACGATAATTAAGAGAAAATGAAAAATAAGGTTAATATTAGAAATTCATTTAAATTAAAATTTTTCCATACAACCTGCGAAATTGTAGAAAAACAAAGAAGAAGGTGGGAAGAGATTTTCTGCAGAAGAGTATTTTTTGTTGTTGCTATGGCTTGTCACGGAAACAAGTTTAGATCATTGATGTCCTTCCTGTGTGACCATAGTAGATATTTTGGAGCCAAACTTCTTTTTTGTTTTGTTTTAACTTCAAATTTCCCATATAGTGCATTTATACCTATTCGAAATCTACTAGACTAAAAATTATTATAAAATTATTTATCGAATTATTTTTTAACATTGAAAAACCATTTTCCTTTTTATCAGAAAATAGTTAAAACAAATTAAGATCGTTATGTAGTAAGAATTTTAACGAACATTTTATATTGCTATATTAAATTGAATTAAGATTCTGTAGGCTAATTGTTCGAAATTTTTAATTTAAATCTCAGAAAGACATGATAAATATTCCAAGGCACAAAGGCAAGTCAACATCAGTTTTTGTTATTCAACTTACACAGCAGAGCAGAACAGCTGTTTTCGAAAGACGCAACCCTTTCATCATCAGTGCTCATGTGTATTGTGTTTGTCACCACTTATTAGGTGGCTTAGTTGAATTTGATAACAGTTCCTATTTACACAAATTTTGTTGTGAAAAAGAATACGAGAACTGTTTTAAGCTGATGTAAACATGTTATTGTTATAATACCCGTGTTACCGTTTGATTATTTTTCTTCATGTCCCATTTTGGAGTTTCTATTTGAAACTCGCTTATGTCACCGTTCCGATAAAGGCCGTGGGCGAGACATCGCATCTTTGTCATGAAAAAATAAAAAGTAAATTTTTTTTGGTTATTAAGTGTAAGAACTTTTTATAGGGTCATTCTGCCATCTAGAGTTGGGGGAAGAGAGGTATGTCGGAGGAATATCAGAGTACATGTCAGCTTCGTTATAACAGATTAAAAAAATTTTTTATTAAATATATGCACTATTTTTCTAAGTAATATGTTATTTCAATGCCCACTAAAGAGGGTGGACTTCTAAAATGGTTTTTTCTGACTCCAAATTCAACGCTTTGGATCTTCTTTGACATAAAAATATATCGAGGTTGGTTTTTTCAGCCTATTTACGAACTTGACCTGTGCTATCATTCAAAATTTATCTATACTAAACTTCAAGGGTCTGACTCTTTTCGTTTGTACTGTGTCGTGATTTCCACAGACGGACGGACGGACGTGGCTAGATCGTCTTAGATCTCATCGCTGATCAAGAATATACATATAGGGTGTTTTTTATGGAGTGATACAACTTTGAGTTGGCATCACTGCTTTATTTGACCACCCATTTTCTTTAGTTTGCTTCGACATTTCATTATGGATCGACTTACACCAGAGCAACGCGTGCATATTGTTGAAATATTTAATTAAAATAATTGTTCTTTTCGTTAAACCCAACAAACAATTGATTTACTCAAATAAACTTTTGATGAAAAAATAATTTCACGTGTTGGCCCAATTAACCATGACCACCAAGATCGTGTGATTTAACCCCATTAGATTATTTTCTATGGGTTTATGTAAAGTCACTTGTATACGTCGATAAACCACAAACAATTGATCACTTGGAAATCAATATTCGAAGAGTTATCGGCGAGATACGGCCGCAAATGCTGCGAAAAGTTTGTGAAAAGTGGTGTTCCAGATTGCGCCTTGTACGCACCAGCCGTGGCGGCCACATGGCCGAAATCATATTAAATGTCATAAAATTTTCTATCCAATAAAGACCGTTTCATTGATATCAAAAATACTTATATTATTATGTTTTATTATGATTTAAAATTGTATCACTCTATAAAAAACACCCTATATATACTTTATTGGGTCGTAGACGGATATTTCTCTGCGTTACACACTGAATGACAAAGTAAAAATTCCCTCCAATTTTTTTTGGGGGGTATAAAAATATGGCAAACGATTGAACCTAAAAGCCATCCCTGCAGCATCCCGCTTTTTTTTTGTAATTTTACGATGGGGAGTTTTTAAATCACTTTTTTTTAATATTTTCGTTCACGATATCTCACGAACACATCAGCCGACTTTAACCCGGTTGGTGCCGCTCGACGTGGGTTTTGAATATCAAGAGCAGATTAATCGATCGACAAAGTAGTTTATCTGCCTATTTCACAATGTCGATAGAGCTCTTTATTTCGTATAAATATATTTGAAAAAAAAGCAATTTCTGAAATTTTGTTTTTATTTTAAATACGTATATATTTTTTACGAAAGAAAGAATTCATTCGCAATGCTGAAATAGGCAGTAAAAGTTATTTAAAAAACCTCTTTTGAAAAAAATTTTTTTTTTTTTATGATTTCTCAAAATCTTCCGAAACGGTTCCAATTTAAAGGAAATCTAAATTTGGTAGAACTCTTTAAAACGCCACTAGTTTGGTTCGAAAACGAAATTTTTCTAATTTTTTCGTTCACGATATCTCACAAACGCATGAACCGATTCTGAACCGGTTAGCGGCGTACGACTTGGGTTTTGAATGTGAAGAGCTTATTAGTTTTTGAAAGTTATTCTATAAAAATAAAACACTTCTGAAAAATAAATTTAATACACATGAGCACTGATGATGAAGGTGTTGCGGCTTTCGAAAACAGCTGTTCTGCTCTGCTGTGTAAGTTGAATAAAACTGATGTTGACTTTCCTTTGTGCCTTGGAATATTCATCAAGTCTTTCTGAGATTTAAAAACAAATTTCGAACAATTAGCCTATGAATCTTAATTCAATTTAATATATAAATTTATTAAATTTTTTAGATATTACGGAAAATGTACTGGTCCGAATCAGCAGAACGGATCAGTACTGATTTCGTAGCTTACACTTTCCATGGTGGTACTAGTCATTAGGAAGGTGCCGCTGTGGCTGATTGGTAGCGATAGGCAAGCAATTAGTACACGGGTTCGGTTCCCGCCAAGGACCTTGGGTGTTTGTGACGTTTTCGGGTAACACAAAGGGATCTACTAGGACCCAAGTGTGCTGGATTTGTTAATAAAAAAAAATGGCAGCCTGTTAAAAAAAAGTCATTAGGAATATCAACTATTGAAGCAATATTTTAAATGAAATAGAATAAGAGAACTCCTTATATAAATTTTTATTTCCCAGAGCCATCGACTGCGTTTTGTTATTTAAGAAATTAAAAATAACCTGCTGCCATAGACCACTGAGAGTCGAAAATATTAAGTTTAATATTTATTTCTTTAAAACAATCACTCTTGTCCCACTGTTTCTTCAAGAATTAAAAAATACGTGAATGTATTTTTTAAGATAGAAAAAATAATGTTGAATATATTTTAATGGATGCTACTTTTTGAGAAATTAATTTTTGTTTTTTTCTTCTTCCTCGTTACTCCTCTCCCCAGCTCTCTTGTTGGGCAAGAACAAAATAAAGGACATTATGTGGACAAAATGTAATACAAAGATTGTTGAAAGAAAAAAAATCATTAATTATTTGTAGTCAAGGAATACTTCCACTAAATTTTTCATATAATTTTCATGGTTCTTTTTATCAAACTGTACATCATGTTTTGTTAGTCTTTTATAAAGAAATATATATATCTGGTAATTCCTTTCGTTTTGTTTTTGCTAGAATTATGGTTAAAGTTACCAATTCACCGAACTTTTATGCTGTCCATCATACACACGAAGGAACATTAGAAGAAACTTGGACAAGTTTCGCTTAATATCTTATTGGGGGTGGCAATATTTACTGCTAAAATATGCGTTTCGATTTTGTTTTCTCAAATTTCAAAATACTTTGATATTTTATTTTTTCTAACACAACCAGCCTTATTCCGTAAATATTTGTCGACGTCAACGTCAATATGATATAAAATATAGGACAATTGTTTACACTTTTTCTTCATCAATTGTGTATTCTTAACAGCCTGTTTCTAAAGGGTGTTTTTATAAGAGCTTGCGGATTTGAAATTTAAATAAAACACATGCCAAATTATGAAATGGTCAAAAAAAATTTTTTATTTGGTAGATAATTTCTTGTCATTTAACATTTAAATATAATTTCGGGCATATGGCCACCACGACTATTTTGCACAAAGGTCATCCTGGAGGTCCAATTTTCGACCACCTTTTCAAGCATTTGAGGGCGTATTTCAGCAACGACACGTTGAATACTGGTCTCCAAAGCGTCAATCGTTGCTGAAATCTAATGATTTCAGGTATCCCCACAAAAAATAATCGATTGGCGTCAAATCACACGAACCCGGAGGCCAATTCACCGGTCCATTTCTCGAAATAATGTTGTCGTTGAAATGTTCTTTCAATAAGTCCATTGTTTCGCCCGCAGTATGACAAGTGGCACCATCCTGTTGAAACCACATTTCGTTTACATCCATATCTTGAAGTTTTGGCACCAAAAATTCATTGATCATGATTTTGTATCGATTTCCATTCACGGTAACGCGTCGTCCTTCCTCATTTTTAAAGAAATAAGGACCGATGATTCCACCAGCCCATAGACCGCACCAAACAGTACATTTATCGGGATGCATTGGTAATTCTTGAACGGCGTGTGGATTATCTTTGCTCCAAATACGGCAATTTTGCTTGTTGACGTTATTTTCTAGCTCCAAGAAAATGAGGTCAGCAGTATTCAATTGATCCCCTCAACAAGTATTTCAGTATCCCATTTCTGATATAGTCTTGACATTGATATCGACAAATAGTTACAGAATAAGTGGGAATATTTTATTGTCTGAATCGATGTTCACTGTTTTTAAAAAATTGGAGGGTATATTCACTTTGTCATGCCGTATGTAACGCAACGAAATATCCTTCCAAGTCCCCATAAAGTATATATAACTTTGATCAGTGATGAAGTCTAAGACCTAGTCACGTTCGTCCGTCCGTCTGTGGAAACCTCGATTCAGTCCAAACGAAAAGAGCCAGACCCTCTAAATATGGTATAGATTTTGAAGGATAACATAGGTCAAGTTCGTAAATGGTCTGAATCGGACTACAGGGAATAAGGTTCCCCTAAGAAGAACTAAACCAAACTCCAAATAACAACATAATTTTTAAAGGTTTTGCTTTTAATTTTGTTAAGCAAATGATATATTTTTCTGTCAAAGAAGGTCCAAAGCGTTGAACGTACAGCCAAAAAATCGAAAAAAAATCTATTTTTGACCCCGCCCCCTTTAGTGGACGCTGAAGTAACATATTACATGGAAAAATATATTTAACAAATTGTATATTTAACATTCCGTAAAAATTTAATTTATAAGCTTTTACGACGAAGGTAAGACGTTTTTTAAACTTCCCCTCCCCTATCTCTCAACTCACCTTTGCCCCCTAAATGACACTATAAACAATTTTTTTTGCTACATTTAATATCCCAAATATTTGATTTTTAAGTTTTTACGACAAAGTGTAAATGTCTCTCCCACGGTCTTTCCCGGAGGAACCCTGTCAAAATAGAGTTTTAAAGTTGAGCACAGAAATGTCTGGAAGGAACTGTGTCTCAGCAGGCTAAATATTTTAAATTTATTTACGAAGTATATGCAGAATATTAAAAAAATAACGCTCTTACTTTTTAATATTGAAAAAATTACGTCAGTTACGACCTTTTCGTTTGTTATTTAATGAAACAAAAAGCCCTACATAAATTGTTAATAAAAATGTTAATAAAATCCGTAAAATTTCTGACACAAGAACTTTTATGATTACTTTTATGTACCGAAAAATTTCGATTTTCCAACCCTGGAACCGAACTTTTAATTTTTTAATACTAATTTAATTCTTTCTGAAATATAAAATAGGTTTAATTCACTAAAAACACAAAATTTGGAATTTATGTGTGTACTATTTTGTACCAAAAATATTTCGATTTTCCAACTCTGGATCGAATTTTTATTTGCTTACAATGCAATTCTTAGTGTAACATAGTTTTACTTAACAAGAAAATTTAAATTTTCAAACTTTTTGGCCACTTTCATGTACCATAAAATATATCATTTGTCTAACCCTGGAGTCAAAATATTGATTTTTTAAAATTTTATTACCAATTTTGTTCTTCCTGAATTATAAAACGGTTTTAATTAGTAAAAACAACAACGTCAATTGCCTTTTTGGTTACTTTTATGCAGAAAAAATATTTCAATATCCCATCCCTGGAAACGAAATTTTAATTTTTTTTTGTTTTTTTTTTACCAATGCCTCTTAATGAGGCATGAAATAGTTTTATTTAAGAAGAACTTAATATTTATAACAATTTCGGTCACTTTCACATACTACAACATATTGCAGTTATCCATCTCTGTAATCTAAATTTTGATTTTTTTAATTTTTGATACCCTTTGTTTTTCCTGAACTAAAAAATTGTTTTAATTAGTTAAAACCCGACGTTGGTTGCGTTTGGTTACTTTTGGCTACTTTTATGTATTAAAAAAATTAAATTTTCCAACCCTGGAAGCGAAATTTTATTTTTTTTTACCAATCCTAGTCTTCATGAGGTATAAAGTTGTGTTATTTTAGAAAAAAATTACAATTTTGAACAATTTTGGTCACCTTCATAAACCATAAAAAATTGCACTTGTCCAACCCTGGATTCGAAATTTTGATTTTTTTTAATTTTTGATAGCAATTTTGTTCTTTCTAAAATATAAAATAGTTTTAGTTAGCAAAAAAAAAACAACGTCAATTGCCTTTTTGGTTACTTTCATGTATAAAAAAAAATTTCAATTTCCTAACCCTGGAAGCGAAATTTAAATTTTTTAAAATTTTCTTTATCAATGCAAATCTTCATGAGGTAGTTTTGTTTAGGAAAAACTAAAATTTTTTAACCATTTTGGTTATTATATGTACTACAAAATATTGCATGTACCAAGAAATACTTTTATTTCCCCAACCCTGCAAGTGAAATTTAAATATTGTTATTTATTTTTGTACCAAATTATTTTGGTACAAAATGTATTTAAATATTGTTTTTTTTATTTAACACAAATTTACAACTTTTAAACATTTTGGTCACTTTCATATACCATAAAATATTGCACTTGTCCAACTCTGGCTTCGAAATTTTGTTTTTTTTTAATTTTTGATCCCAATTTTGTTCTTCCTAAATTATAAGACAGTTTTAGTTAGCAAAAAAAAAAAAAACAAACATCAGTTGATTACTTTCACGTATAAAAAAAATGCAATTTCCCACCCCTGGAAGCAGAATTTGAATTAAAAATTTTTTTTTGGCCAATGCAAATCTTCATGACGTATAAATTGGTTTTGTTAAAGAAAACCTTAAAATTTTTAACAATTTTAGTTACTACATGTACTACAAAATACGGAATAGGCCGAAAAAAAAATTTTAATTTCCCATCCCTGGAAAAATTTCTTTTATATTTCCGTTCTTAATAAACCATTGAGGCTTCCCGAAATAGGTTTAATTTACAAACATTAAAAAAAATAATTGATTTTTGGTATAAATTTTGCGTCGAGAAATAGATGGAAGATTCCCAGCTCTGGAACATACTCCGGATCTTTCTGAATTTCAATAGCACTCTATTTAAGTTCATTTCCAATGCAACGATACAATAACGAAGTCTCTAGCTCTTCTGGGGTTTGGGAAAACCGATTTCACGTACAGACAGATGGACAGACTAACATCGCTCAATCGTAATCGCTATTCATAAGGATCCAGAATATATATACTTTATGGGGTCCCACATTGATATCGAAGAAATTACACACCGAATGACAAACCTATATATACCCTTTCACTTTTTTGTGAAGGGTATAAAAAGCACTAATTTATTTGAGACAATATGTCGAATAAACGCTTTTAAAAACAGAATAAATATGTTTAGAATTGTTTTGTTCTGTTTATGTATATGAAGATATGTTTATATAAGTGAATGTTTAAATTTTTTATATAAACTTTTCACTGTCATAGTAAAAAATTGAAATAAGGAATAAGAAATTTTTTGTAAAAAAAAAAATTCAGATTCTCCATATATTGCCTGTTTATTCTGAAGATGGAAATTTCCTGAGAGCTGGTCCCACTAAACAAAAAAAGGCAATATTCAAGCCACCTTTGACGTCATATCACCAAGATTTATTTAAAAAAGTAGTCAAAACTTATTGCCGATTTCACAATGTCGTCAGAGTTCTTTCTTTCGTATAAATACATTTGAAACAAAAACAATTTATACGATTTTGTAAATACTCGTTAGTATTTTTTTAACGAACATTCATATTGATATATTAAATTGAATTAAGATTTATAGCCTAATTGTTCGAAATTTTTGTTTTAAATTCAGAAAGGCATGATAATGATTGGAATGCACAAAGGAAAGTCAACATCAGTTTTTAGTTATTCAACTTACACAGCAGAGCAGAACAGCTGTTTTTGAAAGTTTGCGGCTTTCATCATCAATGCTCATGTGTATTGTGTCTGTCACCACTTATTAGGTGGCTTAGTTGAATATGATAACAGTTCTTATTTAAACAAAGTTTATTAGGAAATACTCGTAGAATCCGATAACTGTATCAACCCTGATGGTAACACATTATTGTTTTAATACCCATGTATTAAATTTCGAACAATTAGCCTATAAAATCTTAATTAAATTTTATACAATTTTGTTTTTGTTTCAGAAGAAAAAATTCATTCGACATTGTGAAATAGGCAGATAAATAAAAATTTTCATTGCGACAATATTTCTGTATTGAATTATCATTTTAAGTTCTCATGCAGATAAAAGCCAGTAACTTCTATTTTTTTTTGTTTTTGAAAATTATAAATTTTCTTACTAGAAAGGTAAAAAAATGGAAAAAGGTTGCGCTTAAAGGCCATCCCTGCAACTTCCCGCTAGTTTTAATCGCTAAAAGTTGTATTATTTTTAAAACTGCTATAACTTTCGAACGCGCCAGCCGATTTCCATGTGTAGTTCTTCGATACGTATAAAATAATTCATCACATATATAATTTCGAAATGTTTTGTAGAGTTCACTGTTTTGTTCAGGGTTCATGAACGCGTGATGTGGTTTTTGATTGTTAAGAGTTGATTAGTTTTTGGAACCGATCGGAAAGGCCTTTTAAAAGTTATTCTTAAAAAAACAGTTTTGAAAAAGAAACTTTTTTTACTTGGAGCCTATTCAAATTCACAGGAAATCTGAGTTTGAAAGATTCCTTTGAAACGCGACTAGTTCGATTCAATTCGGTTCAGCCGTTCAAAAGTTATAAGCCGGTCACATACCCTGCATGAAATGTCAGTAGTAAAATTATACTGATTATCTATTGACGATGTCACCAGTACTACTGACAAATTATACCCCAGCTAATGCAATCTACTTTTGACATTTAACACAGGCTTGTCCGACGAAATCTACTAGTAGACTGCGTCAATACTGACTAGGTAGTTCTTATGGGACCATATGGCGAAAATGTCAATAGTAAGATTGTACTGATTTACTATTGACGATATTACCGAGGACAATAACAACAGTTGCCGTGGGTTACCCACCGATTTCGAGCTCATCAGCTTGATGATTTCTTTTAACCGTCAACAATTTTCTCTGCCTATCAAAAACAAAAACAATTTGTTGACAGTGTCACCAAAAAGACCATAATTGGTGACAAAAATATTGACATGTATAGGTACACTTAACCACACGTTTCCTTCAGGGTACTTACACACACACAGCCAGATATACAAACACACAAATACATACATACAGATATAGTGACGGTTTCTCAGGAGTAGTCAGGAAGGCTTCCTAGGAAATCTGTTGAAAACTTCAATTTTTCAAAACGGGGTAAAACCACTAACTTTCCACTTTAGTGAAGAGGCTCAAGTTTCTTAGTGGGAAATTAAAAATAATTTTCGAACTTAAATTCTTGATATCTTCAAAATATGGGATATAATCCGTAGGTAGAAGTATTTTTGAAAATCTACACAAATTTTTCCAATCTCTTAAGGTCTTTTTTTTTTAAATAAATAATTAGCGTTTATATTTTTTGTTACACTACAATCTTCCTTTTTGCCACAGGCTAAGATTTTATTTTGTTTAAACTTAAATATTTTAAACAAAGACTTTACAATTCCTTTAAAACGTTTATCTAATGACCATAATGATTAATCAGAAAAAAACAACAACAAAATTCCACTAACAGTTTTTCCTTTCCCACTATCTACCACAAGTATGAGTTGTACTCCAGCAGCGTTCCCAAAAAACTTTCAAGTCATTTATACACGTTTTTTACACAACAGTGATAAAAAAAAAATAAATGAGAACGAAAGAAAACTTTACCTTTGCCTAAATCCCTTCGAACTTCTGTTTAGCGGCTCATAAAAAAAATAAAGTAAAAAAAAGGGAACTGCAGGAAAAAAATTAAAAGAAAAATTTCAAAATGACACTTTTTTTTGACAAAGTCCACACTGTCTCAAAGGCTCATTACTGCTAATGTTTGCTTAGGAAATGTGATTTTTAAGAAAATGGCTTTTGTATTTCCTCTTCTCGTTACAAATTTTAATATTCATGGTAGATGGTCTTGGAAAAGTTTTCTTTTTGTTTTTTCTTGGCCAGTAGGTCGCAATTGGATTTGTTTAGAGATTAAAAAGTTTTTACACCCAAATGGAGTTAAAAGATAAGAAAGGCAAACATTTTAATGATATTAAACAATATGCCATTAAAAATAGTGGTTAGAGTGCAAAAGTGGTTACAGCATACTTTCAAAAGACCCTCCTTCTTTCCGCTAATGAAATAAAGGTGAAACTTTACAATTGCCTAGTGGAAAAATACAAAAATTTTGTCCCTATAGAAAATTGTGTCTATGGAAAATTTTGTTTGAAATAGAAATATATTTTGTTAATAAAATTTTTTAATATATTAACTTGTCTCTTATTATTTTTAGAAAAATATTTGTGAAAAATGTTCACATATGGGGGTTTCCATAATGTCGAACGTGATACACGTATTAAGTTAAAGAAAAGTCAACATGAAACGGATATTTGAATTGATAATAAGCACAACTTAAACCTCTAAATTGGTGTAAACATGTTTTTTAACTTTCCGCTAATAAAATTGAAAATTTTCAAAAAAGCGGAAAGTTAGTGGTTTTAATCCCTTTTTGGAAAAAAGGAGTTTTCACCAGTTTTGAGCTCCTAGGAAGCCGTCACTTTGACTGTATATACATATGGATGTGTGTATCTGAAAGTGCGTGTGTGTATGCATGTGTGTGTTCGTAGGTATGTGACCATACCATAAAGTATATATATTCTTGATCAGTGATGAAATCTAAGACGATCTAACCACGTCCCTTCGTCCGTCCGTCTGTGAAAACCACGATTAAGTCCAAACGAAAAGAGCCAGACTCTTGAAATTCGCTCTAACTATATCTTGAAGGATAGCACAGGTCAAGTTCGTAAATGGGCTAAATCGGGCTATAGCGAAAAAGTTCCCCCAAGAAAAACTAAACCAACTTCTAAAAAACAACATAATTTTTAAAGTTTTTTTTTTGTAATTTTGTTAAGCTCAAGGCCGTAAATGGACTGAATAGGACCAGAGGGGAAAAAGTTCCCCTAAGAAGAACAAGAAAAAACAAAATGATTTAAACTTTTTTAAGCAAATGATATATTTGTATGTCAAAGAAGGTCCAACGCGTTAAACTTGGAGCCATAAAATTAAAAAAATTAATTTTTGGACCCCGCCCCCTTAAGTGGGTGTTATTGTATACAAAAATTGTGTAAAAATGTAACAAATTGTTTTACTTAAGCCTACATTCATTAAAAATAAAATTTTTAAGCTTTAATGACGAAGCTGAGACGTATCCTGGTACTCCTCTGCCTTTGCCCCCTAGCAAAAAAAAATAAAAAATTTTAAAAATTACATATAATTATCCCAAACATTTATTTTTAGAAATTTATGACAAAGGTGAAATGTCTCCCCCACAACCCTTGCCAGAGCGACCCCGCCAAAATACAGTTTTAATACCCTCCAAAGAGATTTTACCCCACAAAGTATATATATTTTTGATCAGTGATTAAGTCTAAGACGATCTAGCAATGCCCATACGTTCGTCTGTGGAAAACATGATATCGTGTATTTTTGGGCCCGCCCCCTTTAGTGGGCGTTGAAGTTACATATTATATTAAAATATAGTGTACATATTTAACAAATTGCATTGCTTTATTTATTTGTTTGTTTCCTAATTCATAAGCTTTTATGACGAAGGTAATATGTTCTCTGATCTTCCCCAGCCACTGTGCCCCCTAATGACCTTATAAAAAGGTCTGGGTTTAACTGCTCCAAAAATTTAGTTTTTTCGGAGTGACTTTGTAGAGTTTTAAAATTGGGCACAGAAATGTCTTAAAGAAACTGTGACCCAGCAGGTTAAAAATTTTTAACTTATCTCAGTGTTAAAATAATTTTTTTTCTTGTTTACTTCAGCCAACTACTATAAAAATGTAAGTTTTAATAAGAACAAAAATAGTTTTTATTTACTAAATATTTGCAGGGTATTTTAGATTCAACGAGATTGAATATAACGTCCTCACTTGTTAACTGTAAAAATTAGCGGGAAGTTGCAGGGATGGCCTTTATGGTTTTCCATATTTTTTCTGCAGTTAATTATCACAAAAATTTACTTTTAAATTTTTATAACAAAGATGAGATGTCTCCCCCACGGACTTTCGCGGAGTGACGCTGTCAAAATAGAGTTTTAAAATTGGGCACAGCAATGTCTCAAAGGAACTCCATTAAACATTTTAAATATATTTACTAAATATATGGAGGGTATTTAAGATTTAACCCGGTCAAATATAAAGTTTTTATTTGTTTTTATCAACTTAAACAAAACTATATAGACTTATAATTGTACAATATCGGCCACTGCTTGGGATATATTTAATATCTAGTGAATTGACTGCACGATATTTGGAAATGGAAATTGTAAAGAAGTCCCAAATTCAGTATTTATTTTTAGTTCTCACAAAATAATTGTTACCTTCGCTTTTGCCTTATAACATTTTCAAATGAATCCTACTGACTTAAACAGATTTAGATGTCACAATAAGTAAAAAAAAAAGAAAAAAGAAACCAAACCCTTGACCGTTATTATTTTTGAAGATTAAATACAAGAAAATAAAAATTTAAATGTATTGTTATGACAGCCACCGTTGAGGATGGATGGAATCAAAATATAGAAACTATAATTATATATAAGATTTCGTAAATACAACAATAATAACTCGAATAATAATAACGGCAGAGAATTTTAACCGTAACAGGGATAAAAAAGGTAGATTTAAAAAACAAATTTGCACAAATAACTCATCATTTCCATATCAAAAAGGAAAATATCTTAAAGATTTAGAAAAAAAGGAAATAAGGAGAGAAATAAATCTCATCCAAATTCATTCAGGCCTAAAGTGTTATTTTGTTATGATTGTCCTGTTTATTTCAGCATTGTTAACTTTGATTTGAAAAATATTGGCAAAATTTTAAATACGATCAATTGAAAAATATTGTTTACAGCAAAAAATTTGCATTAGAAATGACACGCACACACAAACTCAAGTGATTTAATATATTGTGTAATTTTGTTTTTTGTTTGTTTGTGAGGATATTCCAAAGGTAGTTATCAAATGGGGTGTCCCTTTCCCAAGGAGCTATCATTTGTTCTCATACATGCATGAACATAATCCCATAGGAATGAATGGTTGCTGTTACTGTTGTTGTTGTTATAGCAAGCCTGCATACAATTTAGTCCTCTGTTGACCCTTAAATGGTTTCTTGCAAGTTCTATTTACCCGCACCAGTCCTTTATTTGTTTGTTTGTTTGGCTTATGTTGGGGTAAACCCAACAACAAATATTTTCACTCGGATGTGTTGTCAGTTTAGGTGTGTGTGTGTGTGAGGGAACATGTCATTATTTTTTTTGTGTGTGGTTATGACAAGCATGTGCTTGCTTATGCATGCGTTTTTGTATGTAAATTAAATTTTGTGAATGATTTTTTGATTTCTTAATAATGATAAGAAGTGTTAAATTGTTTAGTGTCCTAAAAAATATTATAAGACGAAAATTTAAATTCATTTAGCCATGAAAATATCCATAGAAACTTTCAGAATTCTATTTACAATATAGAGTTTAAGAAACCCATAAAGTGTTTATATCTGGTTTTTAGTTGCAAAAAAAAATGTTTTATAAGAATAAAGTTTTTGTGTCAACAACAAAAAAAAAACGTATTTTTTTTTGAGGATTGTTGGCAAATTTGTATGGAAATTATTAATTTGCCTGCATGTCCTTGGGGAGATAACCATGCAGAAAATGTTAAACTTTAAAAATAATTAATTCTTAGACTTGACTGACATCTAGGGATAAATTTTAAAATTATAACAAACATATTTGGTTTCAATACATGTAAGATATTAAATTAGTGGTAAGATTCCATGTACGTGGTTAGGCTCAAATTGAGTAATTAACAAGTAAAAACGGTATATTTATTCGACCGGGTCGAATCTTAAATACCCTCCAAATATTTAGTAAGTGAAGGTGTTTAACTTGGTGGGACAGAGTTCCTTTATATAATATCGTACGTCAACGCCCACTAAAGAGGGCGGGGTTCAAAAATATACAATATCATGTTTTCCACAGACGAACGTGTGGGCATTGCTAGACCGTCTTAGACTTCATCACTGATCAAGAATATATTTACTTATGGGGTCCAATTCTCTATTCAGGGTATTAAAACTGTATTTTGGCGGGGTCGCTCTGGCAAGGGCTATGGGGGAAACATTTCACCTTTGTCATTAAACTCTAAAAATAAATGCTTGGA
This sequence comes from Linnaemya tessellans, assembly GCA_951800035.1. Taxonomy (NCBI): domain Eukaryota; kingdom Metazoa; phylum Arthropoda; class Insecta; order Diptera; family Tachinidae; genus Linnaemya; species Linnaemya tessellans. The sequence continues at coordinate 26,257,474 of OX637534.1, read as the reverse complement.
ATAATTATATACAAAATAAATTTTTTTGGTAGGGTCATATAGGGGGCAAAGGGGGAGGAGGGGGTAGGGCAGAAATAGGCAGCTATAAAACTCTAAAAATTAATGGTTGGGATAATTCTATACAAAATTTAAATTTTTTTTATAGGGTCATTTAGGGGGCAAAGGGGGAGGAGGGGGTAGGGCAGAAATAGGCAGTTATAAAACTTTAAAAATTAATGCTTGGGATAATTGTATACAAAATTAAAAAAAAAATTTTTTTGATAGGGTCATTTAGGGGGCAAAGGGGGGGAGGAGGGGGTAGGGCAGAAATAGGCAGTCTCTAAAAATAAATGCTTGGGATAATTGTATGCAAAATTAAAATGTTTTTTTTTTGGTAGGGTCATTTAGAGGGTGAAGGGGGCGGAGGGGGTAGGGCAGAGTAGTACCACGTTTCGTCTCAGCTTCGTCATTAAAGCTTAAAAGTGTCAGTTTTAAGAAATGTAGGCTTAAGTAAAACAATTTGTTAAATTTTTATGCTATTTTTTATGCTATTTTGGACCCCGCCCACTAAAGTGGGCGGGGTCCAAAAATAATTTTTGTTTATTTTATGGCTCCAAGTTTAACGTATTGGACCGTATTTGACATAAAAATGTATCATTTGCTTAACAAAATAACCAAAAAACTGAAAATTATGTCGTTTTTTCTGGGTTGGTTTAGTTTTTCTTAGGGGAACTTTTTTCCCTCTTTCCCGATTTAGCCCATCTCCGAACTTAACCTGCCTAAGCTTCAAAATATATTTGTACCAAATTTTAAGGGTCTAGCTCTTTTCGTTTGGACTGAATCGTGACTTCCACAAACGGACAGACGGACATGCTCAGATCGTCTTAGATTTCATCACTGATGAAGAATATATATATATATATATATATACATATATATATATATATATATATATATATATATATACATATATATATATATATATATATATATATATATATATATATATATATACTATATATATATATATATATATATATATATATATACTTTATGGGGTCTGAGATGGATATTTCGTTGCGTTACAAAGGGAGTGACAAAGTGAATATACCCTCCAAATTCTTTTTTGGAGGGTATAAAAACACATGATTTCCCATACATTTTTCATATGGCCAAATTATCTTAAAAGACAACAAACAAATTGTTTCAAATTCGAAAGTCGAAATTTGTGGAAATGCAGGACTGTTTGTGAATCCTATAGGCGTTACTTTCGTTAACATGAGTAAATATGATTTTGTTGAAAAATGCGTTGCTTTCATTCAGATTTTTAAAAAGCCATTTCACATCTACTTAACTACATAAATGTCAAAGGATGTCAGCTTGATTCTTAAAATTTCATCAATTGACAGTCCATTTACTTCCTAACCTTAAATTTGTTCACCCTGTATTATGAGGAATCAACTTATAAATAAAGCAGAATAGTAATATTTTTTGTTTGGCTAATTCGCTATTATACTAACTAAAACGAGGGAAAATTTTAACTCTTTCTGTAGAATTATGTTCAGTTAGAAATATACAAAACTCTGGTAAATGCCTTTTGTGTCGCACAGTGTGATCAAACGATATTTTGTTATACCTTTTACGGCCAATTATTTTAGGCGATTTACACAACGTTTCAACTTCATGAAAGATGGTTACTTGTAAATGACCAAAGTTACATTTTGTTAAGATTGATTAAGTATTTTCGCAGTTATAAGCCTTTACATCCGTTCCTAATACGTGCATCAAGTTGATGTAAACAAATCAATATGACGTAAATATGTATATCTGTCTTTGTCTATCATAATTTTCACAATGATAATATATTATTTTCTATTTCGAATTGGTTTGGAAAGATATGCGACAAAAAATGAAAACTACCAAAAATGCTATATTCGGCTTTGCGGAATCTTATACACCCGAAATTATCGTCTGAAAACTTTACCGATTCTTGTTCCAATACTACTCAAGCTTCCAAATAGTCTTGAATTCGTTGTATTTTAGTATAGCCGATTACGAGAGCTTCTGCATATCTATTGCGATCGTACGAATCGCATTTAGCCAGTAGCCGATCATAAGCATCCCGCTACTCTTGAGTTCGTTGTGTAGTAGTTTTCCGCTTACAAAACCCACCGAAGACCTCTTGTGATCATACTAATCGTAGTTAATCAGTAGCCGAGTTTACGCATCCGAATACCCTTGAGTTTGTTTGGCCGATTAGAAGAGCTCCCGAATGTCTTGCGATCGTATGAAATCCGTTTTCCGATTATTCAGACGACTAATTGACATCACCATTTCGGCTAATTAAGCGACCATCAGACGTTTGACGCAGTAATTGGACTCTGGTATGAGATGTGTGGCAAGATGCATCGTCATGTTGAAACCAAAACTCGTTCACATCAACCACATGAAGAGCGGGCACAAAAAATCTGTTTGTCTTGTTGCCGCGATACGTGTCTCCATCGGCCGTAATGGTTGTGCCGTCCTCATTTTCAAAGAAATATAGGTCAATGATGCCTTCGCTCCCCAAACCGCACCAAACAGTCACTCGTAATGGGTGCATTGGCTTCTGTAAGTCCACATGTGGGTTTTCTGAGCCCCAAATACAGCAATTTTCCTTATTAACTTACCCAACCAGATGAAAATTAGCTTCATTCGAAAATATGTTTTTTTTTTTGCAAAATCAATCTCCGATTCCGAATCGATATGTCTATGATTCTCAAATAAATTTCCAATAAAACCCAACGTTGATCAATAGTAAATCGATTCATTTCGTGCAGTGGAGATCATATACCGAATTTTGTGACAGAATAGAATCACATAAGTGTTGAAAGTTTCGAAATAACCGGTGGTTCAAATTTAAGCCTATAGATGGCCCATCCGATACATATAAAGCAGCGTCTAGAAAATGATTCTGTAGACTTAAATTAAATTGTTTACACATAAAATATGGTCCATTGCATTGACTTTTGTGAAGCTACTCTGCCATGATTACAGACTTTTGATTACACTAATGCATGCACACACATACAAATAAATTTCCCACCTTTTAAAATCCACTATAATATTTCAAATTAGTTGACACCCAAATTTCTTCATTAATCACCCAATTTTTTTTTTCTTTACTAAAAATACAATCCTCGCTCGTGCCAAGTAATTGAAAAAAAATTAAACCAACAAAATTAAGGAAAAAAACTTAATGTCAAGAGTATTGGGGTAGATTAATTACGAGAACCAAGCGCAAAGTCAGAGGTAATTTAAAACCAACTTAATTCAAAATTAAACAATTAAAATGTATGATGAAACAATAAAAAAATTTATCCTGTGACAGCACGCGTTAATCATTTATTTTCAAGTTTTTCTAAAGTTTTTTTCATACACACTTTTTCAAACAAGTTTTTTAAGGTAAAAAATGTTTACAAAAAAATTGTGTTTAACAAAAAAAAAAAAAAAGAAAAATAAAAATATATATATATATATATATAAAAAAAAAAATCGTAAAAAATGAAATGAAAAAAAATCATTACAAAAATTAAATTATTATAAAAACCATTAGGAGCTTAAGCTAATGATTTAAGATTCTACAGATACTTTGTAAAACTTTCAGCTGGGCACGTTTTTAGGAGTGTGTTGATCGCAAAAAAATCTTTGAAACTATAAAAAAATTTAGCCTGGCTGGGAGGGTTGTGTGTAAGGGTTAGCTTTTATTAAATTATTTTGTTCACTTATCTTTAGTTTTTTCTGAACATACAGCTGTTGTAAATGAATAAACAGTAAAAAATTAAACGAGTAATTTTTTTCATACATAATCCAGGGATAAACTGAACTCACAAATAATTATGGAACAAAATATTCAAAGAAAATAAGTAAAAATATTATAAAATATAGCACTTAAATTTATTACTAAATTGAAGTTGCTTTCAACTGAAAAATTGATGATATTAATTATAAAAATTTTAAAACTCCGAAAAACCACAACAACACACATACCAACTTTAGGTTAGGTTAGTTTGAAAAGAGGGGCACAAACAAGAGCTGTCCCCATCCGTTCAGAATTACACATAAGCCTCATAGGCCTGTTGTGTGCTCTATTATAGGGAGCTCCCATTATAAACCATAGAAACCTTTAAATTTTATTACGTTAAGAACCTAGTCTCCTCAATGCATCTTCGTAAGTCTCTCCAATTAGAACCACTAAGACATTCTATATCAAGTATAATTTCATGATTAAATGTTTGCCTCCTGACTTGACTGAAAGCTGGACAGCTCAAGTGCTCCTGACAGGCTCTGCATGTTATATCATCAACGATAACCATGCGGGCCAGATGATTCCTTAACTCTGTATGTCCTGTTATTATACTAACCAATCTCCATAGTGCTGGCCTACTTAATCTTAGAATTTCCTTTGTCTTGTTACCATTTGGGCTTCCCCATAGAATTCTAGTCACTCTACCTACGGTACGGAGTACTGCCAATCTCTTGTATGCAATTCTATAGCCCATTGCTTTAGTTCGTTCCTAAATACCTGAAATGGCTTTGGATTATCTAGTGTGATGTTTGTCATTAATGCCCCCATCTTTGATAGCTTATCTCCTCTTCCAAGTATTCCTTAATGTCCTGGAATCCATACTATTTCGATGCTTCCACAACGCGTGTATGAGTTTATCTCATCCTTGCATTGTAATACACACCGAGAATGAACCGCATTATTTCTTAGGGCCCCGATGTCTTTCTTACTATCCGTGAATATACGAACTGGTAGTCTGTTATTAATTTCCTTCTACCATTTCATCCCTTCCGTAATAGCCGCGATCTCAGTCTGAAATGCTGTATTGGGTTCTGACAGGCGGAAGTACAGTAGTCGCTCGGTTATATGAACTAATTAAAACAGAGCCTGTTCACTAAATGGAGAAGTTCACTAAATCGAGAGAATAAAAAATAAGTAATTCATATGACTTTTATTAAATTAAGTTTTTATTTTAAATGTTTTTTAATAATTAAGGAACATGAAAGAAGTCGGTTATATTTTTTTGTACTTTTTTTGCTTCAAGAGATTTTGCCTTGTCCCTGCATTTGCGCAATACCAAAATATCATTAATATCAGATATAATATTTTCACTCCAAGCAATAACGTTATTGAATGTTTCGATTGCCTCCGTTTTGCCTTCCCTATCACCAGAAGCATTTGTACAGGGCAGGAATGTAAGACGTGCTTCTTCGGTTTTTCTTCTAGGTGCACTTTTTTCACTTCTTAAAACGTATGTTTTGTCTGGAAGCAGTTTCCAAAATAGGGCAGTTTCGTCCGCTTTGTAAATTTCATAATGCATTAAATTGTGTTCTACTATTAAAGAATGGAGTTCTTTTTTAAAAAGTTCTACAAACTCCGCATTGGACGATAATTTTTCACCGGATATCTATAAAAACCGTATACCAAATCGTCGCTTAAATTTCTGCAGCCACCCATCACTTGCAGTAGTAGAACTTTTTTCTTTCAATTGGTCGTTTAAATATTTTGCTGTTGTTGATTGAACCATTGATATAGCTTCGCCTCCCCCAACGGCATTTCAGCTTCTCTCAATGTTCTCCTTTTCATTTTTCCTTTACTTTTTGCAGTCACTTCCAAAATCGGATTTTTATTTTTCTTAATAGCACAAATTGTTGACTTGGCCACTTCATATCTGTGTGCAAGAGAAGTAACGCTTGCACCTTTATCCAGATAACGTTAACACCTTGCGCTTCATCTTCGATGAACTATGTAACACACACTAAAGACTTCAAAAAACACGCACACGCTTATCTCGGGGAAGAACCGATTTTTAATATGTAAGATAATCACTCAACAACTCAACACTCAAAACATTAACAAAATCAACAGTTTGAGGTTTTTCACTTATTTCGGGGAAGAACATACTTCCAATAAGACAAACATTTAAAAAAAATTAACGGTTGAAAGCTGTTCACATAATAGAGATACGCTGTGTGCACTCTTTAGAACCCCATGTGCTTAAATTTTGTTGTTCACTATTCTGGATGTTCACTATTCTGGATGTGCATATAACCGAGCGGCTACTGTATTTACGAAAGTTACGACCCTCCATACTTTCCATTCCATACTTTCTGATAATATGGTGGTGTAGTTTGACTGTTGGGATTCTGTGTAAGACATGTATTATACTTTTTTGTTTGGTTATGTGTTCTCTTGTCAACCTTTCACCATAATCAACTTTTATGATTGTACGTATTTTTAAATAAGTAAAAACGTTATATTCGACCGGTTCGCATCTTAAATACCCTCCATATATTCAGTAAGTGAATTTAAAATGTTTAACTTGGTGGGACAGAGTTCCTTTATATAATATCGTACGTCAACGCCCACTAAAGGGGGCGGGGTTCAAAAATAGGCAATATTATGTTTTCCACAGACGAACGTATGGGCATTGCTAGACCGTCTTAAACTTCATCACTAATCAAGAATATACATATTTACTTAATAGGGTCCACTTCTCTTTGGAGGGTATAAAAACTGTATTTTGGCGGGGTCGCTCTGGCAAGGGCTGTAGTGGAAACATTTCACCTTTGTCATAAAACTCTAAAATTAAATGATTGGGATGATTATATACAAAATTAAAATACCTTTTTTTTATAGGGTCATTTAGGGGGCAAAGGGGGACGAGGTGGCAGGGCAGAAACAGGCAGTCATAAAACTGTAAAGATAAATGCTTAGGATGATTATATACAAAATTTAAAAAAAAAATTTTTGGTAGGGTCATTTAGAGGGCGAAGGGGAAGGAGGGGGTAGGGCAGAGAAGTACCAGGTTTCGTCTCAGCTTCGTCAATAAAGCTTAAAAATGTTATTTTTAAGAAATGTAGGCTTAAGTAAAACAATTTGTTAAAGTTTTATGCTATTTTTGCATATAATAACGCCCACTAAAGTGGGCGGGGTCCAAAAATAATTTTTGTTTATTTTATGGCTCCAAGTTTAACGTGTTGGAACGTATTTGACATAAAAATATATCATTTGCTTAACAAAATAACCAAAAAACTTTAAAAATTATGTTGTTTTTTCTGGGTTGGTTTAGTTCTTCTTAGGGGAACTTTTTTTCCCCTTGCACGATTTAGCCCATCTCCGAACTTAACCTGCTCTAAGCCTTGAAATATATTTATACCAAATTTCAAGAGTCTAGCTCTTTTCGTTTGGACTGAATCGTGATTTCCACAGACGGACGGACGGACATGCTCAGTTCGTCTTAGATTTCATCACTGATCAAGAATATATATACTTTATGGGGTCTGAGATGGATATTTCGATGCGTTACAAACGGAATGACAAAGTGAATGTACCCTCCATTTTCTCTTTTGGAGGGTATAAAAAAATAATTACGATTTGAAATGTAGTTTAAAATAAAACTTTTCTTAAAGTTATAGTCATATACAAATTATTAATCACCCTTATTGTGTTTGGCGTTTTACGCCTTCAAATTCGACAAATTATAATAAATAGCTTAAATACAAAAAGCTAAAAATTTTTTTAATTTATTGCAAAATGTCGAACCTGAAGGCAAAAAACGCCAAACACAATAAGGCTGATATTTTGAATACTATCTTTATGAAGACTATTAGGGTATTCACACTGTGTACTATTTAGTCATATTGTCATAATATTTTAGACCAGTTTAAAACAGTTGTTGTTGTTCTGCATACAAAAAGATTTTGTTTTGTCATAAAATAGCTCTACAAATCTGAGTCGAAAAGTTGAAACTCTTTAGGCGAGACGGCGCTAGTATATGTTTGACGCCGTTATATAAAAAACACATAAAATATTATTTGTATGACGTGAAAATAAGTAAAAGACAATTAAATCGCAAAATCTATATTTATACAATTGAATAATATTTTTCATTTAACTTGTGTAACTGGCAGCCACTGAACGTTTTTCCGTTTGCCGCCGTCAAAAAAAAATGTATGCAGCTCATGTCAAGGTAGCAGCTGTTTTAGTTTGTACAAACAAATTCATTTAGAGATTTTTGTGCTCCAAAAGAAAAATATAAGAATTTTAAATAGAAATGGAGTTTTTAGACGCTTCATTTTCAAACAATTGTATTACAATCGTCTTATTTTTCTTTTGATAATTTCAAATGTGTTGTTTTCTTATCTGCTGATGGAAGTTTGGAATAGCAGACTAAGTTATGACGGGTTGTTCACACTAGTCATATATTTCGTGCTATTATTTTATGACTTTATGACTACAGCCTGAATCCTCCATATCTTTCATTGTATGCTTATCAAATCTACACGGTACTTAAATGTTGCTATCATCTATAACGAATGGTATCTATAAATCTTTATCATTCTTTTTATTTAAATATTTCTATGTTTTAAACTTTTTTTATTACTGTTTGTTCATGTTGTTCATACAATAACAATGTAGTTTTTACCATATATGAGATTTCAGCGGAAAGTAAAGTGTGTTTCAGTAAGAATTCATTTTTAAATTTTAAAATAAATTTTTATTGGATCATTAGGATTCTTTCCTATTTTTTGCAAATTTTTTGTGATATTTTAAGTACAAAATATTTTCTAACTCGTATTTTGATAAAAAATAAAATAGGTGTTCAAAGAAGTTTTTTTTTCAAAAATATGTTTTTCGAAAAGTACCTTTAAAAAAAAATCAGGTTAAAAAATTAAGGAAAGTACTTTTTTGAAAAGGTACCTTTTCTAAAAAATACTTTTTTGGAAAAGTACCTTTTTTGAAAAGTACTTTCTACACAATTTCTTGCCAAGCTATTGTGATATTTTTCGATGGGTACATTTATTAAAAGTACCTTTAAAAGAAACATGTTAAAAAAGAACCTTTTCCAAAAAAGTACCTTTTTGAAAAAGTACCTTTTATGACAAGTACTTTCTTTACGATTTCTTGCAAATTTATTGCGCTATTTTGAAATATATTGAAATGCTTCTTCAAAGCTGTATATTTTTCAAAAATCAGTTTCTCTATGGGTACTTTTCCTTAAAAATACCTCTAAAAAAAGGATAAAAAAATAAAATTTTTCAATAAATTACCTTTTTTAAATAATAAAATACTTGTTCAAAGAAGTTTTTTTTCAAAATCTGTTTTTAGATAAGTACTTTTTTTTAAAAGTGACTTCTAGGAATTGGGTTTAAAAAAAAGAACCTTTTTCAATGAAGTACCTTTTTGAAAAAGTATTTTTTCTGAAAAAAACTTTCTTCACAATTTTTCCGTTTTCTAATACCATTCCCAAAAAGTAGCTTTAAAAAAATAACTTTGACGAAAAATCACCTTTTTTCGCGAATATCTTTTATTAAAATCAATTATTTTTTTTATGAGGAATTTTTCATAAAGTATTATTTTTGAAAAGTTTATCTTTCAAAATGTTTATATCCCACAACTGCACGTTCAAAAGATATATTTTCATCAATGTACCATTTCGCAAAAGCACCCTTTCCAAAAAGCATTGTATTCAAAATTCACATATAAAAGATTTTATTATTTTTAAATACATATTTCGAAAAATATATTTTGAAATCATACCAAATTAAATAATAAATAATGTTTAGGACCACACTATATCAGTTAATAATATATAACTCAGATTTAAAATGGTTTAGTTATGCAGGTATGAGTTCCTTCACCGTTTTCCCTATTTACGCTGTTTGGTGCCTTCTTTGTCCCCTTTGAAAAAAAAGCACATTTTATTACCTCATGTTCAGTTATTTTTACATGCATCCTCAAATGTACTTTATCAGTTAAAAAAAGTACCGAAAGCGGTTACGTTTTTACCCCTTCTTATTACGAATTTTCAAAGTGGCAAAACATATTCTAGATTCTTTTCAGAATAGATTTCGTATGCTTTTGGAATTAATTTAAATTTTATTGACACTCATAAATATTATTTGAAACGTGAACAAACTCAAAATCTAATTTAAATTAGAAAAGTGGACCACATTTACAGCTGTTCGTCAAAGCCGTAAAAATTGTGGGCTGTTCTGTTTTTCCCTTTATGAACGCTTATGCACCTTAACTCCATAAAACATTAACCCTTAACAATAAATGCTGTCTGTATCCACACTTTGAAATCATGTCGAGAATGAGAATGAAACAATCACTTTAAAAAAGCAGGGATACACACTTTTTATGCATAAATTAAAGTGCTGCTGACATTAAATAATTTCACTAAAAGCAAAAAAAAAAAAAAAAAGAGTAGGAAAAAGCCAAGTCATATTGATTGTTGTTTGTGTGCTGTTATAATTGAGAAAAAGAAGATAAGAAAAGTTGTCGAGGCCATGTACGAATTTTAAGTGCCCTAAATGGAATCTAGCTTCCGTTTCATATCGTTTGGGCAGGGAACTTCCAAATGAAAGTATTGACTAATTGTGGGCATGTTTATAAATTCACTGCTATCCTTCGAGTTTGATAGGTTAAAAAAATAATAAATGAATAAAATTTTGAATATATCTGTCCTTAACCCTCTAACCCGCAAGAGTGCCTCAAGGCACTTATAACAAAAATTGAATTTACTCAGAAACCAATTACCATATTTTGTTTTAATTTTAACGGAGCATTTAGTTACATATCTATTTACATTTCTCTCGAAAGTTCAAATAAATTTCGACATTTGGCTTCGATTGTGTCAGCTGGTTAGTAAGAGGAATCAAAATTACTGCAAGTGAAATTCTGTCAGTAATTTTTTTTTTTAACTAATTTGTATTAACTTCTAGTCGTCTGATCTCTTCGAAATAATTTTTGTTGGAAAGGTATGATATCGTTCTTTGAATATATATGTTTGTAAATGCAAAACAAAACAAAGAACATGTACTGAGAACTCAAAAACTAAAGAGTGTCTCAGGGCACTCTTGCGCGTTCCGGCTAAATTTATCGATCACTTTTATTCCATTACTTTTTATCTCTTTGTTATATTATTTTAAAATTTATGTCAAAAAGTGATAGAAATGACAGATAGAATACGCAGACGTATTAAATTATCCTCTTTGACTGATGATGATGACGAACCTTCATCATCATTTGTCGAAAATGTTGAGTCATGTTCTGCAGCCAAAGAACCAGTCCCATCAACAACTGAAAGAAAACCATAGAAAAGACCCCGTTCTTCGTTACCATTGATGGAAAGTTGTGGTCCAGTAAATGTGTCACCTAATCGTGGCTTCATTGCAAACTATGCAAAAAATCACAAACACAGTGTGTTTGTTCAAAGTGCGACCTTCATTTGTGCTGCTCAAACGCTAAAAATTACTTTTAAGAATATCATCGTAGAAAGTAAACCATACATTCATATTTTTTGTAACATTCATCCAATTTTTAATAAAATCTTTTCATAAATAATATTTGTTTTTCCTACACCGGAACCGCCAACAGTGCCTTGAGGCACTCTTCACCTTTTCTCACCTAACTCTTAAACTAAGTTCGATAATGACTTTCTGATGTTTTTTTAAGTTTATTGGGTCATAATTATTTTAAAAAAAATTAGCCAACTATTTTTTTAAAACTTTTAAAAGTTTGCGGGTTAGAGGGTTAAATAAAGGGTGTTTTTTTATAGAGCTACACAAGTTTAAATATATTTTTAATTTCATTGTATTGGAAAGACGATTTTATAAAATGAATGTTTAAATGTGATTTCTGGCATGTAGCCGCCGGAGCTGGCGCGTAGAAGGCCCAATCTGAAACACCCATTTTCAACAACTTTTCGCAGCATTTGCAGCCATATTTCGCCGATAACTATTTGATTCTTGATTTCCAGTTGTTCAATTGTTTGTAGACAAGTGACTTAACATTACCCCAAAGAAAATAGTCTATTGGGTTAAATCATACAATCTTGGTGGCCAATTAATTGGGCCATTACGTGAAATAATTTTTTCATCAAAGTAAAGTAAAGCAATTGTTTGTTGAGTTTGACGAATAGAACAATTATTTTGTGTAAAAATTTCAACAGTTTGCCCGCCTTGTTCTGGTGTAAGTGGGTGCTGTTGGCTGAAGAAGTAGAACACGAGAAGCGCAGCATCCTGAGTTTAACCTCGCCATGAGTCATGAAATATTGTGTTGAGTTCTTCTGATCAGCATTAGTGCGTGGTTGTGTTACTTGTTGCCAGCCTGTTTCAATGATGAGGGCATAGTCACTGGTCACTGAACAAAATTGACAGCAACTGACACGATCATGTACTAAAAAGCAGAGTAACAGCACCCTCCTTCGTCGGTCCGGTAGCAAAAAATTAGGCGAAGTAAAATGGTTGAAGTAGCTACAAAAAATTCTCTATCTGCTCAACTGTCTCCTCAATACTATCCCCTCCTTTCTAGTTTCGGCGCAATTCACTGCATATGTAGGGGTCATCCCCTGAGTGCTGGTCCAAGATAAAAAAATCGATTCATAATTAAGTTTCAAAGAAAAATTAAACAAGAAGCAACCATCAGCTGTTAAATGGGTGCTTAAATAAAGCAGTGATGCCAACTCAAAGCTGTGACAGTCTAAAAAAACACGTTTTATTAACAGTTACGTACAACGTTGCCATTTTGTTGCTTTTCATGTATTTTTTTGGTCTTTTTACATTGTCTCACAGCTGATTTTAAGACCCTCCAAAAAAGAATTGGTTGTTATATTTAGTTTGTCATTCCGTGTGTAACGCTGCGAAATAACCCTCTGGGATCCCGTAAAGTATATATATATAAATCAAAGACATATTTGTTCAAGAATATATATATATATATATATATATATATTATATATATATATATATATATATATATATATATATATATATATATATATATATATATATATATATATATATATATATATATATATATTCTTGAACAAATATGTCTTTGATTTACGTCAGTTCCTGCCTTTTGGCCTAACCTGACGATGCTCTTAACATCGGGTGAAAATTAGGTGTTACCAGCACCCGTCTTAGCACCCAAGAACCACACGAAGGCGACCTCGGGTCGCCCAGGTGGTAATTTCTAGAACATGATTTGGTAAGCCCCATGATCTAACACCTTGCCTAAGTGCCGTTCCTATCTAGATGATCTTTTATTTGTTGATTCACAACAATACATACATAGGTTTTGCTACTATCAGCCGGACCGAAGTCCAACCGCAAGAATTGAACATCAATCCTTATCTGACAAACATTCCACCAAATTGGTGACCACAACCACCACGTGTACTCCCGTGGGAGACCTCACCAATATCCAGCCGCAGTAAACTGCGAGGCTTGTACTGGATCCAGTGGTACCAGTTCCAACTACTGGTAAAGCTCCGAAAGTCAAACCAGTGGAGGTTCTATAAACTTTCTATCGACTTCGGTTTCTTTTTTACCCAAACCTAGGTGTCGCCGCACCTATTATTTCTTACTCAGGCACGTAGGCGAACCTACTACTTTTATATTCTTATATGCACATCCGTTACACTGTAACAGAGCTTGGGCAGTAACATATAAGTTTTACGGGTGTACATGCAAAAGTACTGCCTGAAAACATTGTAACCCCTCGAAAGCCAACCATTATAGGTTTCAACTATCTATTGACTTTTGAACTCTTAATTAGATCGAGGCGTCCTTGGACCTCCTTTCTTATTTCAAACTTACGTAGGTAACCGCCGCGCAGGCCCCCTACTCCTTTAGATCTCTTACAGTAGACCAGCTAAGTTTCCTACTGGGACCTATCCCGGGTCCTATTCAGAAACCAGGCAGGTACTTATAAGTTTTATGGGTTACCAGCAAAAGTTATGTTGGAGAAAACTGTGTAACCCCCGAGAGCAAAACCAGTATAGGTTTTCAGCTCTCTATTGACTTTGGCCCTCCTACGGTACCAGGCGTCCTTAACCTACTTTCTTACAACAGACTACATAGGAACAATCCTTTGCCAAATTTCAATGCGTATCTTCGGATGTGTTTCCGAGTGGGTGATGTACTTTTCAGCAAAAGATGCACCTACTACTTTTTAATTTCTTATATGCCCTCCCGTTGCACTGCGACTTCAGGGATTGGGCAGGTAACATATGAGTTTTATGGGTTATCAGGAAAAGCACCGTCTGTAAAAACTGTATAACCCTTTCCCTGGATCTGTGCTGAAGCAAGGTCTGACATCATAGCCAAGCTCCCCAACGGCACCCCCGGGGGATATATTCTTGAACAGTGATGAAATTTAAGACGATCTGACCATGCCCGTCCGTGCGTCAGTCCGTCTGTGGAAATCACGATATAGTACAAACGAAAAGAGCCAGGTCCTTGAAATCTGGTACAGATAGATTTTGAAGGATAGCACCGGCCAAGTACGTAAAAGGGCTAAATCGGGCTAGGGGTAAAAAAGGTAACCCTCCAATTAATTTTTGGAGAGTATAATAATAGCGATTTATTTGTTGTCGTTTTGTTATAACGGAAAATATTTAACTTAATTTTTTTGTAGCCGCAACTTTCGAAATTTGTAAACTTTTTAGTAAATTTTTATATGGTCTATTGCAGTTTTACAATTTTAGTGTAACAAACCATATAACAAACTTAACACACCCTATAATTTGTTACATCAAAATCCAATGCACATAAATTACCATAGATGTTTTCAAAGCTCGCGTGCTTTAAGGGCCCTGATGATATTTCTGGTTTACAGAGAAGCACAGCAAAAATTACAAAAATTAAAATGAAAACTCCTGGCGTGTGCTGAACATGTGCTCTGATTTAGGTTTTTCTTATTTGAAACGTTGCCTTATTGTTTTGAAAAGAGTTAAATAACTTTTTTTCGCTTTTATAATATTTAACATACAAAATTAAACATCAATGTGTGTTTTTAATAAAAATCCATAAATTAAAAGAAGCTGGCTGGCTTGTCTGTATGCAAATTTTTTTCGAAGCAAAAAAAAATTATAATAATAAAAAAGCCAGGGGTATCAATAGCAATTATTCAATGTGTAACCCAAACTACACACGCGTCACCCTTAACATTTTTTTTACAATTTAAAAAAATCCTTTAACTCTGGGTGAGGTTTCTTTCTGTTTTTTTTTTATTTTAAGGGTGTCGCTTCACACGCTGTAGCCAGACTAAAAGTGTGCCCAGAAAAGGGTTTAATGTTGCTCTGCTGATCTACAAGAAAATTTGCATTTTTTTATAATGCCAACAATAGAACACCTTTGTTGTTGCTGCAACTCTTTTTTCCATTGTGCTATTGTCTAGATTAATAGTTTTTTTTTGAAAATTCATAAAATTATGGGTAACATATCGATTTTCTTTTGTTGTCTGGGCCAAGCACCGGATACGGATGCTATGCGCAAAGCTGCTTTACTTATTCCAAATTAAAAAAATGTGTTGTCTGTCTTAAAAAAAATTTATGTGTGTGTGTGTGTATTAAACCTTTTTGTAGTTGTTGATTTTAAATTAAAATACTTTTTATGAAATTACATTTGCATATTGTAAATTTAGCATATGCAAGAATTTGGGAAGCGGACAAGTAAAAAAATGCTTTGAGTGGCAATACAAATTACCTTTTATCCTTTCGCCAGGCAGAGTTGAAACAGGCAACAAGGTGTTTTTTTAAAAGTATTGTTGACGCATGCTGATAACTGAAACTCGGATTTTGTTTGTTAAGGGAATAATTATTTTAAATTTGTTTTCATTTTCAGCTGCCCGAATAAATTTCTTATGACAACTAAAATTATTTAAAACAAAATTACCAAAATATCAAAATTATATGTATGTATATATTTTTTGTTGTATTATTGTTATCTAATTGTAAAAGCATTTCAAATTCATGAAACTACAAATAAGCTGAATTTCGTATTGAACTATTTATTGCTAAATTAAGTTCAATTAAAATTTATGGGTTAATTGTTCTCAACGGGGGTTTTTTCAGTAAATATTTCACTGAACAAAGAGAAAATTATCATAAATTTAAACACGCGGAGCAGAAGAGCTGTTTTCGAAAGCCGCTACACTTTCATTAGCAGTACTCAAGTTTATTTAAAAGTATGTATGAATTTTTGTTAGTCGAACTTTTTCTTTATGTAAATTGTTAATTTTTCAACGGGCTTAAGTTCGAATCTGCATGACTGCAAATTATTTTTTGTTATTTTTTTTTATTATTAATAAATGAATTTGTTTAAATTCTATTTATTATTTTATATTGAGATTGGAATATTAAGAATATTTTTAATAATCATCAAACCAGCAGAACGGATCAGTACTGATTTCGAGGCCGCTACGTCATCTCATCAGCGTTCTTTGTTCAATTTTTCCACTTTTTGCAAGTGGTGCTAGTTAGTAGGAATATCAACT
The DNA here is from genome assembly GCA_951800035.1 of Linnaemya tessellans. Lineage (NCBI taxonomy): Eukaryota > Metazoa > Arthropoda > Insecta > Diptera > Tachinidae > Linnaemya > Linnaemya tessellans. Next base: position 26,241,159 of record OX637534.1, on the reverse strand, counting down.
ATTTAACCAATATTTCAACGAAAATTGAATATGAGAAGTTATCACATTCATATTATTAAGTTATTACATTTTGGTTAGTACGAAATTCCCCAACCCTGACGATTAATATTCCCAATATTCCAATATCTCTTTTGCTTTTTCCAGAGCCATCGGCTGCTGATAGGTAAAGCTTCTTTGTTATTTCAAAAGTAAAATACCAGCAGATGTGTAACAAAATTATATATATTTTAGTGGAATATAATTTTTCTCTATCTCTCATCGTTTTGGAATTATTCCGAAATTAATGAAGAAAAAAATTTTGTTGCAAAATTCGTAATTTTTTTAGTTTAAAAATGGAATTGAAAAAAAGAGAAAACAAATATTCAACACTGCATATTTTTCCGAGAGCTACATATCTTAAAAATAAAATAAGCTATAAACCATAAAAATCGGTTTCTGAATAATTCCAAAACGATGAGAGATAGAGAAAAACAAGTAAAAGTGCCATATTCGGCTGTGCCGAATCTTAAATACCCTTCAGAGATGTAATTCTTCTTTCTATTTTGCTAAAACAGGAAGTAGGTTTAAAATAAAAAAATATGTAACATAGTTTTACTTTCAAAACAATTTAAATTTTTAAACTTTTTGGTCACTTTCATGTACCATAAAATATTTTATTTGTTCAACCCTGGAGTCGAAATTTTGATTTTTTAAGATTTTAATACCAATTTTGTTCTTCCTGAATTATTAAATAGTTTTAATTAGCAAAAACAACAACGCCAATTGCCCATTTGGTTACTTTTATATATTTCAATTTCCCAACCCTGAAAATGAAATAAAATTTTTTTTACCAATGCAACTCTTAATGAGGCATGAAATAGTTTTATTTAAGAAAAACTTAATATTTGTAACCATTTTGGTCACTTTCATGTACTACAAAATATTGCAGTTATCCAACTCTGGAATCTAAATTTTGATTTTTTTTTAATTTTTGATACCAATTATGTTTTTCCTGAACTAAAAAATATTTTTAATTAGTAAAAAACCGACGTTAGTTGCCTTTTTGGTTACATTTATGTTTAAAAAACAATTCAATTTCCCATCCCTGGAAGCGAAATTAAAATTTTGTTTACCAATCCTAGTCTTCATTAGGTATAAAGTCGTTTTATTTAAGAAAATTTTGTTTGTTTTATTTTTAACCAATGCAACTTCATGAGGAATAAAGTAGTGCTATTTAAGAAAAATTTAAAATTTTCAACCATTTTGGTCACCTTCATGAACTATAAAATATTGCACTTGTCCATCCCTAGATTCGAAATTTTGATTTTTTTTCCTAAAATATAAAATAGCAAAAAAAAACAACGTCAATTGTCTCTTTGGTTAATTTTATGTATAAAAAAAAATTCAATTTCCCAACCCTGGAAGCGAAATTTTAATATTGTAAATCTTTTTATCAATGCAAATCTTCATGAGGTATAAAGAGGTTTTGTAAAAGAAAAACTTGAAATTTTTAACAATTTTAGTTACTACATGTACTACAAAATACGGAATGGGCCGAAAAAAAAATTTTTAATTTTCCATCCCTGGAAAAAAATTTTATTTTTTTAGTTTTTAATAGACCATTGAGGCTTCCCAAAGCAAGAAATAGGTTTAATTTACAAACATTAAAAAAATAATTGATTTTTGGTATAAATTTTGCGTCGAGAAATAGGTGTAAGCTTCCCAGCTCCGAAACCATACTTCGGATCTTTCTGAATTTCAATAGCACTTTATTTAAGTTCATTTCCAATCCAACGGTCTAAGAACGAAGTCTCTAGCTCTTCTGGGGGCTTGGGGAAACCGATTTCACGTAAAAACGGACATTGCTCAAACGTCATCGCTATTCATAAGGATCCAGAATATATATACTTTATGGGGTCCCATGTGCATACCGAAGAAATTACACACGAATTTTGCTGTTGAGCAGTGTTATTAAAGAAAACAATTAATTATTTGATTACTATAATATACAAAAGAAGTTCAAGTTGTCCAGCCCTGGAACTATCTTTTTGAATTTTCTAATTTCTAATACCAATTTACTGCGTGAAGTAAGAACGATATATTCGACGGGGTCAAATTTTAAATATCCTCCTAATTTATTAAATAAATTAAAGATAATTAACTTGCCGGTCAGGGATCCTTTAAAAACTCTATTTTGACAGGTTCGATCCGGGAAGGGATGAGGGGGAGACATCTCACCTTTGCCGTAAAAACTCAAAAAATAAATTTTTGTGGTAATTATGTGGAAAATTTTTTTTGATGGGGGGAAAAGGGGAGAGGGGAGGGTAGGGCAGAGGACGATCAGGTAACGTCTCAGCTTCGTCATAGAACCTTAAAAATTTAATTTTTAAGGAATGTAGCCTTAAGTAAAACACTTTGTTAATGTTTTTAGCTATTTTTTGCAAACAATATAATAATACGTCAACCCCCACTAAAAGGGGTGGTGTCCAAAAATCGATTTTTCTGATTTTCTGGCTCCCAGTTAACCGCGTGGGACCTTCTTTGACATAAAAATGTATCATTTGCTTAACAAATTACGAAGAAAAACTTAAGAATGATGTAGTTTTCTAAAGGTTGATTTAATTCTTTTTAGGGGAACATTTTTCCGACCAGACGCAGCCTATTTGCGAACTTGACCAGTGCCAGTGGCTCTCGTCGTTAGGACTGAATCGTGATTTCTACAGACGGACGGAGAGACAAATATGGCTAGATCGTCTTAGATTTCACCACTGATCAAGAATATACATACATATATACTTTATGGGATCTTAGAGGGATATTTCGCTGCGTTACACGCGGAATGACAAAGTGAATATACCTTCTAATTCCTTTTGTGAAGGGGACAAAAAGAAAACATCAAATAGGTTTAATATATAAAGAAAAAGAAAACATTTGCTTTAGGTGGTTACTTTTACATACTATATACCAAAAATAAGTTTGCCCAACCCTGAAATCATCTTCCTGATTTCGATTGGTGTTGAATACCAATTTAATTCTTTCTGAACATAAAACAAAAATTAGCTTTTGCTACTTGCTTTTATACGCCAAAAATAAGTTTCAATTTTCCAGCTCTGCAACCGTGCATTGGATGCTGCTAATTTTCAATACCAATCCAATTCCCAATACCAATCCAAAACCGAGATATCTAATTTTTCTGAGGCCGTTATCGAGTAGCATATTAATATTTTGGAAATTACTCAAGGAATGACGAAAACTTACATAATTTTTGGTGAATGGCATAAAAAGCACTTTTGCTAAAAAAAATTATTAGAATTTAACGGAATTAGCAGCTCCGCACCATCACAAGTGCAGCATCTTTTTTCTTTATTTCTTAAAATACTCGTTTCTTCAACCTCCTTCTTTTTATCATATCCAGTGGAAACCATTTTGAAATATTATTTCAAAGAGCAATTAAAAACTTGAAGTTGTTTAACCCTTTTCAAACCCACTTGACCAATGATACAACAACTAAAACCTGTTTGCAATTTCTTTTTATGAAGAAATAAATTCAAACTAAAACGACACAAAAAATTATTTAAGCAAATGAGCATAATCATCGACTCGACCTCACTACCCCAAGTAAAAGAATGAAAGCAAGATTGCAAACAACCACCATCAACATCCAACAGCAACAAACAGCGAAATTAGCAAAAGCATGGACAGACAACCGGTACACGTATCTATAGCAAAACAGCAGCTTCATCATAAAAATTCCTGAATGGAGAAAACTTGAAATACACAATGAATGCAAATTAGTTGAAATTAAAAACAAAAGATAGAAAACAAAAGTGGAAAAAAGGACGGCGACCACTTTTACAACATTGAGATGAGCCAACTTGATGTTAAAGGCCAATGATTGCTAACCAACAAACAAACGGGTTTGGTTTTGATTCTCCTATTCAAACTAAATGTTAAATTTTACTCTGCTCGGTAAATCATTAAAGCGTTACAAAAGTTGATGGAGTCGAGAGTAGTTAGAACAGCTTTTGTCACAAAATTTTTAAAATTGATTTGACACATTTCCAAGAATTTGTGTTCTATTCTGCAAGTACTTGTCGACGTCAACGTCAACGTCAAGACAATGTCCAAAATGGCACAATTATTTACACTTTTTGTTTACCAATTGTCTGCTTTTAACAGCCTCTTTTATTCCTTAGAAAATGGTCTGAGGCCTGAGGGATCTTAGTATTCTATTTTTGATATTGTCTAGACGTTGACGTCGACAAATATTACAGAATAAGGGGGAATATATGTGCCTGCCTCAAGACTCGTTTCCTTTCCAGTTTGATTAAGCATATTTAAAACTGGATCTCTTGACGAGTTGGCATATAGACCTTGAAATGCATTTGCAACTCATAACTTTCAATTTCGATGTTTTGTCAATTGATATATCCAAAGAAGAATTGTCTTTGTGACAAGAAACAAACGCATTCCTTTTTTTCTTTTTTTTGATGTGTTAACATCTATACGCGCGCCTCTAGGTCAGTAAACTATCAGTTTCAATACATACGCAAGTGTAAGTGTAAGAGCTTGTTTGTTCGTTGCTTGGCAGTCGGTATTGAAAGTGATTATTGGGCGATTTTCATATAATTTTCCCACGCGATTTTCTCCGGAAATTCATGGCCGATTTTATTAATTTTTGAATTAAAACGCTAGTGCGGGTTTCGACGAAGAGTTTAGGCCAAAAATTAAGGCGATCCGATATCGGCGAGCGGAGATTTAAATGTTTTAATTCGGAGTATTAATTAGGAGTAATATTAAAAAAGTGTTTTATGTTGATCTTCGGTTTTGTCTTATGCATAGCAAAGAGAATAGTGACGTGGTTATACGTACATATATAAAAATGAGATAGCACGACAGCAACGTATGTAGCTTATGTACAAACATAACAATGTATGTATGTACATTTGTCTGTTGCTTTGCATTCTCTTTGTTTTTTGTGGGTTTAATATAAAATAAATAAACAAAAAGGTGTTAACACATCGCCCGTGAGTTCGAACACTCATTGATTTTTTTTAGGAGTAGGACCAGCACTCAGGGGATAACCCCTACATATGCAGTGCATTGCGCTGGAACTAGGAAAATAGATTTTGGGAAGGAGGATAAAGGGAGTAGTGTCTGTGGATATTCGACTTGAACCCCCTCAAGTTGTAAGTGGCGGTGAAGACATCTTTCATGCGCTCTTGCTGAAAAACGCGTTGAGCGTAAGAAAGAATGGGTTTCAGGAACAAGTTCCCTAATTTCACCAGATCACCTGCCATTATAGTAACGATACGCACCCCACATTGCGACGATGAGTTTTATCGCCCTCTCCTGTACGCGTTCGAGTAACTTCAAAATAGACTTTGAAGCACCGGCCCAAACATGAGAGTTGTATTCCATTTTCGGTCGGATGTAAGTGTACGGGGCCTAAGAAAAACCTTGTGTTTGTAAGAAATAAAACAAGTAAAAAAGTTATATTCGACCGGGTCGAATCTTAAAAACCCTACAAATATTTAGTAAGTAAATTTTAATTGTTTAACTTAATGGGACAAAATTCCTTTAAGACATTTCTGTACCCAATTTCAAATCTCTATTTTGACAGAGTCATTCCGGGAAGTGCCGAGGCTTAAGGAATACAAATTGTTCAATATTTACACTATTTTTCCATTTGATATCGTACGTCAATGCCCATTAAAGGGGGCGGCGTCCAAAAATAGACTACATCGTGTTTTCATAGACGGACGTATAGGCATTTCTAGATCGTATTGGAGTTCATCACTAATCAAGAATATATATACCTTATGGGGTCCAATTCATTTTGGATGGAATTAAATCTGTATTTAGTAGGGGTCGCCCTGGAAAGGGCCGTGGGGGAGACATTTCACCTTTGCCATAAAACCCAAAAATAAATGTTCGCAATAATTGAATGTAAAATTTATTAAAATTTTTTTAATGGAAGACAATGGGGTAGGGCAGAGAGGTACCTTGTCACGTCTCAGCTTCGTCATCAAAGCTTAAAAAAGTAATTTTTAAGGAATGTCGGCTTAAGTAAAACGGTTTGTTAAATTCTTACAGTATTTTTGCATATAATAACGCCCACTAAAGGGGCGGGGTTCAAAATTTTTTCTTTGACATAAAAATATATCATTTTCTTGACAAAATTACAAAATAACTTTAAAAATTGTGCTGTTTCTTAGAGATTGGTTTAGTTCTTCTTAGGGGAACTTTTTCCCTCTGGCCCGATTCAGCCTATTTACGAACTTGACCTGTGCTATGCTTCAAAATATATTTGTCCCAAATCTCATGGGTCTGGCTCTTTTCATTTGGACATAGAAATGGAATAATAAATTTTGATACCAATTCCAGATCAAGAGTATAAAACTAAAACTTAGATGATTTCATTTTGCTATTGCATTTTAAAACGAATCATTTTGTATCAAATAACTAATTTCATAAATTAGCTGTCGGTTTTACACAACAAATCTATTAATAAATGTTTGTTGGGTGTTAGCAATGTTGCACGCCATTGTTTTAAAATGTTTATGAGAGCTAAAAGCATTTAACTCAACCACCACCACCCATCCGCCCAACGAACCACTTTTCGCCACGGCAGCCGAAAACCCTTTGGAACAAACAGACACAGAATACATTCCTATTCCTTTGCCTTTTTCATTAATTTTCCATGAATATTTGAAAGTCTTTACAGTTTAGCCCCATGGATGACCTTTACGAGTTGACACAGTGAAAGAAAGAAAGAGAATCTGTTGTGTTGGTATCTGTTTGCTTTTTTGCTTTTTTTATGCTTCAATTACACGGTCCATATGATTGTGTGGCGATAAGGAAGGAGTTGTTGGCGTAAATTAAAGAACTAAATGTTAGTTTACACTCGCAAAAAAATCGGACCGATTTGAGAGGAAAACAAAGTGAATAAATTTATTTATTTTATTAAATTTAAAATTATTGTTTAAAATTATTTCTGTGCCCAATATTTGTTTAAAATTATTGATTAAACACCATTAAAAAGTTCTATATTCGGCTGTGCCGAATCTTATGTATCATATTCATTCCAACCCTGGAACCATCTTTTTGATCTTATTGACTTTTAATGCTAATTTATTTCGTCCCAAAATATAAAACATGTTTCATTAGCAAAGCAAAAAATTCTTTTTATTTAGTTACTTTAATATTCCAAAAAAAAGTTTACATTTCCCAGCTCTGGAGTTGTCTTTTTACTTTTCCGATTTCTAGTACCTTTCTTTACAAAACATCGAATCTGTTTAATATATAAAGAAAAAGTAAAGATTTCTTGTAGTTGGTCGTTGTTATGTACCAAAAGCAGTTTAAATTGTCCAACCCTGAAATCGTCTTTTTGATTTTGTTTGATTTTTAACACCCATTTAATTCTTCCTGCTCTATAGAATAGGTTTAATTACCAAAAAAAGCTACGCATTAACTTTAGCTGGTTACTTTTATATACCAAAAATAAGTTAAAGTTTTCCAGCTCTGGATACTCTGTAGCAAATTTATTCACGATATTTTCAATACAAAAATCAGAAACGGAAGTATCTAACTTTTCTCTGGGCTACGGAAAACCGTACATATCGATGGATGTCGTTTATTCGTTTTTTACCCTCAAAAAAAGATTTGGACGGTATATTCACTTTGTCATTTCGTGCGTGACGTAGCGAAATATTCCTCTAAGACCTCAAAAAGTAAATATATTTTTGATCAGTGATGAAAACTACGAAAGAAAAGCGCAGGCCAAGTTGGCAAATGGAATAAATCGAAGCAGGTGTAAAAAAGTTCCCCTAAAAAGAACTAAACAAAACTTTAAAAAAAGGCGTAGTTTTTATAGCTTTTGTTGTAATTTTTTTAAGCAATTGATATATTTTTATGTCAAAGAAGGTTCAAAACATTGAAATTGCAGGCAGAAAATCAGAAAATCTCCACTTTTGGACCCGCACTCTTTGGTGGGCGTTAACGTAAAATATTACATGCAAAAATAGTGTAAATGTTTAACATATTGTATTATTCAATTCTACATTCCTTGAAAATTAAATTTTTAAGATTTTATGACGGAGGTAAGATGTTCTCTGATCTTTCCTTGATGTGGCTGAATGATGTTTAAATATGATTTCTGACATGTGGCCGCCATGGCTGGTGCGTAGAAGGAACACCAATTTTTAATAACTAAAGAAATCTTCCATAAAGTGGAAGGTCACAACCACAGTTGCTGAGAACGGCGACGAATATGATCATCTTCAATGCTCTCCTGTACAGCGGCTGCAGCTTCTTCAGTGCGCACTGTTCGGCATCTCACGGGATGTATATTATCAGCAACAGTAAATGTGGTTCGAAAATGATCTATTGTTCTTCGAATTAGCAGCTTTGAAGGACGGTTAAGTACGCCATAAAATAGCAGAAGTGCACTATGAGTTTGACGAATACAGTCGAAACCGCGTTAGCGCAACACGCTTTACTGAAAAAAATCGGATTTTTGAAAGCAATACAAATCCCCGCAGTGATTTTAAACGCAGCTAGTCTTATTCACGTCGCTTTTGCGAAACATCGCTTTACTGAAAATATCGTATTACTGAAAAGCAAAAGCAAGCCCACAACTACGTTTTGTATGAAACTTACTTCGCTTTAGTGAAAAAATAAACAATGACAAATTTATTTGTTAGAAATCTATTGCATAACTTAAGGCTGAACAAAGTGTGCATGTTTTGTCCGTTAAAAAATTAAATGGCAAAATTTATTTGTCCTTTTCGCTCTTACGTACTTTATTGTATTTTTCTATTATATTATCAATGCAAGTGGCCAGACATTTTCGAGGAATTCGTGAAAAATGTCAACAACAAAATGAATTATTCTATGAATAATTTTTTTTAAATAAAATTTTTACGTTAAATTGACGTAAAAAAATATCCATATTTGATATGGATAGTATAGTTTTACTGATTTTAAGCAGTACGCTTAACTGTAACAAATCTCAGTAATCCGAACTACGTTTTAGAGAGAAAATCGGATAACTGAGAAAAAAAATTGAGTTTTGATTATTTCCAGTAAAGCGGAGTCGCCTGTAGCACAATTATTTTGATTAAAAATTTAAACAATTTGCACGCGTTGCTCTGGTGCAAGTCGATTCATAATGAAATTTTACAGCAAACTAAAAAAAGCAATTATCAGCTGTTAAATGGATGCTCAAACAAAGCAGTGATGCCAACTCAAAGTTGTGACACTCTAAAAAAACGCACTATACAATTGTATCATATTTCCCATCCAGACGGGCGGAATAATACTTTTCTGCGACCGTACGTAAGGTTGGACTTGTGTGGTTGTCATCAACTGGTGACTATTCTAACACAACACTTTGACAACCACGTTAAGGTACGTTCACACTTATCAAATATTTGCCCAAAAAAGCGTAACCACTAAACACCAATAAAATACTTTTTAATTCAAAAATGTATTTATTGAGTGCTGTTGGCTGAAGTAGTAGAACACGAGACTATGAAGCGGAGAGTCCTGAGTTCGAGCCCCCGCTGAGTCATGAAATATTGTGTTGAATTCTTCTGATCAGCATTAGTGCGTGGTTGTGTTAGTTGTTGCCAGCTTGTTTTCAGTGATGAAGGCATAGTACTGATCACTGGACAATTACTGGCAGCGACCGACCCAATCATGTACTAAAAGCAGAGTAACAGCACCCACCTTCGTCGGCCCTGTAGCAAGGAATTAGCCGGCGAAGTAAAAGGTTGAAATAGCTACAAAAAAAAACTGTCTATCTTCTCATCTTTCCTAATCTGTCCCCTCAATACTATCCCCTCGTTTTCAGTTCCAGCGCAATGCATTGCATATATAGGGGACATCCCCTGAGTGCTGGTCCTACTCCTAAAAAAAAAAAAAAAAAAAATAGTCCCCAATAATATTGGGTTCATGACACTGTCTATTAGTTTTGTATGAAATGGTTTTATTAAATAAACACGTATCTGAACAAAAATATTTTTCATTAGTATATAGTGGTTACGTTTTTCGGGGCAAATATTTGATAAGTGTGAACGTACCTTTAGAATTAACGATTACTGCAGAAGAAGTAACAAACAAGGGAAGGACGGACCATAGGGTGAATACAGGGCCACTCTCCTTCTGAAGGGATAAAGAATGGTTTGATGCGACCGCCCTTTACAGGCATTAAGCTATGACACCACACTTCCAGGGTATCAACTGTTTGTTGGTCGAAGGCAAGATGACACGAAGCAAATCTTCCATGAGGCTTTAACAATTTTGATTTTTTTTATTTATATATAAATGTTCATGAGTATGATTAACTAATCGATGTTTTAGTTTAGTCAGATCATAGTAAGTAGATTAGTTTTTTAATAAAAAATGTTATAATTCTCACAATTTCAACTCACTTTGTTCAAACGGCTTAAAGGTTTTCACAACACATACCTTTTGTATATGAGAAGGAACAGTTAATGAAACAAACATATAAAAAAATTTCAAGTTCTAAAAAAGAAATTTTTAAATTTCATTTGGTCAGTTAATGGAAAGAAATGAATCGATTTATTCGAAAATTGCATATTTTATTTTAATCCCTAAAGAACTAAATCAAAGAGCCCAAATGTATCGTGTAGCAGAGGCATTAGTGCGAAAATATACCATCTCAGAGTAGTTATGAAATTCATAGACAGTAAAATATTATGATAACTTTTATCATATCACGGCTATTTGCAAATAACGTCTTCATTACGATTATACTCGATGACAATACGATTGACTGAAACCACAAAATTAAATGAATCAAATTTTTTTTTGAGGCTTGTAATATGCTAAACAAATCGTTTGTCTGCGTGTGCCAAGAACTCGTTATGGGCCATTATTTTACAGCTCCTGCTTTGACTGAATAATAAACGAAAAGAATTAGAAATTAGAAACACAGAAAATATGGCGTTGATGACCATGTTCAACAAATAAAACGAATTAAAATTCCAATTTTCCATTACCAAACAATTCTCTTGCAACTCCACGACGATATTTATAGGATAATAGCAAAATAACAGAAAACAAAAACAATAGCAGGCAACACCATTGAAAGTACAATAATACGCGTTCCTCGAAACGCTCTCCCTCCAGCCACATAATTTATAAAAAGCATGAACCATTAGATGAATCGAGTTAAAAACATTTCTTTTTATGAAATTCTCATTTTCCGTTACCCCCTTCCGCCTGGTGCGTTGGCGTTTTTCTGCGATAACATTAATGTCGCTGGCATATTAAAGCCGTGGCACACAGTGAATAATTTTCATTCTTTGTCACATATTTTACTCTCTCCAAAAAAAATAAAAATCTATATCTACATAAAATATTTTTTTCGTGCCTCTTGATGTCCTTAAACAGGAAAAAGAATTCCTACAAGAAGGATGAATTTTTCAAAACAACAATCTATACTGTCTTTCCTGCTCTTATTTTATTAATGCCCAAGCATGTAACAAAAATAAAAATGAAGACACCAGCCTACAACTCGTTTCCATTCATTTGCATACAACCTCTACTGCTGGCAAGTTTTAGGCACTTTTAAATACTCCATACTTTTTTTTTACTTTTGGTTACTTCATATTAATAAACAGATATTTTCAAAACGTCAATGTTACACGCTTGTATTTTTATCCAGGCTTTTGTTTTTACTGTTGCGAGTCTCACTCAATTCCTTGCTGGAAAATACAACTCTGGAATTAGGGAATAGCAACTTTGTAGTGTTGAGTATCCACAAATAAGTATAGATATTCTATATTCGTTAATCACTGTTCAATATCAATTAATTCGCATTAATTCGTTCAGCCCTTTCCTTTATTGTGAAACAAAACGCTTGAGTAGGATGTTGCTTGGTCGACCACGATGAAGAGGGCATTATTTAAGTTTGATTTTAGCATTTTTATTTTGCTTTGTTTAAATGTAAAAGCTTTTTTTGCTCTATTGTATTATTTAGTATACATTTATTCATTCAACTGTCCTTTTCTTTATCACCTTCGTAGCACATATTTTTAATTTCATTTCACGATGGCATCGAACGAACCAGGGATGGAAAATGGCTATTTTCTTTTTGTACTAACTAACCAACCAAAATGTACTTTTCATACAATTCTGGTACCATTTTTACTCCCTCCCAAAAAGAACATGGAGAGTATATTCACTTTGTCATTCTGTTTGTAATGCAACGAAATATCCATGTGAGACCCCATAAAGTATATATATTCTTGATCAGTGATGAAATCTAAGACGATCTGATCATGACCGTCCGTCCGTCCGTCTGTGGAAAGCACGGTTCAGTCCAAACGAAAAGAGCCAGGCTCTTGAAATTTGCTATAACTATACCTAAGGATAGTTCAGGTCAAGTTCGTAAACGGGCTAAATCGGGCCAGAGCGAAAAAAGTTCCCCAAGAAGTACTAAACCAACCTCTAAAAAACAACATAATTTTTAACGTTTTTTTTTGTAATTTTGTTAAGCAAATGATATATTTTTATGTCAAAAAAGGTCCAACGCGTTAAACTTGGAGTCATAAAATAGAAAAATTTATTTTTGTATCACTCCCTCTTTAGTGGGCGTTATAATTAAAAAATTTAACAAATTGTTTTACTTAAAGCCTAGTACTCTGTTTAAAATTTCATGTGAAATTCTGACAGAACCCATACAAAAAATATTCAATCGAAATATTTGTGGAAAAATTTTGCTAAACTAGTACACTGTTTTAATTATGAACAAGTAAAAACGTTGTATTCGACCGGGTCGAATCTTAAATACCCTCCAAATATTTAGTAAGTGAATTTAAAATGTTTAACTTGGTGGGACAGAGTTCCTTTATATAATATCGTACGTCAACGCCCACTAAAGGGGGCGGGGTTCAAAAAATATACAATATCATGTTTTCCACAGACGAACGTATGGGCATTGCTAGACCGTTTTAGACTTCATCACTGATCAAGAATATATTTACTTTATGGGGTCCAATTCTCTTTGGAGGGTATAAAAACTGTATTTTGGTGGGGTCGCTCTGGCAAGGGCTGTGGGGGAAATAATATTTCACCTTTGTCATAAAACTCTAAAAATAAATGCTTGGAATAATTATATACAAAATTAAAATTTCTTTTTTTTTTTATAGGGTCATTTAGAGGGCAAAGGGGGAGAGCGGGTAGGGCAGAAACAGGTAGACATAAAACTTTAAAAATAAATGCTTGGGATGATTTTACACACAATTAAAAAAAAATTGTATTTATTTTTAATAGGGTCATTTAGCGGGCAAAGAGGGAGGAGGGAGTAGGGCAGCAACAGGCAGTCATAAAACTCTAAAGATAAATGCTTGGGATGATTATATACAAAATTTAAAAAAATTTTTTTTTTTTTGGTAGGGTCTTTTAGGGGGCGAAGGGGAAGGAGGGGGTATGGCAGAGAAGTACCAGGTTTCGTCTCAGCTTCGTCAATAAAGCTTAAAAATGTTATTTTTAAGGAATGTAGGCTTAAGTAAAACAATTTGTTAAATTTTTATGCTATTTTTGCCTATAATAACGCCCACTAAAGTGGGCGGGGTCCAAACATAAATTTTGTTTATTTAATGGCTCCAAGTTTAAGGCGTTGGACCGTATTTGACATAAAAATATATCATTTGCTTAACAAAATAACCAAAAAACTTTAAAAATTATGTTGTTTTTCTGGGTTGGTTTGGTTCTTCTTAGGGGAACTTTTTCCCCTCTTGCCCGATTTAGCCCATCTTCGAGCTTAACCTGCTCTAAACTTCAAAATATATTTATGCCAAATTTCAAGAGTCTAGCTCTTTTCGTTTGTACTGAATCGTGATTTCCACAGACAGACCGACGGACGGACATGCTCAGTTCGACTTAGATTTCATCACTGATCAAGAATATATATACTTTATGGGGTCTGAGATGGATATTTCGATGCGTTACAAACGGAATGACAAATTCTTTTTTGGAGGGTATAAAAACATGGGAAATAATATGAATGTTATTTATTTCGAACGATAATTTTTTGAAACTAAAAATTTTCTCATTGAAAATGGAAAACATAATATCAATTAAAAAGGAAAAAAACTGAAACTGAAATAAGTGATGTTGCGCAACATATTCCACAAATTCAAACAGAGTACTAGGCTTAAGCCTACATTCCTTAAAAATAATATTTTTAAGCTTTAATGATGAAGCTGAGGTACTCCTCTGCCGCACCCCCTTCTCCCCCTTTGCCACCTAAATGACCCTTTAAAAAAAATTAAAAATAAATCTTAAATTTATTTATCCCAAACATTTATTTGTAGAGTTTTATGGCAAAGGTGAAATGTCTCCCCTACTGCCCTTGCCGGATCGACCCCACAAAATACAATTTTAATGTCCTACAAAAAGAATTGGACCCTATAGAGTAGATATATTTTTGTTAGAGTCATTTAAGGGACAAATGGGCTAGATCGTATTAAATTTGATCAAGAATATATTTATATACTATATAGGGTCTTTGAGGGATATTTCGCTGCGCTACGCACGGAATGATAATGTGAATATACCCTCCAATTTTTTTGGAGGGTATAAAAACAAAGTCGAAGGTAGTCACAGTCAGCATGGGAGATTGTTTTTTGGTAAAAATCGCTAAAATGAGCATTTTAAACCACCTTAATCGTTGATCATCAAAAGCTTATTATTCAGTCCTATACTTAGCACAAGATTCTAAAATGATTCCCACAAAATATTTTATGTTTATTAAATGATTATTTGAAAAATTTACAAAAATTTTCAAACCAAATGTTTGTATGAATTAAGCCGCACACTCATAGTATTTTTTCGAGATATTTAAATTGTATCAAGTTAGACGTGGTAGCATCACGGTACCAACAAAGTACTAATTGTACCAAAAAAAAGTACAATTGTACCATGTTTTCCATCCGTGGAACGAACAGTGGATTAAGGCATAAGAACTAAAGTGTTTCTTTAACTGTTTGTTGGTCGAAGGCAAGATGGCACGAATCAAATCTTGCATGAGGCTATAACAATTTTAATTTTTTTAAATTGAATTAAGATTTTTTCACAAAAGAAATTTGTGTAAACAGGAACTGTTATCACATTCAACTAAGCCACCTAATAAGTGGTGACAAACACAATACACATGAGCACTGATGATGAAAGGTTTGCGTCTTTCGAAAACAGCTGTTCTGCTCTGCTGTGTAAGTTGAATAACAAAAAACTGATGTTGACTTGCCATTGTGCCTTGGAATATTTATTATGTCTTTCTGAGATTTAAATTAAAATTTCGAAGAATTAGCCTATAGAATTTTAATTCAATTTAATACAGCAATATAAAATGTTCGTTAAAATTCTTACTACATACAAATTTTTTTTATTTATTTGTAAATGTTTATGAGTTTTAGTCGTTCAATCGTTCGATTAACTAATTGATGTTTTAGTTTAATCAGTTACTAGTAAGTAGATTAGAGTTCTTTGTGGAAGGGCAATAGAGGCACTGAATTTAGCTTTTAACTGGGCTACTGAGACCCCTCAATCTCAACCCAGAGAAGACGGAAATTTTTTTGTTTACAAGAAAACGGAAGATTGCACCATTGGAATCACCGGTTTTTCGGACCTATACACGGACGGTTCGAAGATTGGTAACCGATCAGGTGGAGGATTCTATGACATGGGGCGTAACTTTCGTAAATACTTCCGCCTGCCACGTCAAAGCACAGTATTTCAAACCGACATCGCGGCTATTGCGGAAGGGACAAGGTGGTTAAAGGAAGTCGATAACAGACTACCGGTTCGTATATTCACGGATAGTAGGAAAATCATCGAGGCCCTAAGGAATTATGCGGTTCAAACTCGGTGTGTACTACAATGCAAGGAGGAGATTAACTCATACACGCATTGTGGAAGCATTGAGATAATATGGATTCCAGGACATCGAGGGATACCTGGAAATATCGAGGCAGATAGGCCACCAAAGATGGCAACATTAATGGCGAACATCACACTAGATAATCCAAAGCCATTTCAGGTATTTAGAAACGAACTAAAGCAATGGGCTGTAGAATTGCATACAAGAGATTGGCAGCACTCTACCGCAGGTAGGGTGACTAGGATTCTATGGGGAGACCCAGATGGTAACAGGACAAAGGAGATCCTAACATTGAGTAGGCCAGCACTACGAAGATTGGTTAATTTGATGACAGGACATACAGAGTTAAGGAATCGCCTGGCACGCATGGGTATTGTTGACGATATAACATGCAGGGCCTGTCAGGAAGATGACGAGACACTAGAGCACTACTTGTGCTACTGTCCGGCTTTTAGTCAAATTAGAAGACAAACATTTAATCAGGAGATTATACAGGAGATGGAATTTCTTAGGGGTTCTAATTGGAGAGACTTAAGAAAATACATTGAAGGAACTAGGTTCTTGTTGTAATCAAATCCAGAGGTTTCCATGATTTTAATGGAGGGAACTCCTTATAATACGCCCTAGCCTAAGTAGATTAGTTTTTCAAAAAAAATTTAATAATTCTCTCAATTTCAATTCGATTTAAAGGTTTTCACAACACATACCTTTTGTATATGAGAAGGAACAGTTGATGAAACATATAAAAACAATTTTCCAGTTCTAAAAGAATATATTAAATTTTATTTGGTCAGTTAATGGAAAGAAATGAATCGATTTAATCGTAAATTGTATATTTTATATTAATCGCACGTGATAATCGATTATTAATAATTTATATTTAAAAATGCAATAAAACAAAAACTGTTTAAATTTTGCCAAACTTATTTTTTTGTTGTGAAGTACAATTGTTTCCGTTAGAGATGGAATATTATTTCATTCATATGACTGCAGCGGCTGGTCTCACAGTACCTCCTTTCTAGCACTTTTTCGAGTGTGTGGAGCCGTATGAGTATGGGAGTAGTAGAACACGAGACTATGAAGCGGAGGGTCGTGAGTTCGAGCCCGCGCTGAGTCATGAAATATTGTGTTGAGTTCTTCTGATCAGCATTAGTGCGTGGTTGTGTTAGTTGTTGCCAGCTTGTTTTCAGTGATGAAGGCATAGTCACTGTTCACTGAACATAATTGGCAGGGACTGACACCATCATGTACTAAAAAGCAGAGTAACAGCACCCACCTTCCTCGGCCCTGTAGCAAAAATTAGCCGGCGAAGTAAAAAGATGAAAAAGCTACAAAAAAACTGTCTAGCTTCTCATCTTTCCTAATCTATCCCCTCAATACTATCCCCTAGGGGTCATCCCCTAAGTGCTGGTTCAAGATAAAAAAAAAAACAAAATCTTGGCAATGACATCATATAAATCGATTGTGGCAAGAACGGGCACAAAAAAGCGGTAATCATGCCAATAGGTGTTTCCATTGGCTGTAATGGTTGCATCGTCCTCATTTTCAAAGAAATATAGGCCAATGATGCCTTAGCTCCCCAAATCGCACCCAACAGTCACTCGAAATGGGTGCATTGGCTACTGTAAGACCACATGTGGGTTTTCTGAGTCCCAAAGGCGGCAATTTTGCTTATTAACGTACCCAGCGAGTTAGTTTTGGCGAATTCGATTTCCGAATAATTGTGTTTGTTTTTTAAATAAATTTCCAATAAATCCCAAAGCTGCTCAAGCGTAAATCGATTCTTTTCGTTTAGTGGAGATCATGTACTGAATTTTGTGACAGCAAGAATGACAGAAGTATTGCCAGATTCGAAATAACCGGTGGTTCAAATTTAAACCGATAGATGGCCTACCCGATGCAAGTGCATAGCCTAGTTCATAGAATTGAATATGACAACGTTCGATCATCCGCTGTGATGGCGTAATTTAGAAATGTCAAATCTTCAATGAATTTAAGTTACATTTGCTCGATGGCTTGAGTCAGGGATCATAAATGAATGAAATTTTGAAAGTTTTGCTTGACAAAATTCATAATTGTATATTTCAGAATGTACCAGAAGGCTAAAGAGTGGTGTGCCAGCCTATCAGCGCAGAGGTCATGGTCAGCTGTTTGACTACATCGAGTAAAGGCATTAGATGCTATTCTCGGTTTAGCTGGTTATGATATAATTTGTAACTGTATTTGTTACATTGAATAAAATAAAAAATGTTTATATAAATTGGAAAACCGTTCACATGTACTTAAGTATAAAAATTCAAACCAAAAAAGTTTGACTTAGGTATGATGGAACAAAAAAAATCAGAAAAATGGGACATGAAGAAAAATAATCAAACGGTAACACGGGTATTAAAACAATAACATGTTAACATCAGGTTGATACAGTTCTCGTATCCTTTTTCACAATTAAATTTGTGTAAATAGGAACTGTTATCAAATTCAACTAAGCCACCTAATAAGTGGTGACAAACACAATACACATGAGCACTGATGATGAAAGGGTTGCGTCTTTCGAAAACAGCTGTTCTGCTCTGCTGTGTAAGTTGAATAACAAAAACTGATGTTGACTTGCCTTGGAATATTTATCATGTCTTTCTGAGATTTAAATTAAAATTTCGAACAATTAGCCTATAAAATCTTAACTCAATTTAATATCGCAATATAAAATTTTCATTAAAAATTCTTACTACAAAAAATTTTTACTTTTATAAAGAGGAACAAACTTTCTTAACCTGAGGTGCACTGCTACCCCCATCATTATAGAATGAAATGTGTTTATACAGGTAAGAAAAGGTCGCAAAGCAGTTCTGAGTCAGTCAATATTAAGCCTTCTGTTTATAAATTAGAAACATTTTTTTTTTAATAACTCCATCAAAATAATATATAGATTTTACTTTTATAAGAGTTTCGCCAAATATAAAAATCCACCCTCGTGCATATATCTGTAGCAATATGTAACAAGTCCTTAAGTCTACTTAAAAAACATTTTTTGATCACCTTTGTATTCCTTAAATATTTTTGCATTCAGTTGAAGTTTCCAGTGGTCAGAATCATACGTAAATCAGGAAAGGGCTCACAACAAAAATAAATCAAATAAGTCTCTAAAAATCTTTGCAGTAGCATCAAAACTTTAGAAAAAAACTGCTTTTCTTAAGTCGACTTAAGCGCTTATAACTAATTGCCCCAGATGTGAATTATGCAGGAAAAAATATTGATTTATTTAAATCATTCATGGGCACGCACGGTGTATTTAAAAGTGCCAGTGATTGTTGTATGTCCGCATAAAGGATAATGATTTGCTAAGAGTTTCATTTCCTATTTTGCTGATTATGTTGATGGCAAAGAACAAAGAGCAGTTTGCTTTTTATAAACATTTCATATTTCATAGTTCTTAAAATTTCTTATGAACTTTAAACCAAACAATTGACATTTTAAATCATTTGAATTAAATTTTTGTAAGGAGACAAAAAGAAAAACAAAATCAAAATGTCTTCTATGCAAAGTAATTAAAATAAACCAGGCTTATTTGAAATGCATGTATACAGTGGGCTATCAATGGGTTTTAATTAGAACCAGCGGATATTTCGAATCTGGCAATACTTCCGACGTTCTATTCTGCCACAAAATTCAGTATATGATCTCCACTGAACGAAATGAATGGGTTTACGCTTGAGCAACTTTGGGATTTATCGGAAATTTATTTTCAATAGGTCAAAAATCAATTTTTCGATTTTGCCAAAAAAATTATCTTTTCAGATGAGGATAATTTTCATCTCGGAGGTTACGTTAATAAGCAACATTGTCGTATTTGGGGTTCAGAACACCCACACGTGGTCTTAATTAAAGTCAATGCATCCATTACGAGTGACTGTTTCTTGCGCTTGCAATCCGGAGGCATCAGTGGCCCATATTTCTTTGAAAATGAGGACGTCGCAATCATTACGATCTATCGCAGCATGATAACCGATTTTTTTCTGCGCACTCTTCATGGTGTCGATGTGAACGACGTTTGGTCTCAACAGGATGCTGCGACTGGTCAGACATCTCATGCCACAATCGATTTATTGCATTAAACGTTTAATGGCCTTTTTATTAGTCGAAATGACGACGTCAATTGGTCGCCAAGAAGCGGTGATTTGACAACGTTGGACTATTCTTTTTTTTTTTAGGAGTAGGACCAGCACTCAGGGGATGACCCCTACATATGCAATGCATTGCGCCGGAACTGAAAACGAGGGGATAGTATTAAGGGGACAGATGAGGAAATATGAGAAGATAGACAGTTTTTTTGTAGCTATTTCAACCTTTTACTTCGCCGGCTAATTTTTGCTACAGGGCCGACGAAGGTGGGTGCTGTTGCTCTGCTTTTTAGTACATGATAGTGTCGGTCGCTGCCAATTATGTTCAGTGATCAGTGACTATGCCTTCATCATTGAAACAGGCTGGCAACAACTAACACAACCACGCCCTAATGCTGATCAGAAGAAATTCAACACAATATTTCATGACTCAGCGCGGGCTCGATCTCATGACCCTCCGCTTCATAGTCTCGTGTTCTACTACTTCAGCCCACAGCACCCACATTTTCTGTGGGGTGCTGTTAAAGACAATCGTCATGCTGACAAACCAGAGATAATTGAGCAGTTGAAGGCCAACATTCGTGATGCGATTGCCGAAATACGACTCCATACACTCCAAAAAGTGCTCTAGAATTCGTCCGATCGAATGGGCTACTTTGAGGACAGTCGCCGCAGCTATAGGAATGAAATAATATTCCATTCCTAACTGGAACAATTGTACTTTGTAACAAAAAATAAATAAATTTGGCAAACTTTCAAAACTTATTGTTTTATTGCATTTTTAAATTTAAACTTTTAAATTGCCCATCCCTTCCTTATTTCGGAATAAAGATGTCTAAGACATATTAAAGGAATTTAAATAAGATTTCCTAATACGGTATTCAGACATACGCTTTAATTAATGCCATTATTAAGCTCAATTAATCATATAAATCTTAATTAAGTCAGTGCTCAATTAATAGTTAATTGTTATAAAATCGAGTAAAATTACAAATGCAGCGCTGCTATAAACTGTGTTTAGTGAACAAAACACAACTCACTGAACAAAGTCAGTCGAGACTTAATATCCAAAATGTGGAAAAAGTACAAGAACCATAAACAAAATATATCGAGCCATGGTGCAGTTATATTATTGACACTAAATTTATTATTAATTAGAAAATTATACAAAAACAAGAAAAAGAAAAGATCCCAGATTTGAAGAAAAGGTCCTCATGAATATGAAAAATGTTTACTTTTAGTTGGCATACGTTAATTGAATTGACTAAATTTTGTATATGTGAACAGGAAGATAATTATGACAATTAAGTGAATATTGATTCAATTAAAAATGCATATCAGAACACCATATTAGTAATTCTAAAACAATTTATTAATTTTAATATTAAAACGATTGCTGAAAAGTTTAAGCAGAATGCAACACCTTCTTTCACTGTCTTGCGTCTACTTGCCACAATAGTTTATGTTGCTGATAATTCTAGTTGACTGACTGGCTGGCTGCCCGACTGGCGTGTGTTGCATTCTGCCATTAACTGCTTGAGCACCGTTTGTTTTGCCTTAAGCTACACTGTGTTTTTATGTAACACACCTGCACTGCATAATTACATGTTTGAGAATCTCAGTTTAATATATTTGCCATGTTTTTTTTTATCCATTCTTTTATGTTTTTTGCAATTTTCATTTGATACCGTAACAGATAACGGCAGTGCATCAGACACATGCCTGACTGGTGTCAAAGAAAAGATGTTATCTTTTAGTTATAAAACTAAAACACAATCAAGTAAATACGAGTTTGTACTCATAGAAGAAGATTAAGAGGAGAAAAATGACAATTACCGAAAATTAAATGATGGAAAAATAATAAATATTTAGGTA
Source organism: Linnaemya tessellans (assembly GCA_951800035.1). Lineage (NCBI taxonomy): Eukaryota > Metazoa > Arthropoda > Insecta > Diptera > Tachinidae > Linnaemya > Linnaemya tessellans. The sequence goes on along the minus strand of OX637534.1, from coordinate 26,219,274 downwards.
ATTTTTTCTTTCGAAAATATTCAACTCGAGCTTCAATTGTTACGACTATCAAAAGGGAAAGAAAACAATTGAGACATTTTAATATGATCCTTTACTGATCAGTTTTAGTGAAGAACGACGATATATCGGGTGTTTTTTGTTTTAGTTGGCAGAGAACTTCAAATAATAACAAACGGAAACCCCACACCTTAATGCATTAAACACATTCACGACAGCAGGCTACGGACTGCAAGCTGCCAGAGATGGAACACTGGTATTTATATGGAAATGATTATTTTCAGGGTTACACAACAGGTTGTTGCCATAATGTGGGGGCATAGAGATAATATGGATCCTAGAACATCAGGGGATACCTGGAAATGTTGAGGCAGATGGGCTAGCAAAGATGGGAGCATTAATGGCGAACATCACACTGGATAGTCAGAAGCCATTTCAGGTATTTAGGAACGAACTAAAGCAATGGGCTGTAGAATTGCATACAAGAGATTGGCAGCACTCTACCGCAGGTAGGGTGACTAGGATTCTATGGGGAGACCCAGATGGTAACAGGACAAAGGAGATCCTAACATTGAGTAGGCCAGCACTACGAAGATTGGATAATTTGATGACAGGACATACAGAGTTAAGGAATCACCTGGTACGCATGGGTATTGTTGACGATATAACATGCAGGGCCTGTCAGGAAGATGACGAGACACTAGAGCACTACTTGTGCTACTGTCCGGCTTTTAGTCAAATTAGAAGACAAACATTTAATCAGGAGATTATACAGGAGATGGAATTTCTTAGGGGTTCTAATTGGAGAGGCTTAAGGAACTACATTGAAGAAACTAGGTTCTTGACGTAATCAAACTTAGAGGTTTCCATGGTATCGGTGGAGGCTTCATACAGTGGAATGGGAACTCCTTATTATAGAGCGCACAACAGGCCTATGAGGCCTAAGAGTAATCCAGGACGGATCGGGATGCTTATGCCCTTCTTTTCAACCTAACCTAACCTAAATGTCAAAACTATCATGTTGTTGGTGTCGCCACAGTTGAAAATTAATCTTCTTGTTGAAAACCCCTTTATATACATACAAGTTTATTTAGGATAAGCGATTTTCTTTTGATATTTGGAAGTGGCACGACTAAAATCACAAGTTGGCATGTTAAAGAGCTGACAGCACTGCTACAATTGTTGCGAGCGGCATTTGCAGTCATGTAGTCTGTAGCCTGCTGTTGTGAATGTATTTAGTAACGTTCAAGTTCTATATCCAACTTAATTTGACAATTCCTTGTTTCGGTGTTTGACAAATGCAACAACGGGGAGGTACACAATTGAGCAGCGCGTTAATGCATCACAACACCATACCAACGCGTGTAAATTTTTAATTAAAATAATTGTTCTATTCGTCAAACTCATCGTGCACTTTTTCCATTTTATTGCGTACATAAGAACAATAGATCTCTTTCGGGCTCTTTCTGTACAGAAAAGAATTGAAGATGATCCTTGTTCTATTATGATTTAAACTTGTGTCACTCTATAAAAAATACCCTTTGTTTCGTGCACTTCGTAATTATTTTGGTCATCATATTCGATTTCTGCCATCGGAAGAATCCACGAGTGATTGCATCCGTAAAGAAATATAAGATATTAACTTGGACGATATGTGGTTCTAACAGGATGGTGCCAATTGCCAGAGAGCCATCGAAACAATTTCTTTTTGCGAGAAATATTGAGAAAGAACTCATTCAGTCCAAGTGGCCCATACAGACAGACAGGCAGACGCAAGGAAAACCTATGCAAATTGAAAATCAGAAACTAATTTTCTGTTGCAGAACGCAACTAAAATCAGGAAATTGATTTTCTGGGAATTTGTCTGATTTTCATTAGTGCTTGATTGTTGTTTAATTGCAGTCTCAAATAGAACAAAGAGCACATATCGTTTCGAAGGACCATTAAAAAGTTAACAATTGCTAATTGATTTTATATCGAATAAAATTTGTTTGTTGTGTTCTCTGAAATTTCAAATCCTATGGTTTTGCTTGTGTAATTCTCAATTAATTTTTGGGAGTTTATGTATAAGTTGAGAGGTTTTGTTATTTTGGAATTAGGTTAAAGTCCACTGATGAATTGGTGTAAGAACCAGTGAAATGCAGGCATATAGACATACTTGAGCACATAACAAACGAAAAGCACTAATTTAATTGAGACAATATGTTGAACAAAAAGTTTGAAAATTGTTATTTTCATGATTGAAATTGGAATAATATTTACAAAATATATTTTTTCCATTACTTTTTCGTAAGTCGTTATTGTGATTAGTGTACTTTATGAGTTTATTTGGCTTAAATTTCTTATTTGCTTAAAAAAAATTTGTATCAACAAAAAATGTATTAGTTTGCACACGTCGTTACTTTAATATATTCATTTGCAGTCGCATAAGTTACATTTGCTTTTGTTTCTTTTTTATTTAAATGGTATTAATATTATTACATGTGACAGTGATTTTACATTAGGCCTTCTTCGAGCACATGTTGTTGTAAAATTATACAGGAAATTACCAGCATTCATGCTCATAAAATTTTCATAAACTATGAAAATTAGAACAAGTCAAGTACACACATCAAGGAGAAAATGACAGCTAAAAATGTACAAGAGTAAAAAGGTGACATTAAGTATCAGCTGCATAAACTTTTATTCACCCTACAGGTTAATTTGTTCCTAAACTCGTAGAATATTTTCCCGGCAGATAAAAGAAGCATGCGATATTTTTAAGAAGATATATTTATACACTACAAAAAAATAATTGCAGAGTATATTCACTTTGCCATTCCGTGCGAAATATCCCTCTAAGACCCCATGAAGTATACGAGGACGGATTGATATTGAAGCTACCCAAGTAGGAAAACAATTTTTTTTGATTTGTTAACATCTATACGCGCGCCTCTAGGTCAGTAAACTATCAGTTTCAATACATACGCAAGTGTAAGTGTAAGAATTTGTTTGTTTGTTGTTGTTGCTTGGCAGTCGGTATTGAAAGTGATTATTGGGCGATTTTCATATAATTTTCCCACGCGATTTTCTCCGGAAATTCATAGCCGATTTTATTAATTTTTGGATTAAAACGCTAGTGCGGGTTTCGACGAAGAGTTTAGGCCAAAAATTAAGGCGATCCGATATCGGTGAGCGGAGATTTAAGTGTTTTAATTCGGAGTATTAATTTGGAGTAATATTAAAAAAGTGTTTTATGTTGATCTTCGGTTTTGTCTTATGCGTAGCAAAGAGAATAGTGACGTGGTTATACGTACATATATAAAAATGAGATAGCAAGACAGCAACGTATGTAGCTTATGTACAAACATAACAATGTATGTCTGTTGCTTTGCATTCTCTTTGTTTTTTGTGGGTTTAATATAAAATAAATAAACAAAAAGGTGTTAACACATCGCCCGTGAGTTCGAACACTCATTGATTTTTTTTCAAAAACCATTTATTTCTCAACATAGTCTCCTTTTAGCTCAATACACTTAGTAAAACGATATTCCAAATTTTTTATACCATCAGAATAATATGATTTTTGGAACCCCTCAAAATACGTGTTTGTTTCGGTAATAACCTTTTCGTTTGAGATTAATATTTTTCCTGCGAGCCATTTTTTCAAGTTTGGAAACAGGAAAAAGTCACTAGGAGTTAAATCTTGACTATAAGGTGGATGATCAACCAATTCGAAGTGTATTTCACGTAATTTTAGCATCGTATCTATTGCAGTGTGAAGCGGTGCATTGTCTTGAAGAAATAACACTTTTTTCTTCTTTAAATGTGGTAGTTTTTTCTTGTGGCTTCCATCCATTGTTTCGATTGATTTTTGGTTTCAAGTGTGTAGTGGTGGACCCACGTTTCATCAACAGTTAATTAATCGATGCCAAAAATCAGCAGGATTACGCTTTATCATGTCCAAACACCGCTGTGAAGTGGTCTGTCGAACTCGTTTTTGTTCGGCACTGAGCAAACGCGGCACCCATCTTGCCGATAGCTTTTTCATATGCAAAAGTTCATGCAAAATGTTGAACACACGTTCATATGATATATTTACCATTTCAACAATCTCACGTAACTTGACTCGGCGATCATCCATAAAGATATCGAGGATTTTTTTGATATTTTCTTCAGTAACCACCTCTTTTGGCCTTCCTGTTGATGGTATTGTTGCAGTGCTTGTTCGGCCGCGTTTAAACTCAGCAATCCAATATTTTATCATGTAATCGGACGGAGCAGACTCACCGTAATGTTTATCGAGCTTTCCCTTTCAAATAATAGTGTTTAATCACTGCACAAAATTCACTTTTTTCCATTTTTTAAGAAAGACAAAAGTTGCTTACTTCAAACGACTACAACAAATAAACTAATCGATGAATTTGGGTGAAATTTGAACAGCTGACGTTTGACAGATCGCAATTTCTTAAAAAAAAGTTTTTGTGTTTGTGCTGCCATCTAGCGCTATGTAGCTTCAATATCAATCCGTCCTTTTACCTAAAGGGTGTTTTTATAAGAGCTTGCTGATTTGAAGTCTAAATAAAACACATGGCAAATTATGAAATGGCCAAAAAAAATTGTTATTTGGTAGATAATTTCTTGTCATTTAACATTTAAATATAATTTCGGGCATATGGCCACCACGACTATTTTGCACAAAGGTCATCCTGGAGGCCCAATTTTCGACCACCTTTTCAAGCATTTGAGGGCGTATTTCAGCAATGACACGTTGAATACTGGTTTCCAAAGCGTCAATCGTTGCTGGTTTATCCACGTAAATCAATGATTTCAGGTATCCCCACAAGAAATAATCGAGTGGCATCAAATCACACGAACGCGGAGTCCAATCCACCGGTCTATTTCTTGAAATAATGTTGTCGTTGAAATGTTCTTTCAATAAGTCCATTGTTTCGCCCGCACTATGACAAGTGGCACCATCCTGTTGAAGCCACATTTCGTTTACATCCATATCTTGAAGTTTTGGCACCAAAAATTCATTGATCATGATTCTGTATCGATTTCCATTCACGGTAACACGTCGTCCTTCCTCAATTTTTAAAGAAATAAGGACCGATGATTCCACCAGCCCATAGACCGCACCAAACAGTACATTTATCGGGATGCACTGGTAATTCTTGAACGGCGTGTGGATTGTCTTTGCTCCAAATACGGCAATTTTGCTTGTTGACATATCCATTCAACCAAAAATGCGCCTCATCACTGAGGAGAAATTTGTAGAGATGGGATTCTACCCGGTATTTACCCCATGTGTAGGTAAATACCGGGTAAATACCGGGTAAATACCTTTTTTGGGTATTTATTTGGGTATTTATAAAATGAATTTCAAATGCAGCATATGTCATCAATGGTTGTCAACCAGCTAAAACGTCATATCAAATAAAATTTATTTTAATGTTTTTAACACTACGTGCATCGTTAAAAATCAAAAAGCGGATTAATTTATTAATTAAAACTTGAATAAACCGAATTAACATTGTTGAAAAGGTATGTTCTTATTAGTGAAACTAATATTGATGAAGTGCAACAATAAACTTATATCGCGTTTAGGTATAGCCATGGGAAGACCTAAAAATGGAAAAGTATGGAAGCATTTTGCAACAAGCGCAGGCAACACCAAATCAGTTCTTTGCAGATACTGTGACAAGGTCTATAAAGTGGCAAATGTTAATAAAATGGCAAAACATTTATTTAATTGCGTCAAATGTCCAGTTATGGTGAAACGAGAAATCTATAAAACGAATCCAAGTGAACTGACAATAACTTCATCAGAAAATTCGACTCAGTTCAGCGATTCTCTTAGCTCTTCGGATTCTGCCCAAGCATCAAAATTATGCCCAAAAATGTCTGATGAGCGTAAAGAGTACCTTCATGAGAAACTGGCCAAGGCTATTATTGTATCTGGTGCTCCATTTGCAATGGTGGAACACCCGCTGTGGATGGAGTTTTTTGAAGATTTGCAACCTGTATATAAGTTGCCTAATAGAAAGGCGATTTCTAGTAAGTATTTAAACAAGCTATATAATGAAACGTCAAACGATATTACTGCGCAACTGAAGTCAGCAACATATTTGCATCTGCAATGTGACGGGTGGAGCAACATACGTAGTGAAGGTGTAATAAATTTTCTAATTTCTAAGCCAGAGATTGTTTTTGTTCGCAGTTTGGCAACGGAAAGTAACAATCACACTTCTTCTTATCTTGCTGAAGAAATTATAAACTTTATGAAGGAATACGGCGAAGAAAAGTTCGTAGTTTTGATTGGTGATAATGCAAGAAATATGCAAGGTGCACTTAAGGAAGTTCAAAACGTATATCCGCATGTAGTTCCTCTAAATTGTGTAGCACATTGCCTCAATTTAATAAGTGATGATTTCTTAAAATGCTCTACGTTAAAGAACTGTTTTTTATTAGTTATTGATATAATAAAAACAATAAAATACAATCAAGTTCTCTCGTCAATATTTTCAAAAATCTGCAAAGAGAAAGGATCAGGAGAGCAATTAAAGCTTCCTGTTAAGACGAGATGGGGCAGCTACGTAACATCTTTAAATAGCTTGATAAACAGTAAAGTTCCACTTCAAGCTTTGGCTGTTCACGAAAAAGTGAACCTAAAAGCTACAACAAAATCATCGTTACTATGTGAAGACTTTTGGAATATGTTAAACTTCAATTTAAAACTATTTCAACCGATGGCACAATGGACAACTACTTTAGAATCCAACCAATATAGTATTCATCGTGTATATTTTGCTTTTAAAGATATTCAAAATAAGCTACGAGATGCATTTTCAGCAATAACTCTAATTGATGATAATGACAAAAAAGAATTATTGTCTTCCTTTCATAAAAGGATGAAAATGTCTATTAAACCAATACATTTGGCAGCTACTTTCCTTGACCCCAATAGTCAAGGGCACGATTTAACTTCATCCGATTATCTAATTGCGATGCAGTTTATTTATGATATGGGTACTAATTTCAATGTAAATGTAATGGTGGACCTAGCAAACTATAAAGCTAGAGAGGATTTGTGGGCTAACAATTTTGTGTGGAGCTGCATACAAGAAATATCTCCTTGTACATGGTGGAAAAGTATGTGCATGACCACAGAATTGAAAAGGATAGCGGTTCGTATATTGACTGCTCCATGTACTTCAGCAGCCACTGAACGCTCATTCAGCACTCAAAGTTTTATCCATTCGAAAAAACGAAACAGATTAACTGCAGATAAAGCCGGAAAAGTATGTTTTATATCACATAATTGGAATCTCTGCAATAAAGATATACGACAAAAGGGTACTTCCCAAAACGTTTTACCGACTCAGGATGATAACATGAATTCTGCAAATTCATTTGAAGAAGCTCCTTCCACTTCCACTGGTATCACCGATTCTACACTTAACTCTTCTTTTAGATATTTTCAGAGTGAAACTGATAGTAACAGTGACAGTGATTAAATTAATTCAAAGTAATATTGCAACAATAAATGTGTATATATAATATAGTTATTATCTTAAGTTGTTACTTTTCTTCTGCTCAGTAGGTATTTTTATTACTATTTTATTAAATTTATTATGAAATACACTAAATTATGCATCGGAAAATGTTTGTTCACCAAATTTTCTACAATATAGTTTATACCCACCATTTGGGTAAATACCTGGGTATTAACCCATTTTTACCCAATTTATCTATTTTACCGGGTATTTACCCGTTGGGTATTTACCCTCTTCCCATCTCTAGAAATTTGCGGTAAAAAAGCGGATAAACATTTTTAATTGAACACTGTTTTTGAAAATAAATTTCCATGATTTGGAAGCGTTGTTCTGGAGTTAACCTGTTCATGATGATTTGCCAAACAATACTGAGTAGAGACGTCACTTTAAACTGTCAAAACAGCTGTCAGACAACAGAGTGATTCGTATAAAAAAAAACTTCATAAAAAACACCCTTTATATGTTCTTGATTAATAATGGCATCTGAGAAGATCTAGCCACGTCCGTCCGTCTGGGGAAATCACGGTACAATCCAAACGAAAAGAGACAGACAAATGCAAGTTGCTATAGATAAATTTTGAAGAATAGCACAGGTCAAGTTCGTAAATGGGCTGAATCGGACCAACTGATTTGAATTTTTTTTTTTGTAAGCAAATTATATATTTTGATGTCAAAGTAGGTCCAAAGCATTGAACTTGAACCCCAAAAATTAACAAAAATCTATTTTTGGATCCCGCCCGCTTTAGTGGGCGTTGACGTAAAATATTATATGCAAAAAAGAGTGTAAATATTTAACAAATTGTGTTCCTTAGCCTACATTCCTTAAAAATTAAATTTTTAAACTTTTACAACGGCAGTAAAATGTTCTCAGATCTTCTCCTGCCCTACCCGTCTACCCTTTTTTACCCCCTAAATGACCCCATCAAAACATTTTTTTCTACACTGAATTACCACAAAAATTTACTTACTTAGTTATTTTTATGACTAAAATGATATGTCTGCCCCACGGCCTTTCTCGGAGAGACCCCGACAAAATAGAGTTTTAAAATTGGGCACTGACATGTCGTAAAGGAGGTCTGACCCAGCGGGTTAAACATTTTCAATTTATTTAATAAATATTAGGAGGGTATTTAAGACTCGACCCTGTCGAGTTATTTTATTTTTTATATTATTTTTTATTTTATCTTATCCCAATGATGATGAAAATGTTGTGTTTACGTGTTTTATTTGCATTAAACGCCTAAAAGTACATTAACAAATTTGTTTTCTTTTATATACACATAAGCTTGACAATGTTGTTGGTCGTGTGTACGCTGTTTTAGCACAACATGTACGAGTATTTGAGCCCTGAATGTATGCAGTAATCCATCCCGTCCCCCCTTTTTTAGAATTATTACTGATGCCAGGCTAAGGGAAAATGTTACATATTTTCAGAAAGATTTTATTACGATTTAATTGCATTAGTTTTGTTATTTTGTTGCTATTGTTTTGACATATTCACAAACATATAAAAGACCTGCAAATATGTTGGGGCAAAGTAAATCATAAAAAAATCACATGACATAAAAATGTTATTACGCTCAGTTCTCACCGCCAATAAGATGAACAAGGTGAGCCGTGTGTAACATCCAGTAGTTACTATCTCGTGCATTGTGTGACACTTACACCCACTCGACCGCTGACAGTGAACATGTTTGCTGCCTTTTATGCGTTTTTGCTCACACTTTGACAACTGACTTTTGTTTTGACAGTGAAATATCTGTAATTGTGATTGTATGTCAAATATTTTTATGACAATCGAATTGCGCTGCTAGTGTAGTGAGGCGGGAGGGAATTGATGCTTCTGAAATTGTATTTATTGTTAGTGAGAGTGCTATTATTTTAGTGTTTTTATGACATTTTTATTAACGTCATACAAAATGGATTCTTTTTGTTGCATGCGTCTAATTTGTTTTATCTGAATAACGGTTTTTTCGAAATTTTAGAGAAAGAGTGCTTTTAGCTTTTCGGCTATTTAGACGATGAAAGTCTTATTTTTAAGATTGCTAGTTTATAGGCGGGAGAAAGAGAGAGAGAGAGAGAGAGGGAGACGAGGGAAAAAAAGGAGTACTAGTCAAAAATAAGACGGCGAAAATAGTTCAAAGAGAAAATGTTATCAATAAGACTTTCATCGTCTGAACACCGATAAACGAGTATAAAATCGCTCTAATATTAAACATTAAGGGAGGTACAGACAATGCAATGCGTTTCCGCAATCTGGCAAATTGCATTGTAGATTGCATCGTTTGTATTCGTGTTTCTGATTTCACTTCATTTTGCAATCGAGATTTCATCAACATCAAAATATTTTGATATTTTGGGATTGCACTGATGTAGATTGCATTGTTTCCATCGTGCTTTCATGTTTTTATCTCTTTCTTTTATCAAAAACAAAAATTGCCGCTATTTCACTTAGCTCACGATTCATTTTTTCAACAGTATTTCTCCCGCGATGTTTATGCCAATACAAAAAAAGCAGAACTGATATTGCGTTTATGATTTCGTTGTTGATTGCCGAGTTTGTGCTGAAACATGAAATCTTAATCAGGAATGGATTGCATTGTCTGTACCTAGTATTACATATTGATCAGGGATTACGTGATCAGGGATGGAAAATGTCTGTTTCGATTTTGTATTAATAAAGTAAGCAAAATGTGCTATTCATGCCATCACCGTACCATTTTTAATTATATATATATATATATATATATATATATATATATATATATATATATAAAACAGGAATTCTAAAAATTGCGCGCACATCCATAAAGACATATTATAGAAATCAGTTAATTAAAATAAAATTCTTTTTTACTTTTTTAATTGTCCACATTTTTCCTATTCTGTATAATAAAATCATTTTCCAGTAATTATTTTAATATAAAGTTATTTTTAAAAATACCTATAGCTAACACACTCACATAATCAGAAATAAATTAAGAACAAGGACGAAAACTGTTCCAGTCAGGATGTAGGAGACTGTTTTGGCAAGAATCGCCAAAACAAAAACTGATTAATCTGTTCAATCATTACCACACCCCTCAAGAATGATTCAAACAACGAAATTAAATATATTTGTACACAACGATCTGTTCGCAATCATAAATTAATTCTTTTGAAATCATATCAAATAATAGAAAATCTATCCCGAAAATGAGAAATAATTTATCAAAAATGTGACTCATTTCGGAAGAGTAGGATCTAGGTACCCTTTTTCTTCCGAAAGAATAATAATTTTCATTAGTGATTTTTGTTCGTTATGTGATCAAGTATATCTATATGCCTGCATTTCATTGGTTCTTACACCAAATCATCAGTAGACTTTAACCTAATTCCAAAATAACAAAACCTCTCAACTTATACATAAACTCCCAAAAATTAATTGTGAATTACACTAGCAAAACCATAGCATTTGAAACAAATTTTATTCAACAATATGTCGAATAGAAGATTTTAATATAATAATAAGTTTCTAAAAAAATATTTTAATCGAACAGAGGAGTAAAAAATTCGTCAATAATTTCATAAAACGATGACTGGAATATTGCCATACTCCCAAAGTTTATAGTTAGGTATATATTGGCATAATTCATAATAAATATTTTATGTTTATTAACTGATTATTTGACAAATTTATAAAATTTTTCAAACATAAAATGTTTGTTATATTTTTTGAATTAGGCCGCAAATCTATAGTCTTTGGTTTATAACAGATACGGGCGTTTCATAGTACAATTGTGCTGAGATCATTCACACGTATTCTTACCCTCTTTAATTTAGTCGTCGATGAGACAGAGACGAATGAATATCAGGCGGATGCTTATGAACTTTTTTATGCTTTTTTCCAGAATATTTGCCCAGCAAACAATTTCAGTCATGATGATATGCGAAAAATATTTTGTCATAAACAATTCTTTCGATAACATACAATGCCTTTTGTACAATTTTTCTCCAATAACGGACTATACTAATTCTCCTAATTTAGTAACACACTTAGTCTTACTAATTAGTCTGTGTAAAATCTTATCAAAAATATTTTGAATATGTTTCCCATATGAAAATGATCTTCCATGCCGACAAATATCAAATCTTATTAAGTTTGATACATCCAACCGCGTATTTTTTTTTTCTGGCGAATATTCAGTGTTATACTCCAGCAAGAAACTATTGTTTTATTTATTTATTTTTTCTTGAATGGAAAACGTAGCAAATAATTGTCCTATCTTTTTTAATTTTTTTCATTTGACTGTTTACTTATAAAAAGTTTTATTTTTAATCAATAATTTTACGTAATTAACATTTTTTTTAAATTAGAAAATGCACCATTATCTTTCAAACGCTTGGCTTTTTGTTTGGTGGGCAGCTCGCAAGCTCAACACATACACAATTTACCAATACATTGACGGTGCCCACCACTGGTTTATACCAAGTCATTCATGATTTTACCATGCTACCAACCAAGAATGATAAAATAAAGATTACGCCAACAAGCTGAAATAAAAATACTTTTCTGCGCATGATGGAACTCTGACGTCACTCCACATGTGTTCTGATTGGCTAATAAAATTCAGTTGGAGAACTATTATGTTATTGTAAAAACAGGACAGTGGGACAAATTGCGATTTTTCAAATTAAATTTGTTTGATAATAAACAATTTTTAAAAATTATTTTACTTTCCACTTTTTTTTTATTTGAAATTGTTTATTTATAGTTATTTTATATAAATATTGAACCCAAGTATTAATAATTTTTCTTTTTTCCGTATTCAAAACAAATTTTTTTTCTTGCAATATATCAGCCATAACTTCCTTTGAGCTTCATCTCTTGGAAAACTATAAAATGGCACATCGTTTTGAAAACAAACAAAAATTTTGATAACAATATTACATTTTAACACAATTATTTCTCACTTGTTTTTTTGCTGTTACTTTGTTTGCAATTGCCCACTGCGCATTTCATGCTTGCTCTTTTTATTCTCTTTTCTCTTTAATTTAGGTTTTTTGTTTACAGTTTATGAGCTTTAAATATCAAGTTTTAATAAGTTTTTTACACTTTAAGTCATTTAATAATTATTTTAATATATTTATTTTTAAAATATAACACAATTTATTATAAAATATAACACAAAACTTGCACTTCCATAAATCCGATTTAATTTGCTTGTTGGAAATCTCTCTGAGTAAATTGGAAACCTCTCTGAGTAAATTGTGTGAAGAGCTGCCAAATATAACATAAAATATTAATTTTGTACGAGGAGGTATTAGTTTTGCATATTATAAACATTTGGCAATCTCTTCGAGGGAACAAATACGTCATCAAACGGTAAATCATGCGCAAGGCGTAATCTTTATTTTATCATTCTTGCTACCAACAACGTCGAAAAAGTACAATTGTGCTATCTTCTCCATCCCTGGCATTAATTGACTTACGTGAGTGAGAGAGAAAGGGAGAGAGAAAAACAAAGCGTAGTATATATGTGGGTCTGTGGCATGTACATATATATTCTTGATCAGTGATGAAATCTAGCCATGTCCGGCCGTCCGTCTTTCCGCCCCTCCGTTCGCCAGACCCTTCAAATTTGTTATAAATATATCTTGAAGGATAGCACAGGTTAACTTCGTAAATGGATTGGGACAGAGGGAAAAAAGTTCTCCTAAGAACAGCTAAATCAACCTCAACTTGGAGGCAGAAAATCAGAAGAATTAATTTTTGGATCCCGCGCTTAAACCTACGTTCCTTAAAAATGTTTACACTTTTAAGACGAAGCTGAGATATTCTCCTCCTCTGCGCTACCATCAATTGGTAACCAAAATACCCCTCAAAAAAAATTTGTTTACACTTAATACTAGAGTTAATGTCGACGCCGTTGACGGCGTTTCAACGCCGAAAAAGTTGAAATAGATTCAACTTTTACGGCGTTGCAACGCGTTGAGATAACCTGCTCTCATACAATTTCATACGATTCAACTTTTTTTTTGACATTTGACGCCGTCGACGACGTCGACATTAACTCTAGCATAATAACCACAAAAATGTACTTTTTAGTGTTTTATGGCAAATGTGTGATGTCTTCCCCACGGCCCTTCCCCGAGTAACCCCAACAAAATAGAGTTTTAAAATGGGGCACAGAAATGTCTTAAAGGAACTCTGACCCAATAGGCTAAACGTATTTAATTTACTAAATATTTGGAGGGTATTTAAGATTCAACCCGGTCGAATGTAGCGCTCTTACTTGTTTTTCTGTAATTTTATTAGGCAAATGATATATTTTTATGTCAAAGAAGCTCCAAAACGTTGATCAGTTCTTGCTGCATTTACTGATGGGGACACAGTTTGTTGCTTTATTAGCAAATCATAAAATTTTAATAAAATCATTTTGTTGTTCCGTTCTGTTGTAATATTGACGGAATATGAATAATTTCCGGTCTTTAAAAAAAAAATATTGACATTTTTTCACTAATATAAATTTATTTAGTTGTATTTAGAGATCTAGGCTTAAAATATTGCTAAAACACTTTCATTTTGGTTGTTAGACTCAAACCTTAAAAATATTACGGCAATAACGGTAGAAAAATATATTCGATACCACAAATTCATAAAAAGGCATGAATAAAAGGATAAGACAAAAGACATTTCTGCTTAATATTATTTAATATTATTATTTCCCATTTAAGAAACAAGCAAATCTGGCAAAATATTGCTTCACTTTTGTCTCTTAACAACTCGCATAACTGTCGCCTCAACTGTTGCTGTTGTTGTCAGGATATTAGTTTCCATTGAAATTTTACGCAGCCAAACAGTTATAAATTCATATAAAAAGTAAATTGAGAGTACCACCAGGTGTGTGCGACTGGCTTTGTTGAGGCACACACGCAAAAGGGAATTCAAAGGCATGTGTAAGTGTCCTGGTCCTTAAAATAAAATGTGGCAGTTAAATGACACAATTTTAAGAAAAAAGTAAAAAAAAATGTGCAGATATATTTTTTTAAAATTCGTATAAAAGAAAAACAACTAATTGTTTGTTTGTTTATTTGTTGTAGTTGCTAATAAAATAATACTTTTTATGAAATATGAAAAAAAAGAAATTAAACCGAAAATAAAGGACATTCTGTGTCATGCAACAAAACAAAAGGATACATTGAAGTACAGAAAGTGGTGGTGGTAACGCCAACATCAAGTTCTATACCTGCAATCATATTTCTTGTTTTCTTTTTATAAAAAATTGCCAAATTCTTTGATATATTTTTTTTCTTTCAAGTAAAAAAAAAGACACAAAAATCAAAAAGGTCTCCAGCATAATTTCTTTTATAAATGAAAAGTATTTTGTCAGAGTTTCGTACTCAAATACCGCCTACAAAATTTCATGTTTAAAAATTTATTGTGCAATTATGAATTGTATTTAATATTTCTCTAATCAATCATTGCAACAGTGGCATTTTGCGATGCTTTCGTCTATAAGAAAAAAAGGATGCTGTATTTTCAGCTCTTAGGAAGGCTAAATGTCAAAATTGTATGGGATTAGTGTAAATAATTTGCGCTAAATAGCGGATCATTTTGAGTCTTGTGTTTCAAAATGTTTCATGGATTATTGAGGACATGTCCTTTTAATCCTGTTACTGTTGTTTCAGTGATTGCAAGGACTAACAAATGCCTGGTAATTGATCTGCTTAGAATTTGCAGAAAATTTAGTTCTGCTGGAGACTGAAATTCCAATTTAAATATTTTTTAAAGATCATTTTTATATTTTTCCAACAAAACAAATTTATTTATTCATCCATTTTGTTCGATACGTTGTACCAACGTTTTTTCCAATTTTTTACAAAACACAATCTTGGGTATGGAAAATAGTTTGCCGGGGTGCATGGCTGAGGTATGATTAATATTTTTTTCTTGCCTTAAAAGATGATGTTTTGTAAAAATTCTGCAATTTCGAATCGAATTTTGTATGATCATGTTTTTGGCATAGGAGCCATCTATCGGTTTAAATTTGAACCACCGTTTATTTTGAATCTAGCAATACTTCTGTCATTTAATTTTGTCACAAAAATCAGTACATGATCTCCTCTGAACGAAATGAGCAACTTTGGGATATATTGGAAATTTATTTCCATAACAAAGTTCATCTTTTCGAATAAAGCCCATTTTCATCTCCCTGGATAATTAAAGAGCAAAATTGCCGTATTTGGAGCTCAGAAAACCCACACGTGGTCTTACAGAAGCCAATGCAGGCATTACGAATGACTGGTTGGTGCGGCTTGGGGAGCGGAGGCATCACTGGCCCATATTTCTTTGAAAATGAGAACGCCGCAATCATTACGGCCAATGGAGACACCTACCGCACCATGATAACCGAATTTTTGTGCCCGCTCTTCATGTTGTTATTGTGAACGAGATTTGGTTTTAACAGGATGGTGCAACTTGCCACATATCTCATGCCACAATCGATTTATTGCGTCAAACGTTTGATGGCCGCTTAATTAGACGTAAACGTGATGTCAATTGCCAAGAAGCTGCGATTTCTCAACGTTGAACTATTTTCTGTGGGGCGCCGTTAAAGACAATCGTTATGCCGACAAACCAGAGATAATTGAGCATTTGAAGGCCAGCATTCGTGATGGCATTGCCGAAATACGACCCCATACAATCGAAAAAGTGCTCGAAAATTGGTGCGACCGAATGGGGTACTGTAAGGCCAGTCGCGACATTGCGAATGAAATAATATTCCATCTCTAACCGGAACTATTGTACTTCACAACAACAAATAAATTTGTTAAAATTTCAAATTGTTTTATTTCAAATTTTTTTATTGCATTTCCAAATTTAAACTTTTAAATGGGCCAATCCTTTCTTTTTTGTGCCTAAAGGTTTTCTGTGCTTTTTATGGTAAGGCAAATGTTCCTTATTTTATTATACCACTTATTGCATAATAGAGTTTATGTAGAATATATGGGTAAAATGCTGTATAGTGGATCTTCCTGATTAATAATTTCTTCTTGTTTGCAAAACAAATAATCTGCTAACTTTCGACTTGGGCTAGAACACAATCTTGCCAATGAATACAAAACAGCTGAATGTAAATAAAAATTACTTGAATTTAATTTAATGTTTAAAATCAAGTCAATGATATGGAAGTTAAGGAGAGTGAAACTAAATTTTAAATACAGAAACCAAATATTAATGAAAAGCCGAAGATGGAAAAGAATATAAAAACCAAGAAAATGAGCAATAATAAACAAATGAGGCAATACTGAGTAGAAAATGATAATACGAGTATGACGCTGTATAAAAAATTTTTAAAAAGAGAAAATTGCAAAAAACCGAATACTAGATGCTTAGTTGAAGTAATCAACAATCAATATTTTTCTTTTAGATGGGCATGTCAAAAGAAAAAAAAAATATATTAATATATTGTTAAATGCATGATTGCAAAGTATTATAGACAAGCAAGAGTCCACTTTAAATTTAAAACCAGGAAGCATGAGCACGATTATATTCTATAACGCTTCCAACTTACTGTAGGGTATGCAATGAAATCTCCTTATAAACAGCGCACGAAAATATGCAAATTTTTTTTTCATTAACAAATATAATAGCACACGGTAATAGGGTTGGCCAGATAAAGCAAATAATATGCTAAGAAAAAAAATAAAAACAAAAAATAAGGAATAACGAACAGCAAAGAGAGGAAAAGAGAAAAGCGCAAAAAAACAAAAAAAAAATACAAAAAGAGTTCATCTGTTTAATGATAAGAAGCAAGAATCTGAAGCAAAGGACTTTTTACATTTTTATCTTCGATACACTTCAGTTTCATTAAATTTTAAACAACAAGTGGAGATGGAGTGCTGCCAAAGTGTACAGGAAGAATTAAAAAAATTTAAAAGCTACAATTGTTATCTACAACTTTATGGCTGAAGAGAGTAGAAGCAGAGAACATTAAATGAAAAGTATTTAACCGAAAGGGGGTGTAATTTTTATTTCACTTGTTACCCAGATAATATTGTGCTTCCAAGAAGCAGGGCCCAGGAATTCAAAGATACTCAAGACAAACATGTTAAAAAAGTTAAATGCATTTTGTGATGCCCGTGTGGTATGATTCAAGAAGTCAAGAGCATCTTGTTTAGGGAAAAAATCCCTTAAACACATTCCACAGATTTTGCTAGAGTTTCTTATGTTTCTCTATTTAATTTTTCTTAATGAGTAAATTATTGGTATTAAATAAGAAAACTTTAAAATACTAGAATTCTAGTGGTAAAACCCACTATATCCCTGCTGCAGTCGCGAAGTAACTCTAAGTCACTTAATATTAAGTCACGTTGGCTATTTTCCCGTTTACTCTTTTTCGCGAGTTTCGCGTCTCACACGCACTAGTTAATTTTTACACCTCAGATAACTTTTGCGGTTCTCCTGAGAAACTTCAAGTGGTTAATTGCGTTGCTACTGCTCATGTGAAGGCATAATGCGTGTACAGTCAGTCACAGTAAATGATACAACTACGGCTTAACAGTATCGCCTGCATATGGTCCAAGTCAGCCTGTCGGCATCTGTGCATCGATACTTTGCAAGGCAACATACAAAAAATACTATTTACAAAACTGTCAAATTTTTTAAGTACGAGTAGTTGTTTTACGCTGTTAGTAGTACATGGGATTATAAAACATATAATGCCATCTCTTTCTATCTTGACGACTCTGATTCACTTTCAATGCCTGAAGTGGCCAAATTTTACTTGTTTTTTTGCTTCGCTGATTGGCTGTCCTGTCACTTGTTCATCTGTTATATATTTTCTACCGTCCATTTCATTTAACCCTTTCACATCAACTAAACAACCCTTTTATGTCTTGAATTCCATTGAAACCACAATGGAACCTCAAGTAACAAACGCTCTAATGCCACAGCAAAAGCGCATGAGTTGTCTCTAATAGAGTTTCAACCATTTAACCCTTTCGATTTTAAAGGAATTTTAATGACTTTTGGTAGGAAAACCAACCATTTTTAAATTTCTGTATAATTTACTGTCAAATAAAAAGAAAATTTTCTGCGTTCTTTTTATGCCCTTCACAAAAAAGTGAAAGGGTATATATAGGTTTGTCATTCCGTGTGTAATTTCTTCGATATGCACATGGGACCCCATAAAGTATATACATACATATATTCTGGATCCTTATGAAAAGCGATGACGATTGAGCGATGTCCGTCTGTCCGTCCGTCTGTACGTGAAATCGGTTTTCCCAAGCCCCCAGAAGAGCTAGAGACTTCGTTCTTGGACCGTTGCATTGGAGTGCTATTGAAATTCAGTAAGATCCGAAGTATGGTTCCAGAGCTAGGAAGCTTACACCTATTTCTCGACACAAAATTTATACCAAAAATCAATTATTTTTTTTAATGTTTGTAAATTAAATCTATTTCGTGCTTTGGAGAGCCTCAATGGTCTATTAAGAACTAAAAAAATAATTTTTTTTTCCAGGGATGGGAAATTAAACTTTTTTTCGGGCTATTCCGTATTTTGTAGTACATGTAGTAACTGAAATTGTAAAAAATTTCAATTTTTTATTTAACAAAACCACTTTATACGTCATGAAGATTTGCATTGGCCAAAAAATATAAAATTTTTAAATTCAAATTTTGCTTCCAGTGGTGGGAAATTGATTTTTTTTATACATGAAAGTAATCAAACAGGCAACTGATGTTGTTTTTTTTTTGTTTTTTGCTAACTACAACTGTCTTGTAATTTAGGAAGAACAAAATTTTTATCAAAAATTCAAAAATAAGTAATAAAATTTCGAATCCAGGGATGGACAAGTGCAATATTTTATGGTACATGAAAGTTACCAAAATGGTAAAAAATTTGCAATTTTTCTTAAATAAAACTACTTTATACCTCAAGAAGCGTTGCACTGATAAAAAAAAACAAAAAAATTAAAATTTCGTTTCAAGGGTTGGAAAAATTTGATTTTTTTTGGTACATACATGAAATATTTTGTAGTACATGTTATAACCAAAATGGTTTCAAAATTCGAGTTTTTCTTAAACAAAACTACTTTATACCTCATGAAGATTTGCACTGATAAAGAAAATTTAAAAAAAATTTAAATTTCGCTTCCAGGGTTGGGAAATTGAAATTTTTTTTATACATAAAAGTATCAAAAATTAAAAATAAATAAAAATTTTGATTCCAGAGTTGGATAACTGCAATATTTTGTGGTACATAAAAAATACTTAAATGGTTACAAATATTAAGTTTTTATGAAATAAAACTATTTCATGCCTCATTAAGAGTTGCATTGGAAAAAAAAATTTAAATTTCGTTTCCAGGGTTGGGAAATTTAAATACTTATTCTGCATAAAAGTAATCAAAAAGGCAATTGACGTTGTTTCTTTTTGCTAATTAAAGCTGTTTTATAATTCAGGAAGAACAAAATTGGTATTAAAACCTTAAAAAAATCAAAATTTCGACTCCAGGGTTGGACAAATGAAATAATGGTACATGAAAATGACCAAATAGTTTAAAAATTTTAATTTTTTTATCAAGTAAAACTATGTTACACCTCACTAAGAATTGCATTGGTGAAAAAATAAAAATTCGCTTCCAGAAAAAATTAAATTAGTATCAAAAAATTAAAAATTCGGTTCCAGGGTTGGGAAATCGACATTTTCTGATTCATAAAAGCAGCCAGTTTATTTGTTATTTTTGATTTTTATGATGAATTATACCTACTTTATATAACAGAAAGAAGTAAAGTGGTATTAAAAACCAATAAAATCTGAAAGAGGATTCTGCGGTTGGACAACTAGAGCTTTTTGGAGTACATGATACGGATTTTTTGTTTTGTGTGTAAATTAAATATATATAATATTTTTGAAAGACGTTCATAGGTATTAGATATAAGAAAAGCCAAACATATAGCTTCCAAGCCGAAAAATTTAAAAGGTTTCTTAAATATAAAAGTAACCGATAACATAATTTTGATTTTTTAATTAAACCTACATCTGCGAAGGGTATTTAAGATTCGGCACAGCCGAACATAGCACTTTTACTTGTTTAATATGGACTGGCACCTGGGGGATGACCCACATTCATGCGATGCATTGTGCTGCAGTTAGACAACTTGTTTGCGGAAGAGGGTTAAATGGATTATAGCGTTTGTGGACATTCTCTTTGAATTCTCTCGTATTGAATATGACACGCAAGACTTCTTTCCGCTGGGAGTTTATTCAATGTACTGGCAATTCATTAGATGTGATCTAAATGACAAAGTAGTCAAAAATTTAACTGATCGAATGGATCATCTGACTCTTAGTAGGATATTAAAATTTAAAAATTTGAATAAAAAGATTAACTCCAACGATATTTCCGTCTTGCGTTATTATTTTAGGTTTCCATCCTGCTAAAAAAAGGAACCCCTAATAGTTTGAATAATAATACGCATTCATAAATTTGCTCATAGTGTTGCCAAGTTGTTCAAAAACAAAATCGCAATAGCAAATTTTCAATACAAGAAATACTCAATCACGATGTTTGTGTATTTTACATTTGCGCTTTATTATTAGACTTATTGGTACAACAGCTCCTCAGCTTTATTTGCCAAATACCCTTTTTTTAGAAAATTTTCTTTAAAAAATACTTTGTTGATTCCAAAATATTTAATTTTATAATATTTTATTTCAGTAATGTTTACAACATATTCTTGTAATTTTTTCGCATTTTTTAAGTAATAATATTGGCCTTTTTTAATAAACTAATAACTTTAAAAAATGTTTAAAAATTTTTATTCGAATAACTTTTTTTCGAATAGTTTTTATTCGAATAATTTTTATTCAGATAACTTTTATTCTAACAACTTTTACACAAATAATTTTTGCATAATTTTCATTTTAATAACTTTTATTCGAATAATTTTATTTCAAATAATACTTATTTTAACAATTTTTTTCGAATAGTTTATATTCGCACAATGTTATTGAAATAACTTTTTTGCAAATAGTTTTTATTCGAATAATTTTGATTGAAATAATTTTTATTTTTTATATATTTAATTCAAATAATTTTATTAAAAAATTAGTTTTCAAATAATTTTTCGAACAATTTTTGTTCAAATAATTATTGTTTGAAAAGTTTTTTTTTTTTAATTTTTATTCTAACAATTTTTATTCGCATAACTTTAATTCGATTAATTTTAATTTGAATAATTTGTATATTAATAATTTGTATTCGAAAATCTTTAGTTCGAATAATTTTAATTAAAATAATATATCTTGAAACAATTTTGTATTCTAATAGTTTGTATTCGATTAAATTTAATTCAAATCATATCATTCAAATAGCTTTTATTCGAATAATATTGATTCGAACTATTTTTATTTTAAAAATTATTTATTCCAATAATTTTAGATCGAATAATTTTTATATTCTTCATACAATTTTTGATCGAAAAATTTTTATCCAAACAATTTTTTTCAAATTATTTCTCGAACAACTGTTGTTTAAACAACTTTTATTCGAATAATATTTGATCGAATAATTTTTATTCGAATAGCTTTTAATTATAATAATTTTATTTCAACCAACTTTTATTGGAATAAATTTTTTTCGTGTGATTTTTGAATGAATAATTTTAATGTCAATTATTTTTATTCGAATAATATCTGATGGAATAATTTTTATCGAAATAATTTTGAGTCCAAAAAAATTTTATTCAAACAAGTTCTATTCAAGTAATATTCGAATAGTTCGAATAGTTTTTGGTTGAATAATATTTATTCCTATAGACTTTATTCTATTAATTTTAGTTATTAATATTTTTATTCGAATAAAGTTTTTTAATAAAATTTTTTTCGATCGAATATTCGTATAATGTTTATGTCAATGACTTTTGTTTTAAGAATTTTTATTCCGTTTGATTCATGGCTATTTTTTACAAACAAACTCTTGTACTTTCGTCACTGAAAATTTTATAACTTCAAAATTTGCGTTTTCCTGGGCTTAACTTTCATGTTTATTCGACAAATAATATTTTTCTTTTATTATTACTATAAATATTTTCTTTTGGCAAATTAGAATTCCTTGTTGAAAGTCTAAAAAATAAAGTTTCCCGTCTTTCATTTATAGTTAAGAACAACATTAGTTTTAATTTAAGAACCTTTTTTGTGCTTCTGTATTTCTTGTTTTTCTTGATATTTTTCCCGAGTTGTTTATGAATTTTCGTATTTGTTTAAATAAAAAAAAACTCCTCTAAGAAAAGTTTTCTGCTTTTCTTATGCGAAGTAAATTAGTTCATGTGGAATTTTGTTTTGTACTTCTTATTTTTCTTTAAATAATTAACACTTCAATGATTATGGTCAAAAGGAATAAAAACTTTTTGAGATTTCTTTTCTTTGCATTTTCATCCCCCTACAATAATTCTAAGCTAATGAGGGTTTTTTTTATTCCATTTAAATTTAGATACAATACAATTAAACACATACAGAAATAAGTTTCTAATTAAAACATGGCCAGCAGGCACAGAGCGTTTCTAAATTTAAGAAGATCATAACAAAAATTTGCGCCTTCAGAAAAGCTTCTTCTTTCAAAAAACCCACAAATATTGTTTTTTTTTAACAAAAATAATTCTGACAAGAAAATTGAATACACTACTTACTAATAGCCTTAATAAAAAAGCACCGTCCAATCAGGATGTATAACCTTTTAAATAAAAGAAAAAAATAGTCCCACTCTTAATATTAAAAATACTTATAAACAAATTCATAACAGTCTTCTTCTCTACTCGTAGTAACATCAGCTAAATGTACGTGCAGGCGTACATATGCATGTGTATGTGTGTGTATGTATTGTCATGTGTGTGGAAATAGTTATGCGCAACTATGCGAATATCGTAACAACTGAATCCATCCATTTCTTAATAAATGAAACAACAAGAATCGCTTTTGCTTGGTTAAAATACGCATAAACAACAAACAACAGGAAAACAGTTTTGACAGGACAGTTGGGATCATTAATTAGCCAATAATAAATTAAATCAACGAGCCTAATTTGCCAGCTAAACTATGTAATGCGATAAGAGCTATTGGGTGCCCTATAATAAACCGGCAGCAATCGCGACCAGTTCATTCGTGTGTATTCATAATGGATCAAGGTAGATTTATACATAAATAAATTAAAAGAAAAACAAAATATAAAAATAGTATTTATTTTTATACAGACACGAGTAGATATGAGATACATTTATGTTAGGTTATTATGCTCACGTCAGGGACTTAGACTAAAGCCAGTAAAGGCGTGTTGTACTTGATACAAGTACTTATCCAGGTAATTTTATTAATACCTGAACAATTCAATTTGGTTACGAATACTTATTAAAAATTCTAGCTCAATCATATTCTTTCAAATGCTTTCACACGAAGAAGCTTAACGAACAGCATTATTCGCTTGGACATTTTTTTCCAAAATATTTAATTCGAGAATTTCTAATTTTAGTAATGTTTATAAATATGTTTGATTTTCAAAACAACTTGTTTTCCAACAAATTTATTTTATTTTTTTAAATAAGTTTTATTCGAATAATTTCTATTCGAATAATTTATTTTTCGAATAATTTTTTTATATCTTTTAATCGACTAATTTTTACTTCAACAGTTCGACCACCTTTTATTAGAATTCTTCTTATTTCATTAATTTTTATTTGAGCAGTTTTAATTCGAATAATTTAATTCAAATAATATCTATTTTACGAATATTTGCTATAATAGTTTATACTAGCATAATTTTTATGCAAATCATTTCTTTGTAATAGCTTTTATTCGAATAATTTTTTTTTTTTTTTTAGGAGTAGGACCAGCACTCAGGGGATGACCCCTACATATGCAATGCATTGCGCCAGAACAGAAAACGAGGGGATAGTATTTAGATAGTATTTAGATGATAGACAGTTTTTTTTTGTAGCTATTTCAACCTTTTTTTTTTACTTCGCCGGCTAATTTTTGCTACAGGGCCGATGAAGGCGGGTGCTGTTACTATGCTTTTTAGTACATTATAGTGTCAGTCGCTGCCAATTATGTTCAGTGATCAGTGAGTAAGCCTTCATCATTGAAAACAGGCTGGCAACAACTAACACAACCACGCACTAATGCTGATCAGAAGAATTCAACACAATATTTCATGACTCAGCGCGGGCTCGAACTCAGGACTCTCCGCTTCACAGTCTCGTGTTCTACTACTTTAGCCAACAGCACCCATTTTTGTTTCAAATAATTTTAGATCAAATAATTTTTATGCAAACAATATTTTTCAGATAATTTTTTTAAAAAATTTTTGTTCGCATAATTTCTGTTCGAATAGTTTTTATTTAAACAATTTGAATTTGAATTTTTAATCGTACAATTTTTATTCGCATAACTTTTATTCGAACAATTTTGATTTGAATAACTTGTATTTTAACAATTTTTATTCGACCATGTTTAATTCGAATAATTTTAATTCAAACAATATTTATTTTAGCAATTTTTATTCGAATATGTTATAATGGATTAATTGTAATTCTAATAATTTCTTTCAAAGCGCTTTTATTCCATTAATGTTGATTAGAAGAGTTCATTTTTGAAAGATTCTATTCAAACAGTTTTTTGAACACATTTTGTACGAATAATTTCTGTTTGAATAGTTTTTATTTAAAAAATTTTTACTCGAACAATTTTTATTCGCGTAGCTTTTATTCGAACAACTTTTATTGGAAAGAATTTAATTTGAATAATTTTTATTTTACTAATTTTTATTCGAACATTTTTAATTCGAATAATTTTATTTCAAAAAGTATTTATTTTAGCAAATTTTTATTTGAATAGTTTATACCCGCATAGTTTTTATGAAAATCATTTCTTTCAGATAGCTTTTATTTCAATAATTTTTATTCAAATAATTTTAATTTTTTATAGATTTTATTCAAATAATCTTAGATCGAATAATTTTTATTCAAATAATTTTTATCAAAAAATATTTCGTACAATATTTGTTTAAAAATTTTTATTCGAATAATATATGATCGAATAATTTTTATTCGAATAGCTTGTAATTATAATAATTTTACTTAGAACAACTTTTATTAGAATACATTTTTTCGAATAATTTTTATATAAATAATTTTATTGCCTATTTTTATTCGAATAATTTTTAGTCTTATAGTATTTATTTTAAGAATTTTAATCAAAGTATATCTATATCAAGTATATGAAAGAGCCCAGCTGACACAATCTTTTTTTAGTTTTTACTTGAACGTATGTCAAAATTTGTTCACTTTTGTAGCGAGCCATATTTGTTTATTACGTTGATAAAATGATTTTGTAAAATTAATTCAAAAAAAGTAGCAAGAAAGAATTGTTGTGGAAAAGATTTTTGTGAAAACGTGTATTGTTTTCAAAGTAACAAAAAGAAATGCTTTTAAAAAAGTTCTATGCGAAAAGTAGTGAAACGTATTTAAATTTTTGGAAACAATTGTGAAAAAAATACCTATGTATATTATAAAAGAAAATTTCTGACACAAGATTAGAATTTTACAAAAACAAAATGTACGGTGGTTTTTGAAATTGTATGTTGTTGTACTCTTGCGACTACTTGATATAGATATACTTTGATCTTAATTAAATATGTAGATAAATTTAAATATTTTTATTGGAATATAGATATAAATTTTTTTACAATCAAACATTCGAATAATTTTTAGACAAATAACTATTGGATTAATAATTTTTATTTGTATTATTGTTATTCGGATAGTAATTTTTATTCCAATAATTTTTGTTTTAAGCATTTTTATTCGAACAATTATCGCTCGAAAAACTTAAAATTATTTAACAGAAAGTTTGTTCAATTGTGCTTCTCTTTCCGTGTTTATTGATGTGTTAACATCACCGCGCCTCTAGGGCAGTAAACTATCAGTTTCAATACATACGCAAGTGTAAGGTGTAAGATGTAAGAGTATGTGTTTGTTCGTTGCTTGGCAGTCGGTATTGAAAGTGATTATTGGGCGATTTTCTTATAATTTTCCCACACGATTTTCTCCGGAAATTCATAGCCGATTTTATTAATTTATCGTCGAAACGATAGTGCGGGTTTCGACGAAGAGTTTAGGCCAAAAATTAAGGCGATCCGATATCGGCGAGCGGAGATTTAAGTGTTTTAATTCGGAGTATTAATTTGGAGTAATATTAAAAAAGTGTTTTATGTTGATCTTCGGTTTTGTCTTATGCATAGCAAAGAGACTAGTGACGTGGTTATACGTACATATATAAAAATGAGATAGCAAGACAGCAACGTATGTAGCTTATGTACAAACATAACAATGTATGTATGTACATTTGTCTGTTGCTTTGCATTCTCTTTGTTTTTTGTGGGTTTAATATAAAATAAATAAACAAAAAGGTGTTAACACATCGCCCGTGAGTTCGAACACTCATTGATTTTTTTTTTAACTGTAAAGTTCTAATTAGGAAAATAACTTATTTGAATACGAGGACGAAAAGTCCGAAGTATGTGGTTTCTTGGAATCGAATTTTTCTGATCTGCATAGAGGAAAATACAATTTTTTACTGTGTTTGCAAATTCATAGTGAACAAATATGTCGTTTTTAGCTTTCTTGAAATCTTCTATTTCTTTCCTATTCCTTATTTGTATTTGATTAATAATTTAACCCGGAAATGAGCAAAACAAATGGCAAAATAGCATTGTTGGTTGCTAATTGTTACCATAAACAAAATAAAGTTGGCTGGTTGTTGGTGTCTTGGTTTGTTTGTTTGATGGCAATTTTCCCTAAATCAAAAAAGAGTGTTGATGGCAGTTCAAAAATAAAAAATTGCTTTAATCGAAAATGAATTTCTTGCTTTTAGCATATACACAATTATACAATATCTCTGGTGTATCTTTAACACTCGCTCTAATGAAGATGGAAAATGGAGAAATTATTCTTCACAAAATTCCATGAGCTAAGAAATTAATAGGAAGGAAGAATAGTGAAGCATGTACTGCAGAAATGTTTGAAAATGCTTTGAATTTATTGTCTGGAATCGAGCTCACCAGCAGGAGAAGAGAGTAGGCCAACGAGGATTGCTATATTGATGGTGATGATGAATATGTGGTTATCAGCTTGAGTGGGCACGTTGGTATACAACCAGCAAATATAAATTCGCATAACAACCATAATAATAATAAAAAAACAACAACAATTACAACAACAAAAGGAGCAAAACAAATCCTTAACATTGCTTAGGGCAGCAATAATTGCAATTGACAGGATTTCAATGATGATGGTGGCGTTGTTGCTGCGTTGGTTGTTGGGTGGGGGATGGAGGGAAAAAAATTCATTCATTTAATTTTAAACCGTCTTAATATGTCTCATTCAAAATACTTTTGAAATTAAATTTTGCTTGTTTTTCCTTTCTTGTTTGTTTCTTTTATTTTTAAGTTTCTTAGGTGATAATATTCAAATCAATAATTTTATTTCATACCTACACAGTGCCCCCACCAACCCACACACACACACTTTTAGTACTTGAGTAGTACGCGAGTATGAAAAGAATATTTCATAATTTTGTTTTACATCAGGAAGCTTGTTTGTAAAAGGTTCTCAAAGCAGCGGCGTTCAAATCGATGGGCAAGTGTGTAGATTTGATTAAGAGTTTCAAAATAGATTAGAAGTAGGTGAACTCAACTAAAGTTACTGCGCCAGAGAGACATAATGGAATAAATTACTATGTTGTCTTTAATTTTGGTCCTTCGAACCAAATTAGGGCGGCCAATATTCATAAAGCTGCCAAGGCAGCTACAACCTAAGCATCTACGTTAAGTCCCCGAAGTTGATGTGAAAATTATGCGAAAGAAATAATTTGATATCTTGTTATATTATGGTCCTTCGAACCAGTTTAGAGTTGCCAACCAAATATAGTTTAGAATCACTTTCGAACAATTTGGACCATTGCTACTATTTAAGGTTGGACATCTTGGGTTATTTGTAACTCATCAGAAACTTTTCTTCTTCATAAATAACATTTATTTATTTTTAAATATTATTTGAAAACAAAACACAATCTGTTTTTTTTTTTTGATTTTTCAGTTGAATGAAATGGAAATTTTTAATTGCTCTGTGATTATGTTTTTTTTTCATTCAATTCGTGATAAAAAGAAGAAAATAAAATAAAGGAATTTTTTCCTTATTAAAGGCAAAACTTAACTCATGATTTTACATATTCGGCAAATAAACAAACTTGTCTACTTTTTCCAGGGCGAAACTTAAGCCAAAAGCAACACTTGAATCATGTTTGAAGTATATCTTAACAAATATCATTCCAACTTAAGCCAAAAGCAACACTTGAATCATTTTTGAAATATCTCTTAAGAAATATCAATAAGATCTTGCAATTAATTATACCTAAAGAAAAATAATGACCACAAAAACTAAAAACAGCCATAATAGTTTTTAAAGTTTTAAATAAAATAAACCGCATCATAATAGAAAAATGTTTATGCTTTTGCAAAAAAAAAAAATATCCCTCTCCATTACCCAGCAATGACGGTTTAATTTTAGACAAGCGTTTCCCAAAATAATAACGCTGACAGTGACTCTTTCACTGTCACCACATTCTGCAAAAGGGTAACATTGTGTAAACGATTAGGTCCTTAACACTGCGACCACACGAGCAACATTTCGTGTCTTGATACAAGCAATAACGCCGGCAGAAACGCGTCGTCA
Organism: Linnaemya tessellans; assembly: GCA_951800035.1. Taxonomy (NCBI): domain Eukaryota; kingdom Metazoa; phylum Arthropoda; class Insecta; order Diptera; family Tachinidae; genus Linnaemya; species Linnaemya tessellans. The sequence continues at coordinate 26,189,965 of OX637534.1, read as the reverse complement.
ATTGCCAATGTTCTTGCTTGTATATCTTGGTAGCGAACACGTACAAATCTTAAAACATTATAAACAGTGTTGTTTTCTTATGAGACAAAAATTTCAATCAAATAACAATTCAATTTGACAGCATGTGTTAAAAGATTATTGCTCGGCAATGTATTATAACAGTTGTTGCCGAATATGTGTTCTAACATATATTCATGTGGTCCACACGTTAATATCTAGTGTCGGCAATCAAATTTGACGGTTGCCACGGCAATAATTGCCAAACTTATTGCTCGTGTGGACGGGTAGTAAACAACAACAGCAACAATACCATTATTATCGTACAGATAATGAAAGAATAAAGAACACAATTGTGAAAATAAAATCATGTAGAAAACATGACATTTATTACGCACTATTAGCAGCGACAAATAAAAAACACATCACACACACACACACACACACACACACACAGCTTTTCCTCAACTCCTTCAATAAGGGCATGCATATGTGTAACAGCACGTAAGAACATTTAAAATACACAACAGTGGCAGCCAAGAGGGATTAAGCGCCTTGTGAATGGCCCTCTGGACAGAAGAGGTTATAGCCTATATACCCGCAGTTAAAACAAAACATATAACCAGTCACTACAGGAAATACTAGCTTAAACACTTAAGCCGGGTTTTTTAAATGTGGATTAAGTTTAAACTTAGGTTAACGTTAGTCTGAAACTGTGACCCTTCCCACGAAATGTGCTGTTATTTGTATTATATTATTAAAGATCAAACATTTAAGCACAATTGGCTTATGCCGAAAAAATTTTGTATACAAACTTGGTGATGGCGGCACAAATCTCATATCAGATTAACTTAGCCTAGATTAACTGAGATCTCTAAAACTCAGCCTTAGACTATTGACCAGTTTCTAAAATATATATAACAAAGCAGTAAAGATGAGTAGCTCTAAATGGACCAGTGGAATTTTTAATTGAGTCAATATTCACTTTATGAACATAATTATCTTCCCATTCACATATACAACATTTAGTCAATTCAATTAACGTAGATATGACAATTTCAAATCTAGGATCTTATTTTATTAAACTTTCTAATTAATAATAAATTTAATATCAATAGCTTAATTTCAAGATGGCTCGATAGATTTTGATTGTGGCTTTTACATCCTCAACAAAAACAAGTAAAAACGTTATATTCGACCGGGTCGAATCTTAAATACCGTCCAAATATTTAGGAAGTAAATTTAAAATGTTTAACTTGGTGGGACAGAGTTCCTTTATATAATATCGTACGTCAAGGCCCACTAAAGGGGGCGTGGTTCAAAAATAGACAATATCATATTTTCTATAGACGAAAGTAGGGGCATTGCTAGACCGTGTTAGACTTCATCACTGATCAAGAATATACATATTTACCTTATAGAGTCCAATTCTCTTTGGAGGGTTTAAAAACTGTATTTTGGCGGAGCCACTCTGGCAAGGGATGTGGGGGAGACATTTCACCTTTGTCATAAAACTCTAAAAATAAATTTTTGGGATAATTATATACAAAATTAAACAAATTTTTTATAGGGTCATTTAGGGGGCAAAGGGGGAGAAGGTGGTAAAGCAGAGTAGTACCAGGTTACGACTCCGTTTCGTCATTAAAGCTTAAAAATGTTATTTTCAAGGAATGTAGGCTTAAGTAAAACAATTTGTTAAATTTTTACACTATTTTTGCATATAATCACGCCCACTAAAGGGGGCGCGGTCCAAAAATTTTATTTTTTTATATTATGGCTCCAAGTTTAAAGCGTTAGACATTCTTTGATATAAAAATATATCATTTACTGAACGAAACTACAAAAAAACTTTAAAAATTATGTTTTTTTTAGAGGTTGGCTCAGTTTTTCTTAGGGGAACTTTTTTCCCTCTTGCCCGATTTAGCCCATCTCCGAATTTAACAGATATATGTATGTGTGTATACCAAGTTTCAAGAGTCTAGCTCTTTTCGTTTGGACTGAATCGAGATTTCCACAGACGGATGGACGGGCGGACTGACATGCTCAGGTCGTCTTAGATTCCATCGCTGACCAAGAATATATATACTTTATGGGGTCTCAGATGGATATTTTGCTGCGTTACAAACGGAATGACAAACTGAATATACCCTCCATGTTCTTATTTGGAGGGTATAAAAAAGGTTGAAATAGCAAAAAAAAAAATATATATATATATATAAGTATATATGTATATATATATATATATATATATATATATATATATATATATATATTCTTGCTCGGTGAAGAAATCTAAGACGCCCCGTCCGTTCGTCTGTCTCCAGACGTAAAGAGACGGACCCTTGAAACTTGCTATAGACAAATTTTGAAGGATAGCACAGGTTCGTAAATGGGCTGAATCGGGCCAGAGGAAAAAAGTTCCCCTAGGAAGAGCTAAACCAAACTCTAAAAAAACATGATTTTTAAAGTTTTTTTGTAATTTTGTTAAGTAAGTGAATTATTTTTAAGTCAAAGAAGGTCCAAGGAGTTGAAAGTGGAGCCCCGTTTCTTTAGTCGGCGTTGAAGTAAGATATTATATTCAAAAATAGTACAGTCGACTCTTGGTAATTTGAAACTGAAGGGACCAGAGAAAAAGTTCAAATAATCGAGTTTTCATTTTAACGAGACTTCAAAATATCGAAAGAGAGGCAGAAAAAAATTAAAATTAACAAGAGTTTTCATAAAAAAAGCAAAAACGTTTGCACGCAAAAGCAAAGCAAAGAAATTTAATTTTATATGATAGCAACTGTCGATGTAGTGGTCACGGTTGCCACTGAGTAAAAAAATTTTCTACCAAAATTTTCCGAAAATGTTACCAAAAAGTTGCCAAAATTTTTTTTTATAAAAACAAAAATCTCTATTTTTATTATAATAAAAACAACAACTTTTAATAAAAACAACATAACATAAAACGTTTTAATTAATTTTAGAACATAAATAAATATTTCAATTCATTATACCTACGAATTCCGTATTTAATTTAAATAAATTATTTAATATTGCAGTCATTTAAAAAAATCTTTTGCTGACCAAACATAATGACATTTGCATATTACGCCGTTGAACAATTTGGCGCACATTCACACAGTTGTTTTTAATGATTTTTTTTCTCAGTGTTGAGTAATGCGGAAAAATGATAAAAGAAAAGCTATAATTTGATAGCTTGTCAAGCCTTAAAAACAAAGCTACCAAGTTACCAACCCTAAAAAAAATTACCAGTTTTGGTAGATGGCAACTGTGGTAGTGGTGTGTACTAAAATCGTGGCACAGAAACTAATGCAAACGATTTAAATTTCTTTCAAAAACAGAAACAAAATCACATTAGGAGTTCAAATTAAAGAGTGTAGATTACACTGTAGAATAGCCCAAATTCAAATTATAGAACGTTGGCGAGCAAGATGTCACTTTTGCAGCACATCGCAAAAAACTAAAATAAATGGTTGTTTTATTTATTTTATATTTTGCACAAGACACAGCAATTAAAATAATTCAAATTATAGAGCGTAGAGCCAAAAAATTCAAATTATAGCGAGTCGACGATCAAAATGTCAGTCAAATAATTTCAAATTATTGCGGGGACCAAATTACACAGATATTTTTCAATTTATTGAGTGTTTTTCAAGGGACTTGGGAAACAGTTCAAATTAACGCGAGATTCAAATTAACTAGTTTGAAATTAACGAGTTTCAAATTATCAAGACTCGACTGTATAAATATATAAAAAATTGTTTTGCTTAAGCCTACATTCCTTAAAAATTCAATTTTTATGCTTTTCTGACGAATCTGAGATGTTCTCTGATTTTCCCCTACGCTACCCCTCCACCTATCTTTGCCCCCCCCAATGACCCTAGCAAAAAATTACAAATCTATTTTGACAGGGTCACTCCTTAATTAAAAATTAATTTTTTGGGGTAATTAAGAACAGGGAAAGATCAGAGAAGCTTAACAATTTTAGTTTTAAGAAGTGAAACCTTAAGTATTAAAATTATCTTACGTCAACGCCTCCTAAAGAAGGCGGGGTCCAAAAATGAGTTTTCAAATTTTTTGGCACCAAGTTAAACGCTTGGGACCGTCTTGGACATAAAAATATATCATTTGCCTAACAGAATTACAAAACATCTTTAAAATTTCTGTGTTATAGAAGTAAGTGTAGTTCTTCTTAGAGGCATTTCTGAGGCTTGTGATATCCTTTAAAATATTTCTATAGCAAATTTCGGGGGTTGCTCTTTTCGTTTGGATTTCCACAGACGTGGCGGACGAACGTGGCTAGATCATGTTAGATTTCATCACTGATCAAGAATATACATACATGTATGTACAGTTTATGAGGTCCTAGAGGGTTATTTTGCTGCGTTACACACGAAACGAGGATATACAAAATAAAAAAAAAATCGATCTCATAAAATTAAATTCACTATTTCACTTGTAGGAAGAGTTTATAATAAAAACTCTTACAGCCATACCTAAACACGGGCGGAAAACGGAACGTTTTTTTCCGCTGAGTTTTAACGCTGAAATGCCATACCTAAACAAAAGCGGCAACGTTATGTCAAAAAACAATAAAAACAGGGTTATCAAACAAACAAATTAAACAACCCTGATTATTTTAACAGCTGGACGGACGACATTTGTGATTTTGTTATTGAAATTTTGTAAAAATTTCAAACGTGCATACATATTTAATATTTTCTTATCTCCATTTTCTAATACGAAGTGCACACATTTTTTCTTTTATTATTTATTTCACTTTTGTAAATTTTTCTCTGGTTACAATTGTTTTCTTTGCAACTAACTTCATTAGAAAACGCTCTGTCAAAATCGGATTTTCCAATAGCAAAGCGTTGCCGCCGCGTTATTTCGGTATGCTCCATACAAAATGTATGGACATGAGAACTTTTGACAGCTAAGAAACGCTTGCCGCCTGTATTTAGATATGGCTGTTAGGAATATGGCACGAACCCATTTGAACATGAAAAGTGATCAATTCGTTGAAACAAAACATATTAGCCCTATTCACAATCTTGTGCAAATGGTCTTGCATCATTGCAATTGCAAAATAATTGTACTCTACACCAGCGTTGCCAAATGTGCAGATTTATCTGCATTTGACAGTTTTTCTAAGCATTGAGCAGTTTTGCAGTTTTTTTCTTTAAAAGCCAGTTTTTCTGTAAATTGTGCAGATTTTGCAGTTTTTACATTTTACTTTTTTACTCTTAATTTTGTTATTTTAATTCCAATTTCTGAAACCATAATTTTACCCCATTTGCTTAATATAACAGTGGCAAGGTTTAACTATACTTTTTTATACGAGTATGTAAATTTCACATACATCTTTTTGCACCCCTGACCACAAAGCAAGTTGAATTTTACCAAGGTATACATATATTGCAGGTGGGAGTACGAGCTCACTTGCCTAACCTGATAAAACGTCAAACTTAGTAGTGTCGTTTAACGATTTTTGCACTGTTAAGGTAGTTTCTACAATAAGTGTTCTATTTTTGTAGAAATGGTTGTACCTGTTAGATAGATATGCCTTGTGTTTTTCTATGTACATACAAACAAATTTAAATTTTTAATTATTGGTTTCAATATAAATATGAGAACGACATCGACTTGTCGAGATTCTGGAACAGGCAGTATTATATCTGAATAATAATGAACTCTTTTTGTTTATTCAAACCCTATGTACCTATATATTTTTTTATTAAAATGAATTGCTTTGTTATATGTAGATGTATATCATATTTAATTTGTTGTGTTATGTTTTTGTTTTAATAAAAAAATATGAAAAAAACTATATATTTTTGTGAATTTTTTATGTGCAGTTTTTTTACGTGAAAACCAGTTTTTTTTTGTAAAGTTGCAGTTTTTTTTGAAAAAGTTATGGCAACGCTGCTCTACACCAACAAAATACATTGAAAATGCTCTTCAATACTCTCTCAATTTGCAAATACAATGATGCCAGACCACTTGCACAAGATTGTGAATAGGGCTATTACGAAATTATTCTTGACACGATTGCACGATTTCAAATATCACAAATACGAAAGGGAATCGTTTTCAAATATATATAAAGTATTATGAAATGTACAGGCCTCTAATGCAAAACAGGCCTGTGGTTATCAGCGCCCTTCTGATATCCTCATAGTTTTTTTTTCGCTTGTCAATTGTTAAAGACTCACATGTCTATTGATTTCATAATCAAATATATTCGACTCCTTTAAAGCACACACTGTTATCAGCTTGTTGCGCCTTCTCGGGCAAAAATAAAAAATAAATAAACTGTTTAAGAATATGTGAAAGTGAAGGGTTTTCCTATTTCCCTTTGGGGGTAACGACTATGTGTGTATTTCTGCTCAAGGACATGTGTAAATAACGTCCTTTAAAAAGCCAACAAAAAAAAAAAAAGAAGAGAAAAAAACGTATATGTAGTTTGATTTTTGTTTTTACTCACATGCATTAAGGCGTACATGCATGCACACACACATGTGTGTGCCATACTTACATACGAAAGGGTGTGTGAGTGTGTGCTTTTTCGCTAATATCTTCTTTATTTCCCTTTTTTTCGGAATCCTTTATTTGCTTCACTTTAAAATGCCTTTTATTTTTGAGTTGAATAGAGGAGTTCTTTGATTTTTTGTCTCTTTATTTTATGTCGTTAAATATTAAACGCTGTCGCGTGCTTTGTTTTGGTTTTAGTTACTTTATTTTCGATTTGCGGGTAACCAGTTCGTGCGTTGCAGATAGATTAATCTTGTTATTCGGCTTGATGACAACACATGTGAGTCTTTGTGGCGGAATGGATTTAAAATAAATCTTTTATACATGAAATGCCATTTAAATATATAATTTTGTTTTCTTTTTTTTCAAATTACATGAAGGTTGAATTTTTTTACTTAGCTTTTGTTTTAGTGCGACCACCAAATTGCAGTGCATTGCAACGGAACTAAAGGATGCGTCAGGTAGAAGTTTAAATTTGAAAATGCAATAAAATAAAAACGGTTTGAAATTTTCCCTAATTTATTTATTTTTTGTTGTGAAGTACAATTGTTGAGGTTAGAGATGGAATATTATTTCATTCATATGGCTGCCGCAGCTGGCCTCGTAGTGCCTCATTTCGATCACTTTTCCGAGTGCATGGGTTCGTTGGCCTTCAAATACTTAATTGTCTCTGGTGCTTCGGCATCACGACTGTCTTTAACGGCGCTCCACAGAAAATAGTCCATCGCGGTAAGATCGCAGCTTCTTGACGACCAATTGACATCACGATTTCGTCTAATTAAACGGCCATCAAACGTTTGACGCAATAAATCGATTGTGGCATGAGATGTGTGGCAAGTTGCACCATCCTGTTGAAAACAAACATCGTTCACATCAACACCATGAACAGTGGGCTCAAAAAAATTGGTGCGATAGATGCCTCCATTGACCGTAATGGTTGCGCCGTCTTCATCTTCAAAGAAATATGGGCCAGTGATGCCTCCGCACTGCAAGCCGCACCAATCAGTCACTCGTAAAGGGTGCATTAGCTTCTGTAAGACCACGTGTGGGTGTTATGAGCACCAAAATTCCGCAATTTTGCTTATTAACGTTCCCGCCGAGATGAAAATGAGCCTCATCCGAAAAGATGATTTATTTTGGCAAAATCAACAAATCGATTTTCTTTGGAAAAAAATCTTTTGGAAATAAATTTCTTAAAATCGCAAAGTTGCTCCAGCGTAAATCGCCTCATTTCGTTCAGTGGAGATATGAACTAAATTTTGTGGCAGAATAGAATAACAGATTCGAAATAACTGGAGGTTCAAATTTAAATCGATAGATGGCCCACCGAATACTACTATACGGTTAAGAAGTGATCTATTGCACAATAGATCCATTTGGTGTCATATTACCGGTCTCCGGATCAGATCTAAATGGCCGATGAAACTCCAAGTTGCCGTGGAGGATTTTGTGCTCTTGATGGATGTGGCGGCCGCTGGTCAATGAAGTTGCCACTGCTATTCGTGGCGCTACAATCTTGGGTAAATAATCTGCAGCACTGGGCTAACCAAATCAGTAAACCCCGTACTGTATCCAGTAAAACCACTGGCAGGTGAGGCTTCTTTTCCCTGGGTTTGATTCCTACTCTCCGTTGTACTGACTTTATCGGCTCCGTTGCCTAACAAGTTGTTGACTATGGCTGGCATCCAAGATTCTTATAGATCGTGGTTCTAATGGTACCAAAGCTACGGTTCAAGCTCTTTCTCGCGATTCGTCGACTTTTTTGCTGCCAAACTCGACTCCCATTACATCGATTCTTGGACATCTCTATTGAGTAAAATAAATTAATATATTTGTTTTTTTTTGTTTTAGGAGTTAGGACCAGCACTCAGGGGTTAACCCCTTCATATGCAGTGCATTGCGCTGGAACTGGGAAAATAGATTTTGGGAGGGAGGATAAAGGGAGTAGTGTCTGTGGATATTCGATTTGAATCTGCTCAAATTGTAAGTGGCGGGGAAGACATCTGCGGGTAGTTTGTTCCACATACGGACTGTTCGGCCAAAAAACGAATTTTCTCTGTAATGCGTAGTGCGATTCGTTGGAATATCGACCACAAACGCATGCGCTCTTGATGAAAAACGCGTTGAGTGTAAGAAAGAATGGGTTTCAGGAACAAGTTCCCTAATTTCAGAAGAGCACCTGCCATTGTAGTAACGATAGAACAACGATACGCACCCCACAATGCGACGATGCTCAAGAGAGTCAATAGAGTTGGCTACTCTACTGTCTCCGATGAGCTTCATCGCCCTCTGTTGTACGCGGTCGAGTAACTTCAAAATAGACTTTGAAGCACCGGCCCAAACATGAGAGTTGTACTCCATCTTCGGTCGGATGTAAGTGGTGTAAATATTAAGAAGATCAGAAGGGGTGAAGTATCTCTTGCACCGTCTTAAGAAGCCAAGGCACTTGAATGCTTCTTTTGCGACCTGAAAGACATGTTGCGTCCATCTGACATCACACTGCACTTTCATGCCCAGAAGAGCCCCTGACTCCATAATACTTACACCACCCATAGAAACAGATGAAGCAGCACGGTCATACGTACGTCGATGCGTAAGCATACAACACTGGGTCTTACGGGCATTAAAATCGACCGTGTTCGCCTGAACCCATTTAATTTGAGAGCATTAAAAATATTAAATATATTCGTGTCTTAATTTTCTTCTGCCAAAAGAAGTGTGTAAAATTTTGTAAAAATAAATTAAGTTTTGGCAGTGGCATATGGTGAGTCCGGAAAATTTCAATACAAGCACAAGCTTTTTAAAGAAGTTCGAGATGGGAAAGACTGCTCCGGCACTTCAACAATTACGGAGAGTCGTCGAATTTCTGAGGATGTCTGCATATCGGCTGTATTATGTCATACAATTTTGGGCACGATTTCTATTGATATCGAATGCCGAATGGGAGCAAATTCCCAGATTTGGCCCTCAAACGAATTTTTCTTGTTCTCAAGATTGAAGAGAACCATGAGGGGACAACGTATTACAATTATTTTGCAGATAAAACTGAATCTCCGAAATAGCTCAAGGATATACTCGTACCAAAACGTGCAAACATAAATGGTTCGAGGATTGGATCAAATTAGTGGCTCTAGGGCATTTTGTCTAGCTGGAACTGCCATGAAGGGCACAAAAGAGAAATTTATGAATAAATAAATATTTTTTAACCGGCAGTTTAACGTCCGCATTGTGTTTTTTCCCCAGTCAGTTGATGGTTTGCATAATCGCCTCAGAGTACCTGGATGCTGTTCCTAAAAGGGAACACAATTGTATGCACATCTGTAATCCTTTTTCTTTTTTTTTAAGAATCAAAGGTAAAGAAATGAAATGCAAAAAAAATTAGTTTAAATTAGTTTAAAGAAGATCTTAAATTTGCCAATTGACCATTAAAGCCAGACAAGCTGTTGCCCAGAAGACTGCTGCATAATAGTCTTCTGTGCAAAACAGAATTCATTTTGCATGCATTTTCTTTTCAGGGATTAAGAAAAAAATAAAAAAAAGTAGAAAATAAATTTATGCATTTTCCATTTTTCTTTCTTTGCTGATAAGATGTTTTTGCTGTTGGCCGTTGTGGAAGAGAAAAGGGTTTGTTTTTTTTTTACTGATCACTGTTTAAGATAGGAATTGTTGGTAGTTTTGCAAACATGTTCGTTTTATGAATGATTTGTTTAATTATAAATTGACAATATGTGACTGATTTGTATGCGATGGAAGAAATAGGAAGACATGAAATTATTATAATACGCATCCTGCTTAATTATTTCAAAATAAAATTATGTCAGTATTTTAAGCAGTATTTTTTAAGAAGAAAGTACACGAAATCAAAGTGCATTTCAAATCAAAGTGCATTTCGTTCACTTTCCAGAATTTTATATATAGGAAATGTGAAACCGTTGCGCGTCGGAGCATTATTGTTTGCTGCGAAATGAAGTCAACCAAACAGTTACCATGACCGGTGTTCACTTCAAAACGCCGTAGATCTGATTCGGTCTGTCAATCCTGATTTTTTGCAGAAAATTTTCTTCAGCGCCGAAATACATGTTTATACCCTCAAGAAAACAACTAGAGGTTATACTCAGTTTGTCCTTGTGCAACACAGCGAAATATTCCCCTAAGACCCCATAAAGAATATATCGTCCCCTTAGTATAACAATAGCCTATGTGCTCATAGGCTATTATTTTTTTATTGAATTTTTGGATTCTCCATCGTCGATTTTATATGTGGTCAAAATTTTGTCAAATTCTAGTTCCACAAAGTGTGTCAAAACGTCAGTCAAAAAAATATAGTATAAATTTGTATTAAATTATTTTCCTCAAAAATCATGTAAACGCATATACGCTATTTTACATAAAGTAAATTTTCTGTTTATTCAATATAATAGTAATGTACACTCACATACTCTATTTTAACTTTTAGGAAAAAAATCAATTTTGTCATGACACAAACACCTAAAATGACGTATAATGATATACGTTGTTGTTCAATAAATATTTTCAATTTGTTCATTTGTATGAATCTTATACGCCGTTATATTGTCAGAACAATTAACATGTGTTTTAAAAATAACAAAAAACAAAAGTAGGCTATGCAATGCTTACGTTGTTTTATCATGTATGTAAATGCAATAGAAATAATTTGTACAATTTTGGATTTCAGTTCGTTGTTGAAATTCGCTCGTTCATAATCATTTAGTCGTTCATTCGTTCCCAATCATTCATTTAATCATGGATTTGTCAAGCTCTGGTGAGTATCTGCTATCTTAAATTGCAGGAAGGAATATTAAGGTGTATTAATTGTCAACAGAATTTGCGACGGAATCAACAGGAGCCCTATGTGTCAAACTTGCTCCAAACTCTGTTGGATTATCTGTGGAACCATTGGATTCAAATATATTGCAAACTGACGAAGAGGATGGAGAAGACTTTTCAGCAGGATCGTCGGATTATTATATTCCAGAAACGGATGAAGAGGAAATTGAAAAATCTTCGGTAAAGCAACATGAATCTTCGGTAAAGCAACATGAAGTGCTCTGCGAAATCGCAGAAGAAAGCAATGATGAAAATGTAGAACTGACAGTAACACGAAAAAGAAAGGTGAGTTAATTAAAAGGTAATTTAAGAAGATATCTCCTGCAATTATGGATTTGTTGTATTCAATAGCGTAAGAGCCAGCTTTGGATGCAGAACAAAAGAAAGAGTGACAGGAGTCAAGGAAAGGCGTATGTTACAAAGAGTGGTAAAGTAATTAAGGAACGTTTACCGAAGCTCGCTAATTGCAGCTGTCATCACAAATGTCCAGAACACTTCTCTGAAGAAGATCGTAAGAAAATCAATGCAGACTATTGGAGTTTGGGCGATTACTGCAAGCAACGTCTATTCCTTAGTAATAACATAAAAGTGGAGAAGTGCAAGAGGACATTAACGAGAGAATTACGGCGGTCGAACACTCTAAAATACTTTCTAAATGACAAACAGGTCTGTAAAAAGTTCTTTTTAAATACTTTACACGTGTCAGACTGCGCGATATCTGTATTAGCCAAAAAAAAAAAAAAATCAAAGAGAATTTGTTGACATGAGGGGTAAACACGGAATGCAAAGAAAAGTAGACGCGGAGATAGCAACTCTTATTAAAGAGCACATAGAGTCATTTCCAGCAGTAGAAAGCCACTATACTCGAGCAAAGTCCCAACGCCTTTATCTGAGCTCAGACCTAACAATTACAAAAATGTATAACTTATTTAAAGAACGCCAGCCAGATCTCTCAGTTAAAGAACATATGTATCGCCACATATTTTGTAATAATTACAATTATTCATTCCATCATCCAAAAAAGGACACATGCTTAACATGCGAAACGTTCAAAAATACAGAGGACAAGGCTTCAATACAGAAATCATATGATGAACACTTAGCAAATAAAGCCCAAGCAAGACTCCACAAACATGCTGACAAGGAGTTTTCTAAAAATAACAGCAATATTAAAGTATTTACTTTTGACTTACAATCAGTGCTATTGACACCATGTAGCAATGTAAGCACCTTGTATTACAGTCGAAAGTTCGCCACATACAACAACACATTTTACGATTTAGCTAATGGAGCTGGATATTGTTTCCTGTGGGATGAAAACCATGGTAAGCGTGGGTCAGAGGAAATTGGAACCACTTTATTAAAAATGCTGAACAATTTACCGGAATCAGTAACGGATGTTATTCTGTATTCAGACTGCTGTGGAGGACAGAATAGAAACAGATTAATTGCATTTTAATTCAATAACGATTAAATATCTTCAAAGTGGACACACACAAATGGAAGCAGATTCCATGCATTCGGCTATAGAACGAACTAAGAGAAATATTTGTGTATATTCACCAGAAGAATGGCCAACTATACTTAGACTGGCAAGACGAAAAAATCCGTACGCTGTAGAAAGGCTTAACTACAGTGATATTATTGATCTCAAAACGGCGTTCTCAAAATTGAACCATAACTTGAAGAAAAATGTCAACAATGAATCGGTAAATTGGCTTAAAATCAAGGTTCTCCAAGTAATAAAAAGTGAAAAGAGACAATTGTTATACAAGGAGCAATGGAACGAAGACTTCAAAGTGATTGATATAGATGGCTCGAGAATGAAAAAGAAAGGGGTCACAAATTTTACATTAACTCACAAATATAAAAAAGAACTACCAATTTCTGACACAAAATTGAAGGATCTCAAAGATTTATGCAAAAAAAATGTAATTCCTCCCGGCTCACAGACATTTTTTTTGAATTTACAAGGAGGGAATAATCGCGATTGTTTAGATGAACCAGACAGATTCGAAGAAGAGGATGAAGACGACAATAATTAAAGACCATGCTAATAATTTACGATCTGACTGTAATTAAAACATAATTTTATACTAATAAAAATTCATATTAAATTTACTTATTATTCTGGTGTATTTCTTGAATAAAATAGTGTATACCATACAAAATAAAATAACGTATCAGAAACTTGATAGAAAACATTAAAAAATAAAATAGCCTATCTGATGTATCTGCAGTTTACACCGCTTTTTTGTTCATTAAAAGGATGATTACAATAATAAAAATTGGTCAGTTAACAAAATAGACTCATTTTTAAACAGTCTCAAAAAAAAAACGTCGAAAATAATAAATATTTACAGACATAACGAGATTTGAGTGAGAGCTACTTTCGACAAAAAGTTTGAAATTCATTTTCTCAAAACATCAAAAAATTTATAGGCTATTGTTATACTAAGGGGACGATATGTTCTTGATCAGGGATGAAATCTAAGACAATCTAGTCATCTCCGTCCGTCCGACTGTGGAAATTACGATACAGTCCAAACGAAAAAACCAAACCCTTGAAAATTGGTGTAAATACATCTTAAAGGATAGCACAGGTCTAGACCGTAAATGGGCTGAATGAGGTCAGAGGGAAGAAAGTTCCCCTATGAAGAACTAAACCAACCTCTGAAAAATAACATAATTTTAAAGTTTTATTTTGGAATTTTGGTAAGCAACTAACATATTTTTATGTCAAGGAAGGTCCAAAGTGTTGAATTTGGAGCCAGAAAATCAGAAAAATTCATTTTTAGATCGCACCACCTTTAGTGGGCGTTGAAGTAGCATATAATAAAAAAAATTCTTAAAAATTAAATATATAAGCTTTCACGATGAAGGTTACATGTTCTCTGATCTTCCCTTGTCATACCTCATTCCCAACCATTGCCCCCCAAAATGACCCTATAGAAAAATATATTTAAAAAGGGCTGACACTAAAGGCCATCCCTACAATTATCCGCTAACTTTAACCGCCAAAAATAGTATTATTTTTAAAACTTCTGTAAATTTCGAATGAATCAATCGATTCCCACGTGGCAAGCGGTGATTGATATATTTCTGCGAGTCCAATAAAAGAATCGAGAAAACTTGTCGATCACATATATAATTTCGGATTGTTTAGAAAAAATCACTTTTTTCGAATTTTTCGGTCACGATATCTCACGAACCCGTGAACCGATTTTGACCCGGTTGGTAGCACTCGACGTTGTCCAGAGCTGATTAGTTTTTGGAATCGATGGGCAAAGCTATTCTGAAACACCATTTTTTTCGAAAATGTATCTATCGAAACCGCTTATAATTCCTAGGAAATCTAAGTTTGAAGGAATCCTTTGAATCGTGAAAGTTTGGCTGGATTCGGTGCAGCCGTTCAAAAGTTATACGCTTGTCACATACTCACACACACACACAAACACACATACGTACAGATATAGTGAAGGCTTCTCAGTAGTAGTCAAAAAAGCTTTCTAGGAACTCAAAACGTTGAGATCTGGTCATAATTTAATTTTTCAAAGCGGGCTAAAACCAGTAATTTATAGCTTTTTTGAAAATTCTAAATTTTCTTAGCGGGCAGTTAAAATGTATTTTCCAAACTCTTAATTATACAATAAATTAATTTTTTTACGTTGTTTTTACGACAAAGTTAAGGTGTCTCCCCCACGATGCTACCCAGGCGGACCCTGTGAAAATAGGCTTTGAAAATTGGGCACAGAAATGTCTTAAAGGAACTTTGACGCTGGCGGTTAAACATTTATAATTTATCCCTGTGCCCTTTTCATATAAAGCCATAAAAAATATAGTTTTTATATACTAAATATTTGGAGGGTATTTAAGATTAGACCCGGCCGAATATAACATTCTTACTTGTTCACTCTGTGATTACGTTAAAAAGTAAAATGATCGCAATTAGCGCTTGGAGAAGCTAGATTGGATTGGTTCGGAAAAAATTACTGCTGGACATGAAAGTGCTATTGAGCCGTATTTTTTTGGAAATGGTGCTAGAAGAACCAACGACGATTTAGAGAGCTGCAGCTGTATGCAAAAAATGTTGTTTTCGATACCGAAAGCAATAACTTTTGACTTTTTGAATTATTCGCATTAAAAATTATTTATCAATGGAGGCCTAAGTGTAATCCTGAACGGATTGGGGCAGCTCTTGGTTACGCCCCTCTCTTCAACCTATCACATTTAATGTATAGCTATGAACTTTTTAATTTATGAACTAAGTAATTGGTGATAAACACAATACACATGAGCACTGATGATGAAGGTGTTGCGGTTTTCGAAAACAGCTGTTCTGCTCTGCTGTGTAAGTTGAATAAAACTGATGTTGACTTTCCTTTGTGCCTTGGAATATTTATCACGTCTTTCTGAGATTTAAAAACAAATTTCGAAGAATTAGCCTATAATATCTTAATTCAATTTAATATAGCAATATAAAATGTTCGTGAAAATACTTAATACATGAAAGTAATCAGGTCGATCACCTGTTAGAGAATTGCTTAATGCTTTGACTATTGGTTCGATGCCGTACTTAATCAACTCATGAATATGCGACAAAATTTCCCATATACCACGTTTATACGCTCGTCTTATTTGTAAATAGAACTATTTGCAAATAACTAATTCACTATTTGCATACAGAGCTTTGTTATTGTTAGTGATGCCAGGTGACGAAAATATGATTGTTCGGTAAGCTGCTATAAAAACACGTTCATGAAGTGGCAACATTTTACTTTTTTATTTGCAAATAAGACGTGCGTATAAACGTGGCAATAGGTAGTCTTGGTAGTCAGGTTAAGAGTAAAAAAGAAATATTGCGGTTGTATTTAGCAGAGGAGAAAGGAAGGAGGAGGAGAACCGTGAGCCGTGACTGGCACCGATAATTCAGAATACGAATGGATCCAAGAAACACCATTTAAATAGAATTGCCTTGAACTAAAGTTGATTAGATTCTTATTCTGGCTGATGATGCCATCCTCTTTTCATATAAAACCTATACGAGTGCCTAAGTTTATAAATTTAAGCAGATTTTCTGTAAATAAATCAAAAACTAAAAAAACCTCGCTGCATTTTTAAGTGTCTTTTTGGAAAAAAAAGAAATAAACCAAAAAGCTGCTTTAATTATATGACAGCATTAAACGTATTTGACAGTATGGAAATGAAAAAGAAACCCTTTCAGAATTAATATTTTTTTCTTCTGGTTAAAAAAGTGAAAATAAAAAGCTGGAAGTCGAATGCCTGTTTTTTCCACATTATGGCTCGAGAATAAAGTATTAAAAAAAAAAAAAATCTGTACGAGGGGGTAATTTTTTATGCTTGATAAACAAATTAGAAGTTGTGACGTTGTCAAGATAGTCGGTAGAGTTTTTATTCAAATTATTTTTTTTGGCATTCATGTTGTTGAAAGAAAAAAAAAGAGAATAGCTTTGCAATGAAATTGAAAAACTGTATTTTATAATCACCCCTTAAGATGTCTGGGTACAGCTTTCAACTCTTTTTTTTTTGTTGCTGTATTGAAATAGAGACATAAAAAATTTCCAGCTGGAAAACTATGGTCTGCCAAAGCCGACTATTAACAAAAACTTGGCTTTTTATTGTGAAATGGTCTCCATTTCAGTACAAAAAAAGAAAACAAGGAAGACTATTATATACGACCCGGTCGCATTTTAATTACCCTCCAAATAGGAGCAGCATGGCTGACACACGTTTCCAGCAGCATAAAAACTATTTTCTTTATTTTTGCAGTTAAAATTTTATATCAACGCGTACAAAAACGAATGGAGATAAATTAAAAATGTTTAATCTGCTGGGTCAGAGTTCCTTTAAGCCATTTATACATTTGGCGACTACTTTTGCTTTATGTTTTATAAGCAACTTTGGTGTATTCTCTCTAACCTCTTCTTGTCCTAAAATTTCCCTGCTCATCAATTGCAAAAAAAAATCATATTCAGAAACCAGTTTTGCACAGTTTGTTTAGATCTATAAATTCAGTGTGCACTTGTCTGTAGGGTGTTCCATGTCTGCTTATGCCGTTTGCATTCTATTTAATGCAAAACAAGTCTGTACATGACTTTTTGAAAATTTATAATTTGAATTTAAAAAATTTTTTTTCTTCTTCTAATTTATTGTTCTCGTTTATTTCTATCAATGTGTCCTGTGGATAGAATTCGCAACCCTTTTTTTTCCTGTTGGCTTTTAAATGTACAAGTATGCGTACGTTTTCCCTGGTGCTGAAAGGGTTTTTCCTTTTGTATCCTCAACAACAGTGTTTTCATGTATAAAACTTCCTTTTTGGTTAATTTGCATTTTATGTGTGGATTTTAAACTCGTTTTTTTGTGCGTCTAAAATCTATAGTTTTTTTCAGTTCAACTGCAAAAGGGTATTAGATGTTTTGAAGTCTTTAACAAAAAATATAAAATCTGTTTGTGCCTGCCGTTGTGTGGGTTACAAATGTTCGAATTTCGTGTCCTATTGTTTGGGTACACATTTTTTATGAATTTGAAAGTATTTTTTTTTTGTGTTTGAGCTCTTTTGTATTTGACAAGTGAATATTCATGTTTTTCAATATTTTTTTTTATTATAAATCTTTTGTAAGTTCTTGACTATGGACAAGGCAAGGGTTAAAAATTGCGTGTGCCTGCATCCTTATTTTTTGTCTCTAATTCATCTATGAGTTAGTGGCTGGCAGAGAGTTCATAAAAAAACGTGGGTACTTGAACATGTGCTGAAGCTGGTTTTTAATAAAAAAAATTCCAGCTGAAAAACAGAAAACGCAAAATATTTTATATGGGCTTTTAAGTTTATTTGCAGGGTAATTAGAAACCAACACACTGGCTACCACATGCAGAAATAAAAATTTTTACGAAATAAACGTTTCAAAAAGAGTCAAACGTAGCGTATTTGAATAGAGTTTTTTTCACAAAGAATTAAAGCCAAGAACTAGGCTGAGAGAAAATGGGAATTAGTACTCGTCCTGTAAAATCGTAGTGTGAAACACAATAGTGACATAAAAAAAATAAAAGTGCTATATTCGGCTGTGTCGAATCTTATATACCATTCACAGATGTATTTCTCCTTTCTTTCTAAATCAGAAAATAGATTGCATTCACGACAAAAAAAAACATAATAACCAACTTCTATGTACCAAAATATTTAGATTTTCCAACCCTGTAATCTAATTTTTAATATATTGATTATTTTACACAAATGTATTTCTTCCTGAAGTATAACAAGTAAAAACGTTATATTCGACCGGGTAGAATCTTCAATACCCTCCAAATATTTAGTAAGTGAATTTAAAATGTTTAACTTGGTGGGACAGAGTCGTACGTCAACGCCCACTAAAGGGGGCGGGGTTAAAAAATAGACAATATCATGGTTTCCACAAACGAACGTATGGGCATTGCTAGACCGTCTTAGACTTCATCACTAATCAAGAATATACATATTTACTTTATGGGGTCAAATTCTCTTTGGAGGGTATAAAAACTGTATTTTGGCGGGGTCGCTCTGGCAAGGGCTGTGGGGGAAACATTTCACCTTTGTCATAAAACTCTAAAAATAAATGCTTGAGATAATTATATACAAAATAAAATTTTATATATTTTTTATAGGGTCATTTACGGGTCAAAGGGGGATGGGGGTAGGACAGAAACAGGTAGTCATAAAACTCTAAAAATAACTGCTTGGGATGATTATATACAAAATTAAAAAAAAAATGTATATATATTTTTTATAGGGTCATATAGCGGCAAAAGGGGGAGGAGGGGGTAGGGCAGCAACAGGCTGTCATAAAATTCTAAAAATAAATGCTTGGGATGATTATATACAAAATTTTTTTTTGTGGGGTCATTTATGGTGTGAAGGGGGAGGAGGGGTTAGGGCAGAAATCGGCAGTCAGAAAACTCTAAAAATAAGTGCTTGGGATAATTGTATACAAAATTAAATTTTTTTTTTTGAAGTGGGGGGAGGGGGTAGGGCACAGAAGTACCAGGTTACGTCTCAGCTTCGTCATTAAGGCTTAAAAATGTTATTTTTAAAGAATGTAGGCTTAAGTAAAACAATTTGTTAAATTTTTATGCTATTTTTGCATATAATAACGCCCACTAATTTTTTTTTTATGGCTCCAAGTTTAAGGCGGTGGACTGTATTTGACATAAAAATATATCATTTACTTAACAAAATAACCAAAAAGCTTTAAAAATTATCTTGTTTTTTCTGGGTTGGTTTAGTTCTTCTTAGGGGGACTTTTTCCCCTCTTGCCCGATTTAGCCCATCTTCGAAATTAACCTGCTCTAAGCTTCAAAATATATTTGTACCAAATTTTAAGGGTCTAACTCTTTTCGTTTATTTTCCATAGACGGACGGACGGACATGCTCAGATCGTCTTAGATTTCGTTACTGATCAAGAATATATATACTTTATGGGGTCTGAGATGGATATTTCGATGCGTTACAAACGGAATAAAAAAGTGAATATACCCTCCAAATTCTTTTTTGGAGGGTATAAAAAACGTTTAAAGCAACATAAACAAAATAAAAATAAAAATTAGGAACTTATTTGGTGGTTACTTTTACGTACCAAAAACTTTAGACTTTCTAACCCTGGAATTGAATTTTCAATATTTTTGGTTTTTAATACCAATTTAATTTTTCGTGGAGTATGAAATTCACTGAAAACCCCAAAATTAGGAACTTGTATGGCTACTTTTATGTACCAAAAATATTTTTATTTTCCAACCCAGGAATCAAATTTAAAATTTTTTTGGATTTTTAATACAAATTTAATTCATGCTTAAGCGCAAAAAGACTTAAATGCACAAACAAATTTAATTTGCCAAAAGAAATTTCCGTTCTCCAACACTGGAATCGAATATTTAATTTAACTAACTTAGGAACTTATATGGGTATTTTTATGTAACAAAACTATATCGAATCTCCAGCCCTGCAATAGAATTTTTAATATATTTTACACAAATATATTCCTGAAGTGTAAAAAATACCAAAACTAAGAATTTATTTTATACCAAAAAATTTCGATTTTCCAACCCTGGAAAATCAAGTTTTTAATTTTTTTGGTTGATAATACCAATTGAATTTTTCCCGAAGTATAAAATAGGCATAATTCAATAAAAAAAATTAGAATTAGAAACTAATTTTATTACTTTGATGTACAAAAATATTTCGATTTCCAACCGTGGAATCAAATTTAAAAATTTTTGGGTTTTTAATACAAATTTAATTCTTGCTTAAGCATAAAAAAGGCTTAATGCACAAAAAAAAACCAAAAGTAGTGACTCTTTTGATTATTTTATGTGCCAACATTTCCGTTCTTCAACCATGGAATCGAATATAAATTTTGTTTGTGGGTTTTTAATACCAATTTGATTCTTTCTTAACTATGAAATTTGTTTATTCCACTAAAAACAACTCAATTAGGCACTTTATGACTATTTTTATGTAAGAAACATGTATCGATTTTAGAACCCTGGAATAGAATTTTTAACTTCATTTATTTATTACACGAATATAATTCTTCCGGAAGTATAAAATTGGTTTAATTCACTGAAAAAAACCAAAATTTGGAACTTATATGGCTGCTTTTATGTACCATAAAAATATAAATTTCCGAACCCTGGAAGCGAAATTT
The DNA here is from genome assembly GCA_951800035.1 of Linnaemya tessellans. Lineage (NCBI taxonomy): Eukaryota > Metazoa > Arthropoda > Insecta > Diptera > Tachinidae > Linnaemya > Linnaemya tessellans. The sequence goes on along the minus strand of OX637534.1, from coordinate 26,168,885 downwards.
TTATTTTATTTTTGTTTTCTTTTTACCAATGCAACCCTTAATGAGTTATAAAATAGTTTTATTTAAAAAAACTTAAAATTTGTAACCATTTTGGTCACTTTCACATACTACAAAATATTGCTGTTGTCTAACCCTGGAATCGAAATTTTGATTCTTTTTAAATTCTTGATATCAATTTTGTTCTTAGTGAATTATTAAATAGTTTTAAGTAGTAAAAAAACAACGTTAGTTGCCTTTTTGGTTTCTTTTATGTGTAAAAAAATCAATTTCCCAACCCTGGAAGCGAAATTTTAATTTTTGTTTTTTTTTTACCAATGCAACTCTTCATGAGGTATAAAATAGTTTTATTTAAAAAAACGTAAAATTTGTAACCATTTTGGTCACTTTCATGTACTACAAAATATTGCAGTTGTACAACCCTGTAATTGAAATTTTGATGTTTTTTAAATTTTAATACCAATTTTATATTATATTATATTAACTCTAAAATAGTTTTTATAGCAAAAACAAAAATTCTATGTACCAAAAAAAAATATATATTTTTTTTTGCAATTTCCAATCCCTGGAAAAATTTAGTTTTGAATACAAATTTTATTTTTCCCATAGTATGAAATAGGTTTAATTAACAAACAAACAAAAAATAACTGGTTTTTGGTAGTTAATTTTCGAGAAATAGGTGGAAGCTTTTCAGCTCTGGAAAAGTATTTCGGATTTTTCTACAACTCTATTTAACTTCATTTCCAATCCATCAGTCTAAGAATGAAGTCTCTAGCTCTTCTGGGTAGCTTGTGAAAACCGATTTCACGTACAGACAGACGGACAGAAGGACATCCCCAATGCGTCATCGCTATTTATAAGGATCCAGAATATATACTTTATGGGGCCCCATGTTAATATTGAAGAAATTACACTCGAAATGACAAACCTATATATACCCTTGTTTGTGAATGCTATAATAACAACAAAATTCTAATCATAAAAGTTTCGCTTAAGTAAAAATGGAACTAAAAATCTGAGGCATCCGCTCAGTACTGTTAGAATTCTCGTATACTATTTCATAATAAAAATCCTATGAATAAGAAAGGTATCGCATTAACCCTTTCGGGACGTAGTGTTATTTCGAAAACTGATATATTTATGGGGATATTTTAGCATATTCTAAAAGGTATGACAAAAAAATAAATATGTCCTGCATACTCAGAAATCCTGAAGTCGGTCTTTTATCCTGGCGCATATAATCCCAGTAAGCATTTTCCGTGGGACATAAAATCCTAATTTGCTCCCAGTAAGTGTTTTTGGCGAGCGACTAAAATTTAGAAAAATATAAGTAGTTTAGTAGATTCCAATAAAAATTCACGTTTATTTATCTTATTTATTGTTCAAATAACATTGTTGTAGCGGAATTAGGGTTTTAATTTGTAGAAGGACCCAAACCACTGTAACACAAAGCGTTGTTGTAGCTCGAACATATAATCTTTGTGCGCTTTTCGATACCAAGTGAAGTACAGCGGACACAGCGACAACGGCTTTGTTGCTCTACTGGTAAAGCGGCTTTCACACTATAAGACTGAGTATTAAGATTTGTCAAAAATTCGAAATAATATGAAAAGTCTCATAGTGTGAAAGCGATCTTAAGTAAAATCTCATAGATAAAAATTTGTAAAATTTGACACACCGATGGCTTTCTCCATTTTTTGAAATTTTTCTAAAAGCTGAGAGATTTCATATTATCAGGGTTGGTTTTTTAGCAACAGCTTACTACAGAGATTTCATGAATTGTTTTAAGTGTGATAGTGTGAAAGCGTTTTGTAATGATACGTTAGATCTTTCGGCATCTCAGGCATTCTCAAAAGAGAAATTCGAATGAAAATCATACGACTCAGTCTTATAGTGTGAAAGCGGCTTAAGTGATCTCCAGTCGTCAGGCCATCAGTTTTTGGACGTTTGGGAGTAACTTTTCCTTTTTGCCGTCACTATCACATGTAATATTTAGATTATCGCCAATTTCGTGGGCAGATTCGGTGTCATCGGAGCCGTCACTGGAATATTCACTTCTAGGGTCCTCAAAATCGCCATCAGAGACTGACTCTTCGCAAACAATACGTTCAAGATTCTTAAAAGTAAGCTTCTTCTTTGGCATCTCAAATGCGTATTGGGACAGTTAATCCCAAGTAAAAAACGTATTGGGACTATATATCCCAATTTTATCAAATCTACTACAACTTACCTTTTAGTATCATAAAACTCCATCAAGCTATTTAATATAATAATCGAACGGTTTTTTATAAAAACTAACCCAATTTTAGTAAATTACGCCGCTTTTGAAATCACTTTCAACAAATTACACTGTAAAATCAAATTTTTTCCAAATGTAATGTAACGGATAACATTTTTGCGAAACATTTTAACCCCTTAAATCCCTGATTTAATAGTGTTTTTTGCTCTTTTTTAAAAGAAGGACAAAAAAGACCCATACCTTGAGGAGTTAGAGGGTTAACATATTCTGCAAAAATGTTCTCCGTAACATTTTACATAAGTTTGTTCAACACATTTTGTACCTAAAATCACATGGATTCTTATGCCGATTAACAATAAGAATGTGCCAGAGCTGGGAAACTTTAATGCACCCTCAAATGAAATTCAGATGTAAACTTTCAAAATGCTGATACATGTGCCTTTTTGTATACCCTCCAAAAAAGAATTTGGAGGGTATATTCACTTTGTCATTCCGTTTGTAACGCATCGAAATATCCATCTCAGACCCCATAAAGTATATATATTCTTAATCAGTGATGAAATCTAAGACGAACTGAGCATGTCCGTCCGTCCGTCCGTCTGTGGAAATCAGGATTCAGTCCAAACGAAAAGAGCTAGACTCTTGAAATTTGGCATAAATATATTTTGAAGCTTAGAGCAGGTTAAGTTCGAAGATGGGCTAAATCGGGCAAGAGGGGAAAAAGTTCCCCTAAGAAGAACTAAACCAACCCAGAAAAAACAACATAATTTTTAAAGTTTTTTGGTTATTTTGTTAAGCAAATGATATATTTTTATGTCAAATACGGTCCAACGCCTTAAACTTGGAGCCATTAAATAAAATAAAAATATTTTTTGACCCCGCCCACTTTAGTGGGCGTTATTATAGGCAAAAATAGCATAAAAATTTAACAAATTGTTTTACTTAACCCTACATTCCTTAAAAATAACATTTTTAAGCTTTAATGACGAAGCTGAGACGAAACCTGGTACTTCTCTGCCCTACCCCCTCCTTCCCCTTCGCCCCCTAAATGATCCTACAAAAAAAAAAAAAAATTTTAAATTTTGTATGTAATTATCCCAAGCATTTATCTTTAGAGTTTTATGACTGCCGATTTCTGCCCTACCCCCCCCCCCTTTTCCCTTTGCCCCCTAAATGACCCTACCACAAAAAAAAAGTTTTTAAATTTTGTATATAATCATCCTAAACATTTATCTTTAGAGTTTTATGACTGCCTGCTGCTGCCCTACCCCCTCCTCCCCCCTTTGCCCGCTAAATGACCCTATTAAATATAAATAAATTTTTTTTTTAATTTTGTGTATAATCATCGCAAGCATTTATTTTTAGAGTTTTATGACTGCCAATTTCTGCCCTACCCCCCCCCCCCCCTCCTCTTCCTTTGCCAATACATGACCCTACCAAAAAAAAAAAATTTAAATTTTGTATATAATCATCCTAAGCATTTATCTTTAGAGTTTTATGACTGCCTGCTGCTGCCCTACCCCCTCCTCCCCCTTTGCTCGCTAAATGACCCTATTAAATATAAATAAAAATTTTTTTGAATTTTGTGTATAATCATCGCAAGCATTTATTTTTAGAGTTTTATGACTGCCAATTTCTGCCATATCCCCTCTCCCCTTTTGCCCTCTAAATGACCCTATCAAAAAAAAGAAATTTTAATTTTGTATATAATTATCCCAAGCATTTATTTTTAGAGTTTTATGACAAAGGTGAAATGTTTCCCCCACAGCCCTTGCCAGAGCGACCCCGCCAAAATACTGTTTTTATACCCTCCAAAGAGAATTGTGATGAAGTCTAAGACGGTCTAGCAATGCCCATACGTTCGTCTGTGGAAAACATGATATTGTATACTTTTTTAACCCCGCCCCCTTTAGTGGGCGTTGACGTACGATATTATATAAAGCAACTCTGTCCCACCAAGTTAAACATTTTAAATTCACTTACTAAATATTTGGAGGGTATTTAAGATTCTACCCGGTCGAATATAACGTTTTCACTTGTTTTGTCTCCTCTATCAAAATTTTTAGGTCGGACCTTGAAAATTTTTTTTGTGTTGTACAGTGTTATCGATCCAAACTGCTTAAATTTCAACGATGTTGTTATATTCATTACCAAGTAGAAATAATATATTGTCATTTACCGTTATGCTTTTATTTGTATTTCATAAAAAAACACTTAAACCTTTTTTTGGGACTATTCAGATAAGAAAGTGCATTGAAAATTAAGAATATACAGAATTTGGAAAACTAGTGTGACGTATGATCCCAGTAGTCCCGAAAGGTTTAAACGAAGCCGCCAATAAAAGCTGAGAAGCACAAACACATACTCATATGTGTTTATGCTTCTCAGCTTTTATGATGATGATAAGAGTGTAGCGGCTGTCGAAAACAGTCTGTCTGCTCTTTGTAAAGGGTCTTCCGACCGAAACTTCTCAGCTTTATGGAAATTTATTCAGTCCATTTTGCAAATAATAATCTTCCCTACAAACAAATAAACAAATTGAAAATTTTTAATTTATTTTTTAAATATTTGGCAGGTATTTAAGATCCGACCTGGTCGAATATTACGGTCTTGCTGGTTTAATATTCGTAATTAAAGGCCGTCTAAGAGATGTTTTTACATTAAAAATTTTTAGCCTAAATCATTGTAAAAATGATAGATGATCGTGTTCAGGTTTTGTTTCAAATAGATTCTTTATTTTCTATATCATAATTCATTTTGTCAATAAAATTATTTTTATGATCGTTTGGCACCACATGACTCCACAATCCAGGCACATTCTGTAGCATTTAAACCCCTGCGCCCTGCAACATTAATGCGTTTCTTGTTGTATTCCTCCACTGCACACATGACGTAATCGTCTTGATATATTCTAACTTCATTGTCTTTCAGTAATTCCACTGTCCAGATGTGACCAGTGGGTGTTTCTTTAGCGTCCCAACCCAACACCTGATGCTGCTCAGACTCTTCCATGATGTAGTACATGTTGTATTTTAGGCCTTTAAGTGTCACATTGAATGTTCTTAAGTCGTCCTCAAAACCCTTCACCTCAACTGCAATATATCCAGTAGCATCTATGACTTTTGCGGCCACCCAAATCCAAATTGGATTGTCTTTTACCTCGTTCGCATTATGTTTCACGGCAGTGTAAATGAATGATCCGTGATGGGCATTCCGCAGAGTAACGCAAGGCTGGAAAATCTTATGGGTTAGATGCAGCAAAGTGCGCAGGTGATCCTCAGCCATTAACTTTAATTCTTCATCCATGGTGTCATATAAAGAATTTTGTTGAAACTGTTTTAAATTTCTTGCAAAGCATCTAATATATTCTGCGCTCTTCGTCTCGTCGAATGATGCCACATGGGCTTGCAGCATGACCTCAAACACGCTTCTGTCTTTACTTTGTTCCAGCTCTTGCATGGCGTGATCAAAGACTTGATTATAGCCACCACATCCATGTTTAATGATGCAGGCTTTCATCAGCTCTGCCGTAACGGTCCAATCATTTAAAGCACTCTGGTAAAGGGCATTTCCATATTTTTCGTTACCACTACATGGCTCCACAATCCATATGCATTCCGAACTATTTAGTCCTCTGCGACCTGCAACATTTATTCTTTGCGAATTGTATTTATCTGCGGCACACATCACATAATCGTTTTGATATATTTTAACTTCATTGTCATTCAACAATTCAACCGTCCAGATGTGTCCAGTAGGAGTTTCCATAGCGTCCCAACCCAATACCTGATGCTTCTCAGACTCTTCCATGATGTAGTACATGTTGTATTTTGTACCCTTAAGTGTCACATTGAACCTCCTCAAATCGTCATCAAATCCCTTCACCTCAGCTGCAATATGTCCCATATCATCTGTTAGTTTTTGTGGAGTCGAGATCCAAATGGGATTGTCTTTCACCTCGTCGTTGCAATGTTTCAGCGCAGTATAAATGAATGATCCGTGATGTTTATTCCGAAGAGTAAAGCATGACTGGAAAATGCTGTGTAATAGTGATCCATCTGTATACAAATGAATGTCTACTTCTTGGGTTGTACAAGAGCTTAAAATACCGCTTAAGAAAAGCACAAGAATCACGTTAAACACTTTCATTTTGAACATTCAAACTGATATGATGTTGATGTTGTTATAAAACTGATATTTATACTAAATTCAAATCGCTGAATTTTAGATAATTTTCATATGTGTGCAAATCTTTTTTTTTTATTTAAATAAAGATATAACAAGTTATATTTGACCGCGTCGGATTTTAAATACCCTACAAATATTTAAAAATAAATTAAAAATGATTAACCTGCTGCGTCAGAGTTCCTTCAAGGCATTTATGTCTTTACCCAAATTTAAAGCCCTATTTGGGCAGGGTTACTCCGAGAAAGGCAGTGGGATAAAAACTTCTAAAGTAAATTTTTGCATTAATGAATAGCGATTTCATCTCTGTCGTGAAAGCTTAAAGATTTAATATGTTACTTCAACGGCCAATAAAGGGGCGAGGTACAAAAATGGGTTTTCCAGATCTTCTGGATCTAAGTTCAACGCTTTGGGCCTTCTTTGATATAAAAATATATCATTTGCTTAACAAAATTACAAACAAAAAAATTTTAAAATTATGTTGTTTTTTAGTTGTTCTTAGGGGAAGTTTTTTCCCTCTTGCGCGACTCAGCCCATTTACGAACTTGACCTGTGCTATCATTCAAAATTTACCGGTGACCAACTGTTGGTCAACCAGACTTCTCACGTAGCAACAGGGGCCGCTTTAAGATTTTTATAGCCACCAAAAAAGAAATGGAACTGAAATATTCCTCTGAGACCCCCATAAAGTATATATTCTTGATCAGTGATGAAATCTAAGACGCTTTAGCCACATACGTCCGTTGAAATTTGGTATATATAAATTTTGAATAATAGGTGAAGTTCGTAAATGGGCTAAAGCAGACCAAGGGTAAAAAGTTCCCTTTAGAAGATCTAAATCAACCTCTAAAAAATCAACACAATTTTTTAAGTTTTTTTTTTTAATTTTGTTAAGCAAACTCGCACTCAAAGAGCATAGAAAATTCTTTTTCATTGAGTCCCCAAATTTGATCAAATATTGCTTTGAAAAACCAATGCTTCTTTTAGCAGAATCCTCACGATTCAAAAAGGGGAAGACGAACACCATCGAACCGGGCGAACCGGGAGCAGCACCCTCCCGACACAGAAATGATAAATTTTTATACAATTTAATGTTGTTGCTATTTAATGAAATTAGTTATAGCGAAGCACACCGAATTTGGGAGTTCTATTCACAAATAAAACTTAATCCGCAGTGTTGTCAGAGCAAATAAATGTATAGTCTAATGCAGCAGTTATAACAGCTTTAACTTTTCAAAAAGTTAAATATTTGATTAGCAAATATAAATAATTCTTATATTGCTTCAGAACAACTAAATAGAAAATAAAACAAAACACGATCATACGAACAAGTGAAAAAATGTCATAATACCCCAGCAATAAAACGATAACGTCTGCAAAATTATGAAGCTATTTTGCTTGCTGTATTGTTTAGCGAGTATTAGAGTAGGTATTTGTGTTAGTCCATGATCGCAAAAAAAAGTTCAGAAAGAAGACTAACGAGAGTTTTAATTTTGTATACTTAAGAAATAAACCAAAATTTTCTTTTGTCAATAATTTTTTATAACACGAAAAGTAAAATGTTATCATATTTAAATGGTACACTTTTAAGTATCTTATTGGCAATCAATCTTCATTCAACATTTATGTTTTAAAATATATTTTTTGCGAAGATAAGCACAATAAAAAAATTATTTATTTTACGTAGTAAGAATTTTAACGAACATTTTATATTGCTATATTAAATTGAATTAAAATTCTATAGGCTAATCGTTCGAAATATTAATTTAAATCTCAGAAAGACGTGATAAATATTCCAAGGCAAGAAGGCAAGTCAACATCAGTTTTTGTTATTCAACTTACACAGCAGAGCAGAACAGCTGTTTTCGAAAGAAGCAACCCTTTCATAATCAGTGCTCATGTGTATTGTGTTTGTCACCACTTATTAGGTGGCTTAGTTGAATTTGATAACAGTTCCTATTTACACAAATTTTATTGTGAAAAAGAATACGGGAACTGTTTCAACCTGATGTTAACATGTTATTGTTATAATACCCGTGTTACCGTTTGATTATTTTTCTTCATGTCCCATTTTTATGAATTTTTTGTTCCATCAGACCTAATATCCCTGACAGACATAGGATTTGTATACCATGGTATAAATACTATGGTTTTTGATACTACTTTGGCATGACAGACATGTGGTATATATACTAATATTTTTGTTTTTATTTTCGTGTAGTAACAAAAATGGAAAAAGAAAAACTTTTCAGCATAATTGTTAATAATAACAACAAAATTGCATATTTTATGCGAAAAAGAAATTGTGTTTTCGCTATTCGTTTATTATGTACAATCGCCTTAAAAGAAGAATATGCTTTTTTCATTCTAAAATAATAAAAAAGAAGTACAGGCGTTTTTGGACACGTGTAAGTCTTTATGGTTTATAAATCCATTATAACTATCCATATTCATGGACATTTTTCTTAATAAAATGGACATTTTTCTTAATAAAATGCAATTGAACAAAGCTACAGGGTGTAAATTGGGTTAACACTACGTATATTTTCGTAGTATTGAAACCAGATATAAACCACTTTATTTTGTGGTTTAATTGTTATTATGGATAATTTGAAATGTTTAACTTGGTGGGACAGAGTTCCTTTATATAATATCGTACGTCAACGCCGACTAAAGGGGGCGGGGTTCAAAAATATACAATATCATGTTTTCCAAAGACGAACGTATGGGCATTACTAGACCGTCTTAGACTTCATCACAATTCTCTTTGGAGGGCATAAAAACTGTATTTTGGCGGGGTCGCTCTGGCAAGAGCTGTGGGGGAAACATTTCACCTTTGTCATAAAACTCTAAAAATAAATGCTTGGGATAATTATATACAAAATTAAAATTTCTTTTTTTTGATAGGGTCATTTAGCGGGCAAAGGGGGAGTAGGGGGTAGGGCAGCAACAGGCAGTCATAAAACTCTAAAGATAAATGCTTGGGATGATTATACACAAAATTAAAACAAAATTTTTATTTATTTTTAATAGGGTCATTTAGCGGGCAAAGGGGGAGGACGGGGTAGGGCAGCAACAGGCAGTCATAAAACTCTAAAGATAAATGCTTGGGATGATTATATACAAAATTTAAAAAAAATTTTTTTTTTGGTAGGGTCATTTAGGGGGCAAAGGAAGAGAGGGGGAGAGCAGAAATCGGGAGTCATAAAACTCTAAAGATAAATGCTTGGGATGATTATATACAAAATTTAAAAAAACATTTTTTTTTGGTAGGGTCATTTTGCGGGCAAAGGAAGAGGGGGGGGGGGGGTAGGGCAGAAATCGGCAGTCATAAAACTCTAAAGATAAATGCTTGGGATGATTGTATACAAAATTTAAAAAAAAATTTTTTTTGGTAGGGTCATTTAGGGGGCGAAGGGGAAGGAGGGGGTAGGGCAGAGTAGTACCAGGTTTCGTCTCAGCTTCGTCATTAAAGCTTAAAAGTGTTATTTTTAAGGAATGTAGGCTTAAGTAAAACAATTTGTTAAATTTTTATGCTATTTTTGCCTATAATAACGCCCACTGAAGTGGGCGGGGTCAAAAAATGTTTTTATTTAATTTAATGGCTCCAAGTTTAAGGCGTTGGACCGTATTTGACATAAAAATATATCATTTGCTTAAAAAAATAACCAACAAACTTTAAAAATTATGTTGTTTTTTCTGGGTTGGTTTCGTTCTTCTTAGGGGAACTTTTTTCCCTCTTGCCCGATTTAGCCCATCTTCGAACTTAACCTGCTCTAAGTTTTAAATTATATTTATGGCTAATTTCAAGAGTCTAGCTCTTTTCGTTTGGACTGAATCGTGATTTCCACAGACGGACGGACGGACGGACATGCTCAGTTCGTCTTAGATTTCATCACTGATCAAGAATATATATACTTTATGGGGTCTGAGATGGATATTTCGATGCGTTACAAACGGAATGACAAAGTGAATATACCCTCCAAATTCTTTTTTGGAGGGTATAAAAATCAATTATCAAACATATAAGACATATGTTGAATGTTTTGCAAAAGGCTGAGGTCTTATAAAAGACTATAAAATGAATTTTATTAATAAAAATTGAAAATGGGCAATCCTTTTACAGAAAAGTGAGTGTGGAAAAATATTTCCCACAGTTAGACGACAGCAGACCAAACAGCGCACTGTGGGGTGAAAGCCCTCACAAGTGGCGATTAATTCAAAAGATTAGCTTTAACTTTCACAACGGTATTGGGTACCATATGAAAGTAGATAAAATTATACATCACTAACTGCAAAAATAAAAGTACTTGGTAGTTCACTTTATTTGCAGTGGGTGTTCAAAATTCAATCATTTTTGTTATTTCTGCGCGCATTGAACAACAGAGAAAATTTTGATATTTATAAGTGATTATAGTTTTTGTTAAGACTTCTTTAAGTAAAAGTTTTATAATGGAACCGTCAACTTCAAGTATATGAGCATTTCAAAAATTAATTTTTGTTTAGATAAATGTTTTAGAAATATTAAAAAAAATAAATTAAATGTGTCCAAAAATGTGGAATTTTTGATATACATATACATTGAGTTTCAACAACTTTGCGGATGAGTGCAGGAAAAAATGCTTTTATGCTCTTAAAATATCATATTTTAGCTAATAAATCCCAGAATAGCTATTTGCGCAATTGTGCCACTTTTGAGTTATGAAGGTTTTTGTGAGAGAATTCCGGTTGCTAAAAATCAATGTGAAAAAAAACCAAACATAAAAACAAGTTGTTGTTATTATTTTTTCTAAAGGCACATAAACTATGCTTTAGTTTGCAATTTAATGTACTAATTTATCGTTTTTCATTCCAAAGTTACAGCAAAAATAGTCAAATAAGACCATTTTCTCCAAAATACAAAAAAGCCCATAAAAGGTTAACAAATTTTTTTTTCAAAAAAATTTTTTTTAAATGCTGTTTTTTTATGTATTTATTAATAAAAAATAACTACATTTTAATATTACGAGTTCTATGAATTAATCGCCACTTTCTCTATCATTCACCCCACTGTGCGGCGATAAGACTACAAATGCCGCTAAGTAAACAGCTGATTTCAGTGGTGCCACTTTTCTAAATAATAATAAAAGCGCTTATCCTAAATCTATTTATATGTACATCGAAACAAATCATAACCTGTTCAAATCTAACGAAGTAAATGCTTATTCATAATAATTTATGATGTAAAAAATGAGTTGCAAAGAATCAAAGACGAAACAAATTGGTAGAAAAGCACAGATGAGCATTTAAAAAGATAAAAAATTAACGCCAGGAAAAAAATTAGAGTTACAGTGCAGAATAAAGAGAGTAGGAAGTAAAAAAAATGTTGGTATCATTTTCTTTGTTGTTGCTTTTGGTGTCGTCTCTTTTTTATAATTTTTTTTATTTCCTTTTTGTTTTTATTAATGTCAGCGACACGCGAGGGGTGACTTCAGCCCGGTGCTTGTTTTTATAATGAGATACAATTTAAGGAAACTGGAAAAAAACGTTTTACAATTTAAAAGCATTTTTAGATATTTCGAAATATCGTCAATAATATGAAAAATATGCAAGAGATAAGAGTTAAAAAGAATTGTGCAAAGCCTTGGAGAGTTCCATAGTGGCTGTTTGGCTGAATTGTTGCTTTAATGCACAGCTGAGTATGTGTGCGTTTAAAAAAAAATTATATGTTCGGCTGTGTGTGTGTGAGAGTATTAATGAAAAGAAGTAGCAAATATTTATTGATTTGTTAAAGCAGTCATGCCTTGAGCTCATTTTAAATGCTTTTAAATGATGCGAGGTCTGTTCCTTCGAGAAGCGTTAATTTCTTTATTTATTATTAATTATTCTTTGTTGTTGGTACACACGTTTTTTTAGTTGTTGGAAATTGGTGTTCCAGATTGCGCCTTCTACGCACCAGCCGTGGCGGCCACTGGCAGAAATCATATTTACACATTAATTTCAAAAAATATTCTTTCTAATACGGCCCTTTCATTGATATTAAAAATATATGTCCTTATATTATTATGATTTAAACTTATGTCAGGTTGTGTTTTACGAAAACCACTTTTTTTGGTTATTTTTCTTTTACGCGAACTCACAAACGAGTCAACTGATTTTGACTCTGCTTTTTATACGCTCCAAAAAATAATTGGAAATAATAATTTGTCAGGAAATATCCCTCTAAAAACCCCTTAAAATACGTATGTATTCTTGATAAGTGATGAAATGTAAGACCATCGAGCCACGTCCGTCCGTTCGTCAGTCTGTGAAAATTACGGCACAGTCCAAAAGAAAAGATGTGTAGATTCGACACAGATAAATTGTGAAGGATAGCACAGGAAAAGTTCGTAAATAGGCTGAATCGGTTTAGGGTTAAAAAAATTACCCTAAGAAAAACTAAATCAACCTCTAAAAAACAACATACAGTCGACTCTTGATAATTTGAAACTCGTTAATTTGAATCTCGCGGTAATTTGAACTGTTTTCCAAGTCCCTTGAAAAACACTCAATAAATTGAAAAATATGTATGTAATTTGGTCCCCCCAATAATTTGAAATTATTTGAATGGCATTTTGATCGCCGACTCGCTATAATTTGAATTTCTTGGCTCTACGCTCTATAATTTGAATTATTTTAATTGCTGTGTTTTATGCAAAATATAAAATAAATAAAACAACGATTTATTTTAGTTTTTTGCAATGTGCTGCAAAACTGACATCTTGCTCGCCAACGTTCTAAAATTTGAAGTTCGGTTATTCTACACTCTTTAATTTGAACTCCCAATGTGATTTTGTTTCTGTTTTTGAAAGAAATTTAAATCGTTTGCATTAAGCGGCATGGCCACACATCAAACTGATGCTTCAAACTTGTGTGTGTGTTGGTAAAATTCAGTTTGAGAGTGAAAATCCAAATTGTTTTGATATTCTTCAAACTCGCATCAAACCATACGTGTGAGTTTTTTTCACTAACACTATCATAGAAAAGCAGAGTTTGAAGCGTCAGTTTGATGTGTGGCCATGCCGCTTTAGTTTCTGTGCTACGATTTTCGTATACACCACTACATCGACAGTTGCTAACATAAAAAATTAAATTTCTTTGCTTTGCTTTTGCGGAATTTAGTGCGCGCAAATGTTTTTGCTTTTTTTTATGAAAACTCTTGTTAATTTGAATTTTTTGTCTCTTTCGATATTTTGAAGTCTCGTTAAAATGAAAACTCGATTATTTGAACTTTTTCTCTGGTCGCTTCAGTTTCAAACTATCAAGAGCCGACTGTAATTTTAAGAATTTTTTTCTAATTTTGTTAAGCAAATGATATATTTTTATGTCAAAGAAGGTCCAAACCTTTGAAGGTGGGGCCCGAAACACAGAAAAATCATTTTTTTAAACCCGCCCTTTAGTGGGCTTTGAAGTGACATATTACATGGAAAAATAGTGTAAATATTTGACAAATTGTATTCCTTAAGACCAAATTCCTTAAAACTTAAATTTTTAGGCTTTTACGAGGAGGGTAAAATATTCGTTGATTTTCCCCTGCCCTATCCTTAAGGCAAATAACCCTATAAAACAAAATTTGTTTTCTTCTTCACTTAATTATACCAAAAAATATACTTTTTAAGTTCTTACGACAAAGGTGAGATGTGTCCCCCCCACCCGGGTCTCTCCCGGAGTGACCCTGTCAAGTTTGATTGGCCACATAAATGTCTTAAAGGAAGTCCTGGGTCAGACAGGTTAAACATTTTTAATTTATTTACTAAATATTTGGAGGACATTAAAAATTCGACCCGGTCGAATATAACGTTCTTACGTGTTTTAATGTCAAAAACTGGTTAATTTGGGGAAGTGATAGGTGGAGCCGTATAAAACTAAATCTAAAAAACTTTTTATGAAAACTAAGAAAATTAAAAATAAAAAAAATCGGTCGCTTTAAAAAAACCACATCTCGACGTTTTGAGTTGCTAGGAAGCTTTCCTGACTATTCCTGAGAGAATGTCACTATGTCACTAAAACGCTGTCACAAAGAGATCAAATAGATAATAAATAAATAATTTTTGTGCAAAACAAAAATATTAACCTTGCTTGTTTAACAGGCCTCGTATATTAACTAGTTCAATGATAAAATTACAGCCAGCTCTTTTCTTTGTTTTCGATTAATTTGACCGTCTATTATTCTTTTTAACATTAACTGTGCAAAGAAAGTTTCACTGCAAGTTTTTTCCATTAACAAAAAAACGAAAAACAAATTGTTTATTTTACATGAAAAACCGAGACACAAGTTTATTATTCACTTAATCGAAAAAGTAAACAGTTCATCAAATAGGATGTAGGAGAAACAGGGGAAAAGGTGGTGAACATATGGATCATGTAAGAAAAGAGTACAAAGAAGAAAGTAAAAGTCAAACGATTTGTTGACATATCAATCAAATATTGGCAGAGAAAACTAAACAAAAACCTTAGCAAACACCTAATCATGCCAAGCAAAGTAAAGGGTATTTATTTTCAGAGGCTTGGAAAGTCTGGATTGGAAATCGCAATTGCCAGTGGAAAAAATCAACTTTCCAAAATAATGACAATTCCACACAAAGTGGAATTTGTGGTAATTTGTGGTCTGTGTTTTGTTCCTAGTTAAAGTTTTATAACTTCAAAAAAACCACCCTTTAAACATGGAATTCCACTCGCATTTACGAGTATTCAGAAACTCACGTGCCTTTGAAATTCATCACAAGGCATGTGTGTAATTTAGTGTTGCCAGGGTAACAGATTAAAAGTTATGACCCTGTTTTTTGAAAAGTTATACCTTTTAACTTGCTGTCAGGCGGATAGGCTGGAGCAAATTGTCATAGAATAAATTGTCACAGATCCGACTTCCACATACGTGATACATATTAGCAAATGGCTCACATGTGAAAACAGCTGTTCTGCTCTGCTGTGTAAGTTGAATAAAACTGATGTTGACTTTCCTTTGTGCCTTGGAATATTTATCATGTCTTTCTGAGATTTAAAAACAAATTTCGAACAATTAGCCTATGAATCTTAATTCAATTTAATATAGCAATATAAATGTTCGTTAAAATTCTTACTACATACAAATTTAAGCTATGGCTTGAGCTACCAATAATAAAAAAATATTGGAAAAACCATGTACTTAAGTATAAAATTCAAACCAAAAAAGTTTGACTTAGGTATGATGGAACAAAAAATTCAGAAAAATGGGACATGAAGAAAAATA
Source organism: Linnaemya tessellans (assembly GCA_951800035.1). Classification (NCBI taxonomy): domain Eukaryota; kingdom Metazoa; phylum Arthropoda; class Insecta; order Diptera; family Tachinidae; genus Linnaemya; species Linnaemya tessellans. The sequence goes on along the minus strand of OX637534.1, from coordinate 26,153,217 downwards.
ATCAAACGGTAACACGGGTATTATAACAATAACATGTTAACATCAGGTTGATACAGTTCTCGTATTCTTTTTCACAATAGAATTTGTGTAAATAGGAACTGTTATCACATTCAACTAAGCCACCTAATAAGTGGTGACAAACACAATACACATGAGCACTGATGATGAAAGGGTTGCGTCTTTCGAAAACAGCTGTTCTGCTCTGCTGTGTAAGTTGAATAAAACCTGATGTTGACTTTCCTTTGTGCCGTGGAATATTTATCATGTCTTTCTGAGATTTAAAAACAAATTTCGAACAATTAGCCTATGAATCTTAATTCAATTTAATATAGATGTATTTTCTTCTGTGTAACACTCTCAATCTGAAAACTTTACATCTAAAATCAGATTCTAGAAAAAGCGATAGTATTCGCCTATTTTCAAGAAATAGTTAAACGTTTTTTACAAATTTGCGGGCCACGTTCATTCGATTAGCGTTTCTTTAAGTTAATAGAGGATGGGAAAATTGGGGATTAAGAAGTACATTGGCTTAAAAACTCACTTTTTTGACAAATTCAGTTTTATCGATACCAATCTAAAGTAGAAATATGGGAATTAATAATGGAATATGACAACGGGCAAATGTCCACTCTTAGCACTTCGACAGACGACCGCTCTTTTCACAAAATATTGAACCACATTTTGCAATGAAGCTTCACTTATCCCGTCGCTTTCAGAGCGTCAGTTGTTTGTGGTTTGTTCACGTAAACCTGTTTTTTCAAATACCCCCAGAGAAAATAATGCAGTGGCGTTAAATCAGAAGAACTAGGCGGCCAATTTCTATCGTCAAATCGAGAAATTATGCGACTGGGAAATTTCGCATGTAATAACCGAATTGTTTGGCCGGCTGTGTGGCTTGTGGAGCCGTCTTCCTAAGACCAAAGGTATCTGATGTCAACACTAACCAACTGTAGCTACAAAAAAATTATTATCATGGTTTGGTAGCGCTGACGACATTTTCTTACTCATTTTCGAAGAAATACGGGCCGATGATGCCACATGACACAAACCACACGTTATTTGGATGTAGTAAGTTTTGGAGTCCCATATGCATCAATTTTTGTTTCTATACAGAACCGCCTATTTTAGAATGGGCCTCATCACTAAAGATGCTTTTATTGAAAAATGCGTTGTTTTCGGCCATGGTCGGCCGGCTAAAATTTCCCAATAATTGTTTACTAAGTAAATGTTTAAGGATGGCAGCTCTATTCTTGAGATTTTATCATTTGGCAGTCAATTTACTTCCTAACCTCAAATTTTTACCCACCCTGTACTCTGCGAGCTCTGTACCATAAACTTCAATGGTTATGAAGTGGTTCATGGATTTACGTTGTGAACGTACCAGCACAAGTGATGCCGCCGTGCGTTTAGGTCTCCCAAAAGAGATAATTCCATCAGAAATTGTCGATGAAGTTGATGGACTATTGAAGAATGTAAATAGGTTTTTTTACATGACCGTTTGGAGATGAAAATCTATCCGCAATGGTCAATACAATATCCGAGTGCACACGTGTATAGTCAGCGGTTCGTAAACCCCATCCAACATATACTCAAGATTTAACCCAACCGCTACGGTTTTCTTTTGAAATATAGGCTAAGAGCTAAAAGACTGCATCGAATGAGGATGTCATAACCTATTTTGAAGGCCTTAGGGAAACCTATTATTAAAAAAATAATACAATTATTGGAAAAATGCTGGAGTCAGCGTATTGATCTAAAAGGAGATGTGGAAATATCGGGTAGGGTTTAAACTTTTAAAAGTTTAAATTTAAAATAAAACTAAACTGTTTGAAATTTTGCCAAATTTATGTTATTTTGCGGCTTCATCTCTTGAGCCAATTTTATTTTGTAAGGCGTCATGCCGAGATCTTTTCGCAATATTTGACGTAAACTGGTGCGTGAAATCTTCAATCAAGTTGATGTTGCTGAGCTCTCACGCACACTCTCAGCCACGTTTTCGATAGTTTCAGATGTACGCGCTATACGAGCATGCCCATGTCTTGGCGCATCAACAATGAAACCAGTTTAACTAACTTAGATTCTTTGAAAATTACATTTTTAAGCCTTTACGACAAAGCTGATATGTGCTCTGATCTTCCTCTCGCCCACTTTTGACTCTTAAATTTTTTTAAACTTAATAATTCCAAAAATATAATTTTTATTGTTTTATGGCGAAGGTGAGATATCTACCACTCGGCCCCTCCCCGAGCGACACCGACAAAATAGAGTTTTTAAATGGGACACAGAAATGTCTTAAAGGAACTCTGTCCCACCAAGTTAAACATTTTAAATTTACTTACTAAATATTTCGAGGATATTTAAGACTCGGTCCGGTCGAATATAGCGTTCTTACTTGTTTTCTTCACAACTTGAAATCATAGAGAGTGATAAGAACTCTTGATAAAACAAGTAAGAACGTTATATTCCAACTAACGAGGGTGCTGTTGGCTGAAGTAGTAGAACACAAGACTATGAAGCGGAGGGTTCTGACTTCAACCCCGCGCTGAGTCATGAAATATTGTGTTGAATTCTTCTGATCAGCATTAGTGCGTGGTTATGTTAGTTGTTGCCAGCCTATTTCAATGATGAAGGCATAGTCACTGGTCACTGAACATAAAATGGCAGCGACTGACACGATCATGTACTAAAAGCAGTGTAACAGCACCCTCCTTCGTCGGTCCTGTAGCAACAATTAGCCGGCGAAGTAAAAAGGTTGAAATAGCTACAAAAGAACATTGTCTGTCTTCTCATCTTTCCTCATCTGTCCCCTTAAATCCCCTCGTTATCAGCTCCGGCGCAATGCATTGTATATGTAGGGGTTATCCCCTGAGTGCCGGTCCAAGATAAAAAACAATGAGGGATTATTTGTCAATGAGATGAAGCAAACAAGAGTGAAATTTGTTCGGATTCCAGGACATTGCAAGACAATGTCTGGGCAACTGTATTTTTGATGGCAGTGCCAGACACGAGAATAGTGACTTCACTGTGTTCAACGTCAAGTGCAAAAGTGCACGCATGCGCCGAGTGGATAATTCAACACGCCTCGGCAATTTCATCCTCATGCTCATTATTAGAAATTCAAAAACAACGCCACGTCAACATCACATCCTACCAAAAAATAGGACACTTACCTACTCCTTTTGAATCCCTCAGCCCTTGAATACAGCAAGAGACTGTTAGAAATAGCCAATTACTGAAGAAAAATGGTACAGAAATGCCACATTTTTGGTATTGTCTTGAAGTGACGTTGACGAATCGTTACAGAATAAGGGCGATTATCATATAACTGCTAGTTGTCAATTACAGTTAATTACTATTGACAATTTCTTGGTATTCTCTAAGGCATATAATATTGACAGAACACATCAACAGTAGTAGCGGGGTGACAATCTTTTTCTGTCGTGTTGATGTGACATCGTTGTCGTCATTCATTAAATGTTCGAGCTTGAATGCCGATTTTGGAAACGTCTAACTGGCAACTTTTAAAATACTTTTCCACTCACATTAAAGTAAATAACGCTAGAGTTTGGAAATATTCTGGTTTTCACAAATTGTTATTTCAAAGCCACGTAACAATAGCAAGTCAAAGTAACCGGAAAACGGAAGTGCGCTTATATCAAAAACAAACCAAGAGGCAGTGCTATTATAACGCACACGAATTCACACACACACACACACACGCACAATGTAGGCTATTTACTAATCTAATATGGATATATGTCGAACCATTGGCAAACTACGAGGGCTGTCTGATAACTTAATGACTTTTAGAACTTTCCCCGCGCTAACTCTAAATACAACATCTATTAAGAGACTACCGACATGTCTTGGGCAAGTTGCGTTATTAGGCGTGTTTGGCTGCCACTGAAGGCAAGAAATTTTGTGAACTTTAACTAAAATGCAAAAAATTTAATATTAAGTTGAATTAAGATCGATAGGTTCTTGTTCGTAATGTGCTTTACTTCAGATATAAGGCCCAATTATAATATGAATAAGCAAACTTAAGCAACTGTGCTATTACATACAATACGTATGTATGTGTGCAACTAAAGAGAAACTTTTCGTCAAGTTTCGTCAAATGCTATTTGTTTAAGTAAAGAGCCAAACTGAAAGCACATTCCGTACTGAATTGCTTATTCATATTATAGTCGGGCCTATATACTCCAAGATGCAAGGGAAATTCAACATAAATTTAATTATCAAACTTAAACGGCAGAGCAAAACAGCGGTTTTCGAAAGCCGCTACACGTATTAGTGGTGTTAGTTAAATGTTAGTTAACAGTTTTTCATATTATACAAATTTCATTATAAAATTGCTTACGAGAAAAAGAAATCCTCACAGAAACCAAGGAAAGACTTTGGAACTCTGTACCATAAATTTCAATGGTTTAAAAGTGGTTCAGTACAAGTTGGGTGCAGTTGGCTGAAGTAGTAGAACACGAGACTGTGAAGCGGAGGGTCCTGAGTTCGAGCCCGCACTGAGTCATGAATATTGTGTTGAATTCTTCTAATCAGCATTAGTGCGTGGTTGTGTTAGTTGTTGCCAGCCTGTTTCAATGATGAACTCATAGTACTGGTCACTGAACATAATTGGCAGCGACTGACACCATCATGTACTAAAAAGCAGAGCAACAGCACCCACCTTCGTCGGCTCTGTAGAAAAAATTAGCCGGCGAAGTAAAAGGTTGAAATAGCTACGAAAACAACTGTCTATCTTCTCATCTTTCCTTATCTGTCACCTCAATACTATCCCCTCGTTTTCAGTTCCGGCGCAATGCATTTGCATATATAGGGGTCATCCCCTGAGTGCTGGTCTTATACCTAAAAAAAAGTGAGGTCGTACGTTCAGGTAACTCAAAAGAGTTATTGACACCGAATATCATCGATGAAATTCATGCAATAAATGAGGCAAGTTGGCTGAAGCTGTAGGCGAGATGAGTACTACGACTGCGCACATTCGACCATGATTGCAAAGTGCGACCACTTCAATGTTTGGAGGAGTGTTTGGCGATGTTTAATTCCTATCCGAACGAGTGCTGAGGCATTTAAGTAATCGCTAGCGAAACAGAGATCATGAGATCATCACAATGTTCCCGAGACCAAGGAAAGAACAATCAAAGTAGTAGATATCACCGCGTGAATTTAACACGTGGTCACAGGTTTTTAGAGTGCTCTTGGGGTCAATTACATAGATTAACTAAAGCCAAAGTTATTCATGGCATTTAGATGGATTCGCTGTTGATTTAGAACAAAAACTATCATATATGGCGAAAAAAGTGATTTTGTAGCAAGAGAAGAAAGCACGAGCGCACACGTGTGTGGTCAATATGACGAAAATCCATACATTTTGGACTACGAGCTGCTAACCCATCCAGCATATTCTTCTGACTATTTTTCTTTTTCAAACCTGAAGAAATGGATAAGAGACTTGGGTCGAATGAAGAGGTCTTAAGTGAAAGAAACTTTTATTTTGAGGGGCTTGGGAAACTCCCATTCGGCAGGAATAAACATATTGGAAAATTTCTGGACTAAATTATTGATGCAAATAGAGATTATGTTGAAAAATAAATTATTTGTCGAAAACTAATTTTTCAATTTAAATAATTACGGAGTTATCACACAGCCCACGTAATCTTCAGGTTGTAGTTAAGAGAGACACAAAGATATAAAAATCAATCAGTTGTTTTAGAAAAAGGAAAGTGGGCTGTTTTCTGACAAAAAAAAAACAAATAATAATTATAAAGAAATAAAATAAAAAGTAGAATATAATAATAATAATAATAAAACATACGAGAGTAGTAAGCAAATTTATTTAAAAACATATAACACTTCTAGTAAAAGATAATCAGGGACAAACCTTGGGTTGCGAAAAGATGTTCAATAGTAGATAGATTAGGAAGGAGGAGAAGATAGTTTTTTTTTTTTGTTTTTGTAGCTATTTCAACCTTTTATTACTTCGCCGGCTAATTTTTTGCTACCGGACCGACGAAGGTGTGTGCTGTTACTCTGCTCTTAGTACATGATAGTGTCAGTCGCTGCCAATATTACAAGGAACAAGGGAAAATCAACATCAATTCAATTTTCAACTTACCCATCCCAGCGGAATGGAACTATTTTCGAAAGCCTCTACGTTTGCATTGTCAGTACTCCAGGATATTTTTTCGTTATCACTACATGTTGCCATTGTTAATATTTAAAGCGCTTTTCAACTGTAATTTCATCAAATTCTTTAATAAATTTTCTTCGACATAATAGTGTTTTCACACTGAAAGGTAAAACCTGGTTAGAGTGTTAAAAAATAAACAGCTGATTCTGCGTTTACACTGGAAATTGAGGTTTTAACATACAGGCTGTATAATAAATTTGTTCAAAATAAATTACATCTCTCAGTGAAATATGTATGTGAATTTGTTGCTGTACTTGTTCCCTATTTTTACAACTCTTAATTGACAACCTATACAACAGAAGTTTTTGTTTAAGGACAAAATAAAAAGTTTCCCAATGCGTTCTAAAATAGAAATTATTTTACATTTTATGAATGAATTTTTTAAAATTATGGAACTACTTATACAAAGTGAAGCACTTTTTATACCCTCCAAAAAAGAATATGGAGGGTATATTCAGTTTGTCATTCCGTTTGTAACGCAGCGAAATATACATCTGAGACTCCATAAATTATATATATTCTTGATCAGTGATGAATTCTAAGACGAACTCAGCATGTCCGTCCGTCCGTCTGTGGAAATCACATTCAGTCCAAACGAAAAGAGCTAGACTCTTGAAATTTGGTATAAATATATCTTGAAGGATAACACAAGTAAAGTTCGGAGATGGGCTAAATCGGGGAAGAGGGAAAAAAGTTCTCCTAAGAAGAACTAAACCAACCTCTAAAAAAAAATAATTTTTAAAGTTTTTTTGTAATTTTGTTAAAAAAATGATATATTTTGATATTAAAGAAAGTCCAACGCGTTAAACTTGGAGCCATAAAATACAAAAGAAATTATTTTGGCCCCGCGCCTTTAGTGGGCGTCATTATATTCAAAAATAGTGTAAAAATTTAACAAAGTGTTTTAGTTAAAAATAATATTTTTATCCCCTTATTCATAAAAATTATGAGAGGCTTATAAGAGTTTAATAGAGCAAATTTCATATGAAATTTTGTTTTATTACGCTGTTATTAGACTCTCATAATTTTTATGAATAAGGGGGTTAAGCTTTAATGACGAAGCTGAGACGTAACCTGGTACTACTCTGCCCTACCCCCTCGTCCCCCTTTGCCCCCTAAAAAAAAATTAAATTTTGTATATAATTATCCCAAACATTTATTTTTAGAGTTTAGGTTAAATGTCTCCCCCACAGCCTTTGCCAGAGCGTCCTCGCCAAAATACAGTTTTAATACCCTCCAAAGAGAATTGGACCCCATAAAGTATATATATTCTTGATCAGTGATGAAGTGTAAGACGGTCTAGCAATGCCCATACGTTCGTCTGTGGAAAACATGATATTGTCTATTTTTTAACCCCGCCCCCTTTAGTGGAGGCTGACGGGCGATATTAGGAACTCTGTCCCACCAAGTTAAACATATTAAATTTACTTACTAAATATTTGGAGGGTATTTAAGATTCAACCCGGTCGAATATAACGTTATCGCTTGTTGGAAATTAAATTGTTATAAAATACGTAAGTGGATTCTAAAAGTTCTGTTTATTAACATAAACAATACCAGCTGTTTCCCATATATAACTTGGCAGCACTCAACTTAGCACTGCCAAAAACAGGAAAAAACACGATTGCATTTTATAAAAACTATTTAAAATCAATTCGCAAATGGTTTTAAGTTGGTTTTAACAAAATCCTTTTGTATGATAAAACCAGTTGGCTTTAACGTTAAAACCAGAATTTATTAAATTTATTATGAGAAAACACTATAAAAAAATCGTCGAACATGCAAAGCACTTATAACTTCACTGACTCCCACAAGCAAACTAACTAAGTTCCTTTAAGATATACATGTGGCCAATTCGCTATTTTGACACGTTCATTCGAAAAAGGCCATGGGGGGGAGACATCTCACCTTTGTCGTAAAAACTTAGAAAGTAAATTTTTAGGGTAGTTACGTGTAGAAAACAAATTTTTTGATGGGGTCATGGAGGTGTAGGGCACTGGCAGATCAGAGAACAGCTCAGCTTCGGGACTATGAAGTAGAGGGTTCTGAATTCAACCCCGAGCTAAGTTCTGAGTATTGTGTTGAACTCTTCTGATCAGCAGGTTGTGTTAATTGTTGCCAGCTTGTTTCAATGATGAAGTCATAGTACTGGTCACTGGACATAATTGGCAGCGACTGAGACAATCATTTACTAAAAGCAGAGTAACAGCAGCATCCTCCTTCGTCGGTGCTGTTCCCCAAAAATTAGCCGGCAAAGTAAAAAGTTTTTCATAGCTACAAAAAATTGTCTATCTCCTCATCTTTCTTCACCTGTCCCCTCAGTGTTATCACCTCGTTTCTAGTTCCGGCGCAATGCCGAAAAAATGCTTAAAAATTTAACAATTTCTTAAATATTTACACATTTTCCCATGTAATATTTTACTTCAACGTCCAATATATTAGACGGGGTCCAAAATTGAATTTTTCTGATTTTTTGGCTCTGCTTTGGGCCTTCTTTTACATAATGATATTATCATTTCCTTTGAAAAAACTTTAAAAATTATGTGGTTTTGGTTCTTCATTGGGGAACTTTAACCCCTCTGGCCCCCTACGAACTTGACCTGTGCTATAGAATATATTTATACCAAATTTCAAGAGTCTGGCTCTTTTCGTTGGGATTGTATCGTGATTTCCACAGACATCGTCTTAGATTTCATCACTGATCAAGAATACAAATACTTTATGGGGTCTTAGAGGGACTTTTCGTAATTCTTTTTTGGATGTTATAAAAAGGACTTGTACATTTAAAAATATTTTTTAGGATTTTTTAATTAATTTAGTTTTATGTCTGGAAATGGTTTTCAAAGTATCGCTTCGTATCTTCATTGTCTGCGCAGTGTGGCCTTGTACCTCCAAACCGAATGTATGCCATAAATCGTACTATTTTTCGGTTTAATTTTAAAGGTCAGCCGCTTCATGTGTGTCAAGAACTGCACAGTTTATATGTATGTGTGATGTCAAAATATTTTTGAGTGAGGTGGGGTTGCATGTGTGTGTGTTTAAGTTATTTCCGTTATATTTATAACAGAATGAAAAAAAAACGAAAAGCAAGTTAACATGACAACATGGAAAGAGTGGGTGCGTATAACTCGGGGCCATAAAGTTTCTAACACAACAATCCTTATCACATGGACTTGAGCAGTAAGTAGAGATTATTCACACACAGGTACGAATCAATTTGCCAATTGTCAATTATTTTACATGTGTTTTTATATTCCTTTTCATCTTTTTCATTTTTATTTTCTGCGTAAAAAACAAAAAAATAGATTTCTACACGTGCTTTTACGTAAATGTCCGTTTCATATGAATACAACATGCAAGTGGGCCGACGATATTTGTATTTGTGTTAGTTTATTTTAGTTTGTAATATTGTCAGTTATTTGTTTTTGTTTTCCTTTTTTACCTCTCGAAGCGGATGTTTGCTGGTGCTGCCCTTTAATGTTGTGTTTAGTTTCCATGTCCATGCAATTTGTTTAAATAAGTATTTTTAATTTTGTTATTTTATTTGACAGGGATTTAGGCGTTTTTCCCAGCTTGAGTGTGTCAAATGCAGTGACTTTATTAGAAATCGATTAATGAAAATGTTGTTTGAATCGACTTAAAGGCATGTCTTACAACACAGGCTTTTTTTTTGTTTTCTGTTTTTATTTTTTTTTTCTTTCTTGTAAAGGGTGTTTTTACAAAAGATGCTAAATACAAGGTAGTGTATCACAATAGAAAATATGTATTTGCAAATTATTTAAAAACCAGTTCTAAATAATTAAAAGATTGACAGTAGACAATTATGCTCTTTAGATATTGTAAAAATTGTGCAAAAATATGCTCATGCAAATTAAAGCTTTAAATACTTAGACGACAGCAAGCTACACGGCCACACGACTAAAAATGCTGTTGGCTGCAATTGCAGTCATGTAGCCTTCTACTGAGTTATTTTGAACACGATACCATCAAAACAATATTGATATTGTTGTTGAAATATGTACGTGGGCCAGTGGTGTCACTTTTAAATATTTCGGTTTTTAGTCCATTTGAAATACTCAAATCAAGCAAAAGTTAAAAGCCAATCATTTCCTTTGCTTAAATATATAATTTATAATTTTGCTTTTGTCAAATAAAATACAACATTTTGAAGTTCACATATACATATTTCATATATTTTTATTGTATTGGCAACATTGGCTTCTCTCATTGTCGCCCACATAATTAGAAAATAGTTTTTTAAATTCAGAAAGACATGACAGATATTTCAAGGCACAAGGGAAAGTCAATATCAGAATAGCCGTTTTCGAAAGGAGGTACATTTTCATAATCAGTACTCATCTGTATTTTTGTTTGTAGCCACAAAAAGTCCCAAACAAAATACTTACAAAGAAAATAGTTTAATTTGACTACAACAGCAAATCTAGCAGCACGGACAACAACCTGCCTTGTTGCCATGAATATAGTCATTTCCATATAATGCTGTCCTGAATGTGCCTAATGTCTGAATTTATTCAGCACATTCCGGACAGCAGGCTATCGACTACACGACTACAGAAATGAAATACATGTGTTTAAATGGGAATGATTATTTTCATGACTACACGGCAGGTTGTTGTCCGTGCTACTTTTCCCATATAAATACATGCATTCTATTTCTGTAATCGTGTAGTCGGCAACACAACTGAGACCAACGACGAATTTTGCACAGCACGATAAGTTCGTTGTTGAAAATTTTTTCTGTAATCTGCTCGCATGAGACACAATAACGACGACAAAATTATAACTAAACACATTCACTACAGCAGGCTACCGATAACTACAATGCCACTAGCACCAATTGTAGCAGTGTTGTCAGCTGCAACGCTAACGGTGCCACTTCCAAATATAACAAGTAAAAACGTTATATTCGACCGGGTCGAATCTTAAATACCCTCCAAATATTTAGTAAGTGAATTTGAAATGTTTAACTTGGTGGGACAGAGTTCCTTTATATAATATCGTACGTCAACGCCCACTAAAGGGGGCGGGGTTCAAATATATTCAATATCATGTTTTCCACAGACGAACGTATGGGCATTGCTAGACCGTCTTAGACTTCATCACAATTCTCTTTGGAGGGTATAAAAACTGTATTTTGGCGGGGTCGCTCTAGCAAGGGCTGTGGGGGAAACATTTCACCTTTGTCATAAAACTCTAAAAATAAATGCTTGGGATAATTATATACAAAATTAAAATATCTTTTTTTTGATAGGGTCATTGAGAGGGCAAAGGGGGAGAGGGGGTAGGGCAGAAACAGGTAGACATAAAACTCTAAACATAAATGCTTGGGATGATTATACCCAAAATTAAAAAAATTTTTTATATATTTTTAATAGGGTCATTTAGCCGGCAAAGGGGGGGGAGGGGGTAGGGCAGCAACAAGCAGTCATCAAACTCTAAAGATAAATGCTTGGGATGATTATATAAAAAATTAAAAAAAAATTTTTTTTTGGCAGGGTCATTTAGGGGCCAAAGGAGGAGGGGGGGGGGGGGTAGGGCAGAAATCGGCAGTCATAAAACTCTAAAGATAAATGCTTGGGATGATTATATACAAAATTAAAAAAAAAAAATTTTTTTGGTAGGGTCATTTAGGGGGCAAAGGAAGAGGGGGGGGGGGGTGGGGGTAGGGCAGAAATCGGCAGTCATAAAACTCTAAAGATAAATGTTTGGGATAATTATATACAAAATTTAAAAAAAAAATTTTTTTTTTTTTGGTAGGGTCATTTAGGGGGCGAAGGGGAAGGAGGGGGTAGGGCAGAGTAGTACCAGGTTTCGTCTCAGCTTCGTCATTAAAGCTTAAAAGTGTTATTTTTAAGGAGTGGAGGCTTAAGTAAAACAATTTGTTAAATTTTTATGCTATTTTTGCCTATAATAACGCCCACTGAAGTGGGCGGGGTCAAAAAATATTTTTATTTTATTTAATGGCTCCAAGTTTAAAGCCTTGGACCGTATTTGACATAAAAATATATCATTTGCTTAACAAAATAACCAAAAAACTTTACAAATTTCGTTGTTTTTTCTGGGTTGGTTTAGTTCTTCTTAGGGGAACTTTTTTCCCTCTTGCCCGATTTAGCCCATCTTCGAACTTAACCTGCTCTAAGCTTTAAGATATATTTATGCCAAATTTCAAGAGTCTAGCTCTTTTCGTTTGGACTGAATCGTGATTTCCACAGACGGACGGACGGACGGACATGCTCAGATCGTCTTAGATTTCATCGCTGATCAAGAATATATATACTTTATGGGGTCTGAGATGGATATTTCGATGCGTTACAACGGAATGACAAAGTGAATATACCCTCCAAATTCTTTTTTGGAGGGTATAAAAAGAAAATCGCTTATTCTAAATGAACTTATATATCGAAACGATTAAAAGGAAGTCAATTTCAATGTTTATAGCCCTTTATTGTTTTTACATTTGTAATGAATAATTGTATTCTGTGATGTTCTTTTTTATTATGGCACTAAGAAAATAAGTGTATGCATTAATTTAATTTTTATATGTATCTCCTTTTCAAAGTTGCAAACTGAGGTATATCATTGATAAGGGCTATCAATTATATACCAAATTAGAACATTGAAGATTCTCTATAAAACTGTATACAAGCTTAAGTATCGCTGCATCGAGTACTTTTTCAAATAATAGTTTTTTTACGCGAAAAGTCAGATAAAAAGATTTAAAAACTCCATAGCACAATGGATTTACATATTTTAAAGACCCATGTAACGATAGAAAGCCATTTTAAAGCAATTTTTCATAATACCCATATCGTTTATATGCCTTCCATATTCTACGATTTATAACCAAGAGTAAATAAAAGTTTTGAACCTCGCGGAAAAAACGACCCACTCAGTTTCACTTTTGAAAGTGCTTTCACCTTATGCACTTCCGATATTTAAAAATAAATGTTCATAAAACTTTTCTTTCTTTTGGCAGCACTAATCTGTTTATTATCCCCAATGAAAATGGAAATGACTACAACCACAAAAGTAGCACGGGCAACAACCAGTCGTATAACCGTGAAAATAATAATTCCCATATAAATACATGTATTCTATTTCTGCCAGCTTGCAGTCCGTAGCCAGCTGTCGTGAATGTGTTTAGTGCTTGAGGTACAATAACGGCGACAATATTATCATTAACAGGTCTGTCTGCGTACACCAGTGATGTCAGCCTCATACACAATTGTGGAAGCGGGAAGTATCGCAAGTCCTGTTTTGAGGCCTCTAAACAGAAATAATAAGTTGGATCCACTGTATGTAGGTACATCTTTTCGAAAATTTCTTAAAGTAGCTTTTAAATTAATTCATAAGTAAGACTTTTTGTAAAAATTGTTTCTCTTGTATATAAACTAACCAAATGTTCAGCTTAAAAATGGAGAAATATTTTAAAATTAAATATCTAAGTACTTGGCAATTTTCGAAACACTTTTTTACAACTTATAAAATTAGAAGATATTATTTGTAAATAAAAGGATACTTTTAGAAAAGGCCACTAGTTAGGCCTCGCAACCGAACATTTTTCCCGCTGGGAATGTAAGAGATAAGAGTGATCTCACCAACACAATCACATTTGACATCACTGGCGTACACATATTTTGCATTATTTTGTGGAAAATGTTGCAAAATCTTGTAAAATGTTGTCTGCGTACTCCAAATCTCTTGCAGCGAGAGAGCCAAAGAGAGAAATTTTTAGAGAACTTGCAAAATGTTGCTGGAGAAAATTCTGCTTGCAAGATTTTGCAACTAGTTTGAACAGCTGTTTTTATTTACTGTTTGAATGAAATAATTTTTGTGAAATAAAAATTGAAATTTAACAATGGCAGAGGCAAATAGTTAGAATTGTGTTGATTTTTAACGTTGATAATAAATTATAATTAACAAAACATTTTACTTCATGCTAGAAACGTCCAAATATATAGTGCGACCGTGATATAAGTGGATTGGAGATGGCAGAACCGATAGAACCAGCAGAACTTTGTGAGACAAACTTTGCGTACACATATGCTAAAATTCTTTTGCTTTGTTATTTCAATTGTTTACTAACCGATCAGCTGTTTTCTTGCAAGATTTCACTGGATGCTTTCTGAGATACTTTCAGCCGACAGAGTAAAATTGGTCTTACTCTTCCAAGAGAAGTTACTGAGTATTTGCTACTGGAAAAATACGCAGACAGATCTAATATATGTAATTGATAAAGTTGTTTATAATATGTGTGATAGGAAAGAATATTAATTTAAAACTTCAAAGCTAAAGGTACAGACACACTTACCAAATATTTGCCCAAAAAAGCGTAACCACTAAAAACTAATGAAAAACCTTTTAATTCCAACAAATATTAATTGAGTTAAACAGTTTGCAATAATATTAAATTCTATAACACTGTCTATTAGTTTTGTATGAAACTGTTTTGCTTAAACAGCACGTATCTGAATCAAATATTTTTCATTAGTATTTAGTGGTTAATCTCTTTAGGCAATTATTTGATAAGTGTGATCGCACCTTAAGTCAAGTATTTCAAACTGTAGAAAATAAAAACAACTATAAAAGAACTCAAATTTCTTTTCAATATAAAGTCCCAAACGAAATTTATTTTGTTATATGTGGTCACGAAAATTGCCAGTTATTTCTTTTACTATTTTAGCTTGAAATTCAATCGCCTATTTTGGTTACTAGGTCCCAAATCAAAACTAAGTCTCGAGAATAAGATAATTCTATACAAAGTAATGTTAAAACCAGTGTGAACATATGGTATACAGCTGTGGGGAACGGCCAGCAATTCTAACATTGAAATTTTACAGAGGTTCCAGTCGAAAACACTGAGGTCCTTAGTTAATGCTCCATGGTTTGTATCAAACAAAACAATTCATGATGACCTAACAATTCCGATGGTTAAAGAGTAAGTTAGAAAATATAACGAAAATTACTTGGAGAGGCTGAGTAATCATTGTAACCCATTGCCAATAATGCTATTAGATGAAACAAATGAAGTTGGAAGACTGAAAATTCGTACTTAATTAATTACACAGAAATATAATTCTGGGTACATACATATGTATATGTAAATATTAATATAGATAAAACTTTAAGATTTTTGTATACAATGTATATATTATAAATTTTTGAAAGAACTTTAACAATTCTTGTATTGTATATTTTTGTTCTTATTGGAGTTCAATAATGAATGTTATTCTTTATTTTAAAAAAATTTACTTATTATCCGTGGATAGATTGTAAATAAATGAATTAATAAAAAAAATTTCTTTTACTATTCATAAAATTTAAAATAAGTTTCAAAAGTATTTTATTAAAAAGTTTGCATGCGAAATTTTTTTAAAATAGAATTCAAATAAATTTTTTTCATGAATATAGGGATTAGAAACTATAAGAAAACATGATCACACAGGAACGATTCATTCCATTGTTCGCTTCCTTAAGAAATAGAAATAAATCAGAGCTCCGAAATCTTCGCTCGAATTCGAGTAGAGAGTGAAACTCGCTCGAATTCGAGCGCGAGTACTCCAGCGAGTGAAAAAAAATAACGAGTGTACTCTATTTTTCTATGCCACTCGAATAAGCGCGCATATGCTTTGCTCGATTTCGAGTGCGAGTAAAATACGCTCGAAATCGAGCAGATTATACTCTTGCCGAGTACTCTTTCAGTCTTTCTCATACAAAAAAAAAAAATTTTCCACTTAATTTTTTTCCACAATTGTTAATTTCACAAATTGTGTTGTTTCGTTCAAAGTCATAACGAAAATATTTTCGCGTTTCATTATTTATGACTTTATTGTTCATAATAATATAGAAAATATAAGTAAACTTTTAAAAATATAATAAAACTTTTTTTATAAAACCAACTAATTGCTCTGCACACGCGCACTGTATGGAAAGACTGAAAGAGTACACAAAAACCACACGCACACACAAGTCAGCAAAGACAAACAGTTTCTATTTTTCCACTCGATTTTACTCTTTAGAGTAAACTCTCACTCTATTTCGAAGATTTTTACTCCCACTCTTACTTTTTAAAAAGGAGTACTCGCGAGTACTCCCACCTAAAACAAACGAGTGGAGAGTAAACTTTTGTTAACACTCGTAATCTTCGAGTACTCTTCTTCGCGAGTATTTTTCACTCGCGAGTAAAATCGAGTAAATCTGAGCTCTGAAATAAATTTATTGCATAGTTGGCGGCGTATGATGAATATCGTCAAGATTGTGTGTATTTTTGGTTACTCAAATGTGTTTTACTTTTAACTACGAATATTTGCCGCGAAAAATTCGTCGTTCGCTCCAGTTGTGTTTCCAGCACTACTCGACTGCATTTAACAAGTGCCCCAACATGCACGTACGTGTTTAATCGTCGCAATCTATTTTCGTATAAAAGTGCAGTGCTTTAAAAAGAGTTACAAATCTTTGCGTGTGTGTGTGTGTGCTAAACAAAAAATTATCTAAAGAAAATCACTGAAATAAAAAAATTAAATAAAATTTATGTAATAAAAGAGAATCCGAAGAGTATTTCTTTTAGCCCAAGTACAAGCATTAAAGAAAATAAACTTAAAATTCATGGACACGTTTTGTCACTTTACACATTTCAAATTATCTTTTCAAGTCTGTTCTTTTCTCTGTGCAGACGAAACTGAAAAATAGATATTCCCCCTTTTCAAGTAACTCTTAACGATAAGTTTTTGTTTTATTAATAAAAATGTGAAAAAAATATTGTCAATGTTATTAAAAAATTATGACAAGAAAAATTATTTTCTAATTCTTAATTTAATGCTAAAAGTCGCGTTTTGTACTTCTTTATAAAAAAATAAAGTGTCTCAAGTACGCTTATTTATTACGTTATTTTGCTTTTTTAGCTGTACAGAATTAGTCTTTCAAGGAATTTTTTTTTTTTAATTTTAGTCTTCATATATGCAGGATTAAGATTATTATATTTTATGTTATACAAAGTTCTTAGCAGTTTAAAGTAGGATCACACGATTGTCACAATGCATCAATTATTGGTATATATCATATGCCAATCGTGTGATTTCACAATTTATTGCTGCATACGACAATCGAGACCCAAATTGTGCTGATTTGCTGCAATCAAATTGCAACTCTGGTGTGGCAATCGTGTGAACGGTTTATAGCTAAAAATAAGTCAATAAATATATCATAAATGTACCAATATTTATTGTTTTCTCGTGCGTCAATCAAAGAAGACAATTCACGCCAATAGTTAGTTTTTTTATAATAAACTTTTTTGTGTATTTGTGTCTTGTTATACCCTTCACAAAAAAGTGAAAGGGTATATATCGTTTGTCATTCCGTGTGTAATTTCTTCGATATGCACATGGGACCCCATAAAGTATATATATTCTGGATCCTTATGAATAGCGATGACGATTGAGCGATGTCCGTCTGTCTGTACGTGAAATCGGTTTGCCCAAGCCCCCAGAAGAGCTAGAGACTTTGTTCTTGGACCGTTGGATTGGAAATGAAAATTCAGAAAGATCCAAAGTCTGGTTCCAGAACTGGGAAGCTTACACCTATTTCTCGACGCAAAAGTTATACCAAAAATGTTTTTAATGTTTGTAAATTAAACCTATTTCTTGTTTTGGGAAGCCTCAATGGTCTATTAAAAACTAAAAAAATAAATTTTATTTTTCCAGGGATGGAAAATTAAAATTTTTTTTCGGCCCATACCGTATTTTGTAGTACATGTAGTAACTAAAATTGTTAAAAATTTTAAGTTTCTCTTTTACAAAACCTCTTTATACGTCATGAAGATTTGCATTGGCAAAAAAAAAAATTTTTTTAATTCAAATCTTGCCTCCAGGGGTGGGAAATTGCAATTATTTTATAAGTGAAAGTAATCAAACAGGCAACTGATGTTTTTTTTTTGTTTTTGTAACTAAGCATGTCCTATAATTTAGGAAGGATAAACGTGGTATCAAAAATTCAAAAATAAAAAATAAAATTTCGAATCCAGGGATGGACAAGTGCAATATTTAATAGTACATGAAAGTGACCAAAATTGTTAAAAATTTGAAATGTTTCTTAAAAAAAATTACTTTATACCTCATGAAGCGTTGCACTGATAAAAAAACAACAAATTAAAATTTCGTTCCAGGGTTGGGAAAATTAAAGTTTTTTTTGGTAAATGCAATATATTGTAGTACATGAAAGTGACCACAATGGTTGCAAATTTTAAGTTGTTCTTAAATAAAACGACTTTATTATACATAATGAAGACTGGGATGGGAAATTTAAATTTTTTTTATATATAAAAGTAACCAAAAAGGCAACTAACGTCGGTTTTTTATTAATTAAAATTATTTTTTAGTTCAGAAAAAACATAATTGGTATCAAAAATTAAAAAAAAAATATGGTGACACTAGTTGCAACAATTCTTTAAACGTTTCGTCATTCATCCGAATAAAGTTTTTGAAGAAAAAGTTTTGTTTTTCTATTTCGCGAAACTCCATCAATGTTTTTTCATATGCGCCATCAGAGCTTCTTTTTGTAAGCCGCTCTCTGACCCATGTACTTCTTTTAACTTTTCTTCTTTTCTTTTCTTTTTTTCTCTTTTCTTTTCTTTTCTTTTCTTCAGTTTTTATATCTTCATTTACATACATGATAATTAAAGCTGATGCAATTTTCTTTTTCTTCACAGAAAACAAATCATCTTTATGTAAAAAATATATTAAATGTTTTACAATTTACGCTAATATAAACAAAAAAAAATTTGGCATCTAGCACAACAGCTGTTTCTCAGATTTGCCGTGCTGTAGAACAATCGTGTGACTGGGGTGCCACAATTATTGCCACTTAATGGCTTTGCGCCAATTTACACAATCAAGATTATGTAAAATGAGACAATCATGTGACCGCAGAGAATTTGATTGGGACAATTTATTTATTGTGCAAAAAACAGCACAATAAAAATTATGTAAAATTGGTGCTTTGCGACAATCGTGTGATCCTACCTTTAGGACGCTATAACGGGTTGTCGATGCAAATTTCCTTCCATTATCGGTCGATTTGTTAGCTACATGATAACTCTGCCAGAGATCGCTTTTAAAATAGGCTTAACTTCATTTGCTTGCACGAAATTGGAAGCCTTGTGGCAGCCACATAGATTAGCTGAACCGCCAATAGATAAATATTTTTGGAACACAAATTGCTGAGAATATTTTAAATCATTTAAACAACTAACCATGATCTTCAATAGGCCTACAAGTAGCGCCGATACTGGTCGACCAAACGTTGTAAAATTTTGGGAAAAAAAACGTAAATTTTCTTGCACCGCTTGACTGAAGTTCTGTCATGCCTCAAAAGCACCAACAATCTCATTATGTTCAGCTCCACAATCATTATCGTTCTCTTGCATCAGCTTTAATGTTGCGGTTGTTGTTGTTGTTAATTTAATTTCTTTTGGTTTTGCTATTTTTTAAATTTTGAATTTCTATACCATCCAAAAAAGACTTTGTCTATGCGTATGTAACGCAGCGAAATGTGATTTTTAAGTTTTTTTTTGTAATTTTGTTAAGTAAGTGATATATTTTTAGTGGGTGTTGACGTGACCCTGTCAAAATAGAGTTTTAAAATTGGGCTCCGAAATGTCTTAAATGAACTCTGACCCAGCAAATTAAACATTTTAAATTTATATGGAGGGTATTTGAGTTTCGCTGCGGTCGAATGTTAACGTTCATACTTGTTTTATTTCGTGCTTTTTAATTTTTCTTTCTATTAACGTTTCAGTGTGCGGTTAAGTGTGTTTTGCTACCCAACGGGTGTAGTTAAGAGTAAGAAGAAAAAAAAGGATTCATTAAAAAAATTTGTGTACAAAATAAAAAATGTGCCTGCCAGCCTCATATTTTTTTTTTCGTTTAGCAATTTTCCTCTTTCGCTTATTATGTGTGTTTTACTTTAAATAAGAAAAATGTTTAAATGAGCCTCCACGATTTTTTTTTTTGTTACTCCAGCATTTTAATTTTTTTCATTAAATGGGGGCAAAATGAAAAAAAGAAAATGTTGCCTGCTACCGCTGTTGGCTGCTGTTTGTTGACTTTGTTGTAAGTATTATTTGAGGATTCTGTTGCCAACAACGAGTTGCTGGGTGGTGTTTTTGTTGTAATTTTCATTTATTCTTTTCTGTTTCCAATATTTTTCTATTTGTTTTTCTTGTTTTGCTGCGAAATCAATATTAACTCTTTTGGGAAGGAGTAGGAAAGTTTAAGGCAATTTAAAATGTTTTTTTGCTGCTTTTATTCCGTATTTTTATTTTTATTATTATTATTTTTTGGCATTATCATGTTTTACAGACTTGAAGTATAGATGCGAATGAGTTTTTGTATGATGGAGTGGAAGTGGTTTTACTAAAGGGCTTTTTTTAAAAGCAGAAATAAGAGTATTTAAAAAAACAAATTTCATTCAAAATTAACAGAACAGAAATTGCTGTATTTTTTTTTTTTTTTTTTTTAGGAGTAGGACCAGCACTCAGGGGATGTCCCCTATATATGCAATGCATTGCGCTGGAACTGAAAACGAGGGGATAGTATTGAGGGGACAGATTAGGAAAGATGAGAAGATAGACAGTTGTTTTTTTTTGTAGCTATTTCAACCTTTTACTTCGCCGGCTAATTTTTTGCTACAGGGCCGACGAAGGTGGGTGCTGTTACTCTGCTTTTAGTACATGATCGTGTCAGTCGCGGCCAATTATGTTGAGTGATCAGTACTATGCCTTCATCACTGAAAACAGGCTGGCAACAACTAACACAACCACGCACCAATGCTGATCAGAAGAATTCAACACAATATTTCATGACTCAGCTGGGGCTCGAACTCAGGACTCTCCGCTTCATAGTCTCGTGTTCTACTACTTCAGCCAACAGCACCCACATTTGTTTAAATGAAATACTGTATCGCGTATAATTGTACTGTGGGTTGTTAAGGACGAATACACAACACGGCATAATACAATCGTTGCATCACGTTAAACTAATTTTAATATATAAACATATTGCGCATGATCTGTGATCTATATTGCATAAAATGTGGCATACCTACTGCATGCTACACGTTCAATATATATCGCTATCCTGGATCGTGTTCAGTATATATTGAATTGGCAGGAGTGCCCTAAGCCTTAATGATCATGAGTAGCTGATCATGACAGTGATATTACTTAAGGACACTTATGCATCACTTACGTTGCTTGATGAAAAGTCAAAAATATTACTATTTGTCATGCTTGACGAGTAATTTTGATGAATATATTGCTTTTACTCTTCAAGCAATTACTAATTGTAAATGAAAACACGTACTAAAGATGTGACATGGAAAAACATATTATTTGAATTGCGAAGTAAAATTATAAAATTTATCTTTTTTTTTGCTTGAATTTTGGGCATAACATAATCACCCCTATCGGGAACAAATTTTCCCCCGAAATTTTTCCCTTTTCCCTAAAATTGCAATCATGAAAAAATTCCCCGTGAATGATTTCATGCTAAAATTAGATTCCCCTTAGGTTAGGTTAGGTTAACAGGTTGCCGGTAAGGGGAAAGAAAGAGTCCAGCAGGATGAGAGTGGAATCCCTATCAGTTGGCCAGTGTCGGCCTCCTGAAGTGCGGTTCCTCTCCTAGCCAGTTCATCCGCCTTGATGTTGCCTATGGTGGTCCCATGCCGTCGCACCCAGTTCAAGGTTATACCCCGCATGTCCATCAAGGGCCCTGCGACATTCCTGGACAAGTTGGGATGTGCTATACACCCCCGTAAGGGACCTTATTGCAGCCTGACTATCAGCGATGAATTGGATATCGCGGTCCGAAATCCGATAAAACCTTAGCCACAGCGCTGCCCTTCGGATGGCAGATATTTCCGCCTGTAATATGCTACATTCGTCCGGGAGTCTGAAGGACATCTCGATTCCAAAGTCTGGAATAAAGACACCCCCACCGACCTTCCCTCCCCGCTTGGAGCCGTACGGATCCAAACGATGGGGAGTACCCCTCTACCAGAGAAAACCTAAATTTCCTACTGAAGTAGGGTAGCGGAGTGCAGTAGTCTATAAGGTCCGGTAAATTACTTATCGTCCGCAAAATGCTTGCATGACCCCATGATCTATGGGTCCATGTGCCTATTGTGTTCAGTCTGACTGCGGTGCGTAGAGCCAACTTCCTAGCAGTCAAGTCCACAGGAAGCCAGCACAGCATAGCAAAAAGCGCTCTTGTTGGCGTCGTACTAAGGGCACCCGTTATCATCAGCGCCATTCTGCGAAGAACCCTCTCCATATGGGATCGGTTCCTCGCCACGTCCAGTGCTTTCCACCAGACCACAATGCCATAAAATAATATAGGTCTTATCACAGTCTCTAGTATCCAATTAACCCCCCTTGGGCTAATGCCCCAGGTAGGGGCAATGGCCTTCCTACAGACATAAATTGCCATCGACGCCTTCTTTACTCTTTCCAGGACATTAGATGTCCATGATAGCTTACTATCAATTACAACACCCAAGTATTTGACTCTATCCGAGAGAACCAGGGTAGTACCATCGAGTTTTGGGTGTATGAATGAGGGAACCTTTTACCTCCTCGAGAAGAGTACCAGTTCCGTCTTAGTTGGGTTGACGATGACTCCGCTTCTCGAACACCAATCGTTAACTTCCTTCAATGCTGTTTCCAGCTAGATTCCCCTTATCGTGAATGACTTTTTTCTCGCGAGTTTTTTCACTTTTCCTTGTAATTTGTTCACTTAGTTTTTGGTGGGGAATAGAGTAGAAAATGTAAGTATTTTCTATTATAATACGAATGTTAGGGTTAATAAATTTTATTTTAGGGGCAAGAGACACAAACTGATATTTTTTGCAACAAATCAATTGCCTGCGTCTTTGTAAAACTTGTTGCTCCAATTCTAAATATTTAGCCATACTTTTTAAAAAAAATTTTAAATTATTACATATATGTAAATTTTTGCAACACAAATTTCTTTGATTTATCTTGTTGTTTTCAGCTTATTCGCTTTTTTACATTCACTAAAAACTGATAGCGGGAATAATTTCTCACGGGAGATTCACGATGCCATTTTTTCCTTCGAGTGGAATAAAAATTTCACGTGAACAAAAATTCCACTTCTAACAATTTTTATTTTCTACTATTTCATTACTGCCACTGTTAACTGTGCAAAATAAAACAGAAAATTAATGCTTGACATGTGTTCAAGCATGTGTATGCCTTAACATCAAGCATACATACACAAGCTTGAAGTCAAGTATTAGGCGACGTAATTTGCGATTGTACACCAAACCAACGGCTTTGTTGTAATATGTAATTCTCTTCTACAATCGTTAAAGATTGCACAAATTATAAAATTTAAAATTAACGATGTTTTTCTCATCTAAAGAAGTTGTTCGACACCCTAATAACTTTGTTTCTTGCCGTTACTGTCGCGTCTCTTTTGACTAAATAGAGTTTTACTTAAATGTATAAAATTACAGTGCCATTAAACATTAAAGATAATACCCACAAGTGTGCCACAAATGCTTTCGCTGACAAAAAAAAAACTCAGAAAATATAAAAAATTCTGGCGGAGAGAAACAGTTAAAGCGGAGCGTCAAATAAATAAGAAACAAAAGTTTCGTGTATATTTATCCAAAAGTGGCTAAAGGGTGGCTTTTTTTTTCTTCACTTAGCATCTCGCACGAGCTTTTCAGCATTTTTACGTTAATAAGGATACGCTAAGAAACAAAATAATTTAAATAATAAAATGAAACGAAGAAAAAAAAGGCAATGAATTTACTTTGTCCCCACAGACGTGGAAAATGCCACCCCCGCTGAACTTAACTCTTGACATGTTACAAATCACTAAAAAGAAATATTATAACGAACTTTCTCTCTTAATCGCAAAAATGTAAAAATTGCAAGCAAAAAGGTTCAATTTGTTAAGCAAAAATCCCAAACAGTTAATTTTTGTTAAAGACCCAGTCAAACAAATACAAGCTTTCTTAAGAGCTTTAAATAATAAAATCCATCAGAGATGAAAAACGAAATGAAATAAAAAGAAAAGAAGAAATTTTTTTATATTACCCCGTCTAAGTGCACCTGGTGGCACTTTTTTCCACATTCACTTAGTGTTTGAGGGTGTGAAAATGCTGCAACCATTAAACCTGATCAGAAATCAGCAGACTCAAGAAAGAAGAAATACTTGTGATGATATTCAAAAAATACATAGAAATTAGTAACAACCAGATTCAAGAATTACAATATATTAAATTAATAAAAATGTTGTCAAAAACTGTGTCTTTTGTTCTAAATAGCTTGAGCACTCAGAGGAAATGCAGTGCATTTCGCATCACAATTAAGAGAATTGGGAGGCTAATGGAATACGTGTTTTTATATGTTACGAAAAAGAATTGGCCTGTCCGACCATGTGGGGAAATCACGATACAACCCAACGAAAAAAAGTCAGACCCTTGAAGTTCGGCGCGTATAAATTTTGAAGGACAGCATGGGCTAGAGAAAAAAAAGTTCCCCTAAGAAGAACTATATCAACCTTTAAAAAACAACATCACTTTTAGAGCTTTTTTGAAATTTTGTGAAGCAAATGATATATTTTTGTGCCAAAGAAGGTCCAAAACATTGACAATGGAGCCGGAAAAATCCTCTTTAGTGGCCGTTGTAGTAAGATATTACATGGAAAAACAGTGTAAATATTTAGCAAATTGTATTCCTTTAGACTACATTCCTTAATAATTAAATTTTTAAGATCTTACGACAAAGGTAATATGTTCTCAGATTTTACCCTTCCCTATGGTTCCACCCTCCTTTGCCACCTAAATGAAACTATGAAGACAAAATTCTTTTCTACAATTAATTATCCCAAAAAATTACTTTTTAAATGTTCACGTCAAAGGCAGATAATTGCATGTCTCCCCACGACCCTTTCCGTAGTGACGCTGTCAAAATAGAGTTTTAAAATGTTTAACTTATCTCACCCCCAGTTTTTGGCTTCTTATTTAAGTACAAAATTAATTAATTTTTCCATAAACTTAAGTTGTGTTTAAATACACTTTCAGTTTTTCAGTCTAAAATTAATTTTCGTATTTAATTGTGATAAAAGTATGGTAGCACAAATAAATGGTAAGAAAGATACTGCAAATGATACATAAAACTACCTTCTTACCGACGTTTTGTTTCAATGAAGAGCTGCTTTACCAATTTTCAAGTTGTTGAATGTAAACAAACAATGCAAAACACATGGTAGTCTGAAAAACTTAAACTGAATTTGAATATACAATGTGGGGGGTATTTAATTCTTATTTAATTTTTAACCCTAGGATTATCGGTAACTTTTTTCCACTAACTTTTCCTCTTGGTCCGGTCAGACCACAGTGCAAAAGCTAAAAAACCCAATTAAATAAAAAGTATATACGAATATTTTTTATTAAACAAATATTTATTTTTTAAACTATACGAATTTGTTATGTAAATTTATTATATTTTTATATTATTCTAGGTATATGACATTCGTCATATTATATTTTCTTTAATCTGCTGCAGGCACATTGCTTCTCCACATTTATCATAGCTGAAACGAGTATTAGATTTTTATACGTATGTATTTACAAGGGGTATTCTTACGTAAACATTAAATTTCGCCAAAGCTACTTCGTAGCTCCAGGGAGCACCAGCTGATTCACTATTGGACAAGAAATCGGCGACGATGATCACTTTGTTTTAGATTTACCATGTCCTTATAAATAAAAAACGAAGCTAAACAAGATATGTCCAACATATTGTAAAACATGGCCAATGAGCAGCGGTTGGTTCCTCTTTTGCAACAATAGTTTGATAACATCTGGTCCATTGTGTCAACTTCAGCTTTATTTCGGTTATAGTCAATAATTTGGTTGGGTTTTTAGCAGCGTTCAGTCTGGTTCCTCTCCCTGGCTCATCTTCCGCTGTTATGTTTTTCTCGATGGTATTTGTATAATGCTATGTTGATAACAGTATAACATCTTTACTTTTTGTTGGTACATACTTGATGTTTACTTCATTTTTAAATAAATACGGCAGGAAGGTTTTATTAGCGCGAACGGTTCCAACGAGAGCTAGGCGGACTACACAGTACGTCCTGTATGAAAATACTTCCTTGATAAATTGATCACAACTGTCTCTCCCTGGTTGACTTCTCTGATTCCGTCAAAAGTTTTTCCTGTGTAAATTTGGCCTTTCAAAGGCTGGTTTCGATGGAATGTATTCTGTGAATCACGTAGGTCCTCGAAAAGGAAAAAAATTGTTCATCTATGGGTAGGTTTGCTATAGAAGTGTATAAAGAATCCGCAGTCGCAAAAAGCAGTGTCAAAAGATCGTCTATTGCTGCCGATTTGCTCAATTCTTGGCGCATTGGCCTAGTGTTTGCGTTGTCAAAACGGATGAACTTTAGCAATGAAACGAATTGTTTGTTTTTACATTGCAGCCTTATTCACAGCATGGTGATATGGTGCCCACAATTCTCTAACAGGCTGTTTTATTTCTTTTTCGTGACTTGGCTCCCATTCTATGGGTTGTTTCAAAGCAATATAAACCCCTTTTGCCTTGCGGTTGGTTTCTCGAACAATAATACATACTTACCATTTGAGATGTAAAAAATTCTCCAAAAATTTAAATAGCGCTAGGCAGAAAGTGGCGCGATGGCCCAGTTTTCATAGCGACAGGAATATTTTACTCCGCAAAAAACACATACAAAAATCAAAAACAACAGATAAATAATACTTTGTGGTCTAGCCAGACCAAGAAGGTAATTTAATATACCTTCACATATAAATGGAACTTAACCCCAGAAATTTGCTCCGATCAGTTCCAAATTAGTTTCATTCGATTCAGGACATATTATTTATAGAATTCAGTTACCTGCTTTTTTGATTTTTTCTTATATATGAAAGATATTGCAAGCAGAACATAAATTTGGTCTGGCCAGACCAAGAGGGTAATCCTAGGGTTAAGTGAAAAACAAAATTTTGTATTTAAATAAACTTTAAGTTTAAATAGTACTTAATTGTGGGTGCTGTTGGCTGAAGTAGTAGAACACGAGACTATGAAGCGGAGGGTCGTGAGTTCGAGCCCGAGATTAGTCATGCAATATTGTGTTGAATTCTTCTGATCAGCATTAGTGCGTGGTTGTGTTAGTTGTTGCCAGCCTGTTTCAATGATGAAGGCATAGTCACTGGTCACTGAACATAATTGGCAGCGACTGACACCATCATGTACTAAAAAGCAGAGTAACAGGACCCACCTTCGTCGGCCCTGTAGCATAAATTAGCCGGCGAAGTAAAATGTTGAAAAAGCTAAAAAAAAAAAAAAAAAAAAAAAAACGTCTATCTTCTCATCTTTCCTAATCTTTCCCCTCAATACTATCCCCTCGTTTTCAGTTCCGGCGCAATGCGTTGCATATATAGGGGTCAACCCCTGAGTGCTGGTCCAAGATAAAAATAAAAAATAAAAAAAAATAATTTTGAAGTTAAAACTGGGCATTAGTCTTTTTTTGTGCTCATTGATATAAAATATTAATTCGTAGATTGCTTTTATGCTCAGGGAAAGGAATCCCAGTCAAGCTCCTGCTAACACATGGAAAACGAGGGTATTAAATAAATTTTTTTAGGTTCGACCCGGTCGAATATAACGCTATTAATTGTTGTTCTTGTAATCTGACAGATAATTGCATGGCATTTATTTTTTATATGTATGTGATTTCTGGCATATGTCCGCCGGGGCTACGAGTTATATGTTCCATTAGATGTGATGGGCCGCTAGCGCTCGTCATTCACAGTAATGGCAGGTACATGATCGAAAGAAATAACTACCGAACTAGAGATAGCAAACTATCGATATTGTTACTATCGAAATATTTCGATAGTTTAAAAAAAATATATCGATATATCTAGTCAAGGCTATCCAAAATTAGAAAAACTACTGATGTATCGGCGATACTATCGTGATAGTATAATATATTTAAAAAAAAAACAAAGGTGAGGCCATGTTGAATATATCCATGTAAATTTAATGATTTTGTACGTCGATGCCGAAAAAATGTTTTGCATCACTGTTTGTCTCTCTCTCTCTCTGTTTTTATGTAATAATAGATTGCAGAATAAAACCTACGATAGTCACAAAAAAGTTTTCCAATTCAAAAGCGAACAGTCAATTTTAATTAAATTATATATGCTGTAAATTATATATAAAAAAATAAAAGTCCTAGAATTATTTACCAGATTGTAATAACAAATATTTTACTCCAACAATATTTCTGTCTTGTATCATTATTTTAAATTGTCTTGCGGTTAAAAAACACCCGGTAGAATTATCTTGAAGTCACCTGTATGAATATGGGGCGGAATGAGCAAAGATTTGATATAAATCCTACGATACGACAATGAGCCCAAAGTCTAAGAATTTCAACTTTTGAATGAATCAGCTGATTCCCACATGATTAGCGGTAGTGGATGGGGTTTCCTACTCCTATAAAATAATCGAAAACAGTAATTACTCGGATATATAATTTGGGAGTTTTTTAAAAAATAATTTTTTTTTCTCATCAACCGATTTTTGCCCATTTTATGGCGATCGATATAGTTTTTCAATGTCAACAGCTGATTAGTTTGTAGAATTGATCGGTAAGGTATTTTTCAAGTTATTAAAAAAACACTATTGCAAAAAATTTTCTACCTTATTTTTTTTGTATATTTCTTGAAATTTACCGGTCCGAACAGAATTTTTAAAAATGACAATATTTTGGTTCGATTCGGTAAAACCGTTCAAATTTTACAGGCGGTTCACATAGTTACACACACACATACACACAAACACACACACACAGGCATAGTGACACCCTTTCAGGAGTAATCAGGGAGGCTTCCTAGAAACTCATAAACAATTTTCTTTAATGTACTACGAAAAACGGCTGAGGCGTAAGACGCCGTGCACAATGGGGGATTATAATTTGTGATTTTATTAGTAATATTTAATAGGTAAATAACTAAAAAATTTTGTTTTTATATGTTGAAATTGATTAATTACGATTTCTTTATTATTTGGTTACCCGATTAAAAGCGATTAAAAATTAATCGATTAATAATCGACTAAAATTATAGTTCAATTAATTTTGCATACCTTAGTAGTTATAATGTAACTATCATGTATGTGCTGTGAATCGCACGATTGTCGAATCACATGCGACTTGAAAAACGCCAATTTCTTTTGAACGATTTTGAGCGATTGCTAACTCCAGCACACCAATTTTGTGACTTCAAATCGAAAACGCTTTATTTCATGCGATAAGCGATTTCCATCACATGGCCGTATTACTTTAATGAGTGATTTTTTAAGGTTGAGCTACAATTTTTTATTATTCGTTTAACCGGTTAGTTTTGAATTAACCGATTAATAAACGACTAAAGTAAAACTCCAATTAATTTTGCATACCCTAGTAGATATGATGTAACTATTACTTGAATGAATATTTTTTTAAGGTTGAACTAACAGGCCTCCTTTCATAGGGCCTGTATAAAATTTTTAAATATTTCTTCATTCGAATATGCTAAGAAGATATTCGATTTAAATCCTTGGGATCAAAATAGTGCACTTTGATTTATTTCTTTTTGCTTTATTTTATTTTAATCAGGAAACATTTTCTCATTTAAAATATGAGTTTCATTTCTTTTTTGCTTCTTATTGCTTATTTGTATAAAAAAACTCATTAAATCAAAACTCTTCAAAGTTGCTTGTTATATACAAGAGTGCAAAAAACGAATATAAAAAAATGTTGCGCAGAAAAACGAAAAGCTAAAAAGAAATTTTCATGATGAAATTCGATTAAAAACCCCTTATATCAAAGAGTTGTTGGCAAGGATATTCCATGCTAGCAAACACTACACGAATCAGATGTGAGTCTTATGACAGACTGTATTATGCTTGTTCTGTCATCAACATCTTTAACATCATCAGCAGCAGCATCATCAACAATATTTTCGTCATCCTCATATTCTTCTTTCTGTGCATTGGCAAGGAAATGCTTTAAGCAAAGTAAACTCAATAAAGATGCTTAAGTTTCATTTGATGTTACTTTGAAAATCACTAGCGAAAAAGGAAAAGAAAAAAATCTAGACTTGAAAAAAAAATAATAATAAATAAGACACACTCATCATCATTATCGTCATTTCTCATTTCAGCCAGCCAACCAAACAACATGCAAATGAGGAAATTCTGCAAAGGATAAAATACACCAGTCTGTTTGTTACTCCATAGAAAGGAAACAACAACTGTTTTATATCCCCGACAACCAAAGTGGTAAGTTGTCTCAAAAGAAACAAAAAAAAAAAAAGTACTGAAAGCAGCAAAACAAAAACACTAAGAGAAATATAAATTTGCACAAAATGAAATTAAAATATCGATCAGCTTTGCGTACGATGTCGTCAGAATTTTTGTTTTATTATTATTATTTTTTCTTTGCTGTTAAGTTTTGCTTTTAATTTAATGCGTCAACCCCTTCTTCCTTTTTGCCAGTGATTATTCGTATTGAAAATTAAATGCTTGAAGTAATTTCTTGCAAAATATTCAAGCCAGAGAAAATGAAAATATATTTCAAAACAATTAAGGGCTAAACTATTTTAAGAAGTTATTTTGGTTTGTGATTATAACAATAGGAGAATGTTTTAAGAGCCCACCTACGGAATCGATTAAAATACAAGTAAAAATGTTCGACCGAGTCGAATCTTAAATACCCTCCAAATATTTGGAAAATATATAAAAAACTTTAACCTGGTGGGTAAGAGTTCGCAATTTTAAAACTATTTTGACAGGGTCATTCCGGGAAGGAGCATTTGGGAGACATCTTACTTTTGTCGTAAAAATTTAAAAAGTAAATTTTTTGAGTAACTAAATGAAGAAAAACAAGTAAAAATGTTATACTTGACCGGGTCGAATCTTAAATACCCTCCAAATATTTAGTTTAACTGGGTCGGACAGTCGGACTTTATATGATATCGTACGTCAAGGCCCTCTGAAAAGCTCTAAATATAGACTACATCATGTTTTCCACAGACGAACGTATGGGGCATTGCTAGACCGTCTTAGACTTCATCACTGATCAAAAATATATATACTTTATGGGGTCCAATTCTTTTTTGAGGGTATTAAAACTGTATTTTGTCAGAGTCTCTCTGGCAAGGGCTGTGGGGGAGACATTTCACCTTTGCCATAAAACTTTAAAAATAAATATTTGGCGAAATTAAATGTAAAATTTATTATTGTATTCTGATATTTTTAATCTTAAGGTCTCTTTATTTTAGTTTAATTTTTAATTTCAATATTTCGTCACTCCTTTGTGTGACTTCTTCAGGACTAAAATAATTAATTTCCTGAAGAAGTCACACAAAGGAGTGACGAAATATTGAAATTAAAAATTAAACTAAAATAAAGAGACCTTAAGCTCAAAAATATCAGAATACAATAATAATTAAAAAGAGGTCAAGAAACCAGAAGAATTTTTGTAAAATTTATTATGTGAGTGAAAATAAATATGCCGAGTTAAACATGTTTTGACGTAAGCAGTTACGAAACAACGTATTTAGCTGTGAAGTTAAATATGTTATGACGTAACAAAATGGCAAACAGTCAAGTTTTTTTTTTATGAAAATCCATATTTATAAAATTTGTTGAGCATTTTCTGAAAATACTTACAGGCCAAGAGTGTGTGATCTTAGAGGGATTTTGGCTGAAGTGGCCAAAGACGGAGTTGGCATGCATTGCCAGTATATACAAAATGATGTATGGAATAGAAGCCACTCCCATAATCATTTTGTATATGAATAAAAAAAAAAATTTCACTGATTCCCATTTCGTTACGTCATAGTATATTTAACTTTACTTCGTAACTGCTAACGTCAAAACATATTTAACTCGGCATATTTATCTTCACACACATATATTTATTTTTAATTCAAATTTTTTTTTGAAAGGGTCATTTAGATGGCAAAGGAGAGGAAGGGATAGGGCAGAGGAGTACCAGGTTTCGTCTCAGTTTCGTCATTAAAGCTTCAAAATGTTATTTTTAAGGAATGAAGGCTTAAGTAAAACAACTTGTCAAATGTTTACACTATTTTCTCCTACCCTATTTCTAATTTTTCTTAACGATCTACTTTCCCAAACTTCCTGTCCTATTTACTCTTTCGCAGATGATAGCAGCCTTTCGCATTCCTATTCATTTAACTGCAGGCCGTCAACGTCTGAAATCGAGACGAGGAGGCAGTTTATGAATGACGTTCTGGATAGTGACCTCGCGAAGATTTCCGAATGGGGTCAGGCGAACAGGGTCGATTTTAATGCCCGTAAGACCCAGTGTTGTATGCTTACGCATCGACGTACGTATGACCATGCTGCTTCATCTGTTTCTATGGGTGGTGTAAGTATTATGGAGTCAGGGACTCTTGATGTGCTGGGCATGAAAGTGCAGTGTGATGTCAGATGGACGGAACATGTCTTTCAGGTCGCAAAAGAAGCATTCAAGTGCCTTGGCTTCTTAAGACGGTGCAAGAGATACTTCACCCCTTCTGATCTTCTTAATATTTACACCACTTACATCCGACCGAAGATGGAATACAACTCTCATGTTTGGGCCGGTGCTTCAAAGTCTATTTTGAAGTTACTCGACCGCGTACAGAAGAGGGCGATAAAACTCATCCGAGACAGTAGGGTAGCCAACTCTATTGACTCCCTTGAGCATCGTCGCAATGTGGGGTGCGTATCGTTGTTCTCTCGTTACTATAATGGCAGGTGCTCTGGTGAAATTAGGGAACTTGTTCCTGAAACCCATTCTTTCTTACGCTCAACGCGTTTTTCATCAAGAGCGCATGCGTTTGTGGTCGATATTCCAATGAATCGCACTACGCATTACAGAGATAATTCGTTTTTTGGCCGAATAGGCCGTATGTGTAACAAACTACCTGCAGATGTCTTCCCCGCCACTTATAATTTGAGGGGGTTCAAGTCGAACATCCAGAGACACTACTCCCTTTATCCTCCTTCCCAAAACCTATTTCCTAGTTCCAGCGCAATGCACTGCATATGTAGGGGTTATCCCCTGAGTGCTGGTCCTACTCCTCAAAAAAAAAAATATATATAATAACGCCCACTACAGGGGGCGGGGTCCAATTTTTTATTTATTTGTTGGCTCCAAGTTTAACGCGTTGGACCTTATTTGACATAAAAATATATAATTTGCTTAACAAAATTAACAAAGAAATTTAAAAATTATGTTGTTTTTTTAGAGGTTGGCTTAGTTCTTCTTAGGGGAACTTTTTTCCCGCTGGCCCGATTCATGCTATTTACGAACTTGATCTGTGATATTCTTCAACATGTATTTATACAATATTTCAAGGGTGTAGCTCTTTTCGTTTGGACTGAAACGTGATTTTCACAGACGGACGGACGTGGCTATGTCGATTTATTTAGATTTTATCACTGATTAAGAATATATATATTTTATGAGGTCTTAAAAGGATATTTCGCTGCGTTACACACGGAATGACAAAGTGAATATACTTCCCAATTCTTTTTTGGAGGGTATAAAAACATATGAAATTTATGAAATCATTTTTTGCGTCGACGGCTCGATCTATATAATTCATTGGTTAGGGATGATTTCATGTTAATGTTGACTGCGCCTATGCCTCCAATGGATCGTACGCAGCGTCCAATTCTGGCCTGCTCTCCCCATCATATCGGCCGCTATCACACGAATAAATTTTCCAATACTGGCTTTCAGTAGGTCAGCCGTTGCGTGCCAGGTCCACCAAAACTGGTCTACTGGAATTAAATTGCACGATCTAGGCGGCCAATTCACCGGCCCCAAACTTAAAATAAACTGTTCACCGAACTCGCTGCCTCTTAATTGAGCCATTGTTTGGGGCGCTGTATGGCATGTGGCACCGTCTGTTGTAAACACATGTCCTCCAATAACAGCTATTCCATTATGCGTGCAAAAAACAGAGAAAAATTTTGTAATCAGCCCACCATACCGCCCGTCATACATGGCGAGCCTCCGTCGTCCTTCAAAAATGATGCCACCGGTCCATGGCCCACACCAAACAATGCATTTTTCGAGACGCATTGGCAGCTCTGGCAGTGCTCAAAGCTGCTCTTCACACCAAAAACGCGAAATTTTGCTTCCTCACGTATCCATTAAACTAGAAAATAGATTCAAACTTCCGCAAACCTAAAATTAACTTTACCAAATTACACCGGGCAACATCTTTAAAGACGAGTATTTCTTTGCCTAGGGTACCTCTTTTACCATCTGCAACTGCAAGTCACTGAACCAAAAAAAGAAGAACACAATTTTTCTGTAAAAGAAAAGTCACAACCTCCTTTTGACACAAAAGACGCAGACAAGCAGCCATCATTCTTGCCCGCCGCTATGCTTGTAGATGCGCTGCAACATTTTGTTGTAACTATTTTATGGGGTTAATGCAATTTGTTGTTTATGTCAAGCATCCTTATTATCCTTTCATTTATTCAGCACGTTGTTAATTCATTTATATACCAGCAGTCATCATTATACGCCATGGCTGGATGGTTCATCTACAACGTACGAGGTCTGTTAAAAAATTAAGTTGCATTTTCGGGCTTCACCAAAGCGGATTTGTCATGCCGCATGCCATTTCCACAATATTAATATGGGACCCTGCAAAGTATGTAAAGGGTGTTTTTTATAGAGTGGCACACGTTTAAATTACAATAGAACAAGGAAATATATTTTTAATATCAATGAAACGGGCTTTATTGGAAAGAAAATTTTATTAAATTAATTAATTTCGCCGATGAGTCTTGGAATGTTGATATCCAGGTGTTAAATTGTTTGTAGACAAGTGACTTAACATAACCCAAACAAAATAATCTAATGGGGTTAAATCACACGATCTTGGTGGCCAATTACTTGGGCCATTACGTGAAATTATTTTTTCATCAAAAGTTTCTTCGAGTAAATCAATTGTAGCGAGAGCTCGTTGTGTGGTATGTGGCTCCGTCCTGTTGGAACCACATATCAGCAAGATTAATGCCACGTAATTGAGGAACGAAAAGATTTCGAATCATGTTCCCATACCGTTCACCATGGACAGTAACATTCTGCCCATCATCATTTTTAAAGACAAGTAGGCGAATGACTCCGCCAGCCCATAAAGCGCTCCAAACATTAATTTTCTGTGGATGTTCGACAAAAGCTTGTGGATTCTCTTTACTCTAAATGCGACAATTCTGCTTATTTACGAACACATTCAACCAGAAATGGGCTTCATCGGAAAATAAAATTTCGAATGGAAATTCAAAATCAATTTGTGCTTCAACCAACTCGCCGAATTGGCGGCGCATAAGATGGGCGCTTGGCTTTAATGCACAAGTTAAGTCTTGAAAGCTTTTAAGCTAAGATCCTTTCGTAGAATCTTCCAAAAAGTGGAAAGACACAACCTCAGTTGCTGAGAACGGCGATGACTTGATTGATTAGGATCATCTTCAATGCTTTCGTTTGCAGCGTCTTCAGTGCTCACTGATCGGCGTCTCACGGGATGCACATCATCAGCAACAGTAAATGTGGTCCAAAAACGATCTATTGGTCTTCGAATTAGCTGCTCTGGAGGACGATTATGTACGCCATAAAATGGAAGAAGTGCACTGTGAGTTTGACCAATAAAACTATTATTTTGATTAAAAATTTCAACAATTTGGAGGCGTTGCTCAAAGCAAAATAAACAAAAAGCAACTATCAGCTGTTAAATGAGTGCTCGAATAAATCAGTGATGCCAACTCAAAGTTGTGACACTCTAAAAAAACACGCTTTATATATATTCTGGGTCCTTATGAATAGTGATCTCCGTCTGTTTGTCTGTTAGCGCTTGTGATTGCACTCTGAATCAGAAAAATATTTCCGACGTTCGGCTTGGACCGATGAAAATGTTGAAAAACTGAACTCATATAATGCAATTTCTTTTCTTTAAGTTTGGGACTGAAGCCCGTAGCAGTGCAGTTCATTGCGAAACTGCTGAACTCTGATTAAAAAAAAAACGTTGCATGAACATTGCGTAGATTTGCTTAAAAGAATATAGGTGTGAAGGTATGTCCAAACGTACTTTTGGAAAATCCCACGGAGAACCAAGAGCAAAAAACACAAGTAAAAACGTTATATTCGACCGGGTCGAATCTTAAATATCCTCCAAATATTTAGTAAGTAAATTTAATATGTTTAACTTGGTGGGGCAGAGTTCCTTTAAGAGTTCTCTCTACCCAATTTTAAATCTCTATTTTGAGAGAGTCATTCTGGGAAGAGCCGTGAGAGAGACGTTTCATCTCTGCAAGATCAGAGAACATCTCAGCTTCTTATAGGGTTAAGGAATAAAAATTGTTAAATTTTTGCATAAAATATCGTACGTCAACGCCCACTAAAGGCGGCGGAGTCCAAAAATAGACTATACCATGTTTTCCACAGACGAATGTATGGACATTGTCAGATCGTCTCAGAATTCATCACTGATCAATAATATATATACTTTATGGGGTCCAATTCTCTTTTGAGGGTATTAAAACTGTATTTTGGCGGGGTCGCTCTGGCAAGGGCTGTGGGGGAGACATTTCACCTTTGTCATAAAACTCTAAAAATATATGCTTGGCATAATTATATACGAAATTTAATTTGTTTTAATAGGGTCATTTAGGGGCAAAAGGGGAGTAGGGGTTAGGGCAGAAGCAGGCAGTCATAAAACTCTAAAAATAAATGCTTGGGAAAATTATATAAAAAATATAATATATAAATTTTTATTTTGATAGGGTCATTTAGGGCGCAAAGAGGGAGGAGGGGGTAGGGCAGAAACAGGCAGTCTTAAAACTCTAAAAATAAATGCTTGGGATGATTGATTATATACAAAATAAAAAAATTAAATTTTTTTTGATAGGGTTATTTGGGGGTGAAAGGGGAGGAGGGCAGAGTAGAAGCAGGTTACGTCTCAGCTTGGTCATTAAAGCTTAAAAATGTTATTTGTAAGGAATGTAGGCTTAAGTAAAACAATTTGTTTAATTTTTTACACTAATTTTGCATATAATAACGCCCAATAAAGGGGGCGGGGTCCAAAAATAATTTATTTTTATTTTATGGCTTTAAGTTTAACGCGTTGAACCTTCTTTGACATAAAAATATATCATTTCTTACAAAATTACAAAAACACGTTAAAAATTATGTTGTTTTTTAGAGATTGATTTAGTTCTTCTTAGGGGAACTTATTTGCCTCTTACCCGATCTAGCCCATTTCCTAATTTGACCTGTGCTATCCTGCAAGATATATTTATACCAAATTTCAAGAGTCTAGCTCTTTACGTTTGGACTGACTCGTGATTTCCACAGACGGACGGACGGGCATGCTCAGTTCGTCTTAGATTTCATCACTGATCAAGAATATATATACTTTATGGGGTCTCAGATGGATATTTCGTTGCGTTACAAACGGAATGACTCCATATTATTTTTTGGAGGGTATAAAAAGAAATACGCCAAACGAGTCAAATGTAAAAGTTTTCTTAATCTTCTTGGCCATGCTGTTAATAGGCAGCATTCCTCCTTATTCCGTAACTACTAGTCAACGTCACGTCAAGACAATATCAGACAGTAAAAGACTTCTGTACTCCATTTTTTTCAGAAATCGACAACTTCTAATACTCTCTTGCAATAATCAAAACCTTAGCGAATAGTCACAGCCTGTCCGAAGTAGCTGATTGTTGCCCACTAGGAGTAGCTAAATGTCCTGTTTTTGATATTGTCTTGACGTGACGTTTGCAAATTGTTACAGAATAAAGGGAATTATCTTGCAGTGATGTGTTGCTTACGGAGAAAACGTCTGGAATTCTGGAAAAACGATAATATACCTTCTGACTCGCCGATGCGTGTTCAGAATATTTTGGACAAAATTTCTCCGTTAGCATGTCTCGGCCACCGTATGCACTAGATTTGGCCCCCGTTGACTTTCTCCTATTCACAAGATTAAAGAGATTAGGGAAAGAATGGCATTTAGCACCGATTGCTCAAGGACATACCAAGAAGTACATATTAGAAGCCTTTCAAGGATTAGAAAAAATGCTCTCACAAGTGTATTATTTGTATGTGAGGGGGACTACTTAAAACAGATCTTGATGAATAAATAAAAATTAAAAAAAAAGTTCAAATCCTGTTGATTTTTTGAACATACCTCGTATTGCTTGTTCAACATCTACAGAAGTTATACATGGAGCAGAAGGTGTAGTAGGCGGTGTAGGAGGAGGAAGAGGAAAAAGTTTACACAAATTTACATAGAAATTATTTAAATAAAGCCCTTCTTTCAATATGGCGTTCAGCCTTCTCTTCACCTTTTTGGCGATTTCTTTCTTTGACGTGGAGCTCCATGGAACGAACTGTCTTAAGATGCTTATTAAAATGCCATGATGGTTGGCTTGCCGTGGCCTATCGTGTTGTGGGTTGCATTTGATTATTATTAAAAATGAGTTTCCTTTTTAATTAATATTTGCCTTATTAAAACTCTTGCCATGTTCAGTGAAGCTGCTGCTGCTGTTGCTGCCGCCGCTGTCTTACCAACTCGTCATTATAATTAAAGGCAAAACAAGTGCAGGATCAAGTTATTTGCTTTTGTTGTGCAAAATCAAAAGGGATAAGTACAGAACAGCTGAAGAGGTAATTAAAAAGTTTGCTTTTTTTATATTCTTAGGATATATTAATACGATTTTTATTGCTTTTTAACAAGGAAATAAAAAAAAATACAATGAATAATATTCTTCAGCATATTAAATTGTTGAGTGCCCAATTTAAGGACATTGCTTTGCTCTTAAGAGCGCCAAATGATCGTAAAGCTAGAAACGCTTATACGAGCCCTAACCACTATTAATTCGTACACCAGTTATTTTTTCGCTCTTTAGCACTAAACGCCAAAATAAAGATTCAATTATGTTAATTACACCAACAAGCTTATACTTTTCTGAAAGGTCGTTTTATTTTCTATAAACGGATTTAGAAATATTCTTAAGTTCTGCATCAAAATATTAAAAAAATTAACTAAAATAAAAGGCCTTTATTATTTATTAAAAATTATTTGACCACTATTAATTCGTTCAGTGTATTAATTGCGCTCAAGCTAAATAAAAAATCAAAATGCAAACAAAAATTTTAAATGTATAAGAGAATAGGAATGTAAAGGAGACAAAAAAATTAATATTTAAAATAATTTTCATAATTTTTAAAAAATGGCACGTGGTAAACCTGTTTGTGAGGAAATTCGAATTTTAATCGTCGATAAATTCAAATCGGGAATGACATATGGGCAGATATCGACCGACCTTAAAATCCCAAGATCTACAATACAAAGTATTGTTAGAAAATATGAAATAAGAAAATTTCAGCAATAATGTTTCAAACAAAGGCCGGACTTCCAGAATAAGTCATCGCGATACAAGAGCTTTAGTAAATATCATTAAACTAAATCGTCGAAGCACAGTTCGGGATATAGCCTTAAAATGGTCTGAAGCAATTGGAAGGCCCGTAAAACGTGAGTGGACCCGACTGCAAATGAAAATCATAGGTTATAATTTTTATAAAGTAAGTTAAAGATTAACCCGGTATTTCGAAATCAACTTGATAACTTATATAATTTTTTACGCCAAGGAAAAGCCATTGCTTACCGCGCTTCAAATGAAAAAGCGCCTATTATGGACTAAGGAGAGACGCTCTTGGGTACAACGGCAATGGGACAGCATTATCTTTAGCGACGAATCCAAGTTTGATGTAAGTGTTAGTGATGCAAGAAAAAGGGCAATACGTAAAAGCACCGTGGCATACAACAAAGACTGCTTAAAGCGTACAGTCAAGTTTAAAGCTAGCGTTATGGTATGGGGATGTATGTCCTCAAAAGGTGTCGGTCAGCTCTATTTCATAGATGGAATCGTAAATGCAGACAAATATATAAAAATCCTGGAAGAAAATCTGATACCATCGGCATCGAAATTAACAGACTGCGGGGAATACATATTGCAACAGGATGGTGCTTCTTCCCATACTGCAAAAAAAACGAAAAAGTGGCTTGAGGAAAATGGAATCGCGGTCCTGGATTGGCCATCTTCTAGTCCAGACCTTAATCCGATAGAAAATTTGTAGGCTATTATGAAAAGAAAACTTCGAAATCAACCCCAACGGATTGTTGACGGGTTAAAGTTTAAAATTCAGGAAATTTGGAACTCGATAACCACAGAAGACTGCCAAAAACTAGTCAGTACCATGCCAAAGCGGGTCGAGACCCTTTTAAAAAACAAAGGTGGCGTAACAAAATTCTAAGTATGAAAATTGGCAACTGTACGAATTAATAGTGGTCACAATATTTTTGTTTAAAATAATGAACTTTCGTTTTTGTTTGTTTTTTAAAAAGTCCTTTTTTTAATATGTAACTTTTATAATGTATGTCTAGAGAGAATGAAATGTTCTTTAAGAAAAGTATAAACTTTTTTGTGTAGTCATTATAGTTCCGAAAATATACATATATTAATAGCACATTCATGAAAAATGCTCAGTGTACGAATTAATAGTGGTTAGGGCTCGTATTACAACAGGTTACACGGTTATACGACTACACATGCTTTTGGCTTCCATTGTCGCCCTATAGTCAGCTTTAGAATCTCTTCTTTGTAGAAATATAAAGATCGGTGAGTGAATATACCCTCCATATTTTGTTTTGGAGGGTATAAAAAGAAATACGCCAAATGTAGTCAAATGTAAAAGTTTTCTTAATCTTCTTGGCCATGCTGTTAATAGGCAGCATTCCTCCTTATTCCGTAACTACTTCTCAACGTCACGTCAAGACAATATCAGACAGTAAAAGAAAGACTGGTCCCAATTTAATATATATAAAGGGTGTGCCATCTATCGGTTTAAATTTGAACCACCGGCTATTTCGCATCTGGCAATACTTCTGTCATTCTATTCTCTCATAAAATTCAGTATATGGTCTCCCCTGAATGAAATTAATATATTTACGCTTGGGCAACTTTGGAATTTATTGGAAATTTATTTCCAAAGCAAAAAAAATTGGTCGGAAATCGATTTATTGGACTTTGACAAAAAAAATTATGATTCGGATGAGGCTCATTTTTATATCGGTGGGTACGTTAGTAAGCAAAATTTCAATATTTGGAGCTGAGAAAACCCACACGTGGTCTTACAGAAGCCAATGCACCCATAACGATTGAATATTTGGTGCGGTTTGTGGAACGAAGGCATCATTGGCCTATATTTCTTTGAAAATGAAGACGGCGCAACCATTACGGTCAATGGAAACAGCTATCGCACCATGATTACCGATTTTTTGTGCCGCTCTTCATAGTGTTGATGTGACCGAAGTTTGGTTCCAGCAGAATGGTGCAACTTGCCACACATCTCATGTCACAATCGATTTATGGCCTCAAACGTTTGATGGCTGTTTAATTAGCTGAAATGGTGGTGT
The DNA here is from genome assembly GCA_951800035.1 of Linnaemya tessellans. NCBI lineage: Eukaryota > Metazoa > Arthropoda > Insecta > Diptera > Tachinidae > Linnaemya > Linnaemya tessellans. Next base: position 26,111,387 of record OX637534.1, on the reverse strand, counting down.
CAATTGACTGCCAAGAAGCTGCGGTTTGACGCCGTTGCGGTTTTGTGGAGCGCCATTAAAGACAGTCGTTATGCCGACAATTTAAAGACAGTCGTTATGCCGACAAATTAAAGGCCCATATTCGTGATGGATAATGTACACGAAAATTGGTCTGAACGAATGGGATACTATGAGGCTAGCCGCGACAGCCATGTGAATGACATAATATTCCATCTCTAACCGGAACAATTGTACTTCTCAACAAAAAAATAAATTTAGCAAAATTTCAAACCGTTTTTGTTTTAAAACATATATATTTTTGTACAATGAAACATCTTTAAATCAGGGAAAGGCAAATGCAGGGCGCGGCGCCTTCTTATTTACTCTTCTGTTACGTACGTGTGTACACGCATTGTAGAGCTGTAAACAACTTTACTCAGTCTAGTTTCAGCATTCAAACAAGCAGGTTGTGTTTATCGCATACTTTAAGAATCAGCGTTGCCAGAAAGCAATGTGAGTCCGATCACAGTTGAGAAATCGTTATGAAAAAAATGTTTGCTGATTGTAGTACAGGGAAAGGCAAATGCTTTGGCGAAAAGTATGAAGAGATGCGGAAAATTATGAATGACATTCCCTAATGACCACCTGGTGTTTTGTTAACAATTTGAACCAAAATTCATTGTGTTCATTACATTCAAACTTTTTGCAAATAATGCCTGTTGCTGAATAATGCAATGAAAAATATATATGTACGTATGTGAATTTGTATTACTCTTTGTCAAATGTCCTACAAATCTTCTTATTTACACACCATCACTGCATACAGAGCCACAAACATCATTTTTCCCCAATGCCATGCCGATACTAATTTTCTAATATATTGCAAATACCCATAATAAAATTAAGTTAGTTTTTGGAGATTTTAAAGTTTTAATTGGGGAGAAGTGACGAAAGTTGATTGGCAATACCGATTCGTGGTGAGAGCGCAGAGAGTAATAAGTAATACAATCGCAAAATGTAATAGTATAGGTTGCCTTTCCCTGCTTTAAATTCACATTTATTTTGTACATATTTATTTTATTGACATCACTGGTTGCTCTCATTAGACTACTAGACTTGCGTCCAACTAGCTCATTCGCTCATTTTTGACAAGAACCTCTGATCAAACCCATTTAAATTACATAGGTTTGATTAAAGGTTCTTGTCAAAACTGAGCGAATGAACGAGTTGGACCCAAGTCTATAGACTACTATCGCAAAAGCAGCTCGGACAACAACCATTATTGTTGCCGTGTAAACAATTTATCCCATTTAAAACCATCTATCCTATTTCTGGCAGTGTTTTTAGCTTAAACGTCGAAATATAATGTTCAAAGTAGAAGAATTTCATGTATTTTAAAATTACTGAGTGTAAGAAGTTCTAATGTTTTATTTTTCGTTACAAACATTCGTTAACAAGCTCATATCCCCACTGACAAGTACCACTTTTAAAAGTGAAAGATAATGCCGAGACACATAGAATCCGTCATACGTTATACGTCGCCTTTTTCAACTGACATGAACGTACTGACGGAAAAGGCTGTCACAATGAGTACTTTGTTGACGGATATTAAATCAATTGTATGGCCTCCATTTTATTTATTTATGTTAAATTTATATATTTTATAAAATTTTTTTGTATATTATTTAATTTTTCCTGAACACACAATACAAAAAATTAATTAAAACAATTTGAAAAACTCATCGATTTCTGTCAAAGTATTCAACGTACGTCAAAAGTTAATAGTTGGCCAACTTTCGTACTTTGCTTTGACGCAGAAGTACTGAATGTGACAACTCACATAAGAAAGCATGTATTTCAACTCAGCTGTCAGTTGAAAAAGGCGACGTATAACGTATGAAAGATTCTATGTGTCTCGGCCTATAGCCAGTAATGATGCTATCAACTCCATTTTGTCAGGCTCACTTCGCGAAGGGACACAGGGGAGACATCTCCCGTGTAACATGTTGTAATACAAATAATGTTTTGGTATAATTAAGTGCAGAAATTTTTTTATAGGGTTATTTAGGAGGCAAAGGTCGGTGTAGGGCAGAAGAAGATCAGAGAACATCTCAGCTTTGTAGTAAAGGCTTAAATTTTTTTTAGATGTAGGCTTAAGGAATACAATTTGTTAAATATTTATTCTATTTTTCCGTGTAATATTTTACTTCAACGCCCACTAAAGAGGGCGGGGTTCAAAAAGTAGATTTTTTCTGATTTTCTGGTTCCAAGTTTAATTTTTTTGGCCCCTTTTTCTTTGACGTAAAAATATATCATTTGGTTAACAAAATTGCAAAAAACAATTTTAAATTTATGTTGTTTTGGTTTAGTTCTTCTTGGAGGAACTTTTTTCCGTCTGGACCGATTCAGCCATTTACGAACTTGACCTTTGCTATCTTCAAAATTTATCAGTATCAAAGATCAAGGATCATCGCTAGATCGTCTTAGATTTCATCGCTGATCATTAATATATATACTTTATGAGGTCTCAGAGGGATATTTCGCTGCGTTGGACAAGGAATGAATGGCATAGTGAATATACCCTTCTATTCGTTTTTTGGAGGGCATAAAAATAATGGCCTCTGACTCAGAGTTGCTTTGCGACTGATTTTTTTTTCAACAAATTATTTTTTATTTCAGTTGTGTTTAAAATCTCTAGCGAGCAAGAGTTAATGTTTACTGAGTCCCTGTAAGAAAGTTCATTAAAACAAGACGTGCAAAATGAATATCGAAATGAGGAAACTTTGCATTTTTGTGACTCTGCCGTCGAATAACTCTAAATTTTAATTGTTTCTCTATGATAAAGCAGAATATTTTCAAGAGACCTTTTGCTGCAGTTGTCTATATTCAAGTTAAAAGTTTTATAAAAATCATGCATCAAATAAAAAAAAAATAGTAAACTCGAAAATGGGTAAAAATTTTAAATATTGTTAAGTGACTTGCATAAAAAATATGCTCAAGAACTTTTTTATAAAAAAAACACACGGCTTTTGTTTTAAGTCCTTAAAAACACGCCCCTTCCATTGTGTGATAAAACGTACACATTTATATATTTTCTAATTCTTGTTTAAAAATTTTTAATTACCATTATCCATTTATTGTCGTAGTTTCACAGTCATAATACAATTATTACCGTATCCAAAGTATCCAATTTGAATTTGTTGCTCGTTAAATAAAGGGAAAAAACAACCCTCTTCTATTTAACGCCATTGCAGTTTCGTTATTAGATCCAGCTTCTTTCTTAGTTTCTTTCAAAAAGTTACTTAATTAACATAAAAATTAAATATTCCAATTTTAACAACATTTCATGTTGTATCCTTTCCATTTCTGCTGTTTTTTTCTTTTCTTTTTTCTTCTTTTGCGCAAAGTAAACCGCTGAGATTTGTAAAGAAAAGCACGACAAACTGCAAACCTGAGTGGCTTTTTCTAAAAAAAGATGTCTGTCCTACGCGTGTCAGGATGTGCCACAAAAAAAAAAAAAAAAAAAACTGTGCTACGAAAGCGACAGGCTTTCTTTCATTTCACAATTAATGTTGTTTGATGTTTTAGAAGGATGCACGGCATAAGGACCATTTTCATTAAAGGCAGCAAGTGGCAGGAGTGGGGGAAGAAAAGATCTGTATAGAAAAATTATACAATAATAAGATGGCGAAGAGTTAATAATAAGCTGAGGACCTTTAGATAAAAACCAAGTATAAGAAACCACAAATAGAAAGGACGTTATATCCTTTGGCCATATCAAATACATATTTATGAATAATTAAAATTTTTACAAAAAGTAGAAAGATAAATAGCATAAAGTTAGCTTGTGGCTGTGCCGGGTAATAAAAATGCCAGAATGAAAAAGTGGTTTGTGTATCCTTGCTGCTCTTCCATTTAGTATCCTTGCTGCCTCTGAAAAGTGTTGAGTAGTTAGTTGAGGTTTCCATTTGTCATTTGAATCATAATGTTTCTTTGTTTTTTTTTTTTTTGCATGACATAAAAAGAATACTTAAAATTGTATTTATTCATTTAAATTAGATTTTCGTAGCAGGAGGGTTATCTGATTAGTTTGCACAGCGAAAATAATATAATTTCATATTGTACTAGACGTTGAAAAATTATTGTTTCAGAACCAACAACTAACTTTATAAGAATTATTACTTAAATAAATGAATTATTTCGTACTCGACTTTGAAGATGGTATTTCAGAAGAAAAGTTGGTGGAAGAAAGAGAATCCAGAATATATGTGTCATGAATGTGTGGGGGTCTTTCAAAACATGGTTTCTATATTCTGGAATGCTATATATAATGTTTAATTATTCTTGTAAAAAATTAAAACAATCCCCGATGTAAATAAATAAAATGCGTCCTTTTTTCGAAGGACACAAAAAATGTACCAGAATGACTAAATGAAAAGGGTGCTATAATTTAAACGGTTTAAATCCGAATTAAGTTAATATTGGGCCTTATTACGGTTCTCGATTCGACTCGAGAGAATGTAATAGACTAAAGGAATATACACGATTTTTCTTTAATCTATTACAAACACTCGAGTCGATTCGAGAACGGTAATAAGGCAGATTAATTTGGTGCCTTTTGAAAAAATTACTTTTCGGAAAACTTTCTATTCAACATAAGAATTTTTTTTTTGATTTTACATGCAATTTTTAAAAATACAATTCTTGAAAATGTATTTCCAGAATATCAAATGTTTTCGGAAAATGATACTATATCTCAAAAAAATACAGAAAAAAAATTATGATAATAATAATAATAAATAAATAAAAAACAAAATAGTTTCAAAAACGTGCTTTTTGAAAAAGATACTTTTTTAAAAGTACTTTTTGGAAAAATAAATTTTTTTAAAAATTCTCGAATCGACTCGAGTGTTTGGAATAGATTAAAGAAAAATCTTGAATTTTTCTTTAATTTATTACATTTTTTCGAGTCGAATCGAGAACCGTAATAAGGTCCAATATGATTTGTTTTGCTGAAAACAGTTCTTTCAAGAAGCGCGAAATTTTTGGAAAAGGTACTTTTTTTAAAAGGCACTTTAAAAGATTTATTTAAAAAGTAATATATAGAAAAGTTTTTCTAAAAGTACATTTTGATAAAAGTACCATACAGTCAAACTTCCCTAATTTGAACTTCTATTACTTGAATTTTCCATAAGTTGAAGCAAATTCCGTGGCAACAGCATGTAGGAGAGAAATTCCACTAGACTTTACTTCTATAACTTGAACTTCTATAAGATGAATTCCTCCATAATTTGAAGAAAAATTGGAGCACAAAGCCTCCGTAATTTGAATTTTTTTCAGGAAATTTCTGTCTTTTGCTAACAAAAGTTGCAAATTAGTCGCTAATTGTGAATAAAGACTCTTTTTACTTTAATATGATTTAAAAATCGCTAAATTTAATTCGATGCTTGAAAGTTGATTATAGAACTAGAATGTTAAAAGAAGTTATAGTTCGTATTGAAAAAAATTGTAAACACGTTATTAATGTACTAGAATGCATTCACTATTTATCAAGAGCTTGGGATATCGATGTTACTAGCCAGACAATATCGAACTGCTTTACAAAGTGTGGATTTGGTCAACATTCAATGTGGGACGAAGAGGATGACATTGCTTTAGCATTATTAAATGATTTTGATGACAACGCAAATGTTTTAAATGATAACAATGAAGTTTGGCTAATCTTAAATGGCAAAGAATCCACAAGTTGTACTGTTCAAGAGTTTCTGGACATTGATAGTGAGTTGATAACTTCTGATGAAGATATTATTGAAGAATGTACCGCCGAATCTGAAACGTAGTCTGGAGAAATAATAGATAGCGATGAGGACTAAGTTGAGGAAACAATTAAGCAACTATCCAAACAAGTTATAAAAGAATCAAATGAAAATTTTAAATGCATTCTTAAACACAAATGAAAAAGCATGAGATGACCACTATAAAGCACTGCACAAATTAGAATTACTTTTTGCTCAAAGTAAAAACAATCGGTCAAAAAACTGCTGCTGTTAAACACAAAAATGAATTTCTGTTCGAAATAATTGTTTTTTCTTACTATTTGGAACGTTTTTAAATGGGATTCTCAAAGTTGAAGTCTCCGTAAGTTGAAGTTTTTTTTCGGGATAATGGTGATTCAATTTATAGAAGTTCGACTGTATTAAGAAAATTACTGGAAGAAATTTTTTGGAAAACAGTACTTTATCCTTTTCAAAGAAAAAATTGTTTTAAGTAAAGGTAATTATTTAAAAAACATGATATTTGTTAAACTTTTCTTAAAAGTACTTTTTGGAAAAATTTCCTTTTAAGAATATTATTTAATTATTTGTATTGTTATATATTTTTTTTCCTGAAACGATTTTTTTAAGGAAGAGCGAAATTTTTGAAAAAGGTACTTTCTTAACATATACTGGTTTTAAAAACTGGTTTCTGGAAAAGGTAATTTTTTTAAAAAGTACTTATTGAAAAAAGTACCATTTTAAGAAAATTACTTGAAAACCCCTTTTGAAAAATGGTACTTTATGTTCGAAAGAAAATAAAAATGTTTTAAGAAAATGTATTTATTTAAAAAACATACTTTTTGAAAAAGATACTTTTTCTAAAAGTACCTTTTGGAAAAATTACCTTTTTAGAATATTGTTATTATTTATTATTATTTTTAATTTTTTTGCTGAAACCAATTTTTCCAAGAAGAGCGAATTTTTTAAAAGGGTACTTTCTTAATATATACTCCTTTTAAAAATTGGTTTCTGGTAAAGGTATTTATTTTTAAAAAGTACTTTTTGAAAGAAGTACCATTTTAAGAAAATTACTTGAAAAAATCTTTCGGAAATTGGTACTTTATCTCTTGCAAAGAAAAAGAATAATTTTAAGAAAAGGTAATTATTTAAAAAACATGATGTTTGTAAAACTTTTTTTAAATGTAATTGTTGGAAAAATTACCTTTTAGGAATATTATTTAATTATTTTTATTTTTATATTTTTTTCCTGAAACGATTTTTTTAAGGAAGAGCGAAATTTTTGAAAAAGGTACTTTCTTAACATATACTGGTTTTAAAAACTGGTTTCTGGGAAACGTACTTTTTGGAAAAAGTACCATTTTAAGAAAATTACTTGAAAAAACCTTTTGGAAAATGGTACTTTATGTTTTCGGAAGCAAATAAAAATATTTTGATATGTGAAAATAAAAATAGTTTTAAGAAAAGGTATTTATTTAAAAAACATGATTTTTTTTAAAGATACTTTTTCTAAAAGTAGCTTTTGGAAAAATTACCTTTTTGAGAAAAATATTTATCTTATTTTGTTTTTATATTATATTTTTTTTTGCTGAACAGCTTTTTTTCAGGAAGGGAATATTTTTTGGGAAAGGTACTTTCTTAACATATACATTTTTTAAAAACGTACTTTTAAGAAAAGGTCCTTATTTTAAAAGTAGTTACTGGAAAAGGTCTTTTCCTAAAAGTACTTTTTGGAAAAAGTAGGTACCATTTTAAGAAAATTTTTTGAAAACAACTTTTTTCCCGTGTTATTTACGTTTTTTTTTTTGGAAAATGTGAAAAAGGTGTTATTATTCCCGTTTGGCTAGCCCGTTTAGAAACATTCGTTAACAATGTACAGGATAATATGATATTTTTTAACAAAAATTATTTCATTAAACATTAACATTGTAAATTGCTATTTTAAAATATTATATAATATAAAATACTAAATAATTAGTTCTTATTTTATAATATTATGTAATTACTTCATGTTTTAAAATATTATATATTTTTTATTATTCAAATATTTTTTTCCAATGTAAATCAGTTCAATAAAATATTAGAAAACACATTTTCTAGTTCTTTTTAAGCATTTTTTCTCTTGCCTTCAAATTAATGACTGGAATGCAAAAACTGTTTTTCTATGCTAAATAAACAATTTTCAAACTTCTATTACCTCCTCCGTACATTTTCATTTCCGCTATTTTATGCCATTATATTTTACATTGAAAACGAGAAGAGGACCGAGCGCTCTTTCACTTGCATTGTTTCTTGGCATAATTTAATATTTGCCCATTAAGTCCGCCATTTAAAAAGTAAAATATAATGAACGGACGGACGGACGGACGACAAACAAACAGAAAAGAAAAATCTTGAGTTTGCGCTTGCTTTTTTATGTTGTGCCTCCTGCTGCTGCTGCTGTGCCGTTTTAATGACTCTTTTGTTTTATTCATTAAAGCCTTCATTAGCGAGCTGATGGCAGTGATGGAGTTGATTGAGGGTGGTTTTCTCTTTGTGAGTTGTTTAAAAAGTGCTTCAGATTTATTATCACTATTATTATTATTATTTCTTGTAGATTTCTCTCTAAGAAAATGAATTAATTAATGAAATAATTTATAAAAATACAATTCAGAAATAAAAAAAAATATATTATTCAAGCTTAAAAAATTATAGATATTAATTTGAAAAATATAAAATTTATTTTCCACAATTGAAGTGAGCAAAAATGTTTCACCGCTTTTGCAGCACCATAATGCAGCTGCTCACTCGTCATTGCTTGCTCTTAAAATTGTGACCGAAATGCCACTGCAGATATTTAATGTCCATTAGCATCAGCTTAGTATTGAAACAGGTCTCGTAACTATTTCCTAATAAAACTAAATAAAAACATATACATGAGTACTGATGATGGCATAGTGGCAGCTTTCGAAAACAGTTGTTCTGTTTTACTGTTTAAATTAAATTGTTGCCGACTTTATCTTCATCCAGGGAATATTTTGCTTATTTTTCTAAATTAATATGTCAAGTAAACTCGACTGTGCCGAGTCAGATATATATATCCTTCACCGATGTACGTCCGGAGTATATACACACATACATTCCAACGCTGGAGCCATCTTTTTTATTTTCAATATTAATTTATTTATTTCTAAAATAGAAAATATGTTCGATGAGCTAAGGCCAGCATTATTTGTATTTATTTCTTTACTTTAATATTCCAAAAAAAGCTTTCAATTTTCCAACTCTGGAGCAGTCGCTTTTACTTTTGTGATTTCTAATAACAATGAATTTGTTGCAGAAACATCATATTTACTTAATATATAAAGAAAACGAGTTTTTTTTTGTTAATTTTATGTACCAAAACAAGTCTCAATTGCCCAACCCTGGAGTTGACTTTTTGAATCTTTTTCTTTTCAATACTAATTTATTGCCTCCTAAATTATAAAATAGGTTTAATTAAGAATATATAAAAAAAATCACTTTTATTTTTATATGCCAAAGATAATTTTAAATTTTCCAGCTCTGGAACAGTATATTGGCTTATACCGAATTTCAATAACCATATATATAGGGCGTTTTGTAGTACATCATTTAAAGAGAGAAGTTTTTAGCTTTTCTGGAGACTTTGGCAGACCGATTTCACGTACAGACGGACGGACATCGCTTATACCATCGCTTCCCTATTCATAAGGACACGGAATTCATATATTTCATTGGGTCGCAACAACATTGTCGAAATTACATACGGAGTGTCAAACCGAACCGAATGTATCCTTCACCATTTTTGGTCAAAGGTATAGAAAAAAGGCATTGCCTTCCCCAGAACCGACGAGCCGGTTTGAATTAAGCTACTGAATCAACTGATTAAAACAATACAGATTTTTTAATTTTTTCCCGAATTAATAAACACAGAAGAATTAAGACAGAAAGTTACCGACTACAAGTTTTCGGGAATAGAATATACAGTCGACTCCGCTTTACTGGAAATAACCAAAACTCAATTTTTTTTCAGTTATACGATTTTTTCTCTAAAACGTAGCTCGGATTACTGAAATTTGTTACAATTAAGCGTACTGCTTAAATCAGTAAAACAATATTTTTTACATCCAATCTGTATATGTGACGCACAAAATAGAAAGGGACCTAAGGGTAAAAACCGGTTTTGTTCAGGAGAGCCATTTTAAAGATTTCAATACGTGTATCTTTGGTGTACCATCACTTCATAAAACGCGCATATCTCTGGGAGGGAACACTTTTGGGGCATGGGATCGGTCTCATTCGATGCTCAGATGTTGTCCACATCAAAAAAAAAGTGAAAAATGATTTTTTTTTAACCTTAGGTCCCTTTCTCTATGCGCTGTCACATATATTTTTTTAGCGTCAATTTAAAAAAAATTAATCATAGAATTATTCATTTTGTTGTTGAAATTTTTCACGAAATTCTCGAAAATGTCTAGCCAGTTGCATTGATAATATAATAGAAAAATACAATTAAGTACGTAAGAGCGAAAAGAGAAATATATTTTGCCATTTAATTTTTTAACGGACAAAACATGCACAATTTGTTCAGCCTTAAGTTATGCAATCAATTTCTAATAAATAAATTTGTCATTGTTTATTTTTTCACTAAAGCGAAGTAAGTTTCATACAAAACGTAGTTGGGGGCTTGCTTTTGGTTTTCAGTAATCCGATTTTTTTCAGTAAAGCGTGTTGCGCTAAAGCACGTTCGACTGTATGTATGTACATATGTGTTTAGGAATGATTATTTTAGTGGTCTACAAGACAGGTTGTTGTCCGTGCTGCTTTTGTGATCGTTGTCTATTTTTGTGGGCCACAATGAGAAAATATAATAAAGGGTGATTTTTTTGGAACTTTCTCTTCGGCAACACTGTTTTTATATTCTTGATAAGTGCTGAAATCGAAGAGGATCCGGTCCTGTCAGTCCAAACGAAAAAACTCAGACCCTTGGAATTTGGTATAGATAAATTTTGAAGGATAGCACAGGTCAAACTCGTGAATGGGTTGAATCGGGCCAGAGGGAAAAAAGTTCCCCTATTAAGAACGAAACCAACCACTAAAAAACAACATAATTTTTAGGGTATTTTTTGTAATTTTGTTAAGCAAATGCTATATTTTATGTCAAAGAGGCATTGAACTTGGACCCAAAAAAACCTTAAAATGCAGTTTTCCTCCCCGCTCACTATATTGGGCATTGATGTAAGATATTATATGGAAAAATAGTGTAAGCATTTAACAAATTGTATTAAATTTTTAAACGTTTACGATAAAGGTGAGATGTTATCTGATCTTGCGCTGCCCTTCCCCTCCACCCACCTTTGCCCCTTAAATAAAACTATTAAAAAAAATATTTTTTTTGCACTTAATTACTCCAAAAATTTACTTATTGTGTTTTTACTGCTAAGATGAGATGTCTCTCTCAAGGCCCTTCCTGGAGTGACTATCAAAATAAGGTCGAGGGTGCTGTGGGCTGAAGTAGTTAACAGGAGACTATGAAGCGGATGGACCAGAGAGCGATTCCACGCTCAGTCAAGAATATAGTGTTGAACTCTTCCGATCACCATTTAGCGCATGGTTGTGTTTCAGTGATGAAGGCACAGCACTGGTCACTAAACATAACTGGCAGCGATTGACACTTTCCTGTACTAAAGAGCAGAAAAATTAGCCGGCGATGCAAGGGTTTCGAATAGCTACAAAAAAAGCTCAAGTTTCTTCATCTGACCTCTCTATTCCATCACCTCCTTTTTAGTTCCGGCGCAATGCATTGCATATGTGGGGGTCATGCCCTGGCTGCTGGTGCGAATTAAAAAAAATTGGGCACGGAAATGTCCTAAAAGAACTCCGAACCAGGAGGCCAAACATTTTTCATTTGGAGGGTATTTAAGGTTCAACCTCGCTGATAGAACTGGGCGCTCAGAACAGGCTGACGTTATGCTGGGTGCCTGGCCATAAGGGCCACGATGGGAACGAACGGGTTGAATGTCTGGCGAACAGAGGAGCCCATCGTAGATTCATAGGACCGGAACCCTTCTTTGGCATCTCAGGAGGATATGTCAAAGAACAGAATGACTCCTGGGCTAGAGTGGAGTTTAATCGCCACTGGATAGCCCTTCACGGCCTAAGACAGGCAAAACGTTTCATTACGTTATCTCGGAACAAATCCCAAAAATTAATTTTGATGGACAAGAATTACCTCAGATTATTAACGGGTTGGTTCACCGGACACTGCGGTCTCAGACGACACCAGTTTACCATGGGCAATTCTGAGACCAAAGCATGTAGACTATGCGAAGCAGAGGAGGAGACACCGGAGCACGTTCTCTGCGACTGTCCGGCAGCGGCGTCGTGCAGGAGGAGGTTCCTCGGAGGCAGTTTCATGACTCCAGGGGAGGTGTACGATATCTCACCGGGTAGAGTAATTGGCTTTATTCGCAGCCTCAATCTACATCAGTGAACACTTGGGCTGCACAAAAGATCCTTTGGGTCGCGGTGCTTATGGCCTCATACAATAATAAGGTAGACCCGGACGAATATAACGTTCTTATTTGTTAAAACTGAAACTTACAAAAGCGGCAACGCTGTCCCATATACATGTTCCTACAACAAACAGCTACTCATCATTATTGTTTTGGTGCTGCTGTGAGGACGCTATTTAAAGTCAAGATCATTTGCAGTTGTGTAGTCGTACAGCCTGCTGTTGTTAAAATGTTTGCAGGGTAACGTGTTCTACAAAATACACTTTTAGGCGCTACCAAATTTGCAACAAAAAAAAATAAAACAAAATATCCAAGTAATTCATACGACATTAACTAATTGCTGTCCAACATTTAGTTCCTAGAAGAAAATATTAAATAAAAAATACATTAGAGGCATCATAATCCACACAGAAAGCAAAAATTAAAGGACAAAGTGCAAATTAGATTTATACATCTCTTTTTATATCGAATTAAGTATAGAAAACCTAGTTAGAAAATAAGACCCTTTTTATTGACAACAACTCTACACTATAATTTACAAAAGAACACACTTTCCACACACTGGCAGAAGAAGCAAAAACATTCACGTATAAACATGCGTCTGCAAGCCAACGAGTATGAGTAACTAACTGCTTATTACAAAGCAAAATAAGCCTAAAAGGAAACCATTAGCTGTAAGGAAAATTACAAAAACGGACAAATCAAATTTGTGCACATGTTTCATACTCGTACTTAACCGTCTGTCTGCTTGTTCAACTAGACGGGTAATAGAGAAAATGACAGTTTGCAAAAAGGACCAGCTAATCTATTTGTGCATGTGTGTGTGTATTTGTGTTTGTGTAACGCTAAAGTTGATAATTTGATTACTGCATTATAAAGACTAATATTCTCCACTCGTATATTTATTACTGGCACACAAGTTATTATTGTATAACTTTGTAGTTGATAACTTTGTTAAAGAAACCGGAAAGAGGATAAAAAACTCCTTTGATACGAGTATGATTGAATAAAAGTGATTTTAGTTTCAAGATAAATTTCTTTCACTTACATGACAAAATTGCCTATTTTCCTTTTATCAAAATATTTCTCCTGGTGCAACGACAGCCGGAAAACTGACCTTGCTTGTCCTTGCTGCATGCCCTATGTGTTTTCCTATACGACTACCTTTGCAGCACTTTAAAGTTCCTTGTATTTAAAAAAAAAGGGGGAAGTTTTTTTTCTGTAAATTTATTGCGAAAATTGTGTGAACGATATTCTCAGTTTAAAACCACAAATCAACAAATGCCAAATTTTACATGTGTGTTTAATGTTTACCAAAATAAAAGTGTTGTCAATAGTTTTGAATGCAAAAACCGCCAAGGATGTGTAGAACATCGTCGTAGTCTGACTGTTTACATTACATCATCAATTTGGGGAAGAAATACGTTACTTTTTGAATTTTACTCGCAGTTACTTTAATTGCAACACTGCTGCCGCCGTACAGCGGAAGCCAACTACAACACAAGTTTATGAAATGCACGAATTATCTGTTGCATTTTATAATCTGTGCAAAATTTTTCGCAACGCTTAATTAAATATTTTATATGAGTATCAGGTGTTTTTTTTTTTTGCTACATGAGAACTATTGATATCAATTAATATGATTTGACAGCTGGACATGTCAACTATTTTGACATTTCTGTTCAGTAAAGGGTTTGCCATTATGAAGTGCTTAAATACTAGTGCTCTGCTGGAATTTGTGAAAATTTTTTTTACAACACCAACTAGTTCACATGAAAATTTTCACATTTAAAATGTGCTGCTAACGTCGCGATTTCAATACCTTTTGCGATTTTATTTTATTTGACGAATCTTAGCTTTCAAATGATCTAACGTTTTTGAGACATAACCCGATAAACAACGATCACCAGACCGCAAGCTTGAAAATCGTTAAATGTTAATGTCCCACCGAACGTACTTTTTCAAATCGACGTCGAACTCGAACATCGGCACGAACTTTTTCTCAATTGTACTTTTTATACACTTCACAAAAAAGTGAAAGGGTATATATAGGTTTGTCATTCCGTGTGTAATTTCTTCGGTATTCACATGGGACCCCATAAAGTATATATATTCTGGATCCTTATGAATAGCGATGACGATTGAGCGATGTCCGTCTGTACGGTTTTTCCAACGCCCCCAGAAAAGCTAGAGACTTCGTTCTTGGACCGTTGGATTAGAAATGAGCTTAAATAGAGTGGTATTGAAATCCAGAAAGATCCGAAGTACGGTTCCAGAGATGGGAAGCTTACACCTATTTTTCGACGCAAAATTTATACCAAAAATCACTTTTTTTATGTTTGTAAATTAAACCTATTTCGTGCTTTGGGAAGCCTCAATGGTCTATTAAAAACTAAATAAATAAAAAAAAATTTTCCAGGGATGAGAAACAAAAATTTTTTTCGGCCTATTCTGTATATTGTAGTACATGTAGTAACTAAAATTGTAAAAAATTTTAAGTTTTTCTTTAACAAAACCTCGTTATACGTCATGAAGATTTGCATTGGCCATAACAAAATTTTTTAAATTCAAATTTTTCTTCCAGGGTTGGGAAATTGGATTTTTTATACGTGAAAGTAATCAAACAGGCAACTGATGTTGTTTTTTTTTTGCTAACTAAAACTGTCTTATAATTTAGGAAGAACAAAATTGGGAAAAAATATTAAAAAAAAATTAAAAATTTCGAATCCAGGGTTGGACAAGTGCAATATTTTACAGTTCATGAAGGTGACCACAATGCTTCAAAATTGTAAATTTTTCTTAAATAATACTACTTTATACATTATTTTTTTGTCAATTAAAACTATCTTACACCTCACTAAGATTTGCTTTGGTAAAAAAATAAAAATTCGCTTCCAGAGTTGGAAAATCGAAAATTACATAAAAGTACCCACATAAATCCCAAATTTTGTATTTTTGGGAAATAAAACCTGATTTATATACCAGAAAAAATTAAATTAGTATTAAAAAATTGAAAGTTAGGTTCCAGGGTTGGCAAATCGAAATTTTTTGGTACATACATTTGGTACCCACATAAATTCCCAATTTTGGTTTTTTTCAGTGAATTAAATCCATTTTATACTTCGCTTAGAATTAAGTTGGTATTAAAAATTTTAAAAACTAAAAATTCGGTTCCAGGGTTGGAAAATCGAAATTTTTTGGTACATAGCTTCTTAACCGCAAAATTTAAACGAAAAGAATAACATCTGTTAAGGGTATTTAAGATTCGGCACAGCCGAATATAGAACTTTTACTTGTTTTTAATTTATTTATTTGAAACAAGTGAAAGTGCTATATTCGGCTATGCCGAATCTTAAATACCCTTCACAGATGTAATTTTAATCCAACGGTCCAAGAACGAAGTCTTTAGCTCTTCTGGGGGCTTGGGAAAACCGTACAGACAGACGGACAGACGGACATCGCTCAATCGTCATCGCTATTCATAAGGATCCAGAATATATATACTTTATGGGGTCCCATATTGATATCGAAGACATTCCACACGGAATGACAAACCTATATATACCCTTTCACTTTTTTGTGAAGGGTATAAAAAATTAACCAATTCTTTAGAACACATACATAGATACATATGTACATATGTTCTGGGAAATGTGACTTTTTTACAAATATGTAATCGAATTTTTGCCGAAATAAAATCCAACCAAAATTTGTGCACATTTCATCATATTAGTTTGCCATCTTTGTATATTTCCCCTTACTATTATTTTCGTATACACACATAAATAAAAAATGTTTAAACTGCTTGGAGAGATCCTTTAAGTAATTTCTGTGCGTAATTTGAAAACTCTATTTCGACAGGGCCACTTCTGGGGGTGCCGTAGGGGAGACATCTCTTCTTTGTCGTAAAAAGTTAAAGAGAAGGTTTTTGGGATAATTAAGCGTAGAGAAAACTTTTCATCTAGGGTCATTTAGGGTCAAAGGTGTGTAGAAGGATAGGCCAGGGGAAGATCGGAGAACATCTTACCCACGTCATAAAAGCCCAAAAATTTTATTTTTAAGGAATATAGGCTTAAGGAATACAATTTCATGTATATTTACTCAATTTTTTCATACAATATTTACTTCAACGCCCACTAAAGGGGGCGGGGTCTAAAAATTAATTTTTTCCACTTCAAGTTCAAGGCTTTGGATCTTCTTCGACATAAAAATATATAATTTGCTTAACAAAATTACAGAAAAACTTTAAGAATTATACTGTTTTTAAAGGTTGGTTTAGTTCATCTTAGAGGAACTTTTTTATCCCCGGTCCGATTGAGCCCATTTAAGAACTCGATCTGTCCTTAAAAATTTATCTATACTTAATTTCAAGAGTAGGGTTTTTTTCGTTTGGACTGTATCGTGACCTCCACAAACGGACGGACGGCCGGACGTGGCTAGATCGTCTTGGATTTCATTACTAATCAAAAAGATATATAATTTATGTTGTCTTGCTGCATTATACCCGAAATGACAAAGTAAATATACCCTCCAATTCTTTTTGATAAAAAAGTTTCGGTGTTCGGTAAAACTTCCGAAAGCCGAATTTAGGTCGAACCCGAATCCTTCGGTCGGTCACTACTAAATATAGAACCTTTTATAAATTAAATTTTAATAACAAAATATTTAATACAAAAAAGACCAAAAGCCGTTGGAAATGCTTTAAAAACGCGTACCAAGTTGTGAAGGCTAAAGAAAAATCGCTAAATTAGCCGCACATTTTTCAACTTCCTAGCAGTAGCAACAGTTGGTAGATAATAAACTAAATAAAACAGGAAACAAAAAAATAATAAAGAAGAAACCAGTTAGCAAATAAACATTTTACATATGCAAACTTCCGTGTCCCCCCACAACACCCAGCAGCACTTAATGCCCACACATATGAATACAATAGAATAAAAACATGTTTGCTAATGTTCACATGGATGTGCGTGTGTGTGTGTGTGTGTGTGTTTGCGAAAATTTGGCTGTATAAATCATGAATATTAACCCATTTTACAGCTTTAAGTGCGGATAAGTAAAAAAGAAGGGAAACTGAAAAACACCCTCAGCAGTTGCACTCACACACTCACACTCGCATGCCACATACGATTACAGTGACATGCAAAATACTTATTTTATGATATGGAAAAAATAATTTTGCAATTTCGCTTGTTTTTTTTTTTTTTGATCGTCAGTTGTGTTTAACCGCCCTTCTAAACTCTTTGGTTTGTGTGTTTGGGTGTGTGTTTTCATGTTAATAACTTTTTTATTAGTCCTTTACTTTGCAAATTGCAACACATATTGCCAGTTTTCTTTAGTTCCCCGGGGATTTGCAAGACCTTCCAGCTCCCTTGTTGTGTTGGGAACTCATCACAAAGCGACTTTTAGTATTTCATCCTGGTGATTCGCTTTAAAATTTTGTAATTTGAAATTGTTTACAACGAGTATTTCGCTAAATTCAGTTCACTTTCTTTTTGTATGAAAATCGTGTGAAATTGTTGAAATTTTGTGGTGGATTTGTTTGAAAAAGAAAAGAAAAAAAAATGATTGTTGTTGTTGTGGCTGGCTTATGTTTTGCTTTTAACAAGAAACTACTCACATATGGAGGTTTCACACAACCACCCACTCTTGCTCATCCAGACATGATACAATTACTTTAACTGTTGATGGCCTTGTAAACGGATACGGAAGTTGCAATTGTGCTTAAAATAACGTATTTGTACTAAGTTGTGTGTGTCAAGTGTAATGTTTATCATAATGATTGTTTTGTTGGCACTGAATATGTTTAGAATTTTAAGATTAACATACGAGCTCATGTGTGTGTGTGTGTGTGTGTGTGTGCGTGTGTGAGGAGGATGTGTGTACCCTTTATGTAAACACATGATATGTGTATTTAGTTGCTGTTGAACTCGTATGTTTATGTTTATTTGTTGGTAAACTACGATTGAAAGGATATTATGTGTTTCAATGTTTTTTTCTGGCTTTGAAATGTTTTTGTTCTCTTTTTTATTTTGGCATAGACAATTTGATTTATTTGCAACAGTAGGAGGAAAGTGGCGCAGTTACGTGGGAAAAAGTTATCAAATATAATGAAATTTTAAGAAGTACGAATACGTTAGATATGATATTAGATTTGTAGACAATATGTTATTTGACTAGAAAATTTCTAAATTTTTGAATATAATAAATTTAAATTATAATAAAATGTCCTTAAATTTTTGCATATGATATGCAGTATTGCTGTGTAAAGGGTGGGCAAATTTGAGGTTAGGAACTAAATTGGCTTAAAAACATGTGTTTTTTTTACAAACTCTGTTTTATTGATACCAATGGAAAGAATAAATATGGGAATCAATAATGGAATATGATGTGGGGAAATGTTTACCTCTAGCACGGCAGCAGACGTTCGCTCTTTTCGCAAAATTTTATTTTATTTTATTATTGTTTAAACCACTTTTTGCACTTCTTGCTCTTTCAGAGCGTCTGTTGTTTGTGGTTTGCTCACGTAAGCCCGGTCTTTCACATGGCCCCAGAGAAAATAGTCCAACGGCGTTAAATCACTAGAACGAGGCGATCAATTGACATCCTCCAACAAAGAAATTATGCGACCGGGAAATTTCTCATGCAATAATCGAATTATTTGGTCGTCTCTGTGGCTTGCGGCGCAGTCTTGCTGAAACCAAAGGTCACTGATGTCACCATTAGCCAATTGTGAAACAAAAGAACTGATGATAAGATCGAAGAGCAGTGGCCCGTATTTTTTTTCGAAAAAATACGGGACACTGATGCCGCTGATGATCATAAACTGCACCATACGAGCACTTTCTTTCGATTTAGAGATTTTTCGAGGACTGCTTGTGCATTGTGGGAGCCCTATATGTGACAGTTTAGTTTGTTTACAAACGTCTACTTAAAAATTTTGAGTTGTATTCGTTCAGTTTTTTAAAATAGCGATTTCGCAAACATTCGACGAAAACTATGATCGGCCGGCGTTTCATTGTTAAAATTTCCCAACTTTTTACTAAGTAAATGTCAAAAGATAGCAGCTCAATTATTGAGATTTTATCATTTGACAGCCATTTTTTCCTTCCCAACCTCAAATTTGCCCATGCCATACTATGGGATGGGCATGAACCTCCATGATTAACAATAATCATGGTTCATTGATTTCCGTTGTGAACGTAAATGCACAATTGATACCGCCCTGCGTTCAGATCTCCCAAAAGACATAATCCGACCAGAAATTGTCGATAAAATTGATGGAATAATATTGGACAATTGTAAAACGAAAATACATGAGGTGACTGAGTCTGTAGGCATTCCAAATGAATGAATACATCACAATTTACAGAAATATTAGGAAATGAAAAAGCTATCAGCAAGATGGGTGCCGCGGTCAAGACAATATCGGGATGCACAATATTTAATCCACCCGTGACTGTTTTATTTTGCCAATACGTGAATAATAGGCTAAGAGCTAAGCAACCGGATCGAATGAGGAAGTCATAATCCTTTTTAAAGGCCTTAGGGAAACCTATATTTGAAAAAAAAGAAAATACAAACATTGGAAAAGCTCTAGAGTGAGTGTATTCATCTAAAAGATGATTATGTAAAAATATCGGGTGGGCAATTTAAAAGTTTTAATTTAAAATGCAATAAAACAAAAACGGTTTGAAATTTTACCAAATTTATTTATTTATTTGTTTTTATACGGCTTCAACTCATGAACCAATTGAACTTTAGAGTGCATCATACCGAGATCTTTTCGAAACATCCGATGTAAACTGCTGCGTGTTCAATATTCAATTCTTGAGAACGATGACGAATTGATGTGGATGGATTCTCACGCACACTCTCAGCCACCGTTTCCATATTCTCGGATGTACGCAGTGTACGAATACGGTCACGTCTTAGCGCATGAAACTGGTTTCACGAAATTTAGCACTAAACTTGTGTATAACGGTCATTGTTGGTCCTTCTCTGAGACCAAATTTTGTATGACAATTTCGACAAATTGTGTCCGTTTTGGAAATAAATTTCCAATAAATCCCAACGTTGCCCTTAAATCCTTCATCGGCCCTGTAGCAAAAATTAGCCGGCGAAGTAAAAGGTTGAAATAGCTACAAAAAAAACTGTCTATCTTCTGATCTATCCTAATCTGTCCCCTCAATACTATCCCCTCGTTTTCAGTTCCGGCGCAATGCATTGCATATATAGGGGTCATCCCCTGAGTGCTGGTCCAAGATAAAAAAAAAAAATCGATTCACATCCTTCAGTGAAAATTGTGACGCAATAGAATGGCAATAGTATTGCCAGATTCGAAATAACTGGGGTTCTAATTTAAACCGATAGATGGCGAAAAAAATATAATTCAAATACTCTCGAGTTATCCAACAGCTCTCATACTATAGCATATGCGAGTTGGAAACAATTTGTTATACCCTTCACAAAAAAGTAAAAGGGCATATATAGGTTTGTCATTCCGTGTGTAATTTCTTCGATATCAATATGGGACCCCAAAAAGTATATATATTCTGGATCCTTATGAATAGCGATGACGATTGAGCGATGTCCGTCTGTCCGTCCGTCTGTACGTGAAATCGGGTTTCCCAAGCCCCCAGAAGAGATAGAGACTTCGTTCTTGGACTTCGTTCTTGAAAATGAACTTAAATAGAGTGCTACTGAAATTCAGAAAGATCCGAAGCATGGTTCCAGAGCTGGGAAGCTTATACCTATATTTGGACGCAAAGTTTATAGCAAAAACCAATTGTTTTTTTTAATGTTTGTAAATTAAACCTATTTCATGCTTTGGGAAGCCTCAATGGTCTATTAAAAACTAGGAAATAAAATTTTTTTTCCAGGGATGGAGAATAAAAAAATTTGTTTGGCCTATTCCGTATATTGTAGTAAATAAAATTGTTAAAAATTTTAAGTTTTTCTTTAACAAAACCTCTTTATACGTCATGAAGATTTTCATTAACCAAAAAAAAAATTTTTAATTCAAATTTTGCTTCCAGGGGTGGGAAATTGCATTTGTTTTATTCGTGAAAGTTATCAAACAGGCAACTGATATTTGTTTTTTTTTCTAACTAAAACTGTCTTATAATTTAGGAAGAACAAAATTGGGATCACATATTCCAAAAAAACAATGTTTCGAATCCAGGGTTGGACAAGTGCAATATTTTATGGTTTATGAAGGTGACCAAAATGTTTAAAATTTGTAAATTTGTCTTAAAAATAATACTACTTTATACCTCATAAAGAGTTGCATTGTTAAAAAAAAACCAAAAAAAATTAAAATTTCACTTGCAGGGTTGGGAAAATAAAAGTATTTCTTGGTATATGCAATATTTTGTAGAACATATAATAAACAAAATGGTTAAAAAATTTTAGTTTTTCCTAAACAAAACTACTTTATACCTCATGAAGATTTGCATTGAAAAAATTTTTTAAAAATTTAACTTTCGCTTCCAGGGTTGGGAAATTGCAATTTTTTTTATACATGAAAGTAACCAAAAAGGCAATTGACGTTGTTTTTTTTTTTGTTTTTGTTTTTTTTTGCTAACTAAAATTATTTTATATATTAGAAAGAACAAAATTGTTATCAAAAAATAAAAAAAAAATAAAAATTTCGAATCCAGGGTTGTACAAGTGCAATATTTTATGGTTTATGAAGGTGACCAAAATGGTTCAAAATTGTAATTTTTTCTGAAATAACACTACTTTATACCTCATAAAGAATTGCATTGGTATAAAAAAACGAAAACAAAATTAAAATTTCGAATCCAGGGTTGGGAAGTTTAAAGTTTTTTGGTACATGCAATATATTGTAGTACATGAAAGTGACCAAAGTGGTTGCAAATTTTAAGTTTTTCTTAAATAAAACGACTTTATACCTAATGAAGACTAGGATTGGTAAAACAAATTAAAATGTCGCTTCCAGAGCTGGAAAATTTTATTTTTTTTTATACATAAAAGTAACCAAAAGTAATCAAACGCAACTAACGTCGGTTTTTAACAAATTAAAACTTTTTTCTAGTTCAGGAAAAACAAAATTGGTATCAAAAATTAAAAAAATCAAAATTTAGATTCCAGAGATGGATAACTGCAATATTTTGTAGTATTGGGTGTTTTTTATTGAGGTATAGAACTTTAAGTTGGCATCACTTATTTAACTGGCGGCCATTTTGTCAGCT
Source organism: Linnaemya tessellans (assembly GCA_951800035.1). Classification (NCBI taxonomy): domain Eukaryota; kingdom Metazoa; phylum Arthropoda; class Insecta; order Diptera; family Tachinidae; genus Linnaemya; species Linnaemya tessellans. Next base: position 26,088,902 of record OX637534.1, on the reverse strand, counting down.
GTCAAGTGATTAATATTTAGTTTGGTTTGCCATTTCATCATGAACAGGTTGACAAAAGAACAACGCTTGCAAATCGTGCAAATTTATTTCGAAAGTAATGGTTCAGTTCGCGAAGTTTACCGCAAGCTCCGTCCATTTTATGGTCGACATAATCGTCCATCAGAGCAATTAATTCGGTTAACCATGGATCGTTTTCGCACATGAGACCCTTGAGACGCCATTACATCCACAAAAACTGACTGTTTGGTGTGCTCTATGGGCTGGTGGAGTCATTGAGCCATACTTCTTCCGAAATAATGCTGGAGAGTCAGTTACCGTTAATGGAGACCGGTATAGAGCCATGATAACCGACTAGTTTGTTCCCGAATTGGATGGCATGAATGTGGATGAGTTGTGGTTCCAACAAGACGGCGCTACATGCCACACAGCGCATGTCACAATCGATTTATTGAAGGAAACATTCGATGAGCGCATAATTTCGCGGAATGAACCTGTCAATTGGCCACCAAGATCGTGTGATTTGACACCATTGGATTATTTTCTTTGGGGATATGTGAAGTCGCTCGTCTACGCCAACAAACCAGAAACGTTAGGGGACTTGGAAGCCAACATTCGTGGCGCTATTGCCAACATACGGCCCCATATGCTCGAAAAAGTGGTTGAAAATTGGACCTGTAGAATTGGCTTTATTCGAGCCAGCCGCGGCGGCCACATGCCCGAAATCATATTTAAACATTAATGGCATAAAATTATCCTTCCAATAAAGCCAAATTGATGGACATTAAAACGATTTTCTTGTGTTTTATTTCAATTCGAAGTTATGTACCTCAATAAAAAACACCCTGTATATGAAAGTGACCAGAATGGTTATAAATATTAAGTTTTTCTTAAATTAAACTATTTCATGCCTCATTAAGAGTTTCATTGGTAAAAAAAACAACAAAAAAATTCAAATTTCGTTTCCAGGGTTGGGAAATTGAAATATTATTTATGCATAAAAATAACCAAAAAGGCAATTAACGTTGTTGTTTTTACTAATTAAGACTGTTTTATAATTCAGGAAGAACAAAATTGGTAATAAAATTTAAAAAAATCAAAATTTCGACTCCAGGGTTGGACAAATGATATATTTTATGGTACATGAAAGTGACCAAGAAGTTTGAAAATTTTAATATTTTTTGTCAAGTAAAACTATGTTACACTAAGAATTGCATTGGTAAGAAAATAAAAATTCGCTTCCAGAGTTAGAAAATCGAAATATTTTGGGTCCATAAAGGACCCACATAAATTCCAAATTTTGTGCTTTTAGTGAATTAAACCTATTTGATATTTCAGAAAAAAATAAATTAGTATCAAAAAATTAAAAATTCGGTTCCAGGGTTGGAAAATCGAAATTTTTCGGTACATGAAAGTAATCTTAACAGTTCCCAATTTTTATTTTTTTTCAGAGAATTAAACATAATTTATACTTCGCTAAGAATTAAATCGGTATTAAAAGTTTTTAAATTTAAAGTTCGGTTCCAGGATTGGAAAATCAAAATTTTTTTGGTACATAAAATTAACCATATAAGTTTCTAATTTTGGTGTTCTGTGGATGAAATTTTTTTTATACTTCGGGTATAAAAAAGATTTGTATTAAAAACCAACAAAAATCTAAAAGACGATTCTACGGTTGGACAGTTAGAACTTTTTGGGGTACATGAAACGGATTTTTACTTTTTGTTTTTAAATTAAACATACGTATTTAATATTTTTGAAAGACGTTCATAGGTACATAGTACATCAAAAACTGTGGTCGAATGCCGACTGTCTATCAACGAGATAGCGAGACATTCGAGGGTGACACTGGTTTGGGTGCCAGGGCATTCTGGATGTCCAGGCAACCATACTGCGGATGAGATTGCCAGACAAGGGACTGAATTGAACAGTTCAATGATCAGTCACTTCACTGGCATTCCATTAGCGCGATGTAAGTCTCTGATTCAAAGCGAATCATACAAACTAGCTCAACTTAGGTGATATAGTGTGGCTAACTGCCTCGTGGCGAGAGCCACGTGGCCTTATTACGATTTGCGCAAAACGCGCGACCTTCTCAAATTTGACAAGGCGCGCATGCGTCAACTGGTGACTGTTTTGACAGGACACTGTAGCTTTGGGACTCATGCTAGGAGGATGGGTCTAATATACAACGACTATTGCAGAAGCTGCAATGATGAGGAGGAGGAAGAAACTGTCCTCCATCTTCTGTGTCAGTGTCCTGCCCTCGCTAATGCAAGGGTAGCGGCGCTGGGCTCCCGATTCCTGTCAGACTTAGACAGCCTGGCAAACATGGAGCTTTCAGGGATATCATCCTTCCTCAGGGGTACAGGATGGTTTGAAACGGCGGAGGACATCCCTTAAGAGGTCCTCTGCTTAAGGGCATCACAAAGGGACCGAATTGACGGACCCAAGTGGATTGTCCCGCCAGGGACAACGGCCCTCTAACCTAACCTAACCTCATAGGTATTAGAAATAAGAAAAGCCAAACATTTAGCTTCCTAGCCGAAATATTTAAGCGGAAAAAAATTACATCTGTGAAGGGCATTTAAGATTCGGCACAGCCGAACATAGCACTTTTACTTGTTTTCAAAAAGGTCTTAACTTATTATTTGAAATGAATTTTACACTTCTTGACAACTGAAGGAAAACAATAGAACATAAAATTACAGAAATTTTTGAATTAGAGTATCCTTTAACGGAGTTGGATTTAGAAGATGCTTCTTTTTTGCCATTTGCACAGCTTAAAAAATTAATTCATGTTTTTTTTTTCTTTTATTACACAAGCCAACAGCGTTCTTAATGAAATCATCAAAATATATTATTCCTTGCTCTCCTTGTATATTACCAAGCTTTATTTTGATTACTTATTGCAAAAAGCAACAAAAAAAAGAAAGGACGGGTAAGGTACACAACCTAAATGAATTTTTAATAAAACTCTTTAGGAAAAAAAGCAAAGAAGAACAAGAAAATCATAAAAATGAAACACATAATAATAATTTTCAATATTCTGCTCCCATTACCCACCCGACTGCTTCAAGAACCCACAAGTACTTTGTGATTAAAAAAAATATCTTGCGAAAACTCATTGAGACTCAACGTCTCTACAAGTTTTACTTTCTTTTTATTATAATTTTGTTTTTCGTAATTTTGCTTCTATAAGCTTTTTAAACATATTTACATCCAACCATTACTTCGACAATCTACTCCTTTTCTTTTAAATTTCCTCTGTGCTGCTTTTGGCTAAGATTGTGTTCATCTTCACTCTGGCAAAGCCAAGCAGGACAGACGCAGAGGAGTTGTTAAAAAATGCTTTCTATAAAAAATTAACAAATGAAATACTTATATATAAAAATGCGAAAACAAAGCGAAACAAAGGAGATGAAGAAAATTAAAAAAAAAAATCTAAATTACAAACAACCCCTTTTTTTTGTGTGTGCGTCTGTGTGTGTTAACGAGAAAGAAAAAATAATTCTTTCTGTTCTTTATATACATATTTTGACTTTTTTTAAATTTTATTGCATTAAAATGTCATGAGATGAAAGCTTTACATGGAAAGCAGATAATCAAAGGAATGAATTCGAAAACTGACAACTGAATTCCGCGGATGAAGATATAAGACAACAACTATATGAAAACAACAAAGTTGTCTGAAGTAGTTAACACGTAACTCAAAAGCCGAAAGCACTGACTGAGTTCGACCCCGCACTCAGTGCTGAACATGGTGTCGTATTTTTCTGATCTGCACTTGTGCATGTTGTTGTCGGCCTGTTTCATTGAAGAAGGCATTACACGCACAATGGCCATTGCACGTAACAGACAGCGATTGACAGTATCATGTAGTAAAGAGCAGAGTACCAGCACCCTCCTTCACCCTTGGCGGTAGCAAACAATTAGCCGGCGAAGTAATACGTTAAAAGAGCGACAAAAGAATTTTCTATCTTCCCATCTTTCTTCGTCTCTCTTTTCGATATTATCCTCAATTTTCTAGTTCCGACGCAATACACTGCAAATGTAAGAGTCATCGCTTGAGTGATGGTTCTATTATAAAAATATTAGGAACGTTATATGCGACCGGGTCGAATCTTAAATATTCTTCAAATATTTAATAAATATATTACAAATTTTTAACCTCCTGGGTCACAGTTCTGTGCTCAAAATCCTACCAAAACGCTGTTTGAATTGTGTTGAATTCTTCTGATCAGCATTAGTGCATGATTGTGTTAGATGTTGCCAGCCTGTTTCAATGATGAAGGCATAGTCACTGGTCACTGAACAAAATTGGCGGCAACTGACACGATCATGTACTAAACAGCGGCAGTAACAGCAGCATCATCCTTCGTCGGTCCTGTAGCAAAAAATTAGCCGGCGAAGCAAAAATGTTGAAATAGCTGAATTAAAATTCTCTAACTTCTCATCTTTCTTCATTTGTCCCCTCAATACCATCCCCACCTTTCTAGTTCCAACGCCATGCACTGCATATGTAAGGGTCATCTCCTGAGCGCTAGTCCGTGATAAAAAAAACTATTTTGGCAGGAATGACCGTGAGGGAGACATTCCAACTTTATCGTAAAACTTAAAAAAGTAAATTTTTTGGGGTAATTAAGTGTAAAAAAACAATTTTTTTTATAGGGACATTTAGGAGCCAAAAGTGGTTGGAAGTTGGAAGAGCAGGAGAACAGCCTACTTTCGTCGTAAAAACTTAAAAATTTAATTTTTAAGGAATGTAGGCTTCAGGAACACAATTTGTTAAATATATACGCTATTTTTCCATGTAATATGTTACTACAACACCCATTAAAGGGCATGGGGTCCAAAAATGTATTTTTCTGATTTTCTGTCTCTAAGTTCAATTCTTTGGGCCTTCAAAAAAAAACTTAAAAAATTATTTGGTTTTTTAGAGGTTCGTTTAGGACTTCTTGGAGGAACTTTTTTGCCTCTGGCCCGATTTGGCCCATAATCTTGACCTGTGCTATCCTTTAAAGATTATCTATACCAAATTTGAAGGATTTGGCTCTTTTCGTTTCGACTGTATCGTGATTTCCACATACGGGCGGACGGACATAACTAGATTGTCTTAGATTTCATCACTGATCAAGAATATATGTGCCCATGATTTTGAAAGTGGTATAAGTCATATTTTTTTTGTTTCGAGATATTTAGAGTTTTGCATTTTAAAGGATTAAAAAATATTCTTGCATTATGGATTATGATTTTTCGACATTAAAGTAGTCCCAACAAACAAGTATTTATTATGATTGTGAAATTTATTGCCATTTTTAAAAGAAAATGTGGTTTTGAAAGGTTTAAATGACTTGTACCACTTTCAAAATTAACTGCATGACTTTATAAATGACTTATACCAAAAATGAAACAATTTTATTAGTAATTAACGTTTTATTCAAACTCATTTCATTGTGACAAAGTAAATTATTCATTAGTTTTTAGGAAAATAAACTCATTTCATTGTGACAAAGTAAATTATTCATTAGTATTTAGGAAAAAAAAGTAATTTCATTGTGACAAAGTAAATTATTCATTAGTATTTAGAGAAATAAAGTGTTTGTGAAAAATTGGTCGAATATAGGGTAGTAGATCCATCATATCTTTACGTTTTTCTTTTGTTATTGGTCTAATGGTTGTGTATAATGGAAGTAAATCAATATTTCCGTATATTCTAGGTCTTCCTTTTTTAGGTGAGAGGTCTAATACTTTGAATTCGGAGTTGTCATCCAAGGAAGTTTTATAAAACATCTTATATGGGGCATTTTTTAGAAATCTGATCCATTGTATTTTTAACCAAGTCATAGCTTCTCCATTGATGTTTTTCTTTCTATTATTCGTTGATTCTTTTAGTTGTTTTGTAGAAATAAAATCTTTTTGATCCATTTGTACTACCGAAAATGGGTTTCTCATCTTACATGATTCTATTAAATTATAATAATGCTTTCCTGTCTTCGTATCCGATTCCATTTAAACACTTTTTGGAACAAAGACAATCTTTATTTTCGAAAAGTTTAGCACTCACGTGCTTAGAGTTTTTTGTTTCATATTCCTCTCCACTATTTCTCTTCATTTTTCTTATATTTTGTGCATAATTCTGTGGATTGCGTGTCCTCTTTCTTGATTTCATTTTGCGCTCTTCCATTTGTATGGGTTCTGCATCTGATTCATCAGAAGGCGATATCATTCTTATTCGTTTCCATTTCTTGGGAGCATTACTTCCATTTATTCGCCGTAAAATGTCTACAATTAACTTTAAATAGTAGGTTTTTACATTAAAAGTTTTACTTCATCCTACCTGAACGACTATCTGAAGACATGACAAAATTACTTTGTGAACACACTGACTTATACCACTATCAAAACCAACAATATCTGTATTTCAGTTAACAACTAAAAAATAAACGCATTTTAATGACTTAATTTGCATGGCATGCTGCTACTTTCTTCAGATTATACTATTTTATTAAGATTTGACATGTAATAGCTGATAAAGTAGAATTTTAAAATGTTTGACTTATACCACTTTCAAAATCATGGGCATAATATGTATATACTGTATGGATTCTTAGAGGGATATTTTGCTGCGTTACACACGGAATGACAAAGTGAATATGCCAACTAATTCTTTTTTGGAGGGTATAAAAAAAGCACTGGACACAGCACGTTTTCAGCGAAAATATGAAAGCTAAAGAAATCAAGGGCTTAAATTCAAAGCTGGTGAACTGTTTTTTTTTTAGCATGACCAGCGCTCAGGGAATGACCCCTTCATATGCAATGTATTGCGTCGGAACTGGAAAAGAGGGGATAGTATGGTATTGAGGAGACAGGTGAGGAAAGATGAGAAGATAGAGCATTTGTTTAGCAATGTGAACCTTTTTACTTCGCCGGGTAATTTTTTGCTACAAGACCGACGAAGGAGAGTGCTGTTCTTCCGCTCTTTAGTACATGATAGTGTCAATTATGTTCAGTGATCAGTGCTTTGCCAGTAAGCGCGTGGTTGAGCTCAGAATCCTCCGCTTTATAGTTTCGTGTTAACTACTTCAGCCAACAGCACCTCCACGTCATATCTTTAGTTTTACATACTCATTCTCTGACCTTCATTTAAAAGACATGATACCAAGAATGTTGGAGTCCCAGGTAATGAAAGCATTAGAAGAACTTACTGACTGACAAATGTGCTAGAGCAGGCTCAGCAGGTACAAACTGAGGCTGTCAGATGTGATTATGTAGTGGCCGCTAGGAAAAAAAGTATTCAAGCTGTTTGCACGTAAAAGAAGTAGGTCCATGCAGTATCTATCTTTAGAAAAAGGGTCGCTTGATCTCCTCGTTAGAGTCACTATCCAGTACAATCTTTGGACGTATTTCGAAAAGTCTGGACTTTCCGTTCAGTGGCATATCGGAGATGTCGAGAATCGTACTGGATATTCTCTGTCTCCTTATCAGGCGTGCGAGCACGACCAAAATTGTTCCTTCCTCTCTTCTTTCTGACCTATTCTTTCCATCTCCACTCATAGTATCCTCCTTTTTCCCTACAGGTAACACAGAAGGATCATATTGGACCCAAGTGGGCTGGACTCTTTCCTTTCTCTAGCAGCAACCTGTTAACGTAACCTACCCTTGGCTTAAATCCCATTTCCTCTAAGTAACCAGTTAGACTAGCAGATTGTTTTTTATGCTCTTCTTCTGGATAAGCGATCCAAATTGCTTATTGTGCTTAATACAGACAGATGCAAGGCGACATTTGGAATGGGTAATAGCATGTCTGCAACACTCTGGTTCTAACGGTATCAGATAGCATTTAAAGCCTTCGTGGGGAAAAAAGCTTACAACTTCACTTGCCCAAGTAGCCGGCGAAGTAAAAGGTTGAAATTCTCTACACTCCCATCTTTCTTCGTCTGTCTTCTCAGTAGTATTCTCTTCTTCCTACTTCCGGCGCAAGCATATGTAGGAGGTCATTTAAATGGTTTAATATAGAGAAATAGCTTTGAATTAGCCATTTGCCTTTCCGCAATTTATGCAACACTTAAATGTTCAAGAATTGATTATTTTAAAGCTCTTGCTTTTTACCAACACCAAGATGCAACAACAAACGCCAGCACTAACACTAACAACTTTAGCTCTTAAAGGAATATTCTAAATGTGTTTCAACCGAAATAAAGTGAAAAATGAAATAAGAGGAAGAAAAAGCTTGTATAGCGATGCCGCCGCCGGTGTTATGGTTAAGATGCGAAATTTTTAATGAGTAAAACCCTTGTATACTCCAGCTCCCCCTTTCTGCTTCGCCCCTAACACTTGGCAAAGTAGAAAAAATTTAAAGCACCAACAAAAAGGAAATAACAACAACACCAAATGTTTCCTAGCGACATAGATTACGCGCCCGCTAAAAAAAAAGAATAATAATGGAAGTATGCGGGCAAAAAATAAAATGTAAAGTGAAGTAACAGCAGGCAAATGAGACGATATGTATCCTTGCTTTTCCTTTTCTTAAGATATTTTTTCTTATTTACTTCTTTCTCCATAGGAAAACTACCAAAATGGAATAAAACAAGCTTTGCGCAACATTTGTATCCATTATTTATGACGGAATAGAGTTACACTTTTAATGCATTTAAGCAAATTTTTCATTTTTTTTGTGTTTTCTTGCTTAACTTTATTGCCCGCTACGGACTTTAAGTTGTTTAATTTAAGGTTTAAGCAATTTAGGAAAATATGCCATCGACTGCTATACTTCCATTTTTAAAAATATTTGGAGTACAACAATTTGCTTAACCATCGTCGATATGGACGTCGCAGAGGACATTATGCAGGTGATCCCTATCAAGTGATCCCTAGTTAAAACCACCGGTTATTTTAAATCTGGAAATACTTACGTCATTCTATTCTGTCGCAGAATTCAGTGTATTATCTTCGCTGAACGAAATGAATCCTTTTACCCTTGAGCAACTTTAGGATTTATTAGAAACTTATTTCCAAAACAAAGACAATTGGTCGAAATTGTCGGACCAACAGTGCCCCCCATACGCTAGTTTATTGCTAAAGTACTTGAAAGTGGTTTCATTGTTGATGCGTCAAGACGTGAGCGTACACTGCGTTCACCCGAAAATATCGGAACTGTGGCTGAGAGTGTGCGTGGGAATCCATCCACATAAATTCGTCATCGTTCTCAAGAATTGCACATTTCAGGCACCAGTTTTTGTGAAAAGAGCTCGGTATGACGTTTTACAAAGTTCATTTGGTTCAAGAGTTGAAGCCGCACAAAAAAATATTAATTTCGCAAAATTTCAAACCGTTTTTGTTGTATGGCATTTTTAAATTGAAACTTAAATGACCACCCCCCGATATTTCCACATAATCTCCTTTTAGGTCAATACACTTACTCCAGCGTTTTTCCAATGTTTGCATTATTTTCTTTTTCAATTAAAGGGTTTCCCTACATTCTTCTAACTAAATTATGACCTAATCAATCGACCAGGTTGCTTAGCTCTTAGCCTATTATTTAAGTATTGGGAAAAGAAACCAGTCGCGGCTGGCTGAAATCAGGAGAATATTCGGAATGGGGCATACGAACCGCTGACTACACTTGTGTGCACTCCGATCTTGTCTTGATCACGGATAGCTCTTTCACGTCCAAACATTCATGTAAAATGTGATGTCTACGCTCAGTTGGCATGCCTACAGCCTCTGCCATCTCACGTATTTTCGTTCTACAATCGCCCAATATTATTCCATCAGTTTTATCGACAATTTCTGGCGCGATTATCTCTTTTCGAAGACCTAAACGCATGGCGGCATCACTTGTGCTTTAACGTCCACCCCGGAAATCAATGGACCACATCTTAGCCGTTGAGGTTGATGGTACAGGGTTCCCACAGTATGGGGTGGGTAAATTTCACGTTAGGAAATAAATTGGCTGTCAAAGATAAAATGTCATCAATTAAGCTGCCACCCTTTGGCATTTACTTAGTGGGAAAAGTTGGGAAATTTTAAGCATGGAACGTGGGCGTGGAATGTATGCGAATTGACTGTTTGAACAGCTAAACGAAAACAATGAATTTTTCAACAAAATTTTCATTTCATTTCAATTAGGTGGCTCTGTAAAAAACAAAATTGCCGCATATGGGACTCGAAAACTCATTACATCCAAAGAAAGTGACCGTATAGTACGATTTGTGGTCAGGTGGCATCAACGGCTAGTATTTTTTCGAAAATGAGCAAGAAAACGCCGTCAACGTGAATTTTCTGTGCTACCAAACCATGATAAGCGATTTTTTGTGACCACAATTGGCTAATGTGGACCGCAGTGACCTTTGCTTTCAGCAAAATGGCGTCACATGTCACACAACCGGCCAAACAATTCAATTATTGCATGAGAAATTTCTGGGTCGCGTAATTTCCAGATTTGACGATGTCAATTGACCTCCTCATTCTTGTGAATTAACGCCATTGGATTATTTTCTCTGAGGCCATTTGAAAGTCCGGTTTTACCTGAACAAGCCATAAACAGCTGACGCTCGGAAAGACAAAATTCAGTGCTGCATTGATGAGATAAGCGAAATTTTTTGCAAGATATGGTTGAAAATTTTGTGAAAAGAACGGACATCTGCCGACGTGCCCAGCATCGCATCCAATTAATAATTCCCATATTTTTACTTTACATTGGCATCAATAAACCTGAGTTTGTCAAAAAAAGAGTGTTTTTAAACCAATTTACTTCCTAACCTAAAATTTGCCCACCTTTATATGATCGTGTCAATTGTTGTAATTAATCATCCTTATCGTGTTTGGAGTTTTACGCTTTCAGATTCGACATTTTGTAATAGATTAAAGAAAATTTTAGCTTTTTGTCTTTAAGCTATTACAATTTGTCGAATTTTCAGGCGTAAAACGCCAAACACAATAGGGCGGACCGAAAACAGTTATTACGACGTCTATTAACAAAATTAAGTGAGTTCCATTTTTCTCAAAATATATTTATTTATTAGGACATTTGACTAAAAAAAGAGGACTCTTTTTTTAGCCTAAAATTCAAATACAAAAATTAAAAAACTCAATAAAATATACAAAATTACTTTTTATTTTAATTAATATTGGGCTTGAGGCTTATTTTTATAAAATAATAACTATAAAACTATTTATTTTATAATTATATCAATATTTCAATATCCTCTGGATATCTTCTTCAGGATAACAATTTAAAAATTATTTATAATATTTCAACAATAACAAAAATAATACAAAATTACTTATTTTTATTTAAAAAATTTATATTCATTTCAATACATGTCTATCACATTTTTTCAAATATTCATAAAGTGCTTGACAATTCATACAGTGATGCCAACGCAGTCTCTAACGCATCACATATAGCCCCTTTTTGTTCAAAATAGTGATTTTTACTGGCTGTTTTACAATTTCTAACGAAAATTGATTCGTACGAAATCTGTGTTATTTGTAAATTATTTTGGGTGTTTTGTTTTTAAAAATTTAGCTTGGCTACTTATGAGCGAAAATGTAGCAGTTTTGATATTTTGAAAATGTAAAAGCAGCAAAAAGTAGGATAACCCCGGACACTTGTTAAAAAAGGAGGAGGACGGACCCCGACGATATAAAAAAGAGGACGGTGTCCGGTGAAAAGAGGACGGATGGCAACCCTATCTTGGGCCATCAAGTAATTAAAGCAGATTACAGGAAAATGTGCGAGGTCGAAGGCAGGGAATACACGAGTAGATACAAATTATGTATCCACTTTTTAAACGAAAGATATAAAAAATCTACATCTGATATTGAAGTTAAATTTGTCTTTCAATTGCCATTATAGAATATTAGAGCAGCAACAAACACAGCACACGACAATTTTCTTAATTTAAACTTGTAATTTAAATTAATACGCTGATTACATGATGTATCTGCGATGCTCGATATGTTCATGCGAAGCTGTTGGCTTCTACTCCAACACCCACCTCTCCCACACTCCCCATTCCAGCTCTTTGACTTGAGAAAATATTAAGCAAGCGAACGAAATGACATGCTCTTAACTCGTAAATTTAAAAAATTCAACCCTTAAATAAATACGTTTTCTTTTTTGTCCTACTCAAACCATCCAACCATTTTGGAGGTTATATTTTTTCTTCCAAAGACAATTGTTGTTGTAATTCATACCGTACTGATGGAAAACTCTAAGTTAATGTACACACTCTGGCAACTTAAAAAAAAGAAGCCAAAAATAAAACAACAACAACGGCAAAAAAAACTTGTAGCAGAGATGCCATTATGAAAGGGGTCGCAGGTGCAGAGTTCGTGCTAGTGTTGTTGTTGTTTTTCTGCCAAGATAAAACAACAAACAAAGTGTTCACAGGGAAAAAACGCTACAACACAGCAAAGCAGACGAGTAACTGTTATAACGGTATATGAATGACTGTTGGTACACAATTCGTGGCTTAAAAGCGAAAGCGAAGCGTATGCAAATGAGTTAAGAACAACAACAACAAAAAAACATACACACAGTGAAATAATTCTTATTTTGGTTTTGGCTGTGGAGGGTGGATTTTGTGCTGCTGTTGTTGTACTGCGACGATGGGGTTTTTGATAAAAAAAAGGATTTTTATAAAATGATGTTGTAGTTGTTGTTTCACGCTCACTCATACATTTTTATGGCTTTAAAGTTGAATGAATGCTTCTTGTTAATTTTTTCAGCAGCTTTCTTTTCTTTGTGCGAAGAATTTTTCCAATCTACAGAGTTTTAACGTTCATGATGGGTTCCTTTCGTGGAAATATTTCCTTTACTCGTACTTGTTTGGTATTTTTTTTAACTGGATCTGAATATATGAGTGGCGTGGCTGTGGCTGTGTCTGTGTGTGTGTGTGTGCTCTAAGGGAACTTGTCATTTTGCATAAATTACGAAAGGAGTAAAAGGAACAAAATGTATATTCAATGTAATGAAAGTACGTTGCTTGTTTTAATTTTTGTATCTTATGCTTAACATTATTTTGAGAGCCCTACAGTAGGCATTCTTCGATTTTTACAACAGAAATATTATTATTAATAGCAAATAAAATTGTAAAGGGATTATGGAACAAAAAACCTTGTTGTAGTTATCAAAGATTTGCAATGATCGAGTTTCGAGTTCTATAAAAGAATCGAGAATAATAACACTAGTTTACAAAATGAAATTTTTTTTCACGTACATTTGATGAGAGATAGATTTATGTATTATATATTTTCTTCCGCTGAATTCGAAAATCAAGTTTAAATAATTATTCAGATATTTAATTTCGGATTTAAAAAAACATATTTTTTCAGTTTATTTATTAATTTACATATATCTTCCTCAATTATGAAGTAGGTATAAAACCACAAGAAAACAGAATTATGAACTTTTATGGCTGCTTTTATGTACCCAAAATTTCAATTTTCCAACCCTGGAATATAAATTTTCTTTTTATTTTTTACCCGGATTTAATTTTCCTGCAGTATAAAAAAAGGTATAATTCACCAAAAAAAAACCGAAATTAGTGACTTTTCTGATTATTTTTATGTACCAAAAAAATCCGTTCTCAATTCCTAGATTAAAATTTTTGATTTATTTGGATTTTGAAGTGAAACAAACAAAAAAAAATTAAAATTAGTAACCGTTTTGGTCATGTTCAAGCCCCAAAAAAATATTTCAACTATCCCACCCTGGGATTGAAATTTTTATTGTTTTAATACCAATTCCTAAATTATAAAATAGTTTTAATAAGCAAAACAACAAAAAGTAATAATAAAAGTCAGTCGACTTTTGGTCAACAACAAAAAATTTCAATTGCCCACTTCTGGTATGAAATTTTTAATTTTTTAGCTGTTAATATAAATTTAATTATTTCCAAAGAATAGTAAATATAAGTATAAAAAACACTTTCCCCAACTCTGGACTAACATTTTTTTATTTTTGGATTTTTAATAGCAATTCAATTCTTAGTGAAGTATAAATAGTTTTACTTAAAAAAAATTTAAATTTGCAACCTTTTTCAACACTTTCAATGAACGTAACAATTTCCCAACCCTGGATTCGAAATTTCTTTTCTTTTTTAATTTTAATACCAAATTTATTTTTACTAATTTCTAAAACAGTGTTGATGTGCTAATCAAAAAATGTACCAAATCTAAAAAAATCAACTGCCCATCCCTGGAATCACTTGTTTAATGCTTTTAAATTTCGAATACAAATTAAATTCTTTCCAAAGGATAAAATAGGTTTAATTAACAAAAAACAATTAGTTTTTGCTAGTTAATTTTGCGGCCAATTCCCAGCGCTGGAAACATATTTTGTATTTTTCTGAATTTCAACACCACCCTATTTAGGTCCATTTCCAATCCATCAGTCTAAGAATGAAGTCTCTAGCCTTTTTTTTGGTGCTTTTTTTTCATTCGGTGGCACCAGACAATAACAAATTTTGCTATTAAACTTTTATCTTTACCATATTCCAATGCTGAAGTAGAACGAGTTTTTAGCTCAATGAATCTTTTAAAAAGAAACATTAGAACCGAATGTCGCTGCATTCGATTAATGCGCTCTTACAAATCAAAAACGGACTTAAAAGGGAAAATTCTTGTTACGAAACGTACGAAATTCCAGATGAGGTCAATATTCATATTAATACAAAAATGGCTTATAAAACGTTGGAGTATGAAATAGAAACGGTATTATGGGCAGATGACCGTGATGGGGAATTCACGGACTTTGATATTGACCTTTAACAAATACAAATTGAAATTCATTCGTTCTTGTATGAATATATTTTGTTATTTTAAACGTTATTTTACTTTTGTTACCTTAAAAAAATTAAAATATGGCAGAGAAAGTGCATCACTTTAAAAGTTTACAGGAGAATAAAAAATAATGTAAAATTTATTGCATTTTCTATGGCGATATTTACAATATGTTGAGTTATTTTTTAGTGTAATATGTGAATTATTGTACTCTAGTAGTTTTAATCTGAAGGTCTCTTTATTTTTATTGGAAATTAATTATTTAAAAATAATTAATTTCCTGAACAACTCACACAAAGGAGTGACGAAATATTGAAAAATAAAATATTTTAAATAAAAATAAAGAGACCTTAAGCTTAAAAATAATAGAATACTATAGTAATAAATGATGTCTTATTTTATATATTTTTTGTTAATAAATGTGTAAAATAGAAAATAAATTGAATAAAATCATATTGTAAATAAAAAGGCAATTAAAATAAGAAAATATTTATATTTAGTGCTTTTTTTAAAAAATTACGCGTTTTTTGCCCGACTTTAGTGCTTTTTAAAATTTCAAAGTTGACAACGCTGATGCAGACGCAGTGGCACCCTCTCAGGAATAGTCAGGGAAACTTCCCAGGAACTCAGAACATCGAGATCTAGTGAAATCACGATTTTTCCAATAACTTGACGATATTTTGAAAAACTTTAATATGTTTTTAAATTTCTTTTTTATTTCTTTATTCATTAATTTACAAAATTCAATAGTACTCGTATAGTTATGCCTCAGCGTCTTAAAGGCTTTACAGACAGAAAGTATGGCAACATTTTCTTAACGGGAATTTAAAAATTTATTAGTTTTTATCGTATATTTTAATACGAGTATGCAAAAAGGTTTTTATTTACTAAATATTTGGTGGGGAATATAACGTTCTTAATTGTTTTTTTAGCTTTGGGCATGATGCATGGGGCAGTAGGGTACATGGCGGCCACAAGCAGCGTAATCACGCCTCAGCTTCTGTATTCACCATATTTTTGCGACTACTTCTTTTCCGAAATTTAAGAGACCCACGACAAGACGTTGTCGTTGTCTGACGACTGAGGAGATAAAAACGATATGCTAAGGATCGGGGACATATCAAAAAGTGGATATCTGAACTGATTCGAAGATTGGAAAATTTGCTGGCACAAGTGTGTTGACACACTTTTATTTGACAAAAAAAGGAAATAAATAGTTTTTTCCAAAAATTTAGTTAAACCGTGTACAATATTTTTTTCTAAATATTTTTTGGTGGAATATCGAAAATTGTTTGCTAAAGGTACAACTGCAAAATGCTAATCGGACAGAATTTGAAAAATTTGGACTGTAAGAGGTAAAATTTTGATGAATAAGTAAATGAAGGTTAAAAATTTACCTTATTCGTTGAACAGACCTCGTATGATTTCACAAATTTATTGCTTATGAATGGAATTAGTGATTTGAATTGCATGCCAATAAAGCATTCCTCCGTGAAACGTGTAGCTGCAATAATATATCGCATATGCCGATCACTTAATGTTCTTGCATATATTTTTAATGAATTTTTTTCTAAATGAAGAAAATACTTTAGGAGAAGAAGAGGAAAAGGAAAATGTACACGGCGAAATACCAAAAAATTAAAAAAGAAGTAAAGCAAACAAAAAAAAACGGTCGATTCGTAGAGTTGGGGGGAAGTCGACACCGAAGAAGGATAAAAGATTGGAAAATGAAAAATGTCTTTGTATTTTAATGTATATTGCCTTTATTTTTCTTAATAAGCTCAAACATTAAAATGGAAAAAAAAGAAAATTTAAACAGCGGCAACGTGAAAAAATCAATAAAATTTAAATTCTAAAAATATATTATGAAAAGAGACCAACCTGCAAAAAGAATTATTTAACAAAAAGTAACACTTGATGTTATGAGAGCAAATTTCAAGCGGAACAAAAAAAGTCTTGTTGATGTTGATAAAGAAATCTGCAATGGATTTCAGTTTTTGCATGAAGTCACAGTTTCTGCTATTCATGCTAAATACTCGCATCCTGTTTGCTGCTAATCCTTTTGCAATATATTTCAATTAGTTATGCTTTTTGCAATTGAATAGCACAAAAGGCAAACCAGTGAAGAGGTTCCTCTTCCACTTACCAATGAATTCAGCACATTTAAATTTGCTGAAGTTAATTTTAACCCCAGCCACCACCACAGATCTTTATACTAGTATGCGGAATCGTGCAACAACAGCCGTTTAAATACTGGTACGAGTATTTGGAAGACTTTCTCTCACCCATTACAATAACATGTCGCAAAGATACCATTGAAAATTTGCTGCTAATATTTTATTCATTGATTTACGATCACCAATTTTGTTCCCTTATACTTCTTCATGTTTGTGTGTGTTTTGTGCATGCATGGCTGTCTAAATGCGATATGTGTTTTTCATTTCGATGTTTGTGTCTAAACAATATTTAGCATAAATTATTCTCACGCAGAGGGCTAACAATATAATTACAATCACGTTAAGGAAGTGAAGGCGAATTCCATTCATAAGAAAAACACAAAGAAAAAGTTGCCCTCACTCGCACTCAACTACAACTTTTGCTTTAAAATTTTCTAAAAATTATGTCGCAGCAAAGAAAAAAAAATTAAGGTAAGAATCAAGGATGTAGTGCAATGCGTTACACTTAAAATATAATTAACTGATAAACAAATTATATGGTGTTCAGACATACGCCTTAATTGAGTTTATCGCAATTAACAGCATTATTGAGCTCAATTACCCATACAAAATTTTAATTAGCTAATTGATCAATTAACGCTTAATTGTCTATAAGATTGAGCAAAGCCTAACATGCAGCACTGTAAAAGTTTGTTTAGTGAGCACCATAATGCCTACTGAACAAACTTTATGAAATTCGTCAACTCATATGTAAACAAAATCACAGAAAAAAAAAATGGCGAGTCAAGTTGAGGGTGAGTTTTTAAAATAAAATTTTTAAATTAACAATGAAAACAAATGAAAAATAAAATATTTATTTCGTACAATAAACAGGTCCAAAGGCAAAAAAAAAACAATTTTATGGAACGACGCCAGTAAAGCAGCAATGTAAACAACACCTTTTGTCAGCTGCTGTCAAACGCTAATTGAATTAACTATATTGAGTATATGTGAACACTTTTCAATTAACTTATTATTGAGTCAATTAAAAATTCATGTCTGAACACCATATTATATTGTTTTCCTAAACAGTTTAGCTTTCTGAACTGTCGGGAACTCTAATTGCTTTAGTAAAATTTTTTTATACCCCACAAAAAAAGAGTTGGAGGGTATATTTATTTGTCATTCCGTGTGTAACGCAACGAAATATTCCTTCAAGGCCCCATAAAGTATAAATAGGTTGAATCGGAAAAAAGCTGCCTTAAGAAGAGCTAAACCTACCAAGTAAAAACGTTATATTCGACCGGGTCGAATCTTAAATACCCTCCAAATATTTAGTAAGCAAAATTAAAATGTTTCACTGGGTGGGACAGAGTTCCTTTATATAATATCGTACGTCAACGCCCACTGAAGAGGGCGGGGTTCAAAAATAGATTACATCATGTTTTAAACAGACGAACGTATGGGCATCGCTAGACTGTCTTAGACTTCATTAATGATCAAGAATATGTATACAATATGTGGTCTAATTCTTTTTGGAGACCATTAAATCTATATTTTTGGGGTCTCTCTGGCAAGGACCGTGGGGAAGACATTTCACCTTTGCCACAAGACTCTAAAAATAAATATTTGGTATAATTAAATGTAAAATTTATTATGTGAGTGGAGATAAATATGCCGAGTTAAACATGTTTTGACGTAAGCAGTTACGAAACAACGTATTTAGCTGTGAAGTTAAAAATGTTATAACGTAACGAAATGGCAGACTGAAATTTTTTTTTATGAAAATCCATAGTTAATAAATTTGTTGAGCATTTTGTGAAAATATTTACAGGCCATGAAAGATCAATTTACAGGCCATAACAGGTCAACTTACAGGCCATGAGAGTGTGTGTGATCTTGGAGAGATTTCGCCCCCAGTGGCCAAATAAGGAGTTGGCATGTATTGCCAGTAAATAAAAAATGATTATGGGATGGAAGACACTCCCATAATCATTTTGTATATAAATATGGATTTTCATACAAAAAAATTTCACTGATTCCCATTTCGTTACGTCATAACATATTTAACATCACTTCGTAACTGCTTACGTCAAAATATATTTAAATCGGCATATTTATCTTCACACACATAAAGTAATTTTTATTTATTTTTTTTGTAAAAGGGTCATTTAGGAGGCAAAGGAGAGGGGGGGGGGGGGGTTAGGACAGAGCAGTACCAGGTTACGTCTCAGCTTCGTCATTAAAGCTTACAAATTTTATTTTAAGGAATGTAGGCTTAATTTATTAAATTTTTAAACTATTTTTGCATATAACAACGCCCACTAAAGGGGACGGGGTCCAAACATATTATTTATTTTTTTATTTTATGGCTCCAAGTTTAACGCGTTGGACCTTATTTGACATAAAAATATATCATTTGCTTAACAAAATTACGAAAAGAACTTTAAAAATTATGTTGTTTTTTAGAGGTTGGTCTAGTTCTTCTTAGGGGAACTTTTTCCCCTCTGGCCCGATTTAGTTCATTTACGAACTTGACCTGTGCTAACCTTTAAGGTATATTTGTACCAAATTTCAAGAAAATCATAAAAATTCATTTTTGGACCACCCCGCCCCCTTCAGTGGACATTGACGTAGGACATTATATGCAAAAATAGTGCAGATATTTATCAAATTATTTTACTTAAGCCTTCACTTCTTAAAGGTAACATTCTAACGTTCTCTGCTCTTCCCCTGCCCTACCGTGTCACCCAACTTTGCCGTCTAAATGATCCCATGAAAAACAATTTTTTTTTCTACACTTAATTACTTCAAAAATTTACTTTTTAAGTTTTTATGACAAAGGTGAGATGTCTCCTCCACGCCCCTTCCCTTGTAAATATCGAAAACAAAACACGAATAATAATACAAAATTATGGTATAATATATTTTAATTTTCATGTACTTTTGCAATGAATTCCTCAATGAAAGATAATGGAGAGATGTAAATGATTATAACCAAAAAGTGCTCCAGTACAGAAAGTCGTGTACTACCTACTCTGAATCTTGTTGTCATCCTCTTCTTTTATCGTTGTTCACCTATTTTGGTAGAAAATATAGAAAAAATAAAAATATTGCAGCATTTGCTGTCTAAGACAACCGCCCCGACCATTACCAGGTCAGTATTAATTTTTTTCTTTTATGCTAAAAATCTCCACTGTGTGTCATTCTCTATATACGAGGACTGTTTGATAACTTGGTAAGTTATTTCATCACCTCTGCAGTATCTTTAAATCCAATACTGCAAGCTGCAGCATTTAGTTTGTGTTTGACAGCCATTTAAAGACGACAAATGAAATTAAAAAATTGAATTTCGAGTTGGTTGGTTGGTATACGTGGCTGCCTGTAACCCACAAGCATTCAAGTAGGATCTCTGAGATCCCGTTTTGAAAGACCACTCCACTCGTCAGTGTGAAAATATGTAAAACCGAATCTAGATCTCGGATACGGTGATGGATGCTAGATCCAACCTGTCGTATCGCGGAATCTAATAAGGTCACCTAGACCTATACCCGATAGCTCCGATAGGTCGGATATTACACTATTGCCTAAGATCCTGTGTCACGTATGGTGCAATGCCGGGTATTCGCAAAGGAAGTGATAAACTGTCTCTTCCTTGCCCTGATCCCGGCAGCTGCGACAGAATGCATTATAGGAGAGACCTATCCTACCAGCATTACTGCCTATTGCCCAGTGCCCCGTCACTACTACGACTAGTCTTGAGATGTCGCTACGGTTCCTGTTGATCAGCTGTGCTGTCCTCCTGTCGTTGTAGCAGGGCCACATACTTCTGGCCACCCTACACGTGTCCAGCTTGCGCCATCTGTCTGCAGCCTTCTGCCGATTGTGGCTCTGAATGCCGCATCTTATAGCGCCATACCGCATGGCTACCGATACAGCGGTGGACACTTCCATAGCAGATCCAGCCCTAGCTAGCTCGTCCGCCCGTTCGTTTCCAGGGAAGTTACAATGTGCGGGAACCCAGATGAGGGTTGTGTCAGTCTGATATCCCAATCTGGATAGAAGCTCCCTGCATTGAGTTACCAAGGTAGAAGAAGTAGTGAACGTCCTCAGAGACAGGAGTGCTGCCTGGCTGTCGACGAAGATACCGACCCTACCCTGAACACCCCCGTCAATTAGTAACCTAGCCGCCTCCCTTATAGCCAATATTTCCGCCTGAAATACACTAGCTTCATCAGGGAGTCGGAGCGAAAGTCCCGTTCCAAGGTCCCTTAAGACCTTAAATTTAACTGTCAGGGTGTTCAGGCACATTACGAAAAGTAGCCCGTAAATTTTAATTGAATTTAACACGAAATTCTCCATTTCAACCTTTCTCTATCATTCGAAGATAAACTGAACTCAACTCTACTCAACAACTTTTACCAGCTTTCTTTTTCAACATTATGATCTGCGGTGTATGTTCAGGAGTCTTCTCAAGGGTCGATATACATTCCAAGATACAAGAGAAAATCAACACCAATTTAATTATCAAATTTACACGGCATAACAAAACAACTGCTTTCGATAGCCGCTACATTCTCATCATGTGTATTTTTATAGCAGCCATAATAGAATTGGGGGGTATATTCACTTTGTCATTCCGTGTATAACGTAGCGAAATATACCTCTAAGACCCCATAAAGTATGTATAATCTTGAGCTGCGAAAATCACGTCCAAGTAAAAGTAGGCCCTTTGGTACAGATACATTTCGAAGGATAGCACAGGTCAAGCTCGTAAATGCGCTAAATCGGCTCAGAGGAAAAAAAGTTCCCCTAAGAAAAACTAAACCAACCTCTAAAAAACATTTTACGACAAAGGTGAGATGTTTCCCACACGGCCCTTCCCGGAGTGACCCTGTCAAAATATAATTTCAAAATTGGGCACAGAAATATCTTAAAGAAACTCTGACTCAGGAGGGAAAACATTTTGAATGTATTTACTAAATAGGTCTGTCTGCGTACACATATTTTGCATTATTTTGTGCAAAATCTTGCAAAATGTTGTCTGCGTACTCCAAATCTCTTGCAGCGAGAGAGCCAAAAAGAGAATTTTTTGACAGTTGGAAGTTTAACGTTTATAATAAATTATAATAAACAAACCATTTTACTTCATGCTAGAATGTCCAAATATACAGTGCGTGATGTAAGTGTATTGGAGATGGCAGAACCGATAGAACCAGCAGAACTTTGTGAGACAAACTTTGCGTACACATATGCTAAATTTGTTATTTCAATTGTTTACAAACCGATCAGCTGTTTTCTTGCAAGATTTCACTGGATGCTGTCTGCGTACTTTTTGAGATATTTTCAGCCGACAGAGTAAAATTGGTCTTACTCTCCCAAAAAAAGTTACTGTGTATATGCTACTGGAAAAGTACGCAGACAGACCTAATATTTGGAGGGTATTTCAAATTCAGCCCGGTCAAATATAAAGTTCTTTGTTCTTTTTTATAAATAATAATTGGCCAAATTTTCTTTCCTATTGATCTTATTTTAATTGATTAGCTACTGGCTATAGCCGAAACGGATTATGCAATTCGAAATAAAACACTTTCTTTCGATGATTTTTCCAATAATAATTAACACAATATTGTAATATTTATTATGATTTGTTTCACTTAATTCGTCTTTGAATTGTCGTTAAAGATGCATAAATGCTTTAAAATTGCAACACATTTTTGTATAATTTTACAATAATAAATATGTATCTTAAGAGTAAGTTTTTTATTATTAATTAATTTTTTTGTTTTGTATTAATAATAATTTTACACATAGTTAATAAAACGAAGAACTTAAGAATATTATTTGTTTCATAAAGATCGTTAGAAAAATTTGCCTACAATCGTAATTTACGTTTATAATTTTAACTACTTGGGTGTTTAATGAACTTTTTTTCTTTCTTTTTATTATTTATTAATGAAATAACAAGTTACATATTAATAATGCTAATAAGAGTAAGAGAGAGAGAGAGAGGGAGAGAGAGGGAGAGGGAGAGAGGGAGAGAGGGGGAGTGATATTGCACAATATATTTTTGTTTGTAATATGATTAATTTTTTATACAATTATAAATTACAATAAAAATTGACACATTCAATGGGTTAGTAAAGATAATTTTTAATATTTGTTTTTCCTTTTTTACAAAATTAAGTAAAACGCTTTTATATACGAGTATTTTACATTATTTGGAGTTAATTGGTGCTGGATGTATAGAACGATTACAACTTTGACTGCTGCTTTTTCTTAGAGCTAGATTTGTGTTATCGAACTCGTTCATTCGTTCGTTTTTGACAAGAACCTTTGATCAAACCAACGTAATTTAAATCATAGGTTCTTGTCAAAAACAGGCGAATGAACGAGTTCGATACAAGGCTAGTTTTTTATTCGCATAGTAAAAAAGTTTCTGATCTGCATAGGGGTTGTATTAATTTAAAGAAAAATTTTGTTGTTTTATTTTTTTAATAAATAGTTTGAAGCTATTAATATTTACAGCATGATTTATAAAAGAAATTGATTTATAAGAGGCTTATGACATACATTTTTGTATGAAAACTTTGCTTTATTGAACTGTTATAAATCAGATTTTTTTTACAAATTGGGCCTTCATAAATTGGAAAATGTGTTTGAAATGTATTTTATTGAAAACTTTTCTTAAAATAGATTTCAAATACGTTTTATTTTTTATGAATATGCAGGGGCTAGACAACAGCAGGCTACTGGCTACTGGCTAGAAATCTGTCAGAAATGGAATATATGTAAGTGTGATTTTTCCACGTCCGGTTTTTGTCCTTGCTATTGTTAAACAGCTGTCTATTTTTGTGACATGCAATCAAAAAGTTAAAGGTGAATTTATTTTTAACTAAAGGAAATACTAACTGCTTCCTTCATAAAAAATATGTCTCCTTTATACAGGGATTATAAAATAAATTTTGCTTGAAAATATGTTTTATAAACCAAAAAAATGTTTATGAATGAGTATTTTTGATTTACAAAATGTTTATAAAACAGATTTCCATACAGAATTTGTTTTATAAACCCTTTATAAAGCAGAAATATTTTTATGAAAAAGGCAGTTAAAATTTTAAATTTACTTGAGTCGAGTGATCAAATGTTTAACAGCGAAATGTACTAGAGCGGCAGCACTGGCCCGTGTACACGTTTCTTAAACAAATAGCAAACATTATTGTTGTAGTGGTGTCACAATAATTCAGTAGCTGACTACACGACTACAATTGCAGCCAACAGCATTTGTAGTCGTGCCGTCATGCAGCCTGCTGTCTTCAACGTGTTTAGAACTTGCAAGCAGCGAAGTTGTGTAATTAATTTATTTATTTCCTTTTTTTTATATTATTTTATGAAATGTGTTCCAGTATTTCTCTGGTTTTGGGGATATTTTTTTTATGTAATTTTTTTTTTTTAATTTTATTTTAAATATAGTATATCAATAAATATTTAAGCTAAAACTTAAAATTATATTTTATACGTGAAAAATGTTTTTCTATACATATTATTTTTTTTTTAATATTGTTTTTTGAAGAAATATATATTTTAGTGCATTTAAAGTTAAAGTTTTCAAATCCTTTTGCGTAGTTGCCACTTGGGTAAAAGAATTTGAAAAAATTGTTCTTTTAAGTTCACTAGTAATTTCAAATTTGTTTTTAATTTAATCTGAGGAACTTTTTATACCATACACTTCTTTTTTGTTGCATAAACAAAATTTTTAAAAATGATTACAAGTTTTTGTTAAAAATTATAAATTGAGAAATATTAAAGTGGTTTAATTATTTTTAATTTATTTACAAGAGCTTTTATACAAAAAAAAATTTTTTTTTTGGGTTTGTTTTATAATTAATGAGGTATTTCTGGGGATTTACTTAGAGTTTACGTGTTATTTACACGGGTTTGCATTAAAAAAAAATTTTTTTGCAAATTTTTTTCTTTTTTATTTGTTGTTACAACTTTTAAATGTTAAGATAAATTCTTTATGTTTTCATAGGGCTGCATTTTTTATATATAAATATGACATGCCCTTTTTTTGTAGTTTTTTTTTTCTAATTAAGAGGTATTGGAGGTATTTTGTTGGTATTAGTTTTTTATTCCAGTTGGTGTTACAAAAAATTCACTTACAAAAATTATTTCTTAGTTTTTATGCTTAAAATTTTTAACAAAATTATAACATGTAGTTAACAAAGAAAAATCCAAGTAAAAGTGTATTAATAGAATTTTTCTAACGCTTTTGAATAATAAATTGTATATGTATTTATAAATAATAATAGATTATTTATTTACTTTATCAAATTTTTCGATATCCTTGTTAAAAACCCAAAAATAAAAAATATATATTGCATAACTTTTCATTTCTAGTTATCCTCAACCTTTTGGTATTATTTTAATAATAATTTTTTTATCTTGGGGTTTTTTATATAAAAAATTTCTAATATTTACTTATATTTTTATTCAATATTTCGCCACGTCTTTAAGGGACCTTTTCAGGAACATTTTGAAAAATTTTGTTTATCTTTTCATTTTATTGTTAAAAAAAAAGAAGATGAGGAAAATTAATAATTTCAATGCTTTCCTGAAGAAGCCACCCTGGCGAAATATTGGAAAAAATATATATAGTAATTTTTTTTATACAAAAAGATTTTGTGCTTAAAAAGTTTTTCATTTTGTTAAATTGTTATTTCAAATGTTACATGGTTACAGAGGACATCGATATATTGATAAAATAAAATATTTTTATTTTATAAAAAGTGACCTCAAGCTCATTAAAATTATTTTCAAAAAGTTAAAGCTGGACAAACTAGAAATAAAATAATAATAAATAAATTACGGCCAAAGAAAAATGAATTTAAATTAAAATTGAATTCAGTATTTTTTACTACACAAATCAGTGATATATTTCACTGCCCAAAAGGGGAGTTCCTTTTCCTGAAGCTTTGAAAATCAGCTGAAATTTAAAGTGGCCACAAAATCAAGAACGAAATAAAACAGGAAATTTTTTGTAGCAAAAAGTAAAAGTAATGAAAATTTTTTTCAAGCTCGTTTTAACTCTGTTTCTTTTGTGTTCATTTAGGCTGACAATAAAATTTGATAAATTATGCCACAATTCATCCCACCACAATGTCATTAGACATTTTTCTATCGCACAATTGCATATAAAATAAATTTTAATACTGAGTTCTTGTCTTAAACGAAATTTATGCGACAGAATGGCAGCAATTCGTTATTTAAAAAAAAACTATTTCTTGCGAGATCTATTCAAAAAATGTGAATTTTCAAATTTCACATATATTTATATATATTCGATTAAAGTTTTTTCTGTTTCAATCTTATGTTGACAAAATCGCATCGATCATATCATCCCAGTTTCAGCTATTTAGCATATTTAGTTTGTTTTGTGAGTTTATAAAAGTTAGACATGTTTTGCGTTTTCGACTATTTTCTATTTTTCCAAAAAAAAAACCGGCGTTTAAAGAAGTTGCGTAAAAATTTTTTATAAAAAAGTGGAATTAATCAAAAGCACTTGATGAACGACGATCATCCTGGACGCTGTAGTTATCAAGAATGATAAAATAAAGATTACGCCTTGCGCATGATTTACCGTTTGATGACGTATTTGTTCCCTCGAAGAGATTGCCAAATGTTTATTATATGCAAAACTAATACTTTCTCGTACAAAATAATATTTTATGCTAAATTTGGCAACTCTTCACACAATTTACTCAGAGAGATTTCCAATTTACTCAGAGAGATTTCCAACAAGCAAATGAAATCGGATTTATGAAAGTGCAAGTTTTGTGTTATATTTTATAATAAATTGCGTTATATTTTAAAATAAATATATTAAAATAATTATTAAATAACTTAAGGTGTAAAAAACTTATAAAAACTTGATTTTTAAAGCTCATAAACTGTAAACAAAAAACCTAAATTAAAGAGAAAAGAGAACAAAAATAGCAAGCATGAAATGTGCAGTGGGCAATTGCAAACAAAGTAACAGCAAAAAAACAAGTGAGAAATAATTGTGTTAAAATGTAATATTGTTATCAACATTTTTTTGTTTTCAAAAAGCTGTGACATTTTATAGTTTTCCAAGAGATGAAGCTCAAAGGAAGTTATGGCTGATATATTGCAAGCAAAAAAAATTGTTTTGAATGGGGAAAAAAGAAAAGTAATTAGCACTTGGGTTCAATATTTATATAATATAACTATAAATTAACAATTTCAAATAAAAAAAGTGGGAAATAAAATAATTTGTTAAAATTGTTTATTATCAAACAAATTTAATTTGAAAAATCGCAATTTGCCCCACTGTCCAGTTTTTATAATAACATAATAGTTCTCCAGTTGAATTTTATTAGCCAATCAGAACACATGTTGAGTGACGTCAGAGTTCCATCATGCGCAGAAAAGTATTTTTATTTCAGCTTGTTGGCGTAATCTTTATTTTATCATTCTTGGTAGTTATGAACGATCTATGATAATGCTGAGAGAGTGGAAACTTGCTATGGAGAATCGTCGAGTTAGTATTGATTTTTTGTTTGTTTTTACTTGGACCGGCACTGATGCAGTGCCTTGCGGGGGCGGATAAATCACCCTGTACAAAAAATTCGTAGGTGAAGTAAAATGTTGAAGTAGCAAAAAAAAAATGCATCTTTCTTCATCTGTCCTCTCAATACTATCCTCTTCTTTCTAGTTCCGGCGCAATGTATTGCATATGTAAGGGGGTCATCCCCTGAGTGCTGGTCCGAATTACAAAAAAAGTCAATTCTAGACCTCAGCGATTTTTTTTTTGTTTGTTTGTTTCCAAGATTGAAGAGTCCTATAAAAGGATGGCATTTTGCCACGATTAAGGTGATAAAAACTTAATTTCTCAGAGAACATATCAGAAAATATATTGCTCCAGTATATTATAAATGAAATGGCTGAATGAATATGGGCATTTCCATTTTGGCGTTACGTTACTTTTGTACGACGATATGTTGAAAAAAAACGTTAAAAACCAGAATTTAAAAAAGTTTTTTTCTCACATTAGAGAAGTGATTGGATAGCTCTATATTCAGCCAAAAAATGGAAATAGTTGAGCCTAAGAATTTCAAGATATACTCCAAAAAGTGACCTGGCGTTACGTTACAAAAAACGGAAGTGCGATTTGACTTTGATAACAAAATTGTTGAACTCTGCGAATTGGGCAAGTATTTTTAATCAAATTTTTTTTGATAGGTTTTGGACCAATATACATTTATTTTCCAAGTTATAAATTGAACAAATCTTTTTTCCTTTGTTTTCTTTTATGAAAATTGGTCTGGCGTTACGTTACTGGCGTTACATTACTAAAATTTCCACTTTATTTTATTATGTTAAAAAAATGCGAAAAAGACATAAATATTAGAAAATTATATAAAAACTACAAAATACTAAATTTATTTTTTGCATTTGTTTTATGATTAAATATGTTTGTAGCAACAGTTTTGCATTAAGAGTATTATTATGAAATTGCTTTTAGGAATGTTAATTATAAAGAGAAAATGCCCTTGAAGTTAAGAAACACTTACAAAAACGGGAACTTCAAACTTGTAGCTCAGTATTTCACCATCCCAACAAAAGAAAGCTTTGAGCTCCTAAATTTAATTTATTTTAGAAGTTTCTCTTTTATAATACATCAGGAAAAAATCTGTTTGTTAACTTTTAATTTTTCGATCAAGGTGGACTTTTTTCTGGAAATGCCCATATTCAAGTATTTCCTTTTATTCCATAAATCAAGAATAAGATATCATTGTTAAATTCAACTAAGATTGATAGGCTGATTGTCTGAAAATTTGTTTTAAATTCAGAAAGCATGATCAGTATTACAATGCACAAAAGAAAATCACCACCAGTTTTTAATAATCCAACTTGGAGAGCAGAACAGCTGTTTTCGAAAGCCGCTACACTTTCATCATCAGTACTCATTTGTGTATGTTATTTGTGACAGTCAGTTATAAGCTGACTTAGTTGAATATTAAGAATTTTTATTTATACAAAATTTTATTAGAAAATTGCATACGTGATGTCTAGATATCGAAGCTCAATTTTTCTTCTTATTTTCTTTTTTTATCTTGGTACACTGTCAATTTTCCAACAATGACGTATCTCATTGAAATATTTATTGTATTTTTTAATTTGCGAAAAAAGAATTAGCACGTTTAAAATTAATTAAAGTGTTAAACAACAATTAGCAAATACAAGTGCAGAAACTCTATGAATAGCACTGAATTAATGCTTAAAATTTTGAGGTCATATCTTTTCAAAGAATTATTTTTTTGAATTGCATCAAAAATGTTAATAATCACTTGATAATATCACTATTTTCCGTGTTTTTTAAATGTCTTTAAAATTTTTTGTTTTAAAATCGTTTATTCAGTGGAAAAACAAAATAGATTTATATCGAATAAAATTTGTTTGTTGTGTTTTCTTGAATTTCAAATCCTATGGTTTTGCTTGTGTAATTCTCAAGTCAGTTTTGGGAGTTTATGTATAAGCTGAGAGGTTTTGTTATTTTGGAATTGGGTTAAAGTCTACTGATGATTTGGTGTAAGAACCAATGAAATGCAGGCATATAGACATACTTGACCACATAACAAACAAAAAGCACTAATTTGTTGTTTTAGTTTTTTTAAATAAAAATTTTAAACACTTTAAAGACATCGAATTTGAAAGACATTCCCAGTTTTGTTTCAAGCCAAATTAATAAATTTGTGTCTTCAACGTATGAAGTCCTTGAAGAGTAGAGGACAGCAAGGCATTACAGGCTTTATTTTTATCAGGATTGTGAAGTTGTTTAGGAAAAAGCTGTGAAAAATCAAAGATTGTGTAATAGTTGCATTTGGAAAAATAATTTCAAACAAAACATTAAAAAAAAAGAACAAATAAAATAAAATAAATAAATTTAATTTTGAAATTATCTTTACAAATACAATTTTAAACAAAACAACAAGTTTTATGAATTAAGCCATTGTTTTATGCTTTAATAATAACACTTTACTTCGTTTGGCATGATCGATTTTGTTTTTTAAATAAAAAAATATTTAGCCCTCAAACATGATGTTTAAGCCGCTTTCACACTATAAGACTGAGTCGTATGATTTTCATTCGAATTTCTATTTTGAGAATGCCTGAGATGCCGAAAGATCTAACGTATCATTACAAAACGCTTTCACACTATCACACTTAAAACAATTCATGAAATCTCTGTAGAAAGCTGTTGCAAAAAAACAACCCTGATAATATGAAATGTCTCATCTTTTAGAAAAATTTCAAAAAATGGAGAGGGCCATCGGTGTGTCAAATTTTACTTCTCAATCTATGAGATTTTACTTAAGATTCTTTCCCACTATAAGACTTTTCATATTATTTCGAATTTTTGACAAATCTTACAGTGTGAAAGCCGCTTTAATAGTACGTTTCCACTATGAGCAAATTAAGTGGATTTGAGGAAATTACGGCTAAGTGTTACCATTTTGTTATAAGTAATTTTGTGTTCGAATTTTCGAAATTAATTTGACATTTGTATTGGTTAATTATTTTTTAACATAAGAATAAAGCACAAATTTTGCAAAATAAAAAGAAAATGGGTTTTTAATAAATTATATGCAACAAATAAAATCAGCGTCATTTTATTCGTACTTAAATGTGTTTTTTTTTTGCATTGTAATTCACTAATAATGGATAACCCAAAGGTGAATTTGTAAGAAGAGCAGTCTTGGACAAATTTTGAGATAATTTGGAACAAATTAAGTTATTTGACATAATTTGCTCATATGAAAAATATATTGGAAATCATGACGCAAATTGCGTAATTTGAGCAAATGAAATGATTTGGCGAAATCACGTAGATGTCAACGTACTATAGGAATAAGTTTAAAATTTTCAAATTCTTTTCTAAAATTAGAAACAGAAACAAAAGGAATTTATAAAATATAACTAGAGATGATTTTTCACTTAAAAAGTCAGCTTTTTGAATTGTTAATAAAATTATTATCATAAAATTTAAAATGAGTTTGAAATGTATTTTAATCAAATTTTTTCATACAAAATTTTCTTAAAACAGATTTCAAATACGTTTTATTTTTTTATGAATACCGGGGTTAGTGTTTTACAAATTCTTTTAAACCCTATTTCTATTATTTGGGGTTTATAGAACTTCATTATATATTAATTTTATTCAGGGTTTTATTTTTCAACCCAATTCGAAATTCTTTGAGCGTAAACTTACATAAAATTTGGTTTATTAACAGACCGGTTCCAGCTATATGCCATATTAAGAATTCTTTCTTTGTTTTCAGAACTAAAGGACCTCTTTAGGTGAGCTTATTTTATAGTGATTTGAACAAAAGAAGATATTCAATTTTTTATCTAAAGCTAAAAGCCCACTACTCATAGACTATGGAAAACCCTTGGATACCCTTGCTTTCAAAAAAGTCTAGACATATTTAAGTAAAAGTATGCGGAATAAGGATAAAATATTAAATGTTATTATTTGCCAGCCTATTGACTTCGGATTTCTATTCATTTAATAAGCGAATTGCTCAAGCCGTTCTTAATTTATAGAGAAGTCAGTGGAATAACCACTTTAAAAATGCCTGGTTGCATAAAATATCCCTTTTTTATTTTTATTTTTTTGATATACAGAGAATTTTTCAATTTCGTTTGGACTTTTAAATTTATAAAAATCAAAATACAACAACATGCTTAATTTAACGAAAGTATAAACATTTTACAACACAATTTCCAACAAAATTCTAACCAACTGTAGTCTATTAAAACTATTAAAAGAAAAACATGAAACCAACTTTATAGTTCTTATTACAAAAAAAAATAAATAAAATTTAAAAATTAAAATTCTCCAGCCTTTTGTGCTAAAATTGGCAAACAAAAAGAAAATTATGTCATTCTTTGAAATCAATATTAAAAAAAGCATTTTTAACAATTTCATTCCATTTTAAAACATATATTTCCAAATAAATTTCTCTATACCACATACAACATAAATTTTGTAACTTCGCTAAAACTGATGGAAAGAAAAACTCTAAGTAATAAATTAAACACGGCTTACATTCCAAGCAAAAACAATTTTTATATATATAAAAAAAAAATTATAGTTAAACTTAAAGTTAATTTTGATTTTGATAAGCCTTTCTGGCAGTGTAATAATAATTAAAAATTAAACAGTTTTTTTATACCACAAAAAAAATTTCGTTTTCTTAGAGAATTTTAAATGAGTTCTTAAATACAAAACATTTCAAATTAATAAAAAGCAATAAACATTATCATTTAAAATTGTTTAAAATTATTCAAAAGCACATCCGTTTTGTGTGTTAAATTTTTTCAATTTTTTTTTAATATTAAATTAGCAAAATTAAAAAAATATACCAACTAATGCGAACTGAGGTATGTACAAATTCTAGAACTATTTACAATATCTGCCAATTGACTTTGAACATTGAAAAGAACATTTACAATCTGGTTTTTCAAATAATAACTAGAGCAACTAAAACTAAATTAAAAATTGAAATATCTAAAAGTTAATCAGACAATTAAGACTTTGAGTTTCAAATAAAATAATATATGGCACCGTTTTTGTAACATAATAATAAATGAAGTTTGGTAGTTTTGTACAATTTTTATAATTATGTGCAATTGGGTTAACTTACTTTGCTAAAGTGTTGCATACTTAGCGGGAGTTAGCTAGAGTAAGAGAGTCAGCGAGTAGTTTGGGTTTAAAGAGAGTTGTACTTGGGCGTCGATTTCATATTTGCGTGTGTGTGTGTGTGTGTTTTAGAAAATAGCACATAGTTTCTGTTTCCTGTGTTTCGTGGTTTTCGTTTTGAGGACAAAATTTTGAAAATTTTGTATCTTTTCCATTTAATGGAGTTCATGTTCAGCTTCAAATTGTCTGCACAATCTTGGGGCTACTAAAACAATAAGTGACTAAATTCATTGGCTAAGCGCGATATATGAAAAATTCACTCCATGTGCTGCGGCTGATGTTTAATTAGAGACGAAAGATGATGATGATGATGATGTTGCTGCTGTTGTTGTTGTTGCTGGCGCATATACATGGCCGCGGCATCATCCAATTCATCAAAGTCCAAATCATCATGCATCATTAGCATGTTGGGTTCAGGACTTTGAGCTGCTGATGAGGGATTGGATGGCAATAGATCTTGTCTGGCCGCATGCAGGCTTAAGTCTTCGGGCTCCGTTTGTTCGGGCATTTCACTGGATACATGAGGAATTTGCGGCGGAGGTAAACGGAATACACGTCTTATATCATTGGCCTTGCGCGAACGATGTTCGTCGATTTGACTGCCAGCATCTTCGGACAAATCCAGGGGACTGTCTTCTTCCATTTGCGTTATGCCCGCGTAATTCATCACGGCGTGTGTCAGCAAAGGTTTGCCGATTTCCATAGACTCTTCGGAGCCGTAGAACGATTTTTGGTCACAATTCAAGTAGTCATTGCTCATGGCTGGCGATAAAGCGGGTGTTATGGGCGACTGCACGCCACACTTGTGATTCAGCAAATGATGGCGACGTCTGAATTTCATGTGACATTTTTCACACTCGAATGGCTTTTCGCCATTATGCACCAGCATATGGGATTTCAATTGGTTCGAGTCACTGAATTTGCCGTCGCATATCTCACAGGTGTAAGGACGTTCACCGGTGTGAACTCTCAGATGGCGCCTTAGATTGGCCACTTGTACAAATTGGCGATCACAGTGGGAACAGTGATAGGGCTTCTCGCCCGTATGCAGACGCATGTGTGTCTTCAAGTGATGATCCCGCGTAAACCGTTTGTGGCATTCGGGACACTCGAAAGGTTTTTCGCCCGTATGAGTGCGTTCATGATTTTGCAAAACATGTTTGTAGCCAAAGGAACGAGAGCAAATTTTACAAGTGAAACTTTTGTCACGGGCAGCAGCATCTTTATTGGCTGGACTGGAGACTTCATGTGCTGAGGAATTGGGCGAGGAACCGGACGAGGGCGGTGATATGGGCCCCGCTGTGTTGTACAAGTCACTGACACTCATTGTGATTTCCATGCTCGGCGACCCCAAATGCTCTTTTTTCACTGACAATTTGCGGGCTTTTCTAGCCGGCATTTCGGCTTGAGCTGAGGCTGGGCTGGGTGAAGCTAACGTCAGGCTGCTATTGAGTTTGTTGGTATGCGGTGTATTGATATTGATGGGCGAATGTGGAGACGCCGGTGGCGAGTGGGGCGCCGCATTAGCCAAATTAATACCAGCTGGGCTGCCAGCGGCCCAGGAACCAAATAAAGTGGCTGGATGGTGGGGAAATAATGTGGAGGCTAATGTAGACATGGGCAGTTGGGCCATAAAGGCGGCAGCAGCTTGGCGATTGGCAGCCAATAGTTGTGTTGGTGACAGCATGCCAAACGCTGAGGCAGCGGCAGCTTGTTGCAGTCCCGGATACATGCCTGTATTGGAAGAGGTATTGGCTGACATGGGTGGCGATAAAGACAAAGAGTGATCGACTTCTTCGCGTTGCTGTATGCCAGCTAAAGCGGCGGCTAGTGCTAAAAGTAGGCAAACGTAAAAGGAATTTAGTATTAAAGTGGGCCATACAAATGTTTTGTGTTTTATAAAGGATTAAAAAAAACCTTTTTAAATCAAACCTACTTTTTATTAATAATACTTTTAATATTAAACACGTATTTATTAATTTGTTTATTTAATCTTATGAATAAATTCATAGGCTAAAGCTGTTAGCGAGCACTAGCAGTCTATAGGCTATCGGCTCGATATACTCTTTTGCTTAAGAAAGTTTTACTTTAAGGAAAACTGATAAAGTTGCACTGCCCTGGTAATAAAATAATTTAGAAAATTTTACACAAATTGTTATATATTTTTATTTTGTGAGTTAATTTATTTCACTGCGAACTTTACTTACTTCTGGTTTGCGCGTCCTGCAGCAAAGATATGGCCATATCTTGTTGCCTTGTATGTTTGGGTTTTAAATTATTTAAATGTGAAAGAAATTTTTTAAATTTCGTGTAAAAGAACACGAAATTTTGTTGCGTTGCTTAATATCCGAATGCTGAATTTTTATTTAATCCTTAAATGGGTTTTGTACTATATTTTGATTCACTTTCATTTATAGTTTCATTTGATTCTGAGGTATGATAATTTGCGTTAGAAGAGGTATTTCATGTTTTGTTTACAAAAAAAAAATATTGTTTTTTTTCTTAAAAAAATATTTCTAAGACACTTTACTTTACGCGTAGATGTGTTATGAAATGAATGCTGTCTTCTGGTTGAATTGTAAATTACAAATGATATGATATTTAAAAAAGTCCTGGTAATTTATACACTTTTACATAAATATCCTTTTTTTTCGTATGTTTGTTTGTTTCTTCTTTAATGGGTGGTTTGGGTTGGTTATGACAGTGTTTGGTTACGTGCTGAGGTAAAAAATATCCTTTGATTTGTTTGGCTTATTTCTGGAGTAAAAATTGTATAATTTCTTGTTATGCATATAAAAATAATTGCTTTACAAAACACTTTTTATATTTGTTTGATTAAATGTTTTTTGCTGTTGTTGTTTATTAAACTTATTTCTATATTGTAGTTGTTTACATATGAGTTTGGTATGATATTATTATTAATTTTTTAGTTAAATTTTTGTATTTGTTAGATGTTCTCTGTTAAAGAAGCAAATCACAACTGGTATTTTCACGCCAAAAGTGCATGGTTTATGTACTAGTGACATTCTTACGGCTCATCATCACTCAATATTATTGTTATGAACAAAAACAACCCTGCAGAACAAACCCTTGTCGTTGCATTATCACACACACTTACTCTTTAACGTGAAAATACTCTTTCGTTTAATACACATATACAGATTGAAACTGGCTCTCTGCTACATTCTCTTTCATGGTGATACTGTTATTTTTATTTGTTTTTGTTTTTGTTTTTGCTTCTTTTTCGTGTTTATTTTCAAAGAAACAGGTAGTTTTTTTATTTGTTTGCTGCTCTAGAATTTGTGTTTTTTCACTCATTTTTCTGATTTTTTGAACTCGCTGTTGGTTGTTGTTTTACTTTCATTATCTGCCTATCCTTTTTAGTTGTTATTGTTTTTGCTATCGTTTTATATATTATGTAAATTTTTTACATTCTCTAACACCTTGTCCCTTAACTAGCTGGTCCTCATTAATCTCGGCAGCTTTGATATATTTTATTACTCTAATAAAAATGTAAACACATGCTCATACAACAAGCGTTTTCACCTAAAAAATTCCTAGAAGTCAGAAATATATGTATCTGGCTGTTTTACTCATTATTAGCAGACTGAGTTATTTGCCGTAAAGGGGAAATTAAGATCATGTTGGTGTTCGTTACTCATCTATGTGAACAGCTTCTTAATTAAAAAACTGTTTTGGTTTGTAGACGAAATACCTAGTAAAAAGAGATACTCTGTCTTTTTTAATATAAGTATTTATGTATGTATTTTAAAGAACGATTGGTTTTTAGGAACTTTCTTTCCCATGAACATAAAGGGTGCCTCAGTCTCAAGAACTTGCATTTTTATTTTCAAATATAAACAGCAGTTTTTTCTTAATAGTTTTAAACAAGCTCAAAAATTGCATGATCATTTTTTGAGGGTTTCCTTAAACTCAAATTCGACAATTTTGTGTAATCAGGACAGGACACTAATCCATGCAATAAATGTGGGAGAAGATGACTTTTTCTCAAAATTGGCTTTGACTTGACTTTTACCCCATTGAACGAATTGAAGGCGATTTCCATAATCTTTGCCACTTGCAGAAAAAAAAATTAACAATAAATTTAAAAGGCCCTTTCTGACTGAGGCATCCCATAGTTGTAACACATAAATACATATATCGCTCCAACCATGTAAACAATATTTGTTCCGAAATTGAGCTTTTTAGTGATGCCAATACATTTTCTATAAATAGAACACGCCACAAAAATTTAAGTATGAAAGGCATTTCCACGCTATTGCTTATCACAGTTTCTGTCATATTTTTACTTATTTCTCTATGAGACCAACGATAAATACATTGTGTGTTTAAGAAAATCAGGTGAGTTGGGTACATTCAATTACAATCGCTTAAAGTCTAACAACAACACCGTAATCATGCCTCATTCAGAGTTTGTTTGAGTGAGCTCAAGAGCCTACCAAAGCGGCGCAAATTAAAATTTCTTCAAGGATTGGAAAAAAAGGCTGACACAAGTGTATTTCTGACAAAATTCAAATAAATGACTAAGGACATATATCTTGTGAAACATGGTTGTCTTTAACCTGGGGAACAGGAAAAGTCGTTCGGAAAAAATCCGGCGATTACAATGGCTGAGGCAAATTATGATGTTGTTTTTGGTAAAAAATTACGGATTTTTTTATCTGTTAAAATTCGCTATTTGTGTATGAAACTTGACCGACACACAATTCATGAAAGAAATTCCCCAAAAAATTATGGCATGAGCCAACAGATATGCCGACATTCTCAGCAACTTCCCCAACAGTGATTCGAAGACTCTCTTTAACAATTTTTTTAATTTCTCAACTTTTTCAATGATTGTGGATATGCTGTGGCGTTCAGGACCATCGTAGTCATTTACATTTTCTTGAAGTAATTTGAAGAACTTGTACGATTTGTAAAAATGTTTCTAATATAGATATGAATCTTCGTATGTCACTGATTTCTGGTGCTTTTGAGTAGTTACCTCAAATTTGTTTTATAAATTATTTTTTTGCAGCAGAAAATCGTCGATCACGAAAAACACTTCTAATTTTTATGATGCTTCTAAACAAACGAAAGTTGTCAAATACTAGCTTAAACTGTCAGTATGTCAACCAGACGCATGTAGCAACATAAATTTACTCAGTCCGGGAGGTTTATTTATTTACCCCCTTTTTTTAACAGACTTATTTCATATGTACATAAAAAAATAATATAAACGGTTACTGCCTTTTCATGTAAGTAAAATAAAATAATTAATTTCCTGAAGAAGTCACACAAAGGAGTAACGAAATATTGAAATTAAAAATTAAACTAAAATAAAGAGACCTTAAGCTTAAAAATATCAGAATACAATAGTAAGTAAAATAATAAATATCATCTGCGGCTTATAGTGAAACAACGATAAAAAGACATAAAATCCCAGACAAAAATATTTTAATTATTCAACTTATACAAAAGAGCAGAACTGCTGTTTTCAAAAGCCACTGCACTTTCGTCATCATCACTCATGTCCACATTTGCTTCTCACAACTTACTGGGTGACTTAGTTGAATATGATAACAGGTTTTATTTATAAAGATGTTATTAGGAAACATCATACGAGAAGTGTATTGCCTTTTGATTATTTTCTTTATGTCCTTTGTTTTTTAATTTTTATTTATACTTTTTTTACAAATAAACAGGCATATCCTTCCAATAGAAAACTGCGCAAACAATTTAAAATTCTTCAAAAAATTGTTTGTAGGCCGCTTAATAAGCCAGCAATACTAAACAAATTTTTTTAAAATAAAATAAATACAAGAAAGCCCATAACTAGTAGTTACTAGAACTTATTCTCTTTAGTTTTGTTGCGGTAAAGTAATCAGTAGCTTTATTTTGATGGAGCTTTTTATTTGAATGCCATTTTACGATATCGGATCGTAGTTCGGAAGCTGTGAAATATGTTTGTCGGAGGACTTGGCATTGTACTCATTCCATTTGATCAGAGTATTAACTGCGCATATTGCATCATTATATGGTACGAACTCTGGAGCTTCGGTTACATTGTCATCCTCTTGATCCGTGCCTGTGTCCGTTTCATTCTCATCAAGGCTATCGGCATTCCACGTAATAGTCTCATCACATGAGAGAATACAATCAGCTGCAAGTGTCGTCAATAACAGTTAAAGATTGTAAATAAAATTTGCAAAAATTATAACGGTAACTGCTATACGCACTTATTTTATTTTTGTTGCGCTTGTATGTCTCACTGTATTTAAAAATATAAATTGAGGATTGAAATATAAGAAGTTAAAATGATCTTAGAAACAGAAAAACAAAATAAAAAAATTGTCTCTAAAAAGTTGAGAAGCACTTAACTTTTTAGCGTCACGTGTGGTAAATAAAAGATGCTTAACTTTTCCATATACTTAACTTTTCTATGACTTAACTATTTCGAGCCTCCACTGTATAACAAATTTTTAAAAATAAATTTAAAAATTAGTTGCTTGCTAATTTCCTTTTAATGTCTATACAAGTTTATTCCATTAAACTATTTATCTCTCATAACTACATAGTTTCACTTACTTCCCCTCGCTTTTTCTTAAACTATAATCATCAAAATGTAGATATTTCCCCTTAAATAACTCTTAAAAGCAAAAAAAAAAAAAAAGAAATCACACAAGACTCCAGCAAGGCCCCTTGATAAATTTAATATTGTTTTCCTCTGGCCTTTAGGTTTAATAATACAAAGCCAAAAACATTTACTCCTCTTTGTCAATATAAGAAAAAACATTCTCATTTTTAAGCAGTTCCTTTCTATTTTTCAACCAAAGAAAAGGCGCATACTCCATTTGTAAAGAGTGTCGTTCGGCCGTAGAAAAAACCGATTATTTATATACATGCTTCAGCTGAGTTTGTAACATGCCCTTGTGTTGTTGTTGCTGTTGTTGTATGTATGTACATACTTATGTATATGCATGCAAATAAAAGAAAACCGAACGCAACAACACTAGTTGTTGAATAGGCTCCCTTTTGTTTATTATGGTTTCTTTCATCCCCCTTTATTACACAATGTAAATACAAGAGATGTTGTTTTTGTTTTTCATAAGAAACTCGCCTAAAAAACAAAAAAAAAAAAAAAGATTGAGTGTTCGTATTCATTCAGTTGTTTACTCTTTCAAATGGTTCGTGCGCGTATGATTGAGTGTGTTCGCTGAGTATTTCCGTTTTGTTTTTATTTTGTGTAAAAAAGGGAAGTAGTGAATGGGTGCTTTTTGTTGCTGCCTTTCGGCGCTATAGTGTAAAATGAGTGGGTTTTTTTTTGTATTAAAGGGGATATAATGAGTATATTTTTTATTTAGTATTTAAGGGGTAACGAAAACGAGCCGATTTTTGTTATAACAAAAAGGGGAATATATGTTTGAATAAAAGTACGCTTTATCATGTACGTATGTAAAAATGTTAATATATAAAACATAATATTTTTAGTTAAACGCGTTAAAATAAAGAAAAAGAATTTTCAGTCATAAATACTCTACTAAATAAATTTATAAACAGAATATTTGTGCTAAGTGTTTATAGTATATATGCTACTATAATATTACGCAAAACGCTGTAACTAATATTGTGATAATATTATAAAAATTGGAAAAAATAAAAATACAGTAGATGTTTTCAACGCGATTTTCTTCAATAGTAGACTTGTGTCGAACTCGTTCATTCGTTCATTTTCGACAACAGCCTATGATAAAACCAACGTAATTTAAGTGGGAATGATCGTAGCTTCTTGTTAAAACCTAGCGAATGAACGAGTTCAACACATATCTATTCAGTAGTAAACATATTTATACTAATAAAATTGTCTGTAGTGATTGTCATTCATAAAAAGATTGATTTTTTTAGTTATTCGCTAAATACGCTGTTCCAAGTAATGATATGTACGAGGTCTGTTTAAAAAATTAGGCAAATATTCACATTTCACTTTGATTGCCGCTTTTTTTTATTAATATTTTTAGACTCGTCTCGAACAATATGTTCACAGTTTCAGTCAAAAATAATTAGATTAAAGAATTTATATAACACTTTGGTTAAAAAATATAATTAACTGCTCAAAAGCAGGTAAAGTGTTGCCAGTGGCATACGCTGAATATAATCTGAATCAGAAATATGTTTACAAGTTGTACAAGTTTTTCCAATAACTTCAAGAAGAAGTGAATGACTACCCTCGCCTTGGACACAACAGCACATCAACAGTTGAGAAAGTAAAGAAAATGTTATAGAGAGTCTTTGAATCACTATTCGGAAAGTTGCTGTGGATATCGGCATAGCTTATGCGTTATCTTTATTGGGAATTTTTTGCATGAACTATGTGTCAGTTAAGCTCGGTATAAAAATAGTGAATTTTAACTAAGAAAAAAACGTAATTTCTTTACCAAAAATAACACCGTAATTTTGCGTCAGTCACTGTAATCTCCGGTTTTCGCCCCAACGACTTTCCCTGTCGCCTAGGCTAAAGACAACCATTTTATCACAATATATATTTTAGTCATCTATTTGAATTTTGTCAGAAATACACTTGTGTCAGCTTTTTTCTCAATCCTTGAAGCAGTTCAAATTTGCCCCGTTTTGATAGGCGTTTGAGCTCTATCAAAATCTGATTGGGGCATGATGGTGTTGTTGCGACTGTAATTGAATGTACGAAACTCCCCTGATTATTTTAAACACACATAGTATCGCTGGTCTTATGTAGAAATGAATAGGTAAAAATATGACAGAAACTGTGAAAGCAATATGCAAATGCTTTTTATACCAAAATTGTTGTGGCGTGTTGTATATATTTAAAGTGTATTGGCATCACTAAAATTTCAATTTCAGAAAAAATGCGAGTTATTGTCTTTTTACATGAGAATTGTCGAATCCGTATTAGAGGAGTTTTGGGAATGTCACTCCAGCTGTTCTCACTAAAATGATCGTCGATTTTGAGCAAAACAAACCCCGTAGTCATACCTTAGCCGTCGTAAACGACAGATGATGAGATGACAGATACACTTCAAAGAACCTCGTTTCGACTGACATGATAACAACCAAATTGCTGAGAGAGCTCAATGCCATACCAAAAGAACTGCTTCAAAGATTAAAAAAAAATGCTGGCATAAGTCTGATACATCTGAGGGGAGCTACTTCGAAGGGGACAAAACAGAAATTGCTAAATAAGTTAAGTTTTTTGCGAAAATTAGAATTTATCCTTTTTTTAACTGACCTCGTATATATTAGAACTCAAAGTATATTTCCATTTTTTATATACTTTGTTATTATTTTATTCAATATTTTTTAGTTAATTTTTTAATGAATCGAACCGGGTGTTTTCCCACTCTACAGTAGCCGCAATTCAGTGCCATATTTACAATAACACCATCGATTTTTCAAGTACTTTTATTGCACTTCCTTTTCTTCATTTTTTACAAGTTTTTTATTTAAATTTCTTTATTATATTTTTTACGGATAAAAAAGTAGTCACACTTTTTTACAACACACATTTTATGACCCCTCCATTTACTTTTTTACCGCACGATGCATTATTGTAGTTTTTTACTGTCCTGCCGCTCATCCAATACAGCAGTTCATTTTTTAGGTTCTATTGACAGACATGCCATTAAAAAAATGCTAAGAAAACTACAGCAAGGATATTGTATGTATGTATGTGTGACGCGTTGTTTAGTGCCTGTTTTCGGGCTATTTTTTAAGTCAATGTCCACTTAAAAAAGATCAGCACTTGTTTCTGTGTGTGTGAACAAAATAAACTAAATGACGTAGCTGAACTACCTGAGAAGTAAAAAATAAAAGAAGATTTGAAACTTGTTATTGTGACCTATAAATTAAATAATTAATTTGAAGTTCATTAGAAAAGTATTTTTCTATTAAAAAAATATTTTTGCAAAATTAGAATGAAAAACACTTAGTAAAATTTTAAAAAAATATTAATAAAATTTTTGTTTTGTGACTTAAAAATATAATTTGTCTGAAAATTTCTTAAAATAATATATACTTAAAAGTGCTTATCTTAAAAAAGTACTTTTTCTAAAAGGTACCTAATTGCATTTTGTACATAAAATTTGATGCCAGTTCCTTTATCCGTTTTTCTTTTTGGAGAGCATAAATAATAAACTGCTTGTGCCAGAAGGTACTTTTTTTCAAAAAGTACTTTTTCTAAAAGCCACTTTTGAATAAGTACGTTTCCTTAAGA
The DNA here is from genome assembly GCA_951800035.1 of Linnaemya tessellans. NCBI lineage: Eukaryota > Metazoa > Arthropoda > Insecta > Diptera > Tachinidae > Linnaemya > Linnaemya tessellans. The sequence goes on along the minus strand of OX637534.1, from coordinate 26,045,923 downwards.
ATGTCTTTTTCAAAAAGCATATTTAAAGACAAGAAGTGACTTCATTGTATAATTTTTCTGAAAATTCCTTAAAAAAATGTGTACATACTTATCTTAAAAAAGTACTTTTTCCAAAAGGTACCTAATTTCATTTCGTACATAAAATTTTAAGCAAGTTCTTTTATCCGTTTTTTCGACAGTATAAATAGTATATGCTTATTTCAGAAATAATAAAATGCTTATTTCAGAAGGTACTTTTTTTCAAAAAGTCCTTTTTATAAAAGCCACTTTGTAGATAAGTACGTTTCCTTAGGAAAGTTTTTTAAAAAAGTGTATTTGAAGAAAGACATTTTTTCAAAAAAAAGTGACGTTTAATATATAATTAAAAAAAACATGTATATTTAAAAGTGCTTTTCTTCTTTTTCCACATTTTATCATTTCAGCTTCTACTGAGCGGTAGGAAGTCTAAAATATTTTTACATTCATACACAATGTACTTTAACATTGACACAAAAAAAGGACCGAAAGTGAAAATATTACCCCTTACAGCTTTTTAAAAAAATTTAATGCGCTAAAAAGGTTTCTGCTATTTTCAAAAATTTAAAAGACGTGGAGAGTGCAAACACTTTTTAACCCCTAATGGTACAAATGTCAAATAAGTACCAAACACGTGTCGGTACAAATGTCAAACAAGTACCAAACATGTGTCGCGTGCTTTTGAAGTCCATCCATCGTAGTTTCTGAGATGTAAAAATAATGATTTTATCCCTTTTTCCTCGTGGCATTTGAATTTTTCAAAAATCCCTTCTTCGTGAATCTCAGGGGGGCAGTTTCACAATTTTGTGTATTCACGAAGGCATTCATTTGGAAGAGGGCTTCATCGGAGAATATCATGTATGTGCTGTGAATCGCACGATTGTCGAATCACATGCGACTTGAAAAACGCCAATTTCTTTCGAACGATTTTGAGCGATTGCGAACTCCAGAACACCAATTTTGTGACTTCAAATCGAAAACACTTTGTTTCATGCGATAAGCGATTTCCATCACATGGCCGTATGACTCTTTTTGAAAAATTATCATTGACTCCTCCATTATCTATTGAATGAACTGTTGTAGGCCCTTTCCAAAGGTCTACTGGTTTGAGCACCTGCGTAGATTACAGTTTGTACGCATGAAGGTGGCGGAGATCTTTTTTTTTTTTGCAAAAATTTGCTGCGTGGATCCCGAGACTTTTTCTTCACTTCATTTACAGCTCGAATGTTTACCAGATATCGGCTGGTCGGTCCATTACCGCACATAGTTTCTAAAATTATTTTAAAAGTTAGATCTAGGACCTGCAACCAAAATCGATAAGTTCAACTGTAGAATCTTTTACATGAATCCCCTTGTGATAGTTTTTATTTGCTTTAGAATTGTTGAGAACTAAAGATACGCTTCTCGCATGCTATTTCTTTATAAAAATGTCATAAATAAAAACTTTTATCGCATTCATGATGGAAGTGTAGCGGCTTTCGATAAATGGCGATTCTGCTCTTAAATTGATGTTGATTTGCCGTGTTTCCTGGAATAGTGATCACGTCTTAATTGAATTCTTAAAACTTTAATTAAAATTGCATTTTATTAAGTGACATTGTTATGCGCCACCAATTTCATGTATTTTCAATTATCCCACATGCTTTGCTATCCATTTACAATATCATTAATTATCGAGCTTCATGATCTCTTCTCATTTCATTCAAAATGTGTTACACAGAACTCCACTTATTGTTTTCTTTTTAATTTCCTTGACCACAAGTCAAAGTCTTATATATTAATTCATGACGTTTTTTTACCTTTTTGATTGTTTCTTGAAGGAAACAAATCTTATGCTAAAAATACTCATGTATCGTTTACAAAAAAAAAGGTCGCCTTAATTGAAAACTAATTGCGGGCATACTTCTGACATGCGTCATGTTAAAAAATTCGTAAAAAAAGCAACCAGGAAAATATTTGTTATTAATGCATAAAAAACAGCAGGAAAAAAACTCAAGCTAAAAATGTGCTATTCCACACTAAGAGAAAAAACACGTAATGCAGAGACCAGGCAACCCTTTTGTTGTAAAAAACCAACCAAAACTCCAGGAAAAATGTAATGCATGTCTCTTAGGCTAAGAAAAGAAGGCAAAAAAAATATACTAATTCCTTTCTTTTATTTTTTGTAGATCTATTAAAAATTCCAGAAATCAGTTACAATTTGTTTGCTACAGTCACAGTTTTGCGTTTTGACTTTTTAATGATCGTTTTATAGTTGTCGTCCCCGGCTGTTACTTAAAGCAAGGACATCTCATGTACGGCACTTATTGCTACTACCCATATCCTTAATGCAAACATTTGAAGCATTTGTGTCCTTGTATGTGAGTCTCTTGTAAGAAAACTAAAGGTCAGCCAGCCATTTAACAATAGAACTCTGATTTACTGGCCGTAGAAAATTTTGAAATTTTCGCATAAATTTTCTATAGAGTTTTTCATAAACCGACCGTTACAAAGAAAAACAATACATAATGTTGTTGTATAATGCGAGGAGACAGAATCTGTCCAGCAAAAAGGGAAAGCATAATAAAGACAATGAGTTCCTTTGCAAGACAATAGAAAAGATGTTCCCTTGCAACTTTCTTCACAAGTATTACGTAAAATTTAATAATTTTTCTTAATCTTTTCGTTTTGCAAAATTCACTAACGCATTTTAAACAAAAGATGCCAGGAATTTTTTGTTTTCTGGGCAACATTTACGCCGTCAAAATTATATAAGTAGTTCATTAGTTTAGTGCCGTGAAAATGTTTTATAATAAAATTTTCTTACGAAATCTGCATAAAAACCTTTTTTGGAAAAATATGAAATATATTAACAAAAAATATTCAGCGAAAATCGTTTTTGTTTGCCAAGACAGCACATTGACGGTTCCATTGTAAATAATAAGGGATTAAATTTTTCTGTTATCAATTGTGTGTTTATTTAATGCAGACATGAAAAAAAGATCTATTCTCAAACACACAAAAAGATCAGCAATTTGGCATTGAAATTGTCAGTGTGATAATATTTGCAGCAATTATTTTTCACATATTTTGCGCTTGAAATTAGTTTATATGCTCTTTCGAGTGTGTGCATGTGTATGGGATTGGTCTAGATAACGTCTACTCAGACACATGATACTAGTGTGCGAATTTCACAATGTCAAGCCTTCATTCCATACTCTATTTGATTTAAATTAAAAATATTTATCATTAAATTATTATAACTAATCAAAATATATTGGATATGGCTGGCGATCCCTGGATCTGCTGATAAACTAAATTTCAAATAAACTGACAGAAAACTTATGCAGTTTTCTAAAACTTCAGTCTCTTGGAAATAAAAATAGAGTTGCTGTAGAGTCCACTTTGTGAGACCTACACTCGCACAATGTTCAACTGACCTGGGAATCTGAACCTGATGAAATGGCAAAGCAGCTTCGAAATTAATTACTGATCCGTTCTCTTAGTATGATCATTAAAATCATTGAAAATTTCATGAAAAAACTGATGTTTTATTCCACAGTCCAGTAAAAGATCACAATTATTTCAAAATACAGGGGTCAAGTTTATTATTACTGAGGCGCCCTGTAGTTCAATTAAAATTTTAATTGCTGTCCACATGTGAAATCAACTTGGCAAATTGCTTACCTTTGAACTAAATTTCTTAATATGTAACGCCGACATAATTTATGTCGCCACTAAATTGCTATCCGCTTCGCAGTTTCTTCTGAAACAAATGAGACTTGGCGAAAAGTGTATGAAACACACATATTATGCTGCGAACACAACTCTGACGAGGGGCGAAATTTTGGTAGCGAATGTTCCTTATTCAAATGAAAATACACACAATCCTGCCCTCTTCCACAGTTTCATCGTAGACCGCGATATATATCATAAATAGTAGTAAACATTTTTTATACGATTAATATTATTCGGTTGATGTTATTAGATTAATATTATTCGAATAATATTGTTCGATTAATATTGTTAGATTTATATCATTCGATTAATATTATTCGATTAATTTTATTCGATTAATTTTATTCGATTAATATTATCTTCAGGAAATAAAAATTATAAAACATATCATATAATTTTTATTTCCTGAAGATGTTAACAAGCTGTTAACGAAATATTGAATAAAAATTATAAGAACTTCAATTTTATAAAAAAAACGACCACTAGCTTGTATAATATTACAATAGTAGATTTATATCTTTTTTATACCCTTCACAAAAAAGTGAAAGGGTATATATAGGTTCGTCATTCCGTCGATATCAACATGGGACCCATAAAGTATATATATTCTGGATCCTTATGAATAGCGATGACGATTGAACGATGCCCGTCTGTCCATCTGTCTGTACGTGAAATCGGTTTTCCCAAGCCCCAGAAGAGCTAGAGACTTCGTTCTTGGACCGTTGGATTGGAAATGAACTTAAATAGCTAGTGAAATTCAGAAGGATCCGAAGTATGGTTCCAGAGTTGGGAACCTTACTCCTATGTATTTCTCGACGCAAAGTTTATACCAAAAACCAACTATTATTTTTAATGTTTGTAAATTAAACCTATTTCGTGCTTTGGGAACCCTAAATGGTCTGTTAAAAACTAAAAAAATAAAAAAAAAATTTCCATGGATGGAAAATTAAAAAATGTTCCGTATTTTGTAGTACATGTAGTAACTAAAATTTTTTAAAATTTTAAGTTTTTCTTTAACAAAACCTCTTTATACGTCATGAAGATTTGCATTGGCCAAAAAAATTTTAAATTCAAATTTTACCTCCAGGGGTGGGAAATTGTAGTTTTTTTATACGTGAAAGTAATCAAACAGGCAATTGGTATTGTTTTTTTTTTGCTAACTAAAACTGTCTTATAATTTAGGAAGAACAAAATTGGTACCAAAAATTCAAAAATAAAAAATAAAATTTTGAATCCAGGGATGGACAACTTAGTAGTACATGAAAGTGACCAAAATGGTTAAAAATTTGAAATTTTGCTTAAATAAAACTACTTTATACCTCATGAATAGTTGCATTTGTAAAAAAAAAACAAAAAAAATTTCAAATTTCACTATCAGGGTTGAGAAAATAAAAGTTCTTTTTGGTACATGCAATATTTTGTAGTATGTACATGTAATAACCAAACTTTTAACACAATTTTAGTTTGTCTTAAACAAAACTACTTTATACTTCATGAAGATTTGCATTGATAAAAAAATTTTAAAAATTTTATTTTCGCTTCCAGGGTTGGGAAATTCAAATTTTTTTATACATAAAAGTAACCAAAAAGGCAATTGACGTTGTTTTTTTTTGCCAACTAAAACTAATTTATATATTAGGAAGAACAAAATTGATATCAAAAATTAAAAAAGAAATCAAAATTTGGAATCTAGGGTTGGACAAGTGCAATATTTTCTAGTTTATGAAGGTGACCAAAATGGTTCAAAATTGTAAATTTTTCTTAAATAATACTACTTTATACCTCATGAATAGTTACATTGGTAAAGAAAAAACAAAAAAAAATTTAAATTTCACTTCCAGAGTTGGGAAGTTTAAAGTTTTTTTTGGTACATGCAATATATTATAGTCATGGAAGTGACCAAAATGGTTGCAAATTTTAAGTTTTTCTTAAATAAAACGACTTTATACCTAATGAAGACTAGGATTGGTAAAAAAAAAATTAAATTTCGCTTCCAGCGCTGGGAAATTTAAATTCTTTTTATACATTAAAGTAACCAAAAAGGCAACTGACGTCAGTTTTTTACTACTTAAAACAGTTTTTTAGTTCAGGAAAAAGAAATTGATATACAAAATTAAAAAAAAAATCAAAATTTAGATTCCAGAGTTGGATAACTGCAATATTTTGTAGTATATGAAAGTGACCAGAATGGTTATAAATATTAAGTTTTTCTTAAATAAAACTATTTCATGCCTCAGTAAGAGTTGCAAAAAATTTTAATTTCGTTTCCAGTGTTAAATATATGAAATATATTTTTTTTGCATAAAAGTAACCCAAAAGACAATTAACGTTGTTGTTTTTGCTAACTATTTAATAATTCAGGAAGAACAAAATTGGTGTTAAAATCTTAAAAATTTAAAATTTCGACTCTAGGGTTGGACAAATGAAATATTTTGTGTTACATGAAACGGACCATAAGTAAAACTATGTTACATCTCCCTACAAATTGGATTGGTAAAACAATTTTGTTTTTTAGTGAATTAATTACTTCAGGAAGAATTAAATTGGCATTAAAAGTTTTAAAATTAAAAATTCGGTTCCAGGGTTGGAAAATGGAAATTTTTCGCTGCATAAAAATAACCATATAGTTTCCCAATTTTTGTTGTTTTTTCGGTGAATTAAACCTATTTTATACTTCGCTAAGACTTAAATTGGTATTAAAAATTAAAAATTCGGTTCCAGGGTTGGAAAATCGAAATTTTTTAGTACATAAAAGTAGCCATATAAGTTCCTAATTTTGGTTTTTTGTGAATGAAATCACTTTTATACTTGGCGTAGAGTTAAATTGGTATTAAAAACCAAAAAAATTAAAATTGCAATTTCAGGGTTGGAATATCGGCATTTTCTGATTCATAAAAGTAAGCATATAATTTGTTATTTTTGATTTTTATGATGAATTATACCTTCTTAATATATCAGGAAGAAATAAATTGGTATTGAGAACCAAAAAAATCTAAAAGACGATTCTACGGTTGGACAATTAGAACCTTTTGGGGTACATGAAACGGATTTTTTCCTTTTGTTTTTAAATTAAACATATTTAATATATTTGAAAGACGTTCAGAGGTATTAGAAATAAGAAAAGCCAAACATTTAGCTTCCTAGCCGACAAATTTAAACATTTTCTTAAATATAAAAATAACCGATAACATCATTTTGATATTTTAATTAAACCTACTTGCAGTTTTAGCAAGAAAGAAAGAAAGAAAGAAGAATTTCACCTGTGAAGGGTATTTAAGATTCGGCACAGCCGAATATAGCACTTTTATTTGTTTTTTTTATGTTTTAATAATTTTCTGTAACACATTTCGGTGCCACGTTTGAGTTGTTTACTTTGTTAGATCATTTGCTAAAATTTTCGGCTTAGATGTGCCATGCGCTCTCGCATAATAGTTCGAAAGAAGTGCTCCTGAACTTTAGCCTCATAATTTATAAATTACATAACATAACATATTCTATAGATCCCGGAAGAAGAAGTTTTCTTTAATGTTCAAAAAAGAAGTGAAATCTTTAAAGCAAACAAAACACCCTTTCGTCCTTTTTATTCATCCCAAAGAAGTCCTTATGATCTTGTCAAACACAAAATTAATTTTCTATTAAATCATGTTCGTTTGTGTTGCTACTATTTTTAGTGGTATTTTTAAATGGTTTTTTAAGTGCAATTTTATTATCTAAAATATTTGCCAGTAACCCCTAAAAAAAACTGCATTTTTTATTCTTCCCTTTTATTAGAATTATCAACACATTAAAAATATATTTTGCCCATAATGTTTGATTGTGTATAAATCTTTATATTTGCTGTGAGCAAATAACAAAATCTCTGAAGGGAACCCTTTTCTTCTCTAACAGCTATTTTCACTTTACGATACTTGTAGTTACAAATTGTTAAAAAATTATTCATTGTGATCATCATCATTATCAATATCATCAATGTGTTTATTATGTGGGTTTACGTACAACCAACCCTTAAGGTGGGCTCAGTAAACTACACATGAAGAGAAGGTAAAAGTGTTAACAAATGTTTTTTTTTGTTTGTTGTAAAAAACGCACTTCAAGCGCATGCGCAGCAACCCTTTGTGGAGATTTAAATTCTACTCTATTTGTTTGATGTTATTAATTGTATCCCTTTATTTTCTGTTTGTTATAGTTTTATTTTTGGTACAGGATTTGGTTTTTTTTCATAGATGATTGTTGGAGTTGTGTTTGTGTTCGTTCATTTTTGATTTCTTTCTTTATTGCATTTTTGACTTCTTTGATGTAGTGAAGAGCATGGGCAACTCCTACCTGTTCGCTTTGATGCAAAGTTTTTTTAAGAATGTTATCACAATTGATTTCATGTCACAATTTTCGTGTAGCAGTGGAATATGTAAGAGTCTGTTGATTATTTGTGTTGCTATGATTTAGCAAAAGGGTTCCTTAGTTCCGTATGGCTGGCTGTCCACATTTGCATGTGTACGTGTATGTGCAACATGTGCTAACCACACTTTGCCGCTGTATTTTCCCTAAAATTGGCCTCTATTTAGTTAATGAATTTGCTGACAAGGCTTCGTCTTAGTGCCGGATAATAAACCACAAATCTAGAGTTTAACAAAAGTTTGATCCAAGATTAGGAAAATTTTAAATCTCTCTAATGGTTATAACTTTGCCAGTCTAACAACTTAACAGCGACTTAAACCTACACAGACACATATTTAGTGGTTTGTATTTGTAGTCAAAGAACAACCCCAGTAAAGGGATTGCAGGTAAAGCACCTTAATGCGCCATTTAAGAAGAGATTACAAATGCATAGATTTCTATTTAGGCGTTTTGATGAATACCAAATGTATGGAAATTCTTGAGTAGAATAAAAATGCAATAATGAATTTTAATTTTAAATAATATTTTACTAATACTTTCAATATTCATTACATGGACATTAATTGCTTAAGGATAGCCATAAAGGAGACAGGAGTTAAATGAATAAATATTGAAATATTTGTTTTTGTAAGTACCCTTTGGCATGATTTAAAAGAAAAAATCTTTACAGCATCGTGTGTTGTTTCTTTAGCTGCAAGACAGAAATGTTGTGGTTGATCAAATCAATGCATTTATTTTTCAAATATTATATGCGACTACTAGGGTCGATTCGATCAGTGCACTTTTAAACAAATTTTTCTAATAAATCTGGGAATAAACTCCTGTTATAAATTCTTGGATATTTTGTCTCTCTTCCTAATCATTTTTCAGAGTTCAAAATAATAGTTTATAGTGGTGAAATGCTAGACATCAAGCAGGTGTACGTGTGCTTGACGTTAGGACATACACATGTCAAACTTTCATTTATCATTTAAATTTGAACTTTTAATAAGTGTTTAGAATGTTATCCCAATGTTTATGTTATGATATGATCATCCGAAATTCAAAAAAATTAAGAAAATAAGCAAATGACCACTCGGATTCTAATTTATAATAAGATTTGTATAAAAAAGTAGGGATAAGCAAAACTATGAATGAGTACAGGAGGGGTACCGCGTAATTCGATTCGAAAGAAACCGCTCTCGAATTTCAATGTTAATAGCATACAATTTCGAACAGTTCTCTCTTCGAATCAAGTAACCCCCGGATTAAGAAAGTGTAGCGGCTTTCGAAAACAGTTGTTCTGCTCTGCTATATAAGTTGGATACGGAAATTGGTGTTGACTTTCCCATGTCTTTCTGAATTTAAACACGTTGTCTCCAATGAGAGCGTATAACTCTAAATTGAATTTGATAATTTAAAAAAATTAATTTGACGGTTTTCTTTCACAATTTGAAATAAAAAAAATCTAAATATTTTTATTCACCCCTATCGTGAACAACAAGGGGTATTTTTGTTCACATGAAATTTTTATTCCACTCCAAGGGAAAAATGGTATAGTGAATCTCCCGTGAGAAATTATTCCCGCTAGCAGTTCTCAGTGAATGCAAAAAAAAAGAAAAGAAGCCGAAAACAACATGAAAAATCAAAGAATTAGTATTGAAAAATTTAAGCTTATGCAATATTTAAAAAAAAATTTAAAATAGTATTACTAAATATTTAGTGGCGAAATAAATTGGATATATTTTGAAAACCAGACAAACGAATTAAAAATATTCTTAATCTTTAGAATTGGAGCAACAAGTTTTACAATGACGCCAGCAATTGATTTATTGCAAAAAAAAAAAATATTTGTGTGTTATTAACGGCTTTTGCCACAAAAATAAAATGTGCAAACTCTAATATTCGAATTATAATAGAAAATACTTGCATTTTCTATTTTATTCGCCACCAAAAAGCAACTGAATAAATTAAAAGGGAAAAGTGAAAAAACTCCCGGGAAAAAAATCATTCACGATCAGGGGAATTTAGTTTTAGCGTGAAATCATTCACGGGGAATTTCTTCATGATTGCAATTTGAGGGAAAAGGGAAACATTTCGAAGGAAAAATTATTCATGATAGGGGTGATTATTTTTCCATTCGACATCTTACAGTGAGAGTCCTGTCTGAAATCGCATGAAAAGTGTTCACGTGCCTGAAGACTTAAAGCAATACATTCATCAAACTCACTTGTCAAGCATGGCAAAAATCTAAGTTTTTTGCTTTTGTCATCAAGCATCAAGCAACAAATGTTCCTTAACACAATATGCTTGAAGTACTCTTTGACAAATCATAGTGCCCTTTAAGTTCCAGCTGTATTTTCAAAATTCTCCTCTTTTCATCGCACATACACCGCTGCAAAATGTAGCTCTTCTTGTGCCGCTAACTTAACGAATGAATATCAAAAGGCAGACACTGAAAGAGAAGCTTATGGAAAAATTATTATAAACCATTTTAATATAACAACAATTTTTTAATCAACTTTTTGCAGCGCACAATTAAAATGCAAAAATTAAAAATTTAGTTTCATTCATTTAATTTTTTTTATAAATTAATTAAAATTTATGTTTGTGTTCAAGGTTGTTTTTAATAGAACATTCAATACTTTCTATAGCAACAAAACTACTTTGAGAAAAGAGATAAGAATTCGTTTGACATGGAAACATAGTTGAGAGGCACACAACCAACTACAGATAAGATATTCTTAATATTTTTGATTAATTAAATAGTTATCACAATGCAATTTGGAGCAGAGATTAAAATTAACTCATTAAGACTTTAGGATGTCTCCAACATACACTAGCAGTCTTTATCTGTTAATATAATCTGCAATAGTTTAATGTTTACAGTACAAGTTCACAACAGCGGTTCATATCAGGGCAGAAATCTATACCAAAAACAAAAACATCGTCAAATCAAGAAGAAACAATTGTTTTATGTTTATTATTATAAATTTTCAGTCTTAATTTTTAAACTAAAACTATTTGGAAACAGAAGAATTATTAGAGTTAAAAATAAATCATTTTTGAAATCAAAGCGTGGATTTTAGTCAATAGTGAAACTCTACTGACTCACTATTGACACAGTCACCAGTACTATTTAGTTATAATACCCATAATACCCCAGACAATACCATTTTCTATAGGCATTTAACTTACGGTCGTAATAGTGATTCTCTAGCACATTTTAGTTATTCTAGTCAATACTTTGGATATTTTTCAGAAATTAATGCATGATTTGTCATGTTTTGGAGTTGAACAAAATTAAAAGGAATTAGATACCTCTTACACTCACAAACTTTTCATTTACAGAGTCTTGTCGATTTTAAAAAGTTTTGGGAATGACGAACAAAATGTTTACTTACCCCTATTCCCCATTCCCTTCTCTCCAGCAAACTCACGACCTTGCAAATTAGTCATTGTGAGTGTAAAAAAGCTCTTAAAAGTCTGAAAGGCCCTAATTCGTTATAGTCGTTTATTAACAAAAAGTAGCCAAACAGTTACCCAAAAATAGAAGACTACACTGGTCTCTTTCAGAGTGTCTATAAAAAGCCCAGAGGTAAGAATTGTTTTTATACCCTCCAAAAAAGAATTGAAGGGTATATTCACTTTGTCATTTCCTTTGTAACGCAGCGAAATATCCATCTGAGGCCCCATTAAGTATATATATTCTTTATCAGTGATGAAATCTAACACGATCTGAGCATGTCCGTCCGTCCGTCCGTCCGTCTGTGGAAATCACGATTCACTCCAAACGAAAAGAATCAGACTCTTGAAATTTGGTATAAATATATCTTGAAAGATAGCACAGGTTAAGTTCGGAGATGGGCTGAATCGGGCAAGAGGGAAAAAAGTTTCCCTAAGAAGAACTAAACCAACCTTTAAAAAACAACATAATTTTTAAAGTTTTTTTGTAATTTTGTTAAGCAAATGATATATTTTTATGCCAAAGAAGGTCCAACGCTTTAAACTTGGAGCCATAAAATAAAAAAATAAAAATATGTTTGGACACCGCCCCGTTTAGTAGGCGTTATTATATGCAAAAATAGTGTAAAAAATTTAACAAATTGTTTTACTTAAGCCTACATTCCTTAAAAATAACATTTTTAAGCTTTAATGACGAAGCTGTGACGTAGCCTGGCAGTACTCTGCCCTACCCCCTCCTCCTCTCTTGCCACCTAAATGACCCTATAAAATTTTTTTTTTAAATTTTGTATTTAATTATCTCAAAAATTTATTTTTAGAGTTTTATGACAAAGGTGAAATTTCTCCTCCACAGCCCTTGCCAGAGCGACCCCGCCAAAATACAGTTTAATACCCTCAGAAGAGAATTGGACCCCATAAATTAAATATATTCTTGATCAGTGATGGAGTCTAAAACGATCTAGCATTGCCTATACGTTCGTCTGTGGAAAACATGATATAGTCTATTTTTGGACCCCGCCCCCTTTAGTGGGCGTTGCCGTATGATATTATATGCAAACATAGTGTAAATATTAAACAATTTGTATTCCTTAAGCCTATAAGAAGCTGAGATGTTCTCTGATCTTGCAGAGGGGAAACGTCTCTCCCACGCCCTTTCCCCGAATGACTCTCTCAAATTAGAGATTTAAAATTGGTTACAGAGATGTCTTAAAGGAACTCTGTCCCACCAAGTTTAACATTTAAAATTTACTTACTAAATATTTGGAGGGTATTTAAGATTCGACCCGGTCGAATATAACGTTTTTACTTGTTTTTTTTTTTACTATGTTAAAATTCCGGGGATTTACCTACTCATCTTGCCATCATTTAATCTTTCAACAAAAAAATATTTAATTAATTATTACATATTGAACACTGATATACTGATAAAAAGTAGTCAAATTAGATTTGTCGAGGCTGCTTAAACAAATTCCCAACACTGCAAATAATAGGTGATTTTTTTAAGAACCTTCGGATGTAGTTTAAAAAATACAAATAAAATTTATAGAATTGTATGAATTTTTTCTTTGAGTCGATGCAACAATCTTTATAATTTAATGTTAAAATATTATTTCGTGTAAATGTTGACTGCGGATACGCCTCTCTCCGGCATATCGGTCGGTACTTCACGAACAACTTCTACAATATTAGCTTCCATAGCGTCGTAGGCGTTATATCGCATAGTCTAGGCGGCCAACTCATCGGTCGCAAAGGTAAGATAAACTATTCGTGACGCTCGCCTCTTAGTTGGACCATTGTGTCGCGTGCTATGTTGGCATGTCACACCGTCCTGTTAAAATCGCAAGTCAGTCAAGCCCAGCTCTTCAAACGGTGGTTTTTTCTCGAATGCATTGGCAGCTCTGCTCTTCACACCAGATACGGCAATTCTGCCTTGTCACATATGAATTCAACCAGAAATGAGGCTCATCGCTAAAGTACACGAAGCCCTTTCTTAACCGATCATGGATTTTGGTAATAAACTGCAATAATTTCAATAATTGTGGTTAAATTATAAACCAAACTGAACGTGTTTAGCAGCAACATATGTTATACGAAAACAGCTGAGCTGCCCAGAAGAGTGTTGCCAAAAAGAAAGTTGCCGAAAAATCACCAGATACTTCAAAACAGCATGCTCCTGACATACGCCACTGGCAATAGGGCTTAAAAAAATATAAATAAAAGCCATTACCAAAATCGTTAATAACACCAGAAAGAAAACTCCACTTTCTTAAACTGAATAAGTGAAAAAAAAACAAAAATAAAAAATATACTCGTGCATAAAAAAACCACTTTTAGAACGTGCTACTGCTTCAAACAAATACATACACGATGGCATGTAGCCGGCAAATCAAACAAACGATCCAGCAACCAACACGATCTTATGCGTTCCTTTGCCCAGCAAATTGGTTTAAGAAAAATCCCCCTCAATTTGATATAAAAACAAGACATTTTTATATAAAAATAAAACACGCGCGTATTTCTACAGCATCCACACGCACACTTGCACACACACACACATGAGTTCTTTAATAAATCCTTCCAAAAAGGACTAGAATGTTTGATCATATGAGCGTAAGTTTGTGAGACAGCCAGCATATGTTGATTTAAATTATGATGCAGAGGATGTTGTGTTGCAGCCACAAAAGGTAAATAATCTTCAATGTATTGAAATCATCAATATAAATGGTAATAAAAAACAAACAAAAAAATTTAGAAGAAAATCCAAAAAATTTCGAGTAAAACAGCCGTGTGTTGTGTGTCAAGAAATCACCCTTGTGTTTCCAGCCATATTTCATTCCATAATAAAGTTCTTGTTGTCGATCACAGAAAGAAGTCTAAAAAAAGAACTAAATAAATGATTATTTTTGTTATTTATTTATATAAAAAAAATTTATTTCTACATATGCAAAAGGTATCATGCACCATGCATGCATATCTCTAAGCATGTTTGTTGTCATATCCTGATTAGATCCTTTGAAAGGCGTTCTGCCAGCTATTCATGAATTTATTTTTTTTAAATGCTTATAAATAATAATCACTTTTCTTTTCTTTTTTATTTTGTTTATATTTTTTAAGATTTAAGTTTAGGGTTTTTTTCCTATGCGTATTATTCGAAGTAAAGACAAGGAGGAGGTTACCCGGCACACGTTATGAGTTCAACAGTTGTAGACTTCCTTTCTCGTTGGGTTGGTTAATTTTGTACGTAAAAAGTGATATTGTTTAAGGATGTTGAGGTATTTGGTTGCACCTTGTTGATCCTTGTTAAAAGGGAAATGCATGCGTTTTGCGGATTTACATGTATGAGTGCATAATGCTGCAGTTCTTCCTTTTTTATGATGCTACACATGCTTGCAGTAATTCCATTTTCGACAATGTTGTTGTATTTTGCAGCAGCAACTGTTTGATTTCATTTAAAAAATGACGGCGAAAGGAAAAGTGAAATTTAAGACAATTTTTGTTAAATATTTAATGATTGCGCAATATTTCTAAACGATTTCACAGCCACACACACATGTTTTTCAACTATTTATTTAGCAGTTTGGTAACAAATACTGGAAGCCTTAATGGCAAATAAATTTTAGAGTGGAAAATCCCGGTTTTTCTTGAATGTAAATATTTATTTTTCGATCTTATTAATTTTCTTATTAAGATACAAATTTTTATTCAGACTGAAGTTCAAATCTGCAAACTATTATTATACCCTCCAAAAAAGAATATGGAGGGTATATCCACTGTGTCATTCCGTTTGTAACGTAACGAAATATCCATCTGAGACCCCATAAAGTATATATATTCTTGCTCAGTGATGAAATATGAGACGAACTGAGCATGTCCGTCCGTCCTTCTGTGGAAATAATGATTCAGTCCAAATGAAAAGAGCCAGACAATTTGGTATAAATATATCTTGAAGGATAGCACAGGTTAAGTTCGGAAAGGAGCTTAATCCAAGAGGGAAAAAAGTTCCCCTAAGAAGAAGTAAATCAACCTCTAAAAAACAACATAATTTTTAAAGTCTTTTTGTAATTTTGTTAAGCAAATGATATATTTTTATGTCAAAGAAGGTCTAACGCTTTCATCTTGAAGCCATAAAAAAAATAAAAATTGGAACCCGCTATCTCTGTGGAAAACATGATATAGTCTATTTTTGAACCCCGCCCCCTTAAGTGGGCGTTGACGTACGATATTATATAAAGGAAGTCTGTCCCATCAAGTTAAACATTTTAAATTTACTTATTAAATATTTGGAGGGTATTTAAGATTCGAACCGAATAAAACGTTTTTACTTGTTTTTTTTTAATTTTTATTGCAGATTTGAATTTGAGTCTGAATAATAAATTTCTATCTTAATAATAAACCCAGTTTATGCTTTTAATTCATTATATGTACTTCTATAGTCATTTATAGGCAATAATGATGTTGTGTAAAGGGGGGCTTTTTTTAGGAGTAGGACCACCACTCAGGGGATAACCCCTACATATGCAGTGAATTACGCTGGAACTAGGAAAATAGATTTTGGGACGGAGGATAGAGGGAGTAGTGTCTGTGGATATTCGACTTGAACCCCCTCAAATTGTAAGTGGCGGGGAAGACATCTGCGGGTAGTTTGTTCCACATACGGACTGTTCGGCCAAAAACGAATTTTCTCTATAATGCGTAGTCCGATTCGTTGGAATATCCACCACAAACGCATGCGCTCTTGATGAAAAACGCGTTGAGCGTAAGAAAGAATGGGTTTCAAGTTCCCTAATTTCACCAGAGCACCTGCCATTATAGTAACGATAGAACAACGATACGCACCCCACATTGCGACGATGCTCAATAGAGTTGGCTACCCTACTGTCTCCAAACATGAGAGTTGTATTCCATCTTCGGTCGGATGTAAGTGGTGTAAATATTAAGAAGATCAGAAGGGGGGAAGTATCTCTTGCACCGTCTTAGGAAGCCAAGGCACTTGAATGCTTCTTTTGCGACCTGAAAGACATGTTCCGTCCATCTGACATCACACTGCACTTTCATGTTCAGAACATCAAGAGCCCCTGACTCCATAATACTTACGCCACCCATTGAAACAGATGAAGCAGCATGGTCATACGTACGTCGATGCGTATGCATACAACACTGGGTCTTACGGGCATTAAAATCGACCCTGTTCGCCTGGCCCCATTCGGAAATCTTCGCGAGGTCACTATCCAGAACGTCATTCATAAACTGCCTCCTCGTCTCGATTTCAGACGTTGACGGCCTGCAGTTAAGTGAATAAGAATGCGAAAGGCTGCTACCATCTGCGAAAGAGTAAATAGGACAGGAAGTTTGGGAAAGTAGATCGTTAAGAAAAATTAGAAATAAAGTAGGAGAAAGAACGGAGCCCTGAGGTCATCGGATGAGACCCCATCTATAACAACTCGTATAGAGCGATCCCTGAGGAAGCTCTTTATAAACCGAGAGAAGGTGTCTCCGACACCAAATGCAATAAGTTTGGACAGGAGTGCTCCATGGCACACTCTATCGAACGCCTTAGAAATATCTAGAGCCACCACTTTACTTTCGCCAAAACGGTGTATGGAACTACAGAGCGGCCTCTGCGAAAACCATACTGGCGGTCGTTTAGTAAACTGTTGTACTCCAGATATTTCACAAGATGGAAGTTAAGCATAGTTTCCATAACCTTCGATATAGCAGAACATATTGCAATCGGGCGGTAATTTTCAGGGTTATTAGCCACTCCCTTTTTGGGGATTGGCGTTACATTAGCAACCTTCCAGCACATTGGAAATCTACCGGAGTGGTATAGTGTACCGAAAAGTTTGGCTAATGGACGTGCTAACGTCGAAGAGCACTGCTTCAGGACCAGTGCCGGGATTCCATCCGGCCCAGGCGACTTCCTTGTGTTGAGTTCCGCAAGAAACCTTTTAACTGCACGTTCTCGAAAAAATATCTTAGGCATAGTTACGGATACTCTCTCGAGCGCGGGGAGTCGTTGAGAGCTACCAGGCAAGTGAGAGTTACTTGCAAATATTTCAGCCAATATATTAGCTTTATCAACCGGGTAAGTAAATATTTGGTCATTCCTCAAAAGAGTCGGAATGTAAGAACTAGCACTTTCCTTAACACTTTTGACGAATGACCAAAAACTCTTACTACCTGGGGCCAATTGATATTCAACAAGTATATTAGTAAATATATTAAAAATAATCTTCTGGGTCAGAGGTCATTTACAATTCTGTCGCCAATTTTAAAACTCTATTTTGACACGATCACTTCAGGAAGGACCGTGGGGAAGACATCTCACTTCTGCCGTAAAAACTTAAAAAATAAATTTTAGGGGTAATTAAGTGCATAAATTTTTATTTTTTATTTTTTTTTTATAGATTGGTTGGCAGAGGGGTAGGGAAGGGGTAGGAAACATCGTACCTTCGTCCTAAAAGCTTAAAAATTCACTTTTCAAGGAATTTGTTAAATATTTATACTACTTTTGCATATAATATCTAACGACAACACCCACTAAAGGGGGGCGGGGTCCAAAAATGGATTTTTATGATTTTCTGACTTCAACTTCAAAGGTTTGGACCTTCTTCGTAGTTTTTCTAAGGGGAACTTTTTTCCCTCTGGCCCAATTTAACCCATATACGAAATTGACCCGTGTTGTCCTTCTCAGGTCATCTGTACCGAATTTCAAGGATCTGGCTCTTTTCATTTCGACTGTATCGTGATTTCCACAGACGGACGTGGCTAAATCGTCTTAGATTTCGTCACTGATCAAGACCCCAGTCTTAGAGGGACATTTCGGTGCGTTACACACGGAACGACAATTTTTTATTGAGGGCATGAAAACGTAATACTTTCTTACTTTAAAAATTAATGTGTATTCTATTATTCGAACTTGGAATTAATTGAATTACTTTTTTATTTTATATTATACTTGTATCTTAATTTTATTCTAATGAACTTTTAAAGAAAACTCTTTACCTAGGGAAATAGAGGACAAGCGATTGTTGACAAAATCCTAATACGAGATATGCCAACATTTCGGTTTGTTTAAAAGCAATCCTTTTCAATGATTTCAACTTTGTAAAAATGTATTTAAGGTTTAGCGATGATGGCCTGTCCTCCACACATGTTCACACTACAACAAATAAAACCAATAATCCTTTTCTTTAAATCCTTTCCATTAACCGCACTTCAGTTTAGATCTCTAATAATACTTATACCAGTTCCCAGATTTCTCTAATCCATCTGCTGAATCCACACCAACCAGCCACGTGAATAAACTTCACCTCTTGGTTAATGAACCATCAGTCTGACTTGTCGCCCGTTTGTAAGATCTTACTCACATAATCTCGTGTTGGCTGTGGATTAACTAAACCGCGGATTATGGAAATTTTGAAATATGTGCATGCAAAAAACTTCAATAAGACTTTCACTTTCTTTCATTTTCATTTTTCATTTTACTGGAATTTCGTGCTGAAGTAATTCTCTTAATCCACTTGCTGTAGGTCCTAAGAAGAACGGCTTAACGAAACTCTTTTAACCTAAACGAGTTTAAATGTTAGGGTTATTAGAATTGTCTGTTGCATTTAATAATATGAGATCTGTTCAAAATATAAGATGACTGCCAAATTCTTGCCAGCTACTACTCTGAGTTAGAAAAATGATTATAAGTGATACAAGTTTTTCAAAGAAGTTGGAGAAGATATGAATGGTCCAGCACAACAAGTGATGAAAAATGGTAGGAAAGTAAAAAAAAATTTGTTGAGAATCACAAAATCACTGTTAGGCAATTTTCTGTGGATAACATTTTTTTTTGGAAATTTTGTACATGAAGCATGTGACACCGAATTTTTTTCCCAAAATTGCTAAATTCTGATAAACAACATTTTTAACTACGTATGAATTTCTATTTTATTAGTAGTACTTTTCTTATGGAAATTATATAATGCAGGATGTTAATTTTTTCAATGCGCTCAAGTTCAAATCTGCGAAACTGCAAATTATTTTTTATTTTTATTTAATAAATGAATTTGTTCAACTTCTATTTATTTATATTAAGAGTGTAATATTAAGAATATTTTCTATAATCATCAAACCAGCAGATCGGATCAGTACTGATATCGTGGCAAAATTAAAAATTTAACAAAGCGGCCTCGAAATCAGTACTGATCCGTTCTACTGGTTTGATGATTATAGAAAATATTCTTTATATTACACTCTTAATATAAATAAATAGAATTTGAACAATTTGCATTCCTATTCATTTAACTGCAGGCCGTCAACGTCTGAATTCGAGACAAGGAGGCAGTTTATGAATGTCGTTCTGAATAGTGACCTCGCGAAGATTTCCGAATGGGGTCAGGCGAACAGGGCCGATTTTAATGCCCGTAAGACCCAGTGTTGTATGCTTACGCATCGACGTACGTATGACCGTGGTGCTTCATCTGTTTCTATAAGTGGCGTAAGTATTATGGAGTCAGGGGCTCTTGATGTTCTGGGCATGAAAGTGCAGTGTGATGTCAGATGGACGGAACATGTCTTTCAGGTCGCAAAAGAAGCATTCAAGTGCCTTGGCTTCTTAAGACGGTGCAAGAGATACTTCACCCCTTCTGATCTTCTTAATATTTACACCACTTACATCCGACCGAAGATGGAATACAACTCTCATGTTTGGGCCGGTGCTTCAAAGTCTATTTTGAAGTTACTCGACCGCGTACAGGAGAGGGCGATGAAACTCATCGGAGACAGTAGGGTAGCCAACTCTATTGACTCTCTTGAGCATCGTCGTGGGGTGCGTATCGTTGTTCTATCGTTACTCTAATGGCAGGTGCTCTGGTGAAATTAGGGAACTTGTTCCTGAAACCCATTCATTCTTACGCTCAACGCGTTTTTCATCAAGAGCGCATGCGTTTGTGGTCGATATTCCAACGAATCGCACTACGCATTACAGAGAAAATTCGTTTTTTGGCCGAACAGTCCGTATGTGGAACAAACTACCCGCAGATGTCTTCCCCGCCACTTACAATTTGAGCAGGTTCAAATCGAATATCCACAGACACTACTCCCTTTATCCTCCTTCCCAAAATCTATTTTCCCAGTTCCAGCGCAATGCACTGCATATGTAGGGGTCATCCCCTGAGTGCTGGTCCTACTCCTAAAAAAAAAAAAATAGTAAGAATTTTAACGAACATTTTATATTGCTGTATTAAATTGAATTAAGATTTTTATAGGCTAATAGCACTGATGATGAAAGGGTTGCGTCTTTCGAAAACAGCTGTTCTGCTCTGCTGTGTAAGTTGAATAACAAAAACTGATGTTGACTTGGCTTTGTGCCTTGGAATATTTATCATGTCTTTCTGAGATTTAAATTAAAATTTCGAACAATTAGCCTATAAAATCTTAATTCAATTTAATATAGAATTTGAACAAATTCATTTATTAAATAAAAATAAAAGATAATATGCAGTTTCGCAAAATTTAAAATCCTTTTTTTGGCCTAAAACAATACTTCTGTCATGTCTCAGCCGCCATATTCCCATATTCATTATAAAGGATGATTTTTAGCAACTTTTTTTTGGCAGCACTGTTTTTGGTAGCTCAGCTGTTTTCCTGTAACATATGTTACTCCTAAACATGTACAGTTTGGTTGATTTTATTATCAAAATTCATTTTCGTACTAATTGTTGGCTGAATGGATACGTGACAAGGCTGAATTGCCGTATTACGTATGAGGAGCAGCCAGGGGCATTTCCAGAACTCCCAATGTATGCTGAAACATATACTTTTTGGTGTGGATTATGGGTCGATGGCATAATTTTTCAAAGACGCTACTGTGCAAGGATTAAAATTATTTTTATTCATAAAATGGAAGAGCTGCTGGAAAACAATGGCCTAATTGAAAGGCCACTTCGGTGAACAATTTATTTCACAAGTGGGGTTTTTGTGGGGCTATTTCCAATGTTCATGTCTACAGACACAAGCCCGCAACGGTCAACACAATGTAAGCCAATATTGAAGAATTTATTCGTCAGATACCGGCCGATATGTTGGAGAGAGTATGTCTCAAAAGTTGTCATGTGTTTTTTTAGCCAAATAAGAAGGCTCTTAAAAAATCACCGTTTAGTTGTGGTATAGATAAATATCCCATATACCGACTGCAATGCCACCTGCCGATCTGATTCAAGTTGGTGCAAATTACTGAAAATTAGTGCTACCCAATACTGTAACATACGATGATGAAACACATAAGTGAAAATATAAATTTTTAGGCATTTCCTTAATGGAAATCTTGAAAGCAATTATATGCGAATAATCGGTTTCTTATTCGATTATTGTTTGCATATTGTAAAAATACAGAGAAAAATAATGTTCATTATGTATTCAAATTTTTATAAGCTGAAACTATTTAAAATATATTTAAAATTCATTTTGGGTATTCATTAATTTTTTCTTTTAATATTTTAACAAAATGTTGGACCACCTATTTTCCAAACAATAACATTGTGTAGCAACTCCTTTAATCCTTTTACAGCAGGTAAGTACTTTATCTAACAAATTCAAGCAAAAGGTTGGAAACAAAACCAAAACCCTTTTTAAAAGTCTCGCTGTTAGTTTTGCAAAATTGTGTTTATTAAAAATGTGTATCGTGTTGAGAACAGCCTACAAAATTTTGAGTGTCAAGGTAAAATTTAACTCAGTTGTTCTCTTAAGGTGAACTCTACAAACGAATAAGCAGCAATAAAATGTAAATTTTCCTGTGACAACTGCCTTTGGGTCTTGTACAGGGGATTAACATTTTTCAAAATAATTTGTCTTTAATTATGCTGGCCAGAAAGTAGGCGGTATGTTTACCAGTATTTTGGCATTGTTGCTTACGATCCTGCGAAGGTTCGAGTTTTTCTTTTTTTTTTGTATTACACGATTACCGGGAAATGCATTTAATATTAAAATTAATTTTGCAAATGTCTTTAGGAAAATATGAAATAATATCCAGCTTAGATTTTGTTTGTGTAATTTTGCATTTAATTGATCAATTAAAAATGTGCAGGAGAAAAACGACGGCTGAGTGCCTTGAAACTTTTGTTTAGTTTCAATGCATTCCATTGAAAGATGCTTTTTATATGAAACTATAGTTTTTGATCTTTAAATGGTTATTATTTTAAAATAATTTATAAAGCTCATTTATCGGTTAAGAAATGGCTGCAATCGGCGCCATGACTCTGCTGGCACAGATGCAGTGCTTGTAGTCTTCTCCGCTGTCTAATAGACGAACATCTGTCGTGGTGAACCGTAAAAATTTTTAATTGATCACTGACGATCTGTGATCCATTTATATTGTGACTTTCGGCTAAGAAATTAAAGCTTCCATGTGAATTGATTGAATTACGGAGGTCAGATGAGCGACATTCTATGGAAACTTGTAAAACTTCCTAAGAATGTTGCCCAGGAATTTCCATCCTCAGTTCATTCTAAATTCCCTGTAAATGGTTGGTAGCCTTTTTATTCTAAGGAATTTGAAATCGCAATTATATATTGTGAAATCCTGTACAAAATTTGTTCGGGGTGTTGTTTTTTAAGAGCTTTTGGATTTGATTAAAAAAACATAAAATTTAGAGAAATATTTCACATCTTTATTTGGGACGATAGAACGATGTATAAAATGTTTAAAGATGATTTCATGTAAATGAATGAATGATGCTACGCCTCAAATGGTTCAATTTTGGCATACCCTATGAAACATATCGGCCGCTATCCCGCAAAAATCGCACGATCTAGGCGACCGATTGACCAAAACCCCACACGCGAAATAAAGGGTTCACCGAAGTCGCCTATCAATCGGACCTTTGTTTCCCGCACTATGTGGCATGTGGCAGCGTCACATGTCAGCCAAGTTCAGTCTTTCATATTGCGAAAAGAAAAATTTTTGTTGCGTATCCATTCAACCAGAAATGAGGACAATGCACTTTCATAATCGAGCATGAATTTTGGTCACAAATTCATGGTTGAATTCTAGACCAATCTGAACATGTCTAGCAGTAACATTTGTCACACGAAAACAGCCGAGCTGCCAAAAACAGTGTTGCCAAAAAGAAAGTTTCTAAAAATCACAATTTCCTAGTGAATTTGGAAGTTAACTTTAATCGACTTTGTTTTCTTTTTTTTTTTGGAAACCATGCAAAACTTGAACGGTTTTTTCTGCTCATTGAAGTTGGTCCGCAGTTTGGCAAAAAAGGGGTAAAGTTTCCTATGGTCGGTGTCAACCTATGCATTTCGTATCCGAGTAGGGACTACTGGTGCTATAGCCAAATTATGATATTGAGATATCTGATCATGTCTGCCAGATCAATTTCCAATAGCTATGTGAACTCGGCCACTACATGGGTGCCTAAGAATTTGTGTCTTGAAATATGTAAACCTGCACGTTCGGAAAGAGACTACGGCGAAACTCATTATCGGACAGACCTATAATACGAGCATATCTGTCGATTGTCCAATGTCCTGTAACTACAGGGGCGACCCTCGATATGTCTCTATGGTCTCTGTTTAATAATTTTATTGACAGCAAGACCATGTTATGCCATCTAAGGTTACCTACCGTTTTTTTTAATTCGGACTCAGGGGATGTCCGCTACATATGCAATGCATTGCGCCGGAACTAGAAGTGCGGGAATAGTATTGAGAAGACAGATGGAGATACTTGAGAAGATAGAGAATTTTTCTGGCTTTTTTAACATTTTACTTCGCGGGCTAAATGTATGCTACCAGGCCGACGAAGGAGGGTGTTGCGTCTCTACTCTTTAGTACATGATCGTGTCAGTCGCTGCCAGTTATGTTCAGTGATCAGTTCTATGCCTTCATCACTAAAACAGGCTGACAACAACTAACACACAACCATACAATAATGCTGGTCAGAAGACTTCTACACAATATTCATGACTGAGCGCGAACCCTCCGAAAATTATTGTATATTTTTCGTACAGGTTTCGCCTGCAAGTTATTAAACAGATAACTTGAAATTCAACTGTCTCTGGATATGTAACTTTAGGAATAGTACATATAACGTTCAGTCTGGGCTTAGATATATATTTATCGGTTTTAAGATTGAACGTAAAAGGGTTGAAGAATATGAGCCACATGATAGAAAATCGTTTTAAATAATATCAATACCCCTTATTCTGTAACTATTTGTCAATGTCACGTCAAGACAATATCACGTCAAGACGATATCAAAACTAAGACGTTGACAAATGGTTACAGAATAAGGGGAAATATTTCGATTCGGCTGCAAACGATGCATTTTTTAAATAAACACTTTTTATTTTAACTCTTTCTTTTCTTGAGATTCATTATGCATTTTTTTATGAGAACATTTTTTAAAAACACATTTACAATAAAACTATAAAATGATTATATTTTTTAAGTCATTGTCATGCCTTAAAAAACGCTTCCGACATTTTGTATTAGAAACAGAAGGAATTCTAGGAAAAATTTAAACACTTCACACTTCCAAGGAAATGCGGGACGGCAATAATTTTTCTGCTAAAAAAAGGCAACATAAAAAACGTAGATAAATAAAAAATGGAATACAATAATAACTAGTGAAAGATTTGGTAAAAAGTCAAACCGCTAAAAAACAAAAAATTACCTTCATAAATCAAGTCAACAGTTACTAATTGAAGGCAGTAGCGCTTCTCTTTAGCAAAATAATCGTACTCGTACTCGCGTACTGACTCTCTTTGTGCCAATTTGTGCCTTGACTTACTCTTAAATGCGCACAATTCTGCTCTTTGCTTGCAGTCTAAAACACATTTAGTTTTCATATTTTCCCTATTTTTATTGCTTTATGGTGGCTAATAAAACCAGCTAGTTTTCTACAAAAAAAGAAGAAATATTAATAATAAAATTCTGCATATTTTTACAAACCTTTTTTGCCATTAAGCCGGATTTAGTGCAAATACTTTTATGACGTAAGTGTATTCTCAATACGGACTTAGTTTAAATGTTCAAATACTGTTTTTTAAACAAAACCTAGTTGACTTCTTAATTGCACAGGCCTGCAATTACACCCTGTTGTAAACGACGGGCGATTCTGTGAAATATTCCACGCAAGGCTGAAGGAAAAGAGTGGCCCAACAAGCAAATTAATAAAACGAGATCGCCAGGTAGGTTAGTAATGAAAGGCACTTGTGTTGTGTTTTGGCTGTATGCAGTTGCCGGTTTGTTATGCATTTCCATTATTATAATCCTATTTTAAAGCGGCTTACAAATTCAAAGAATATATTTTTGCAAATTTCTTTTTTTTTCTGTCATTTATAGATTTTCTGGAAACTGCAAAGTGACCTGCTTCAGCAGTTTGTTTCCCTTGCCACTTTCTAAATTACGTACGGCAATAATAGCGCTAAGCAAACCGGAAAAAAATTAAAGTCAAATCATGCCATTTGCTTCTCTACCTCTCACGTACGCTAAACCGTAAATTAAGCCAGGATTAAAGGAAAATCCGTCAACATAACGCCCACTATAAAAACACAACACGCACATTTCTTTGTTGTCTCAATATCTCTAAGGGATCAATTTTATTATCTGTCCTTCGCGCGCTTAATCAACCTTTAACAACTGATTCTGTGTTGGATTGTTGCTTAAGAGGTAAAAAGTTAGCATTAGCAGACTCTGTGTTTTACGACCTTGTTGTTGATAAATTTTTTCAAATATTTTTCTTTCTCGAATTTCCCGTTTTCTGCTTTAATTAAAGAGCTAAATTTGCCTTTACTCAAGAAAAACGATTTAATCCGTGTATTCACTAAACATTTGGTCTAAATGATGCGCAAAGTTACTCGTGCATTTTTGGTAAGTGGTTTAAATAGGATTCAGTTTTTTTTTTGGAAAATTGCTGAAGGTCATTTAAACCATAAAAAAATATATATATATAATTTTTTCTGTCATATTTGAGCGCTGTTTTAATTTTTTTTATTAGTTTCACCTGGTATTAATGATAATTTCTCTTTTAAGGTTTTTAAAGAAGTCAATAAAAGACATTTCCATTTTTTTTGCTAATGAGTGCATGCAAAACAAATCCTTTATTGAAATCTCAGTGAATATTTAATGATTAAATGATTCATCTTGCAGGATGAAGCGACTTATGCTCAGCACCCATCACGGTAAGTACAGTTTCTAAAATGGCTACAAGCTTAATCTAACTTGGCTGGTTTATCTAAAGTTTTAAGTCTTAGCACTTTCTTCATTGCATTTAACAAATATGCACGAGATCTGTTAAGAAATAAGGTAAACTTTAATACCCTCCAAAATTTCACTTCACTTTTTCATTCCGCGTCTAACCCTATAAACGATATACAGTCGAATCCGCTTTAGCGCAACACGCTTTACTGAAAATATCGTATTAGTGAAAGCAAAAAGCAAGCCCACAACTACGTTTTGTATGAAACTTACTTCGCTTTAGTGAAAAAATAAACAATGGCAAATTTATTTATTACTGTGCATGTTTTGTCCTTTAAAAAATTAAATGGCAAAATTTATTTGTCCTTTTCGCTCTTGCGTACTTTATTGTATTTTTCTATTATATTGTCAATGCTGACATTTCGAAAAGTTTGTGAAAAATTTCAACAACAAAATGAATAATTCTATGAATAATTTTTTTTTTAAATAAAATTTTTACGTTAAATTGACGTAAAAGAATATACAGATTTGATATAAAAATTATTATTTTACTGATTTTAAGCAGTACGCTTAACTGTAACAAATTTCAATAATCCGAACTACGTTTTAGAGAAAAAATCGGATAACTGAAAAAATTGGGTTTTGGTTACTTCCAATAAAGCGGAGTCCAGTGTATATTCTTGATCAGTGATGAAATCTAAAACGATCTAGTCGCGTTCATCCGTCCGTCTGTAGAAATCACGGTACAGTCCAAACAAAAAGAGACAGGCCTTTGAAATTTGGTATTTAGATTAATTCTAAAGGATAGCACAAGTCAAGTTCGTAAATGAACTGAATCGGGCAAGAGGAAAAAAAGTTCCCCTAAGAAGAACTAAACCAACCTCTAAAAACCAACTTAATTTCTAAAGTTTTTTTGTAATTTTGTTAAGCAAATGATATAATGATATATTTATGTTAAAGAAGATCCAACACGTTAAACTTGGAGCCATAAAATAGTGTAAAAAGATCACAAATTGTTTTACTTAAGCTTACATTCCTTAAAAATGAAATTTTTATGCTTTAATGACGAAGCTGAAACGTAACCTCGTAGTACTCTGGCCTACCGCTCCTCCCCCTTTGCCACCTAAGTGACGCTATCAAAAAAATATTGTATATCCTTCACGAAAAAGTGAAAGGGTATATATAGGTTTGTCATTCCGTGTGTAATTTCTTCGATATTCACATGGGACCCCATAAAGTGTATATATTCTGGATCCTTATGAATAGCGATGGCGATTGAGCGATGTCCGTCTGTCTGTGCATGAAATCGGGTTTCCCAAGCACCCAGAAGAGCTAGAGACTTCGTTCTTGTACCGTTGGATTGGAAATGAACTTAAATAGAGTGGTATTGAAAAATTTATTGAAAATTGAAAAATCCGAAATACGGTTCCAGAGCTGGGAAGCTTACACCTATTTCTCGACGCAAACTTAATACCAAAAACCAAATATTTTTTTGATTGTTTTTAAATTAAACCTATTCATGCTTTGGGAACCCTCAATGGTCTATTAAAATCTAAAAAATATTAAAAAAATATTTCCAGGGATAGGAATGTAAAAGTTTTTTTTTGCACATTCAGTATTTTGTAGTACATGTAATAACTAAAATTGTTAAACATTTTAAGTTTTTCTTAAATAAAACCTCTTTATACATCATGAAGATTTGCATTGGTAAAAAAAAATTTTTTAATAAAATTTCGCTTCCAGGGGTGGGAAATTGGAATTTTTTTTATACATAAAAATAACCAAAAAGGTAATTGAGGTTTTTTCTGCTAACTAAAACTAATTTATATATTAGGAAAAACAAAATTGATATCAAAAATTAAAAAAGAAATCAAAATTTCCAATCCAGGGTTGGACAAGTGCAATATTTTATAGTTCATGAAGGTGACCAAAATGGTTCAAAATTTTAATTTTTTCTTAAATAATACTACTTTATACCTCATAAAGAGTTGCATTGGTAAAAAAAACAAAAAAAGTTAAAATTTCACTTCTAGGGTTGGGAAGTTGAAAGTTTTTTTTGGTACATGAAATATATTGTAGTACATGAAAATGACGAAAATGGTTGCAAATTTTAAATTTTTCTTAAATAAAACGTCTTTATACCTAATGAAGACTAGGATTGATAAAAAATTAAAATTTCGCTTCCAGGGATGAAAAATTCAATTCTTTTTATACACAAAAGTAATTAAAAATGCAACTATGGCCGGTTTTTTACTAATTAAAACTATTTTTTAGTTCAGGAAAAAAAAAATTGGTATCAAAAATTAAAAGAAATCAAAATTTAGATTTCAGAGTTGGATAACTGCAATATTTTGTAGTACATGAAAGTGACCAAAATGGTTACAAATATTAAGTTTTTCTTAAATAAAACTATTTCATGTCTCATTAAGAATTGCATTGGTAAAAAATTAAAAATTCGGTTCCAGGGTTGGAAAATCGAAATTTTTTGGTACATAAACGTAACCACATAAATATTTTACACTTCGCTAAGAATTAAATTGGTATTGAAAATTTTTAAATTAAAAATTCGGTTCCAGGGTTGGAAAATAAAATTATACCTACTTTATATATCAGGAAGAAATAAATTGGTATTAAAAATCCAAAAAATCTAAAAGACAATTCTACGGTTGGACAATTAGAACTTTTTGGAGTACATGAAACGGATTTTTTCCTTTTGTTTTTAAATTAAACATATTTAATATTTTTGAAAGACGTTCATAGGTATTAGATATAAGAAAAGCCAAACATTTAGCTTCCTAGCCGAAAAATGTAAACGAAAAGAATGACATCTGTGAAGGGTGTTTAAGATTCGGCACAGCCGAATATAGCACTTTTACTTGTTTTTTTAAATTTCGTATTTAATTATGCCAATCATTTATTTTTAGAGTTTTTTGGCAAATGTGAAATGTCTCCCCCGAAGCCCTTGCCAGAGCGACCCCGTCAAAATACAATTTTAATATCTTCCAAAGAGAGTTGGATCCCATAAAGTATATATATTCTTGATCAGTGATGAAGTCTGAGACGATCTAGCAATGCCCATATCCTGAAGAAGCTAATCGACGATTGGCAAAATATCGAAGACAATAATTAATAAAATTTAAACCTAAAAACTAAAAAAAAACTACAAGTCAAATTCAATTAAGATTTGTAGGCAAATTGTTTGAAATTTTTGTTTTAAATTTGGAAAGACATAATAAATATATCAAGGCACAAAGAAAACTGGGACATGAAGAAAATAATCAAACGACCACTCGAGTATTAAATAAAAATCAGGTCGATACAATTCTCGTATGCAGCTTCCTAATAAAATTTGTATAAATAAGAACGGTTATTCAACTAAGTCACCTAATAAGTGGTGAACAACAAAATACATATGAGTACTGATGATGAAAGTGTAGCGGCTTTCGAAAACAGCCGTTCTGCTCTACAGTGTAAGTTGAATAACTAAAGACTGATGTTGACTTTCCTTTGCGCCTTGGAATATTTATCATGTCTTTCTGAATTTAAAACAAAAATTTCGAACAATTAGCCTGTAAATCTTAATTGAATTTAATATAGAAATATGAGTTTTTCTTCATAAAAAAAATATTTACATACAAAACTACAAGTTGTTATATTTTTAAATACCTTTTTTGATATATTATTTTTTTATTTTTTGAAACACAATTTAAAAAAAAATAACTTTTTGCTACGGAAAACGGTGATAGGAATTGCCTAAATTTATTGGTTTTTTAAAGTGCGTCAATGAATGAATTATCTGTTTAGATTGCATATTGCTTGCACTCTTTGATAAAAATTTGTTTAAATTGTTTTTATATATGTATAAAAGTTAATTGAAATAAATTAAAATATAATTTCTTCTAGCTGAAAATGATAATGAGAGTATGAAATACAGTTTAAGAATTTACTCGTTGACGATGTGGAATTTCTAAGTCTCTCCATTATTTTGCTCTTTTTTTTGAGGTTGTCGCTGGGTGCAGTAACCGACCCAATGATAATTGAAATAAAACCTTGATCTTGAGATTTTTACCAAATATAATTGCAGCAGTAAAACAAGCACAAAATATATTTATGCTGGCAGCATAACAAGACATAGAAAATGCAAAGAAAAAAATATAAAAAAAAATTGCGACAAATTTAGCTCTACAGACAGACGCCTTTGGCGTTTATATTTCAATGCAATACAACAATTATAACGCACTTCTGGCGCAATTTATTTTGTGTGCAGAAATTTATTCAAAACTGATAAGATTAAGTGCTTAAAACTTTTACATATTTACTGCCAAAATTATATTCATAATATTATTTTCATACTGCATGAAAAGCAAAACAGAATTGTTCAGCAGCAAAAATGCTGTTGGATTTTGTTACTGATAAACCTTTCATGATGCTGTTTCTTAATGCTGCTGTATGACTCCCCGAACAACTTAAAATATGAATTGTACTCAGGGGTTATAAAATCATCATATTTATTGTCTCATAATTTGCTTGGCAATCATATCAATGGGGACTGATAAGAAGTATTTAAAATTATATTCAACACAAATCAATATGTAATAAAGAAAAAAAGAAACTTTTTACTTTTGCTTCTTCGCCATGTCATAGTTGATTCAGAATTCCTACAAAAGGAGTTTCTACAAAATGAAGAAGCAATTTTATGACAAACACTAAAAGTCCAATTACTTTTTGTTGCGTTTGGATCTCTTGACAAAAATTATCATAAACATTTGATAGACACCATTTTGCAGCAGATTAATCAAGAAGATAAAATTTGTATTTAACGAACTAAAGTGACATGTAAACAATAATTTAAAAAAAAACCCAATGGATGGCGTATTAATGGCCCATATGCAATATCTGCAAGAGAAAACAACAAACAACACACACTAACATTCACACCAAAGGAAGTGTCCCACACATCAGAGCACAAGAGTTGGTAACCTGCAGGCTAGAGCAGGCTTGCAGTTAAAGAAATATTCCAAGTAAAGAATTGAAAACTAAGCAGGCTTGGCACTTCCTGTCTATTCTCTAAAACATACTCGTCCAAATTGAGTTCTTTCATAAGATGTAAAGAAACTTCTTGAATAAGGATTAAAATCTTATTGATTTGATTGAATAACAACATGAAAATCATCAAAAATGCTACAATATTGTTGCACCGATCAACGAAATGTTTGCTATTTTACAGTTTGTTAAATCTTTTGTTCCCTGGCTACTTGTTTTTTAAATAATTTTTTTCGTTTCTGCAATTTCCTATCAATGGCAGCCATCCTTAAGCGCATTTTTATATTGATTTTATGGTTGTTTTTGTTGTCATAGAAAAATTAAGTACCGTTTTGAGTAATTATTTGTTTGATCCTTCAAATGACCTTTTTCCTACTGAATAGAAGTATTTTTTATTCTTTTTTTTTTGGCAATGAAGTGATTTACTTGATACATATTTATTGATCCTTCTCCTCTGGCAGTCGCTTTTGTTGGCGGAAACGCTTGCGCTAAAAATTTCTTAATCCCCCAAAACAGCTGTTGCCAACTTCATGCTCTTGTTATGTCACGTTACATGTTTGCTTTATAATATTTTTTTTTTGTTTTAATTTTTTTTTTCTTTAAAACTAGTGGCTTTTAAGCGGATTTCGAAATTAAGGTCAATTAATGTCTATTTTTCAAATATCACGTGGATTTTTTTAAGGTTTTTCATTAAATAAATAGCCTGGTTTCAAAACTAGCAGATGTTTTTAAATGATAGTAAAGCTTGTTACTGAATTTTAAGGTGTTCTTGGCGTATTATGGCTACATGACTGTGTTAATACGAGGCCGGGTCAATAAGTCTGTAACCTAATGGAAATACTGCTGCTGGCAACAGTCAGCTGATTCCTGCCAAAATTTTAAGAAGCTGTTTCACTTAGTTTGTGTTTGGCAGACTACCTCGCCTTTTGAAAAAAAAAAATGGAAAACAGTGAATTTCGTGTGTTTATTAAGCATTATTTTTAGCGGGGGGGAATAGCATCATTTAAACCAAGGACGGGCTTGATAAATATTATGGGGACTTTGCGGCATTCAGTTGAATGGTAAAGAACCCGTTTACTGAATGTTCTTGTTCGCCGTATCAGCGAGGAAGATGAGGTCTCTACATCGACGACCAGTTGAGGTCTGTACATCCAATTGAAAACTACACGATGTGGTTTTAGCCGTTCGTAGAGTGAAAGAGCAAGAAATTGTGGAGGCCATGAGTATCACACATGGCTCAATGGTTTCAATTTTGCATGATCACTTGGGTATGAGAAAGCTCTCCGCACGATGGGTGATGTGTGGGTGCACACAAGTGCAGTTTCCAAGGTAAAAGTCAATGGATTAAGCTAGGAATTGCTCCCTCATCCATCCTATTCTCCAGATTTAGGCGCGCCTGAAAATTACATGACTCCAACGACGAAATCGTCTCACAAACAAATGCCTATTTTGATGAACTCAGCAGATCATATTTTTCGGAGGGGATAACAAAATTGAAGAAACGTCGGACTGCGTGTATAGAAATCAGAGAAAACTATTTCGAAAAATAAAATAAATTCTTGTATAAAAATCTGTGTTTTATTCGAAAAGAAACGGACTTATGGATCCACCCTCGTATGTGTATCAGTTGGAATTGAAAAAATGTCTATACTTTTACAGGCAGCATGAAACCTTGTCTGCGACTTCACATAAACCCTGTGGGGAAAGAGAAACTATCGCACATCCAACTCTTAGGTGTTAAGCAGCGCTTTGATTTTTAAACTTTCGCTAGAGGGAACAGCATATCTCACAAGGCTTGTCACGTGCCTAGTTTCCTGTGACTAGCAACTGTTTAGAGTTTCTAAACTTTGTTTGCAATTTTTTTAAAATATTTAAAGTTCCATAGCAATATATTGTTTATGGCTAAACTATGACTTCATTTAATGCTTATATGACTTGATATGACGTCAAATTAAAAATTCTATATATGATAGAAATTCTATATATAAAATTTTTTGCACGTCGCAAAAATGTCCCTCAATAATTGACAGCAAAATGTGTTCATTGTTGGAAAAGAAGTCCTTCTGAAACTTTGTGAGTCGAGCGAGTCATGGACCGACCTCCTCTAAAGTGGCATGTATGCATATGAAAAAGAAGAAAGGGGCTAAATTTTGAGGATCGTCATAAAAATGATTGTATGTTAAAAGCTAGGCATACGTGCAAAATTTTTTACAAAAGCGGGGAAGGATCCGATGTATCATATATTAAATTTTTAATTTGACGTTAGCTCAAAAAGTCAACTGGGGATAATAAAATGAAGCCATAGTCTAGCCATGAACAACGATATAGTACGATATGTTGGCAACGGACCTTAAATGGGGCCACTATATAAAAAAATAAAAAGTGCTGCATTTAGGGGTGTGGCAAGAATGTTTTTCCTACTTTTAAAAACTTCATTAACTCATTTTTCATTCTAGGAGTTGACTGGCACAACTTTTTTTTGTATGGAAACCCACTCTAGTGAACATTCAAAAAAAACTGTTTAAATAAAAACAACTAAAAACGTTATATTCGACCGGGTGGAATCTTAAATACCCTCCAAATATTTAGTAAATAAATTTCAAATGTTTAACTGTATTTTGGCGGGGTCGCTCCGGCAGGGGCTGTGGGGGAAACATTTCACCTTTGTCATAAAACTCTTAAAAATAAATGCTAGGGATTGGTGAGGAGGGGGTAGGGCAGAGTAGTACCACGTTTCGCCTCAGCTTCGTCATTAAAGCTTAAAAATGTTAGTTTTAAGAAATGTAGGCTTAAGTAAAACAATTTGTTAAATTTTTACACTATTTTTGCATATAATAACGCCCACTAAAGGGGCAGGTTCCGATTTTTTATTTTTATTTTTTTATGGCTCGAAGTTTAAAGCGTTAGACCTTCTTTGAAATAAAAATATATCATTTGCTTAACAAAATTACAAAAAAACTTTAAAAATGATGTTGTTTTTTAGAGGTTGGTTTAGTTCTTCTTAGGGGAACTTTTTTTCCTCATGGATTTAGCTCATTTCCGAACTTAACCTGTGCTATCCTTCAAGATATATTTATACCAAATTGTCTGGCTCTTTTCGTTTAGACTGAATCGTGATTTCCGCAGACGGACGGACGCACGTGCTCAGATCGTCTTAGATTTCATCATTGATCAATAATATATATACTTTATGAGGTCTCAGATGGATATTTCGCTGCGTTACAAACGGAATGACAAAGTGAATATACTCTCCATGTTCTTTTTTGGAGGGTATAAAAATTAAAAAATAAATAAATTTAGAACTTCTACTTCGGTATTACAAATCTTAATAATTATGTCCTTTCAAATTTGAGTAAAAATAATTAATTAGATATACAAATTAAAATGAAAAAAATTCAAAAACATTCACATTGACGAAAATGGCAACACTGGGATATAATTTCTGTTGAGCTCATTTTACTATTATTGTATACATTTCTGTTGTAAAATTTTGAAAAAGTGAAACAAATCACCTTAGATTTTGTTGGTTTTTAATACCAGTTTACTTCTTTCTGATGTATAAAGTAGGTATAATTCATCATAAAAATAAAAATATAACAAATAAAATGGCTGCTTTTATGAATCGGAAAATGTCGAATTTCCAACCCTGGAACCGAATTTATAATATTTTGATACTAGTTTAATTTTTTCTGAAATATCTAATAGGTTTAATTCACTAAAAGCACAAAATTATGAATTTATGTATGTACGATTATGTACGAAAAATATTTCGATTTCCCAACTCTGGAATTTTTATTTTTTTACCAATACAATTTTTAGTGAGGTGTAACATAGTTTTACTTGACAAAAAAATTAACATTTTTAAACTTTTTGGTCACTTTCATGTACCATAAAATATATCATATGTCCAACCCTGGAGTTGAAATTTTGATTTTTTAAGATTTTAATACCAATTGTGTTCTTCCTGAATTATAAAACAGCTTTAATTAGCAAAAAAAAACAACGTCAATTGCCTTTTTGGTTATTTTTATGCAGAATAAATATATCAATTTCCCAACCCTGGAAACGAAATTAAAATTTTTTTAATGAGGCATGAAATAATTTTATTTAAGAAAAACTTAATATTTATAACCATATATTTAGGTTATAAATATAGTTTTAATTAGTAAAAAAACAACGTCAATTGCCTTTTGGGTTACATTTATGTTTAAAAAAAATTTCAATTTCCCAAACCTGGAAGCGAAATTTAAATTTTTTAAAATTTTCTTTATCAATGCAAATCTTCATGAGGTATAAAGTAGTTTTGTTTAAGAAAAAATCGAATTTTGCAACCATTTTGTTTATAACATGTACTACAAAATATTTCATGTACCAAAAAAAATTTAATTTTTCCAACCCTGGAAACGAAATTTGAATTTATTTTTGTTTGTGTTTTTTTTATCAGTGCTACGCTTCTTGAAATATAAGGTAGTTTTATTTACGAAAAATTGCAAATTTTTTACCATTTTGGTAACTTTCATGTACCATAAAATATTGCACTTGTCCATGTCTGGATTCGAAATTTTATTTTTATTTTTGAATTATAATTTTAAATTATAAGACAATTTTAGTTAGCAAAAAACAAAAAAAACACAAGAACGAAGTCTCTAGCTCTTCTGGGGGCTTGGGAAAACCGATTTCACGCACAGACGGACGGACAGACGAACAGACGGACATCGCTCAATCGTCATGGCTATTCATAAGGATCCAGAATATATATACTTTATGGGGTCCCATGTGCATATCGAAGAAATTACACACGGAATGACAAACCTATAT
This sequence comes from Linnaemya tessellans, assembly GCA_951800035.1. Classification (NCBI taxonomy): domain Eukaryota; kingdom Metazoa; phylum Arthropoda; class Insecta; order Diptera; family Tachinidae; genus Linnaemya; species Linnaemya tessellans. Next base: position 26,009,293 of record OX637534.1, on the reverse strand, counting down.
ATACCCTTTCACTTTTTTGTGAAGGGTATAAAAATGATGTTGTTTTTTATGGGTTGGTTTAGTTCTTCTTATGGAAACTTCTTTCCCTCTTGCCCGATTTAGCCTATCTCTGAACTTAACCTGTGCTATCCTTCCGGATATATTTATACCAAATTTCAAGAGTGTAGCTCTTTTGGTTTGGACTGAATCGTGATTTCCATAGACGGACGGACGGACATGCTCATATCGTCTTAAATTTCATCACGGATCAAGAATATATATACTTTATGTGGTCTCAGATGGATATTTCGCTGCGTTTCAAACGCAATGACAAAGTGAATATACCCTCCATATTCTTTTTTGGAGGGTATAACAAAACTTACTTTCCGCAATATTTCCATCTAAACAATAATCTCTAGTTAGACATTTTATAATTTTCGAAAAAAGTTTTTAAAATAAGCATTTGTCTATTTGATAAAATATTCAATACACAATCAGTACTGTCTGCTATGGTTTCATTTGATCGTTACATACACACGAAGTATTAAAGAAATTTTTGTTAAAAAATAGTGGTTACGCTTATTTCGTCAAATATTTTATAGATGTTTATCTAACTCTTGATTTGTTACATTAAAATTTGACTATTTAAAAAAAAAAATTATTATTAAATTTGTATATTTGTATATTCTTGCCTAGCTCTAATTTTGCATTTCATTGAAATTAAAGATAATAATGTTATGCCTTTATGATATAAAAACATTATTATTTTAATAATAAATTTTATAACAAACTACTTAAAAAATAATTTTGCAGATTGCTTGAGTCTGAATAAAATATTCTATCTTTAATAATAATATTTAGAAATGCATCATTTTAAAACCTATAATACAAATGTTTCCTTTTTTCATTCAAAAAATCCTTAAATTGGGCTTCGAAATGCTGCTAACCCATCCAGCATATTCTCCAGATTAAGCTCCTTGCAGTCATTTCCTTTTTCCCAACAAGGGGCCAAGTTACCGCATTCGATAGCGATATATAATATAATATAAATGGAAATTTCGTTCGATATCGAATGCCATAATTTGGCCCCTGAAAAGAAATTTGTATTGAATGGAACGTCTACTTGAGAAAAGCTATTATTTGGAAGAAACAAAATAAAAAAAAATTTAAATCGATCAAAAGGATTTGTTATTGATTATTTATGCGGATAAAAATTTTTATCTGAACTGTAACGGACTTATCAAACAGCTCTCGTATTTTAAACGAAAAATCAATCAGAATTATTATATGCAACTTTCGTTAAATGATGATGCTCGCGCAACTAAAGTTATGAAACCCGAAACAGCGCCATCTATGGAGAACTTTCTCTATTTAGGGAGAGAAACTGAAAGAAGCATCACATGATAATTAAAGTGTAGCGGCCTTGGAAAACTGCATTCTTCGGATCCGATTTGTTAACACGTATTTCTTTGGTCTTTGAAATGTAGAATTGGATTAAAATACAATTTAGTTAAACAAATAATTACAATATGAATTGGCGACTTTCAAGTTTAATATATTTAAGCAAATCCATGAGTGTTTTTATAGTATCCTGATGACGCGTCTCCCATCAAACACTTTGAAAACCTACACAAGCACAATTGACCTCTACACAACAATTGGCACTGAAAAAGTATTTAAGGAAAATTTAACGTATTTTTAACAACAACAAAAAAAGCAGTTTTTGCGTGACAATTTCTCAATGTGTGTGGCCATGAAGTCATTTCAACAAATTTTGATCCAATTAAAAGAACATGTCAGAAATATTGGAAAAAGAAAAATAAAGAAAACAATAAAGTACTAATTTCTTAACGAACTTACTGTCAAGCAAGTAATTCTAGCAAGGAAACCTAGAAAAAAGGGATTTAAGGATTAAAAAACTTGTACAAAATCACTAAAAGTGATATCACCACCAGGGAAAAAAGTGTAAGAAAAAAAAAACAAAATTACCTACTTGGCATTGCAAGGACACTAGAGCAAACCTTCAAATTTACATGTGTGAACAAATAAAATTTTGCAACAACCACAATGACAACGAGGTGATAGTCTGACACTTTAGTTTGTTGTAGCTGTCAACTGTCAACAAGCTGTCATTTTAAACATGACATTTTTTTTTTCTTTATTTCTAAAAACGTATTATTTCGCACGTTTTTCTTATTTAAATGTTAAAAATGAAATTTTGCATGAATAAGCCTTAATTGCTGGATATGGCCTGCTGACAATTGTATAACAAGGATTATGGTGCAGAAACAAAACATCATTGCAAAAATTTAATTGTGACTTATAGTTTAGCTTTAGTTTGTTATTCAAGCTGTCATTGCAATTATAAGCAATTGTTCAAGCTCTTCTGCCCTGCCTGGAAATCTTCAATTGTCAACAGCCTTAACTAATGCCGTTAAAAGCGTATCCGTGTTTTTATACAAAATATAATATCTTTTGGTTTAAAAATTTCCTTTCTTTTTTATTAAGATTTTAAATTAATCATTTGTGCTATAAGAAAAAAAAAACATTTTTATTGCATCTCCTTTGACAATCCAGTTTGATCCTTTGACTTTCTTTTATTAACTCGGCCATGATTTATGATGTATGACTGACTGAACATTCGCTAAACATTCTCTAGGCAATTGCTTAGGCCAATTTCTATTTGTTTTATTTTTTATTATTTTTTATTTTCAGGACATTGCCAACTACCAGGTTATTTTGGTAAACTGTTGTGCTGCTCACATCTTGCCATTAAACGCCAACAACTGTAACGAAAGGTGTCAACCAGTTTGTTAGTTTAGATTTTTGTACACTTTTTACGATTGTCCTTAGAATGGATTGTTTTTAATGATTTCCAGGACAAACTCAACAAATGATTATATAAAATTTTTTTTCGAGTCAGTTGCATTTGTCTTTTAGGAAACCCGATCATTAATCATCTTACAATTGAAGGTTTTGTGCATTCTCTTTGCCAGTGGATTTCTTATTTAATACTGAATTTATAAGTTTAAATATTTATTATTTCATTAAAAAAAAAGAGATGATACAGAAAGATACTGTTTCTTTATATTATTTTTGTTGTTCTTGACACTTCAATTGAGCAGTTGCTGTATTAAAGAGACTGTTTTCAGGCCAGACTCCCCTCTAAATATTGAGTAAGTGCTTACTTGCAATATTTCTTTGTAAGGCCTTCCTGGCCAGATGATTTTAAGTGTTATTTTTAATGTGGGAGGTAGAAATGTCATTTGTTAAAAAAAGATCAGCAGCAAATTCAAAGTCATAAAAATATACGAAATGTTGTCAAAATTAATAGAAGTTTCAATTCAAGCGGCTGTTATGTTTTAAGCCAACATTAAAGACATTTTAAAGAAACAATCTCCAAAATAATGCTTAAATTTTTAGTTTTTTTAATTTTGCTTATATCTGAGGGCCAGTTTCGGCATTCGTTATTTCAGTACAATTTAAATGCAAATCTCGATCGAGTGCGGTAAATAGTCACTTGTTTTCATCAACTTTTCGACTGTCTTAAATTATATAAATTTTGATCGTCTTGTGCTCTTGCCCCAAATAATTTAAACAAGTAAGAAATATTCAGTAAATAAATTACAAATGTTTAACCTGCTGGGTGAGAGGTCGTTTAAGACATTTCTGTGCCCAATATTAAAACTGTATTTTGACAGGGCTACTCCGGAAAGGGCTGTGGGGAAGACATCTTACCTTTCTCGTAAAAATTTAAAAAGTAAATTTTTGGGGTAATTAAGTATAGAAAAAAAAAATGTAAATTGTTAATTTTTGGGCTTAAGTTCGAATCTGCATGACTGCAAAAAAAAAAATCATACATAATTTAAAAAAAAAATTTTTTTCATAGGGTCATTTAGTTGGCTAAAGTGGAATGGAGAGGTAGGACAGCGGAAGATCAAAAAATATATAACATTCGTCGTAAAAAGTTAGTGCCGATTTCACAACGTCGACAGAGTTCTTCCTTTCGCATAAATACATTTGAAACAAAAACAATTTGTAAAATTTTGTTTTTTTTTTCAAATATATTTGTACGAATGAAAGAACTCATTCGACATTGTGAAATAGTCTGCTAAAACTTAATTTTTAGGGAATGTAAGCCTGCTTGCAATATACTAATTATTTACACTATTTTTCTATGGAATATGTTACTCCAACGCCCAATGGGCGAGGTCTAAATAAGAATTTTTCATGTGACCTTTTTTGACATAAAAATATATCTAAGACGATCTGAGCATGTCCGTCCGTTTGTGGCAATCACGATTCAGTCTAAACCAAAAAAACTAGACTTTTGAAATTTGGTATAAATATATCTTGAAGGATAGCACAGGCTAAGTTCGTTGATGGGCTACATCGGGCAAGAGGGAAAAAAGTTCCCCTAAAAAGAACTAAACCAACCCATAAAAAACAACATAATTTTTAAAGTTTTTTTGTAATTTTGTTAAGCAAATGATATATTTTTATGTCACAGAAGGTCCAACGTATTCAGCTTGGGGCCATAAAATAAAAAAAAGTAATTTCTGGACCCCGCCACCTTTTGTGGGCGCTATTATATGCAAAAATAGTGTAAAAATTTAACAAATTGGTTTACTTAAGCCTACATTCATTAAAAATAACATTTTTAAGCTTTAATGACGAAGCTGTGATGTAACCTGACACTACTCTGCCCTACCACCTCCTCCCCCTTTGCCGCCTAAATGATCCCAGCAAAAAAAATTTTTTTTTTAATTTTGTATATGACAAAGGTGAAATGTCTCCCCCACAGCCACAGCGACCCCGCCAAAATACAGTTTTAATACAGTGGTGTTCAAAAATTAAAGTGAAAATGTATTGGTGAGAGACTTTGCCCAGCAAACATAATGTCAAACGCTTAAAATAAGAAAAAAAGGCAGAGTTTTTGCCAACTTATTAAGTGAATGTAATTTTAATTTTAAGAAAAAAAATATCGGAGACCGTAAATAGCAGTTATCAATATTAAAAAATAGAACAGTTATATTGAGAAAAAACCAGTTTTTTACGTAAGATTAAAACTTGTTTCATTCCTCAATATAATTTTTAAAATCACTATGAAAGTTTTAAATTAAACATTCCATGTTAATAATTTTATTAGAAAAATATTTTTTAAGTTCAAAGAAGTTATTTTATTTCGCTGCTTAGAACAAACAATTTTCATGTTTGAAAAAATTTGTTCACATAAGTAAGTAGTGGAAAAAAATTATATATATTTTAAATAAATTTTTTTGAGCTGGGGACATACTGCAACATCAAAATTTTTCCAAAACTCCAGACTACTAATTTTATCGAAATGTTTTATTTCAGATTTAATTCAATTTCGACTTTAACTTTCGTGTTCAATTGTAATTGAATCGCTTGTGTTTGCTATGCTTCGTCCAACAAGAAGCAACAACAATGCTTAATAAATTTTTGAAATAAAATGACAATGACCATCCGCATTTGTTCTCATCGCTTGCTCAACGACGACTGAATGAAAATTTTTTTAAGAGCATAACAAATGTGTGTCAATTTTTTAAACAATTGTTCTATGGGCTGAACACCACTGTTTTAATACCCTCCAAAGAGAATTGAACCCCATAAAGTATATATATATATATATTCTTGATCAGTGATGAAGTCTAAGACGGTCTAGCAATGCCCATACGCTCGTCTGTGGAAAACGTGATATTGTCTATTTTTGAACCCCGCCCCCTTTAGTGGGCGTTGACGTACGATATTATATAAAGCAACTCTGTCCCACCAATTTAAACATTTTAAATTTACTTACTAAATATTTGGAGGGTATTTAAGATTCGACCCGGTCGAATATAACGTTTTTACTTGTTTAGAGGTTGGTTTGGTTCTTCTTAGGGGAAATTTTTTGCTTCTGGCCCGATTCAGCCCATTTACGAAAATTGTCTATAGCAATTTTCAAAGGTCTGACTCCTTTCGTTTGGACTGTGTTGTGATATCCAAAGACGGACGGACGGACGTGGCTGGATAGCCTTGCATTTTTTCACTGCTCAAGAATATACAATATTCTCTATGGGATCTTAGAGGGATATTTCGCTGCGTTACACACGGAATGATAAGGTGAATACACCCTCCAATTTTTGGAGGGTATAAAAACCTTAGGTGAGTATTTGAGAAGTAAAGCATGTTTTTTAGAGTGTCGCAAAACCAGAGCAACGCGTGCAAACTGTTGAAATTTTTAATCAAAATAATTGTTCTATTCGTCAAACTCATCGTGCACTTCTTCCATTTTATGTTATACATAATCGTCCTTCAGAGCGGCTAGTTCGAAGAACAATGGATCGTCTGCGGACCACATTTATTGTTACTAATAATGTGCATCCCATGAGACGCCGAACAGTGCGCTCTGAAGAAGCTGCAGCCGCTGTAGCCACTGTACAGGAAATCATGGAAGGTGATCCTAACCAATCAATTCGCCGCCGTTCTCAGCCACTGGGCTTGTGTCCTTCCACTTTATGGAAGATTGTTTAGTTGTTGAAAATTAGTACTCCAGATTGGTCCTTCTGCGCGCGAGCCGTGATGGCCACATGGCAGAAATCATATTTAAACATTAAATTTCTTTCCGGTTCATTGATATTAAAAATATATTTCCTTGTATTAGTTATTATGATTTAGACTTGTGTCACTCTATAAAAAACACGCTGAGTTTAAAGAGTTTCTATGCACATGTGGCTAAACTCTGACCATCTTTCAGGAGATCATTAGCATTCTGGGGATGACCCGTACATATGCAATGCATTGTGCTGGAACTAGAAATGCTGGGATAGTATTGAGAGAACAGTGTGGAGATAGATGAGAATATAGAGAATTTTTTGTAGCTCTAGCTCTTTCTACTTCGCTGGGCAATTTTTTACTACAGAGCCGATGAAGAAGGGTGCTGCTACTCTGCTCTTCGTACGTGATAGTGTCAGTTGGTAACAGTTATCGTCAGTGGACAGTGCTATGCCTTCATCGCTGAAACAGGCGGACAACAACTAACAGAACCATGCACTAATGCTGATAAGAGTAATTCGACACAATGTTCATGACTGACTCTTGACCCTCCGCTGCATAAGCTCGTTTTAACTACTTCCGCCAACAGCACCCTCAATCGGAATTAAGTCTAGTATAGCATTCACTGCTTCCGAAGAACTGTCGCATGCTGTAGTGCGGATTCAAGTGGATCTCCGTATTCTATAAAGTTAAATACTACTGAGCCGTAAGTCAGTATACATCAATGTGAGCACTTGAAGTTTTAGTCTCCATTTAAGACTAAACATTCTGCTACAGTATCAGTAGGCGACAACTGATTTCTTTAAGCAGTGTGTTAGAGATTTAGAGTGTATAATAGTTTACTGTCCAGTAGGGCTCCTAGATATGTAGCGCTGGCCGTTCTGTATCTTGATTTTGTACTGAACAGTACCACTTCCATATTGTTATGGATTTACTCCCATTCCGATTGACCTTTATGTACTGGGTGCATCCTCGAGCAGTGCAGTGAGACTGGCGGCATCTGGGAAGTGTTGGTCATGAGACTATGGCCACGGAAGGATCCTAGGTCAGTTACCACCGACACTGAGAAAGCCCACTGACTATATGGTACCCCACTTGGACTTCAATATTACTTACAAAGTCCTCATTCCATCCAGGCGGGAGTGGAGAGGGGGAAACATAGAGAAGGACTTCGACTGCAGGATGTATACTGATGGATCAAGAATGATCTGTGGTGTAGGTTCAGGAGTCTTCTCAAGGGACCTTGGAAGGGGACTTTCGCTCCGACTCCCTGATGAAGCTAGTGTATTTCAGGCGGAAATATTGGCTATAAGGGAGACGGCTAGGTTACTAATTGACAGGGGTGTTCAAGTAGGGTCGGTATCTTCGTCGACAGCCAGGCAGCACTCCTGTCTCTGAGGTCGTTCACTACTTCTTCTACCTTGGTAACACAATGCAGGGAGCTTCTATCCAAATTGGGATATCAGACTGACACAACCCTCATCTGGGTTCCCGCACATTGCAACTTCCCTGGAAACGAACGGGCGGACGAGCTAGCTATAGACGTCTCCACCGCTGTATCGGTAGCCATGCCGTATGGCGCTATAAGATGCGGCATTCAGAGCCACAATCGGCAGAAGGCTGCAGAAAGATGGCGCAAGCAGGACACGTGTAGGGTGGCCAGAAGTATGTGGCCCTGCTACAACGACAGGAGGACAGCACAGCTGATCAACAGGAACCGTAGCGACATCTCAAGACTAGTCGCAGTAGTGACGGGGCACTGGGCAATAGGCAGATATGCTGGTAGGATAGGTCTCTCCTATAATGCATTCTGTCGCAGCTGCCGGGATCAGGGCAAGGAAGAGACAGTTTATCACTTCCTTTGTGAATGCCCGGCATTGCACCATACGAGACTCAGAATCTTAGGCAACAGTGTAATATCCGGGCTTTCGGAGCTATCAGGTATAAGTCTAGGTGACCTTATTAGATTCCTCGATGCAACAGGTTGGACCTAGCATCCATCAGCGTATCCGAGATCTGGATTCGGTTCTACATAGGTTGACACTGACGAGTGGAGTGGTCTTTTAAAACGGGATCTCAGAGATCCTACTTGAATGCTTGTGGGCTACAGGCAGCCACGTATACCAACCAACCAACCTACTGCCAGAACACAATCTATGACCTGTGAACGCATTTTCCGCGTATGTAGATAAATTTACGGCATTACTCATTTGAGCGATTTAAAACTTTTTTATTTTATAAGCACTTATTCAATTTCATTACGGATTGCGTCATCAATTCTTCAAAGTTTTTATTTTAACACAAAATCTGAATTTTTCTTTTTATGCAGATTATTGAAAAAAAGTAACAAATATGTAAATAACTAATTCACAATGGAGACTATTACTGCCAAGCAATTCACAATAGCGCTTTTATTCCCTCAATATTCTTATATTGGGACTTATAGGGAATGAGAGTAGTGGTTTGCTTCCAAACAACTCTTTCCCATAATATTCGCGTTAAGGGTGAATAACGCAATAGTCTTTAAAAATTATTGTGCAGGACATGAGTTATATTTGTATTTTAATATGACATAATTTTTTGTTTTAAATCATACAAAAAAAGTAAATGGCATTCAGAATTGTGTAAACGTGTGTTTTATGAAATAATCCGTATTACAAGTGCTAAAGATCGAAATTAGTAAAGGCGGCTTTTCCTAAAGGTTTTATTAAATTTTTCATATCAGCCCTTGCATAAGGCAACCATAAATAAGAATTTATATGCCTTTCTTTTACATATATTTCACCTTGTCTTTTTAGATCTTGTGTTAGTTTTTTGTTCTATAGTTTTCCATAAACGTGCCCTAGAAAAATGTGACATATAAAATTAGTGCGTGATCATAAGGTGACAATTACTGTTTGTTTGTGACATCATTAATCGATATTTTATGCTAATCAAATAAAACATTTACCTAAAATGACTCAATTTGTCAGCAATTTTCAATACGTGAGCGGTCATTATATTTTAGGATTCCCTGTTAGACAAAATCATGAGACGGTGTTTTCTTTTTTTTATTTGAAGTTTTATATGAATTAATAGTTAATGGTGTTCACAAGGTGTTAAGTTGTTTTGGTAACGTGTTAAGCAACAATAAAATAGAGATCAAAAGTAGTTAAGGAAAACGTTCTTTTTTTATACTAAATCTGCTGGATAAAAAATATTCTCAGCTAAGAAATATTAAATAAATTTTAATCATGTGCTACACATGCTTAAGTAATTGTGTGATTTATAAAAAAGAATATATCCGATTTTACAGGGAGTTTTTGTTGTTGTAACAACCCCAAAAATATATTTATTTTCACTTTTAATTTTATTGGAGTTTTCCTTTGAGGCGGCTGGCTACGGGCTAAAATTGCACTTCCATTTCCGTTCGTTTATTAAAGTAAATATTTTCTTTAAAAAAATGCTCTTCTCTAAGCAGCAAACTGTCATTTACGTTTTCCATCCTTCCTTAGGAACCTGTCATTGGTATTGTTTTTTTTTTATTTTTAATAACCTCAACTCCTTTTTTACCAGTGTCCTTTATTTTCCTTGATTTAAAGTAAACACATGACAACCACTTGAAAATATTTTTTCTTAAATCATTTATTTGTCAGTGTGGTCTAGTGGTGTTTTCACAGATGTTTCCTTAAGAAAATTTTAAATATTGTTTATTTTTGTGCAATTTTAGGTCAAACGCTGCCAAATTGTTAGAAATATATTTCTTTAAAAAAAATTTTTTTTTAAGTAAGTTAACAAATGGATTGTTTTCTTAAAAAGAATGTTAAATTTTTGGCATGTAAATAAATAAAAAAAACTTTTTGTAAAGTAAAATAAGAAGATGTTTCCTATAGTTTGTTCTTTTCTAAAAAAAATACTTAATTTTTGCACTTTTCATTAAAAAATGCAATATTATAGCATTTGAAAATGACAGATTTGTTAGAAATTAAAAAAAACATATCCTACAAACAATTTTTTTAAATTCAATTTGTGTCGAATTTCAGTTTTTTTTAGAGAAAATTGAAAAAATGTACAAATTTTTTTTTTCTGAAACTTAAATTGCCTTTATAGCTGAAAATATTTATTGCTGCTCTATTCTTCTCTCTCTTCAAAAGGAACATGTTACTCATAAAGTAATTTTTAAAAAACTTAAGGTTTCATTAAGTATTTGCCCTTTACCTGGCTGCTGCTTGCCGCTTTTCACTGTTTTATGCCTTCGTTCAATTATTGCATTCTAACTGCATGATCACCGTTTATATTTGTATACAATATAAAATAATTTTAATAATCATAATAATCATCATGTCTTTTCTTTCACTAGCATAATTTGAATTTACCAGCATCTGGCCATTCGTTGCCGCAAACATCTAATAATAACTACTCAAATTAATACAAATCAAACGGATGTATTTAAATGTCTATAAAATACAAACCCAAATATGTACTACACGAACAAATTATTTACTATGGAAATTTTATTTGACAGAGAGAACAAAAAAATAAAATAAAACTGTATTACATCAAGTACAACAAATCGATAACTACACGCCTCCATAAAATTGCCAAAATATCTAAAAGAAAAAAAAATGTTCATGTGTCATTATGACACCAATAAACAATGAACTAGTACTTGCACTGAATCAACAATGAGAATTTGACAATAAATTAGAAACCACTTAATGGAACAAACCATAATGACCACTTCAAATTTAATGAAAGTGAACTGAGAGCAAATACTTTTAAACAGGATGTGACATTGTGTGTTAAATATTGCATAAATGAAAAATAGTTTTAACAAAAGTATCAATAAATATTGAACACTAAAGTCTAAAGAATGATAATCATGCAAAATTAATTATCAAAAAGTTGAAATAAAATAATCTGCGGGATACTTAAAATAAACACAATCACACTTTTAAATATTTATTTTAAAGGCATTGAAATGATGTTCACTCAATGGGAACAGTGGAGCTGAACTAAAAATGAGTGCTAATAGAAAGTTATAATAGGGACATTCAAATTGGTGAGTCATAAAGTCATAAGTTGAAAAATAACAAACAACAATAAAGGACGTGTGGCATCATTTAATTTATAAGAAAACTGCATATCAAAAACTTTTTTAAATAAATTTTTTAATAACTAGCTTTTACAAGGTTTTATTTACTTTCATTGAAAATCGCGTTTAAGCCTGCTATTGCTTATAATGAATGCAATGGCGTCACGTCGCTTCTGGGTAGCACTTGCAGTTTAGTACAATACAACGCGCCACCACACAATTCTAAACTGCAATGCATTAGTTGTTATCAGCTATTACCCCAACTAGGCCCACTGTGCTTAACTTAAAATAATCCAGTTGATGTCTGAATTTTAGCAACACAAGATGTTTGTTAGTTCACTTTTGTTCTTTTAATTTCGTTCTGTGGCTGCTGTTTGAATCATGGGTTTTTGTTGTTACGTCACTACTATTCTTACTAACGAACAGTGATGCTTACTACGGAATTTTTTTAAATGCACGTAGCCAGCCAATGCATCAATGTTCGTGTCATGCGAACGCTGCAAAAGTATTTCTTTTTTTTCATGAATGCGGGCTGCATTACGCCTGATTATTGGAATTAAGTCTCTTTTTTATTAAAACGCTCACTGTTGCATACAAAGATTAAGAAGAAAAGAAAACGTCATTAATTTTTATATGTCAATGATGTAAGAAGTTATGGTAAATAAGTTTTTTGACAGGAAATCGCTATTTTAAAAAGAAATGTTCTCTTTAATAAGAATTAAATAAATAGCTAATAAAATGCAATAAAAAATATAAGTGGAGTGGAGAAGTAATAGCAAGCAGTAGAGTACAGGAATGCTTTTTCTTTACACACACCATTTAGCTAATGTCCGTCAGGCTACTCGAAAGGTGGGTGCACGGTATGTGAGTAACATTAGCAGTTCTCTTTTTTTCTTAATTAATTTTTGTATTTTAATTAACGATTATAGGCTTATTTCAGAAAGATTTAATAAATGTTAAAAAGCACAAGTGAAATTAAACACTAAATCAATTCTCAATTGGCAAGCCAAGCAGAACAGCTGTTTTCGAAAACCGCTATACTTTCGTAATCAGTACTCATGCGACTTTTTGTTTGTCAGCCTTTGAATGGAATCTGGGACCGCTGTGACGTTTTCCTGTTCCCTTGAAACGAATCGCTCCGAGAGAAAAAGAGGTCGAGAACATAACAAAAAATGGATATCGGCAATACTGCAAATCTATTATATCTGAGGAGATCTACATCGAAGTGTTCAAAAGAGAAACAAAATAATGAACAAATTGATATTATTGAGAGAAATTAAAATTCACAAAAATTTTTGAACGGGCCTCGTATATATATATATATATATATATATATATATATATATATATATATATATATATATATTTTTTTTTTAAATTATTAATATAGAAAAAAACAAGTAAAAACGTAATATTCGACCGGGTCGAATCTTAAAGACCCTCCAAATATTTAGCAAGTAAATTTCATATGTTTAACTTGGTGGGACAGAGTTCCATCGAAGTCAACGCCCGCTAAAGAAGGCGGGGTTCAAAAATAGACAATATCATGTTTTCATGACGTATGGGCATTGCTAGATCGTATGGGGAGACATTTCACTTTTGTCATAAAACTCTAAAAATATATGCTTGGCATAATTATATACAAAATTTAATTTGTTTTTATAGGGTCATTTAGGGGCAAAGGGGGAGTAGGAGTTGGGCAGAAGCAGGCAGTCATATAACTTTAAAAATAAATGCTTGGAATAATTATATAAAAAATTTAATCGCCCCTATTATGAATGGCGACGTCGATGTCACATCAATTCGACAGTAAAATATTATTACTTGTCTGCAAGTTGTCGATAACAATTAATGACTCTTGACAATTTCTTGCCATTCTCTAGCGCATATAATATCGATAGAACATGTCAATAGTAGCCATCGCTGTCGAAAAACACTGGATAAGCGAACATTTTTTGCTGTCGTCTTGATACGGCGTCGATGTCGTCATTCATAATAGAGGCGAATATAAATTTAATATATATATTTTTATATATATTTTTTATATACAAAATTTAATATATATTTTTTCTGATAGGGTCATTTAGGCGGAAAGGGGAAAGGGGAAATGGGGTAGGACAGAAACAGTCAGTCATAAGACTAAAAATAAATGCTTGGAATGATTATATACAAAATTAAAAAAAACAAAATTTTATAGGATCATTTAGGGGGTGAAGGGAGAGGAAGGGGTAGGGCAGAGCAGAACCAGGTTACGTCTCATCTTCGTCATTAAAGCTTAAAAATTTTATTTTTAAGGAATGTAGGCTTAAGTAAAACAATTTGTTAAATTTTTGCATATAATAACACCCTCTAAAGGGGCGGGGTCCAAAAATTACTTTTTTTATTTTATGGCTCTAATTTTAACGCGTTGGACCTTGTTTAGCATAAAAATATATCATTTGCTTAACAAAATAACCAAAAACTTTAAAAATTAAGTTGTTTTTTCTGGGTTGGTTTAGTTCTTCTAAGGGAAACTTTTTGCCCCCTCGACCGATTAAGCCCATCACCGAACTTGACCTGTGCTATCCTTCAGATATATTTATACCAAATTTCAAGAGTCTAGCTCTTTTCGTTTGGACTGAATCGTGATTTACACAGACGGACGGACGTACGGACATGCTCAGATCGTCATAGATTTCATCACTGATCAAGAATATATGAGCTGGTTTTTTTTGAAAGTGGTATAAGTCTATTTCTTCATATATTGAGATATTTAAGTGTTAGACTTTGAATGAATTTAAAAATATTGACCAACTTTAATCAATACGAGTGATGTTTTTTACACTATACACCTTTTAAATTTTATTATGAAATAATAATTACTAAAATTATTTGAAAGAAGAAATGATTTTTTTAGCTCCACATGGACTTATACCACTTTCAATAATAACATATTACAAGAAATAAAAACAGGAGCAAATTTAAGTCCATATTTTTATGGAAATAAAAGCTTTACTGGAATGAATTTTTATGTAAAGACATTTAAATACACGACTAACCAAGTTTATTAAGAGTTTATTTCAGTTATTTTAAAAATCTATTAGTATAAGAACCAAATAGTAGGACTTGCGAAGGAGAACTAAACAAAACATCAAAACAATAATACACTAGCGGTAGATAAGTTATATCTGCTAATGAGCAACATGCACTGAAGTAGCAGTAATCAATTGTAACCAGAAAGTTGTTTTAATTATAATTATTAGGAATGCACTTATTCCACTTTCAAAAGAAATATTTGTGCGATAGCATTTTACAGCAAAACTGTTTTTATTTATTTTATTTCAAAATAGAACTCTATTGAAATGGCGATTGTAACTATAGAGAGAAGGTGTCTATATCTCATTAAAATTACCGTTAACTTGGTTTTTTTAAAAAGTGGACTTATACCACTTTCAAAAAAACCAGCTCATATATACCTTATGCGCTCTCAGATGAGACCGCTGCGTTAAAAACGGAATGACAAAGTGAATATATCCTCCAATTCCTTTTTTGGAGGGTATAAAAATAACAAATGGTGTTTAAAAATAAACAAAATTGTCTTTCACAAATAATTTTTTAGTTGCATAGAACTATTGTTACAACGTCCATTCGATCATTCTAATTTTTTGTATTGCTTTCACCTATCAATCTCGCCATAGACTCAAATGATGGCTTAAATATTGGCTTCCATTGCGTCAAAAGTTACTGGTTTTTCGGCATACAACAATGGCTTAACACAAACCAGTCCATATTCCTCAAACCACTTGATAGAAAAGTAGAGCCAGTGAACAGGATCAGTTTGGAAAATAAATTTTGCAATAAATCTCTCTAAATCATGCAGTTAAACTGTATTTTTAAATTTTTCTGCATAAGTTTATTATTAAATTTTTCATAGATCATTAAGCAACGAATGGGAAAGCTTCATTTATTGAATTTCAAACAATTTCATGTTTTACATTTATATTATACTGTTTACAAAAGTAAGCAAAAAAAACTAAATAAAAATTCAGTGTGCAATTTGATAACCCATTATTAAGA
Organism: Linnaemya tessellans; assembly: GCA_951800035.1. Classification (NCBI taxonomy): domain Eukaryota; kingdom Metazoa; phylum Arthropoda; class Insecta; order Diptera; family Tachinidae; genus Linnaemya; species Linnaemya tessellans. The sequence goes on along the minus strand of OX637534.1, from coordinate 25,993,626 downwards.
GTTCTCTACGGCACAGTTGCTTCCAATCAATGAATTTCGATACACGGGAGTAAATAAAATTTAGCCTAAAATGAAATCATTGATAAAAGGAAATTTCACTTTCAATAGTAGACCTGTGTAATAAATAAAAGTAAAATTTGAATTTTATTTCCCTTTTTCTTCTCAAAAAAAAAAAAAATTAAAATAAAAAGAAAATGAATGGAAAGTATCCGGCTGCGTTTTGCAAAAGGCATTCGTTTAATTGAAAGCAAAGCAGAAAAGAGGGGCGTCTACTTTGGTTGTGAATAGAAAAGATTGTGGTTTTCAATAAAAACCGAACAAACTGCAATCATATCGCAATGAAATGATCTAATATTTATGCATTTTCCTGTATACTTTATAATATTTTCCAATCGTGTGTGAGGACATGCATGAAACAAAATAGAAGATGAGGAAAAATATGGTTCAAAAAATCACTGCAACAGTAAGTGAAAGTGGAAAGGTTTTTATTGTTTTGGAAATTCATAAAATAGCGAAAGGATGCCAACAGTTTCACCTACCGGAAATGGTTTTTACACTCAAATGAAAGAGAAATTTTAAGGCATTTTATGCGTTTTTGTGCGATAGTGGATTTTCATTGGATTTAATTGTTTTGTTGTTGTTAAAGAAATTCGATTAATTTTTTTTTTTGGGAAATTCTCATATTTCTTAAACAAAATTATATTTTAAGCAGAAAATGCTGACATTATTTTTGATAAAATATAGTATTTCAGGGTTTTTATTTTTCAAGCTTGATGTTACAGCTTTTCGCTATATTTTAAATTGAATTATGATTTATAGACTGAATAATACTAAATTTAAAAAGACATGATCAATATGCCAAGGAACAAGCAAAAATCAACATCAATTTTATTTCTCAACTCATACAGCAGAACATCTGTTTTCGAAAGCCTATACACTGCCATCATCAGTATTCATGTGTATTTTAATATATCGCCACTTAGTGGGCGGGTCATCTGAATGTGACAATAGTTTTTCCCTAATTGTTCGAACATTTTGTTTTAAGTTCAAAAAGGCATGATAAATATTCCAAGGCTCAAAAGATAGTCAACATAAGTTTTTAATTGTTCAACTGGCACAGCAGAGCAAAGCAGCTGCCGCCTTTACACATTTGCTAACAAACAAATAATTATTATACAGGGTGTCCGCCGGGAAGGTATACTGATTTGTCTTGCCGCCATTTTGCTAAACATTAGTCTTGACAGTTCATATTTGGCAGTCGTGAAGTAGACACGTGGAAAATTTGTTATGAAAAAATATTTGATGCCACATCGCATACAGCCAGGATTACAATGGAATTACTGCGAGACCTCTTTCCACAACAACTTATTTCAAAAAATGGTGATGTTGATTAGCCTCCAGGACACCTGATTTGACCGCTCCGGACTTCTCTTTGTGGACATACCTGAAAAGCAAAGTTTATGCAAACAAACCAGAAACGCTTGAGCAAATGAAACAAAATATTCGTGATGAAATTAATGAAATACCGCGTGAAATGTGTGAGAATGTAATGAAAAATGTGCTCAAAAGGGCTCGCATTTGTGAGGCTAACAGGGGAGGACATTTATCGGATATTGTATTCCATACATAATTGCCGACATTAAATAAAACATTTATCAATATAAGATCCATTCTCCCGTCCACGCTTTCCCGGCGGACACCCTGTACAAAACAAGCCCCCAAAAATGTGCAGTAGGTTTTTACAGCTATTTAGGAGTTTTAGCTTTAGCAAGTTACGGAATATGGCTGCAAAGCTGCTTCGAGGATTAAAATCGCTGCCACATGAGTGTTATATGTAAGGGAAGGCTACTTTGAAGGGTAGAAAAAATGATGAATAAATAAATATTTTTTTTTTGACAAAAATTAAAATTCGCCCAATTTTTTAGAACAGACCTCTTATAAGCAAAGAATAATAGGATTATTGTCAAATGAGCATCTATCTGAATTTAAAGATGTTTCCATTTTTTCTTTTTCTATCTCGACGAAAATGTTATTTCCTCAAACTCCAAATGAACAAAATAATTGATCTTAATAGTTTAATTGTGTGCCTTAAAAAACATTTTTATCGTAGTAGGCATTTCGCTCTAGACAATCACTTGCCACTAAAAAAAAATAAACCTGCTCAATTTAGTAGCAAAATCTCAAATAACTTTTGTCTTGCCAGAAATCAAAACATATTCAAGTCGAATGCATCAGTTAAGGGCATTTAAGATCGCCAGATGGTTGATAACGACATTTCGTCCTTGTGAGATATTTTTAATCTTTTATAAAATGAAAACTGAGTTATTCAAAAATCATTTGACAATTTTCCCACAAGTGTCCTAGATTTTGCTAGATAAAATTTCTTATGTTATTTTCTATAGGAACACAAAAACAATAAGAAATTTATTTATATGAGGAAGTAGTGCTTTAGATATACACACACATACATTCGCATTAATTTTAGAAAAAAGTTAATAACTAAGGATGGTCTTTTGTGGTCGTGCCAGTTGCCCGTCCCGCTCTCACTACCAGGATTTACAAAAACTGTCAATTGCTGGCATTTTGACATTTTTAACTCAATTTAGAGTAAAAAAAGTAAAAAAAATTTTCCCATCAACTAACAGATGCTGGCTAACAGCAAAACACTAAACAATTATGCAAACGCAATTGCAAAATACTGAATCCTTTTTATGTGTACGAACAAGTTGTTTTTTGCCCAATTCTTGCTTTAAATCATCTTCAGTTGTTTTTGTTTTTCTTAACAAAAAAAAAGGATCTCATGATCCTTAAGTAATCTTTAATACCGGCAATTGAAAACAAATCTAGGTGAATTATGAAACTAAATACTATTTATATATTGCATCCAACTCCTGCCGGTTGTCTACCTAAAATCTTAAGAACCACAAGTAATTTAAAGATCTTTTGCCGGACATACATATAAGTATATATGAAAGAATAGTGTAACCTTTTGTGAAAATGTTGCACAATGTTTTGCTGGCCATTGTTTTGCTTTTGATGTGACCATCGTTTTTTTTTTTTTACTATATTTCGTAAAAAACAAGTCCTTTTGTGTCTTTTGTTATGAACATTTCGACTATCCAAAGAGTTTTTCATAAAGAAACTATTTGTGTGTAAGATAATTTTGCAATACTCGTATGTCCTGATATAATTGATGATTTTCTAGTTGCAGGAACCTTTTGTTTCTGCTGATCCTGATGATTATCTACACACACACACACACACAGATGTGTCTTCCAATAGGCCCTAAAGATCAGCGGCGCTATTATCTTCGCCTATTTGATTTCCTAAAGATCATTAATTTTCAGAGCATGGAAAAGCAATATTTTTGGGAATGAATTTTATATTTCATACTGTAAAGAGAACTATTCGCCTTTTTATTCCTAAATTTTATAAATACTCGCACAATTCGCGAACGAAAGCAAAAAATAGTCGAAGAATAGTAAATAAATTTATCCCGGAAAATAGAAAAATTACATTTTCTCGCTCATAGCCACACAACATTCATGTGGCGGTTGGCCCATTGATCGCCGAAGACTAGTCAACGTGAACGACTGGTTAAGCACCAGTCATGCGGGATATATGTCGATTACCGTTTCTTTTAAGACAATCTAACAGAAACTGTATTCCAAAAGTGGGTAAAAGAAAAACTACTCATCTGGTCATGAATCAAACATCTTGTGGGCATTATTGGTCAGCCTGTCACCAGTTTAAATCATTTTCCTACATTTTTACTTGCTAAAGTTGAGAAAAATTTAACTGATCACAAGTTCACTTAAAACGTCTATTAAAACTTCTAGTATTAAATGATCTCTGAGGGACAAAAATACGTGTAAGGAAGCAGCAACAGAAAAAATGCAGCGGTACTTAATGAGGACCTGTGAAATTCTTAAGCATATTGTGATATACGTGGTCCTTAATGAAAATATTATAAAAATAATCTTTTCTACAAGGATCGAGAAAATAATAAACGAAAGTCATGTTTTAACATCAGCGATGAAATTGAGAAAATTAGGAAAACTCTTCTGAAGAATTGTCGATTCACTATTAGAAGATGTCGACATATACAATTCTTTAAAACAAATTTAGATATTAAGGGGATGGTAGTGAAATTAATTCCTAAAAGACAGCAATTTTCTGGCCAAATAATCAGAGCTCAAGGACATATCAAAACAGGCATATCAGAACTGCTTCGAGGACTACGAAAAAAGCGCTGGCACAAATTTATTAAATCCTGAAGGAGGCACTACTTTGAAGGCGCGGAAATAGCATTAAATATTTTTCAAAAAAATAAAAATTCAACATATTTTTCGAACTCACCTCGTACGTGTAATTAACGTTATCTTAATAAATGTTTCAAAATAATGATAAAAACTTTGAAACCAGCAGGTTAACGCTCCATACAAAAAGAAATGAGTTAGCTTTGAATATATACAAATTTTCGGGTAACCTTCGATACAAAAAAATTTTTTTTTCAAAATGTTGGGTTCATTGAATGCTACGAATGATAAGTAAACAAAAATTGCACTTTTGCCCATCCAAAAAATAAGTGTTATCAGCACCCCTCTTAGTACCCAAGAACCACACGAAGGTGACCTCGGGTCACCCAGGTGGCAATTTCTAGAACATGATTTAGTAAGCCCCATGATCTAACACCTTGCTTAAGTGCCGATCCTATCTATATGATCTTTTATTTGTTGATTCACAACAACATATAGGTTCTGCTACTATCAGCCGGACCGAAGTCCAACCAGAAGGATTGAACATCAATCCTTATCTGACAAACCTTCCACCAAATTGTACTGGATCCCGTGGTACCAGTTAAATACTGGTAAAGCCCCAAAAGTCAAACCAGTGTAGGTTCTATAAACTTTCTATCGACTTCGGTCTTTTTTCTATCCAAACCCAGGTGTCGGCTCACCTGTCAATTCTTACTCAAGCTCGTAGGCGAACCTACTTCTTTTAGATTCTTATATGCACATCCGTTCCACTGTTTAGAGATTGGGCAGTAACATATATCTAAGTTTTACGGGGCTACCTGCAAAAGTTATTCCTGAAAAACAGAATAACCCCTCGAAAGCCAACCATTATAGGTTTCAACTTTCTATTGACTTTTGAACTCTTAATTAGATCGGGGCGTCCTTGGACCTCCTTTCTTATTTCAAACTTTCGTAGGGGCCAAGGCAATCCCCTACTACTTTAATTCTTCTTACAGTAGCCAGCATGTTTCCTACTGAGACCTGTCCCTAACGTCCCATTCGGTAACGCACAGGTACTTATAAGTTCTATGGGTTACCAACAAAAGTTCTGTTTGAGAAAATTGTGTAACCCCCGAGAGCAAAACCAGTCAAGGTTTTCAACTCTCTATTGACTTCGGCCCTCTTACGGTACCAGGCGTCCTTAACCTACTTTCTTATAACAGACTACATAGGATTAACCTCTGTCAAATTTCTACTCGACCCACTTTCGGATATGCTTCGGAGCGGAGAAAACTCCTACATGCAGGGATCGTACTAGGCGGTGCACTTTCTGGGGAGGTATACCTACTACTTTTTAATTTCTTATATGCCCTCCCGTTGCACTGCAACTTCAGGGATTGGGCAGGTAACATATGAGTTTTATGGGTTATCAGCAAAAGCACCGTCTGTAAAAACTGCATAACCCTTTCCCCGGATCTGTGCTGAAGCAAGGCCTGACATCATAGCCAAGCTCCCCAACGGCACCCCCGAGGGGATAAGTGATGCGGACAGTGAGGTCAATTGAAAATTGATAGCTGAATAAATATGTACTCGTAAATATATATGGAAGAAATTAAAATGCAGCATTTTTTTTGAGCTGACCTCGTATATGTAATTAACGTTGTCTTAATAAATCTTTCAAAAGCAAGTTAGCTTTAAATTGAATAATGATAAAAAAATTTAACCGGTGGGGTAACGTTCAATACGAAAAAATTTTACGGTAACGTTCAATGCAAAAAAAAGTAGTTAGCCATGAATTAAACAGTGATAGCAAATTTAAAACCAGCAGCGTAACGTTCCACATAAAAATTTTCGGGTAACGTTCAATAAAAAAAAAAAAATTCCAAAACTTTGGGTTCATTGAATGCTACGAAAGATAAGTAAACAAAAATTGCACTTGTCTCCATTAAATATGATAATAACCCATATAAAGTATTCAGACAGTGAGTTCAATTGAAAATTGATAGCTGAACAAATAAGCATTTATGAAAAATATTTAAATCTAGCATAATTTTTGAACTGACCTCGTATCTGTAATTAACGTTAACATAATATATCTTTCAAAACTGAGTTAGCTATGAATTGAATAATGATACAAATTTAAAAAACGGCAGGGTAACGTTCAATACCAAAATAAATTAATCAAAGAAATATCAAATTAAGTTAGACAAGAAACTTGACGTTAAGGTGTGACACAATTATTATTGAGTGTTTTGGTTGGACCTCCCTTAATAAAAAAAGGCAAAAAATCCTTAAACAACTATAAAACTACACTGGCTAACAAATAATATGCAAGAATTTGGCTAAAAATTCTTTACAGCCGATTTGTCAAAAATAAAAATGAAATATTTTATATTCTTCACATGCTCCAATTGCAGGAAATAAAGCCAAAATTTGTTACATTTTTTATTAACAAATAACGAAGCTACAAGCTGAAAATGTTTATTAAAACTATTTACAGTTTAACTACACGAAAGCACATAAATACCCGCCATAAAAAAGCACGCCGCACTAAATCCCACTTAAATACACTTTAAATACAGGATACACGAAAGATACGCCACTTGACAAAATGAGGATATAAAAGAACAAAATACCGATAGACTAATAAAACTAAAAGAAAATGCAACCAATATCGTTTTTTGACAGCCGTAGAATGAAATCAAGCAAAACAGCGCGAATGAAAAATAGCATCTTCCGAATGGCACTTGTCGTGATTTCAGCTGAATAAAAGCAAATGCAGCTATAAAATTTTAACAAGCCGAACGAAAATAAGGACTATTAAGAGCTGAGTTTAAATGACACGCTCCCCACACATATGGAGGCAAGCGACAATAATGTGACAGCAATAAACTGCTGTGGTAACGTTAGAAAAATGTGGGTTTGATTGTCGATGAATTTTTTAAAACTGCGCACCCAGCAAACAATTTAAAGGAAAAAAAAATTATATTAAAAAAATTTATATTATATTATTACTATTTATTTTTGACTAGAACAGTCAGGGCTCAGATAGAAAAATAAATTGCGATGGCCATTTTAATAGAGTACTAAGTTACAAAAAAGATTCTATTTGTTATAATAAAATGTAATGCGGCCCTACAAAACAGTACCCGAATGGCTGGACAGTGTTGGTGTTCCTAGATGAAGACGCGTGTACTGGAGGTTACTCTGAAATGCCATGCGAAAGAAATTGCTTTCACTTTTCAATGTAAATAGTACAGAGTAACCCTCCTTTACTTTGGTATATGTTTCGAATCTGCAGACTTATTATCTAATTCCGAAGAATTTTCGTTTCGAATCGAATTAATTATGATATATGCATAGCGTTTTACATGCCACTTTGGCAGGATATTAATTCAAACTAAATTCAAACGCATTAATAATTATTTATTCTTTCGAATAAAAATTCCTAAAAAAAATTTTTTTGCACACTGCAGATTTGAACTCGAGTCTGAATAGAAGTTCTTATCTTAATAATAAATTAATAAGTTCGAAAAACATAACAAAGCAATATTAAGAACAACGAGGCCATGTGTCTTATTTGTTTGTTCGTTGCTAATTGTTAACTAAAGTAAAAATTTGGACTGCATGGACATACAAAGACAACAAAGAGCTTTTGATCTCAGCAACAGATGGTTCTAGAACAGCAAAGAGAAAATGCCATATTTGGAATGATAATCGCCCGGGTTGGAGAATTTCGTGCTAACCAAAAGTTATTTAACTTAAAAATTATTATAAGAAGTTCTCATATTCTATTTCGTTAGAACCACTGGTTAAATAGTTGGCATTTCTAATGACTAGTGCCACCGTGGAAAGAGGAAGCAGTTGCACAAAAAACGCTGATGAGATATCGTGGCACCCTTGAAATCAATACTGATTCATTCTGCTAGTTTGATGATTGTAAGAAATATTCTAAATATTCTAGTCTTAGTAAAAATAACTTGAATTTCATAAAATATCTGGAAAAAATTAATTTGTAGATTGGAGATTTGAACTCAAGTCTGAATAAAAACACTTAGCTTAATAATTATTTATTCTGTTTGAAATTAATAACTATTTCAGTTCAAGGTCAATTATTTTTATTAAAAATATAAAAAACGGTTGACCCTAAACGCCATTCCTGGAACTTCCCGCTTATTTTAGGCAACGTGCGGAATTTTTTTTATTACTGTTTTCGTTCACGATATTTCACAATCGAGTTTTTGGGATGTCAAGTGGTGCCTTAGTTGGTAAAATCGATAGAGAGAGGCATTTAAAAGTTATTGTAAAAAGCCACATTTGAAAAAAAGTATTTTCTTAGCTTTATTTATTTTTTTGGATTTTAAAAAATCAATTTATACTCACTCCCTTGAAATTTCAATGAAAAAATTACGAGTAATTTTTGGGGAACAACTAATAATATTCAGATAATTAATTAAAAAGTTATTTTACCGACATAAAATTTTAATTTTATTTGGAATTGAACTTAAAAATTTGATGATGCGACAGATTTATATAAAATAAATCGATAATTATCAGGGACCACAAATAGCGACTACTTCTCAAATTTAAATTTAAAAAAATCAAACTAAAAATGAAATGAAAAATATTGCAACAGCAATATTTTTTGATTTTTATTTACTCCTCAGAAAATAAAAGTTATTATTTGATTTTTATTTATTCTTGAGAAAGTAAAAGCTATTTCTTGATTTTTGTTTATTCTTCGAAAAATAAACATAATTTCTTGATTTTTATTAATTTTTACAAAATAATATTTATTTCTTGATTTTTATTTATTTTTCAGAAAATAAAAATTATTTCTTGAATTTTATTTATTCTTCAGAAAATAAAAGTTATTCTTAGATTTTTTACAGAAAATAAAAGTTATTTCTTGATTTTTTTTTAAAAAATAAAATTTCTTTCTGGATTTTTTTTTTCAGAAAATAAAAGTTATTTCTGGATTTTTTTTTCAGAAAATAAAAGTTATTTCATAAATTTTATTTGTTCTACAGAACATAAAATCTATTTTTTGATTTTGATTTTCTCCTCAGAAAATAAAAGTTCTTTCTCGATTTTTCTTTATTTATTTCCCGATTTTTCTTTTCTCCTCAGATAATAAAAGTTATTTATTGATTTTTATTTATTCTTCAGAAAATAAAAGTCATTAAATTAAGTTTATTTATTTATAAAACTGAGGAGATAATGATTTAAATGTACTTTTTAAATTTATAAATTATTAATAATTATTCCATTATTAACTTTCCTAACTTCATAGAAGCAATGAAAACTTAGTTCCACTGCGTTTGCCAAAAATTGCATACAAAAATAAGATTTAATTAACATCAGGAAGCTGAGTTCGTATTGACACAACAAAATGATTAGAAATGATGGCGACCTTCGCATCCCAAGTCCAAGCATTTGATTGACTTCCTTGGGAGCTCCTTTTTAACTGAAATTTAATAGAAAGCTTTAGTTTATGGCGAATTTATAAAGGCACTAAAAATTGTTAATTACAACAAAATGAAATTTAGATAAATAATTGGTAATATGATATTTATAAAGAACTAGTAGACACGACTAGCATCAATTTAATTTCTCATAATAGAACAAGGATATTTTTTTACTATAAGCTGCTGGGCTATGCCCACATCAAAAATTATCTTAAAGCCATAATTAATTTGTTGCATTCCGCAAAAACATGACTTGGATTTGCTATACAAAAAATTTTTTATTTTTATTTAGCATTTCATTTTATTCAAATTGTGTTTTCTGCTGCGGAAGCTAAATGCCTTTTAAAACGTCGCTTAATATTTATGTGATATAGACTAGTGTGAATGTGGGTATCAATTCTCTTGGCATATTTAGTTAATGTTTCCAATTTTATTGTTCGATTCTGGGCCCAAGTCTGCAATTGATTGCAGCAGGTTGGATGTTTTTCCATATATAGGACTATTTTGTTTTTTTTTTATGAGACACTTAAACATCTTTGTTATTTCTTGCTCTCAGATGTGTAGTCGCTCGTTTGCGGCTCCTCAAATATCAGTAGTTTGTTGGTGTTGCTGTTTTTATGGAGTTGTTTTTATTGCTGTATAAGAATTTCTTTCCTTTTTTGATTTTTAATTTCCGTATTACGAGTATTTTTTCACGACCCCACTTAAACAGTTTTTTATATGCGTCTCGTTTTTTTATAGTTCTCGCTTGCATTTACTGGCCTATTTGAAAGAGAAAGCGAGATGTTGTAATTTGTGTGGCACTTGTGACACTTTTTTTTTAGTTCCTGAATATGTGAGAATTTTATTTTGGTAGTAGTTGTTGTTGTTTATTGTTTATTTTAGTATGATGAAGGTTAGACAAGGACAAGTGCCTGTTTATGATAATTATGGTTGAATTGAAGGGATCTCATACATTTGGAGGAAGTTTTAGTTCTTGTGTTACTTTTGTTACATACTGTATATATTCGTAGCTAGCTTTTTTGCAATAGTATTGAGCAAAAATTTTATTTATTTTGTAATAAAATAAAATTATTGCACTCATATTTTTGTGGTACACTTTTAAGTTTTTTAGCGTGTACTATTATTAGTGAGTTGTATGTTATTTTAAATGTATTTTTGTGTAGATATACACAATATAACCTTTTTTCTAAAAATGCTAAAAAATTAGCTTAAAAAGCGACAACAGAATCTTTCCATTTCCTATTTGTTTTGCATAGTATATAACCTCAAATAATGAGGTAAAAGTCCATAAAATTCCAGATCCTTTAATAAAGTTAAAGTTTACATCCAGACACTTAAGTTTGAAACAGTTTAATAAAAGGTTTGGTTTCTTACATCACGCTAAAATAGGAAGCATAATTTTCTTCCATAATATTTGCGAATAATTGATGTGGCGACTTTACATGTATAAACTAATTTAAAAGAATTTTTCTTATCACAAATTTCCAAAAAAAAATCAACTCCTGTTAGATCATGTACAGCGATTCTATTTTACCTCTTTTGTATTTAACAGATTACAATATTTAAAAAAGAAAATGCTCTTCTTGGCGTATCTTAATTTCTGAAATTTTTAAATTAAATTTAAATACAAATAAAATGCTGGCTAACATTCCCTCCTTATCGCCGTTGATAAGCCGCAATTACTTAATTTCCAAAAATACCTCAAGACAGCATAATACAATCAATTAGATGCATTTAAAATGTACGAAAAAGAGTAAAACGAAAGATTGGAGCAAAAATTAATAGCAGAAAAAAGAAAATCACAAATCACTGAGTGTCACACTGACGCCAACCAAATTGATGAAGCATTAAATAAATCTATAAAACACACATACACACACACATTCACACTTGTTGATTAAGCCAGCAAAATTGGGACTTTCTTTTTTTCTGTTTCTTCCAATGCGATTAAATGCATTTCCGCTACTAAACTGCCAGTAGAATGAAATTTTAAGAATGAATAGTTCCCCACCAAAAAATAAAAACGTCTCTAGAAATTATTTCAAGCAATTTTTTGACCCTTGACGCAAAAGGTCTTCAAATTTATGGATTTTTAAAAACTTGATTAAATTTACTTCAAACAATTGCTTAGGATTCTAAGCTAAGCTGCTTCAGGCTGTACAATTTTTTATTTTTATTTTTTGTTTCAGTCATTAAAAAATTTTAATTGAATGAAAAATTATAAATTAAATACTTTGTTTCAAGTTGTTGGTTGCCTTCTGTCTTGTGTTTTGGCAAGTCTTTAATGTCCATTATTCATGCACCTAGTCTATTTTAACGAGAATGTACCCAAATCAAAATTATCACTTAATAAGTTTTTGTTTTGTATTAATTGTGTATTTATTGTTTTTGTACACTTGCAGATATATTGATGCCATGGCGCCTAAATTTAAGCACCAGCCGCTTTTGATATTGTTTTTGTTTGAAGAACACAAAATATTTGTCAACTCTAATTTACTGACTGGCATTTGAATAGTAGAAAAAGTCAATAAAACTAATACTTTATGTTGACATTGAACTTGAAGGGGGAGCGCCGAGTTCAAATCATATCAGTTAAAGGTCGTTCTATTGTCTTCAAATGTTTGCTTCATATTTTGTCTTTCCATTGTTGGAAAATAAAAATAAATTACTTACCCAATAGCTAATAATTGTATCCAAATGTATTATTTGTCGTGGGTTAGATATTTCTATCGGGCTTCACTTTGTTGCTGTTTATGCCAACAAGAGTATCAAAAGTCTTAGGGCTTTTATTAGCACAATAAAGGGGTTTCTTGTTAGTACTCCCGTAGTTACTGATTACACTATCGGTTGTTTACATTTTTGTTTTGCATTATGAGAGCCTAAGACAGAAATACAGTTGAAATGAAATTTATTTTACTAAACTCTGCTAAATCATTTCATACCATTTTTTTTGTACTCTCAAAAAAAAAATTGAAGCGTCCATTCACTTTGTCATTCCGTGTGTAAGGCAGCAAAATATTCCTCTAAGACCCCATAAAGTATACATATTCTTGATCAGTCAAGAAATCTAAGACGATCTGAGCATGTCCGTCCGTCCGTCTGTAGAAATCACGATTTAGTCCAAACGAAAAGAGGCAGACTCTTGACATTTGGCATAAATATATATTGAAGGATGGCACAGGCCAAGTTCGGAAATGGGTTAAGTCGGGCAAGAGGGGAAAAATTCCTCTAAGAAGAACTAAACCAACTTCTAAAAAACAACATAATTTGTAAAGTTTTTTTATAATTTTGTTAAGCAAATGATATATCGCACCTGTTCAACAAAAGGGTATTAACTCAAAATTTTTACTTTTTATTAAAAAACGATACATAATGATCAACTCTACCCACTGTAAAAATCTCCCATTATTTTGTCTACTCTTTCGTCAAAAAAATACCGTTATGTCACTCTTCATGTCTTCATAGTAACTACTTATGTATCAACAAAAGAGATTTATTTTTAGTTGCGCCCACGTGTTTCAGGCATTTAGATCGCGGTGTTTTCAACTAAAGAGTAGTAATTCGAATTGTTCCCTTATTAGTGTTATAATGGTAACCAGAAGTCACGTAGCATATATTTTGTGTTGTTATTAAGTGATCCAAGGTAAAGTAAAGATGAAATAGTTATCTTTTATAATTAGATCAGACCAAACAACTACTATATATTTAGTTGTTTTACACCAACAAATTAAAAAATAAAATTCCGTCCTTGTTCTTTTACACTGTCCCCGCAGGTTATTTTAAGAAAGTTAAAGTATATCGGTTGTAATTGTTTGTCCAACCAAAAAGTTAATTGGCGTAATATTAAAGTACTACGAGTAGAAAAGGAAAATATCGATTCATTTCTCTACAAAACATCGTATAAAAATCCAGGCTTTATAAAAGTGTTTGTAGAAAAAAACAACATAAAGCCTACTACGTATTGGAATAGTCACAAGTAATTTTTTATTTCTTAGTATATCCTTGGTCTTTAAAACATTCTCCATTTCTTTTTATTTCAGATTATGTAATGCTTATATGGATATGTTACCTATATCAGATATTAAAAAGCGAGATATAAGAGACCTAGTTAAAAAAAACATAATTCCAAAGAAATACTATGAAACGTATTATAAATACCTGATAGATAACTAAACCTAATACAATTTACCGTTATTTATGTGAATACAGTGAAAACTCCCATAAGCGGACAGCCACCGTCGACCAAAATTTGTCCGTTGTTGGGGGGTGTCCGCTTATGGGAATTTGATAAAAAAAAGGACAAAAAAATAATTTTTATTGTTCATTTAGAGCATTAACACTAAATTCAATTTATATCTAATTAACAAAAAAGGTTTAACGAAAAAAAATTTAATAAATTAAAATAATAATGTCTTATTAAAAAATTAAGGGTAAAAGTTGCTTTAAAGGCACTAAAAGGAACATAAATTATACGCATTTGTACTTATTTTGAAATAAAAAAGTCTTTTATAGTTTTTTGTTTCATATTTGCTTCCTTTTCCGTCGCTAAACGAGTTTGAAGGTGATTTTCTAAATTTTTTACAAATGTAAAAGCTGCATAATCAGTTTTTAAGTGACTTGGGTGTCATACTTTTAAAACTTGCTGAGAGTTTGCTTTCAAATTTTCGTTCAAATTGAATGTTTCAATTTACAGTCAAGAAAACAGCTGATTGCAGTTTTTTCTTCCAAATTTGCATTCTTATTTAAAAATATTCTGCTATCAGTGTTGTTTTCAAAGAAAACTTGCTTTGAAATTGCGTGCAGCCTACGTCACAGCTTTCAAATTTTGTGAATTTTGACAAGCAGTATGTGTAAAAATCTTGAAAGAGAATTGCAAAAAAACTTGATAGTGTGACTGCAGCGTGAGAAAAGTCTGTATGTACATATTTACACGTAGGCTGCGTATAGCGTTTCGTGTTCTATTTTAAAAAAGTGCAATTGTTAATATTTTGTTTTATGTTGAATTATTTTTGTCCTCTTTTCAGAGGTTTTTGACCAAATAATGCACAATTTTGCTGTCCGCGTCCGGTCAAGGGAGGGTCCGTTCTTAGGAGGGAAATTTGCTCTGAAAAATCAATTTGGTGCAACGTTATTCGAAAATTGTCCGCATATGGGAGGTGTCCGCTTAAGAGAGTGTCCGCTATTGGGAGTTTTCACTGTATATGTGAATAAATATTATTTTAGCAACAAAAAAAATAAATATTTTTGTATGTAGTAAGAATTTTAACGAACATTTATATTGCTATATTAAATTGAATTAAGATTCATAGGCTAATTGTTCGAAATTTTAATTTAAATCTCAGAAAGACATGATAAATATTCCATGGCACAAAGGCAAGTCAACATCAGTTTTATTCAACTTACACAGCAGAGCAGAACAGCTGTTTTCGAAAGACGCAACCCTTTCATCATCAGTGCTCATGTGTATTGTCTTTGTCCCCACTTATTAGGTGGCTTAGTTGAATGTGATAACAGTTCCTATTTACACAAACTTTATTGTGAAAAAGAATACCAGAACTGTATCAACCTGATGTTAACATGTTATTGTTATAATACCCGTGTTACCGTTTGATTATTTTTCTTCATGTCCCATTTTTCTGAATTTTTTGTCCCATCATACCTAAGTCAAACTTATTTGGTTTGAATTTTATACTTAAGTACATGTGAACGTTTATTGGTAGCTCAAGCCATAGCTTAATATTTTTGATTTTATCATCGTGTTATTAATCGCCGCCGATATTTTCAGTTAAACGGGCACAAGTCGAAATAATATCTCTACTTAAACAAAGAATTTTCAACAAAATGGTAGTAACTCGAAAATTGGTTATATTTCTCCAAATACTTAACGAAATAAAAATAAATCGAGTGTTGTATTGTAGTAAACAAGATATCTTTACGATGGCATAGTTTTTTTTTTATAATATACCTACTATAAATAGAAAATTTTGAGTTACTACCCATTTGTTGAACAGGTGCGATATATTTATATTAAATTGAATTAAGATTTTTATACGCTAATTGTTCGAAATTTTTAATTTAAATATCAGAAAGACATGATAAATATTCCAAGGGTTGCGTCTTTCGAAAACAGCTGTTCTGCTCTGCTGTGTAAGTTGAATAAAACTGATGTTGACTTGCCTTTGTGCCTTGGAATATTTATCATGTCTTTCTGAGATTTAAATTAAAAATTTCGAACAATTAGCGTATAAAAATCTTAATTCAATTTAATATAGCAATATAAAATGTTTTTTAAAATTCTTACTACATACAGATATATTTTTATGTTAAAGAAGGTCTAACACGTTAAGCTTGGAGCCATAAGATCACAAAAATTAATGTTTGTCCCCGCCCCCTTTAGTGGGCGTTATTATATGCAAATATAGTGTAAAAATTTAACAAATTGTTTTCCTTAAAAGTAAAATTTTTAAGCTTTAACGACGAAGCTGAGACGTAACCTGGTACTCCTCTGCCCTAACACCTCCACCCCCTTTGCCACCTAAATGACCTTATCAAAAAAAAAAAAATTTAAATAAATTTGACATTTAATTATTATTAATAATTTATTTAATTATTTTTGAAGTTTTATGGGAAAGGTGAAATGTCTCCCCCACGGCCCTCGAAAGAGAGAGCCCGACCAAATACAGTTTTAATACCCTCCAAAAAGAATTGGACGCTATAAAGTATATAGTATGTTCTTGATCAGTGATGAAGTCTGAGACGATTTAGCAATGCCCATACGTTCAGCTGTGGAAAACATGATATAGTCTATTTTTGGACCGCGCCCTCTTTAGTGGGCGTTGACGTACGATATTATATGCAAAAATAGTGTAAATATTGACAAATTGTTATTCCTATAAGAAGCTGAGATATTCTCTGATCTTGCAGAAGTGTAACGTCTCCACCACGGCCCTTCCCGGAATGACTCTGTCAAAATAGACATTTAAAATTGGGTACAGAGATGTCTTAAAGGAACTCAGTCCCACCAAGTTAAACATTTTAAATATACTTACTAAATATTTGGTGAGTATTTAAGATTCGACCCGGTCGAATATAATGTTTTTACTTGTTTAAGTTAAAATTTGGAAAAAAGTCTCTATTTCCGGCCCCTGTTATAAAATATATAATCACCTGACTGAACAAATAATGGGAGTAGTTAATAGATATGCATGTTTGGTTTCAAAAAAATAATCAAATAATATAAATTAAATGAATAAATAAATAAACAGTAGATCTTTTGTGTCTCTTTAAGATAAATATACTTGCATATCTTGTAAAATCAAACTTATTTTGAGAACGATTTAAAAAATTTTGTAAAATTCAGCTGTTAAAATGCAGTCATTTCGTGCAGCATATTTTTCATATAAATTCACCTGTGCTCATCAAATGCATTTATAAAATATACAATTATTTGCTTGCAGCAGCTCAGGATGTTTGTTTTGATTGAGAAATTTTCCAAAAAAAAGTTTGTGGGGAAACTATTTATTTAAGGGTCAGTTCAAATGCATGAACGTTGAGAACTTCCGCTTAAGCAACAGGATGTTTGAGAGTTGGTCAATACCAACGTAGACGTAGAAGAATCAAAATGTTATACATATTTCCCAAAGTTATTGCTCTATTGTAGGCTAATCAATGTAAAACCTTGTCATAGACTCGGCTATTAACACATATGCTATATTTTTCAAGTGCCATTCTCTTTGATTTTTTTAAACTTTATTAATTTTAATGCCAATTTTATATTCAAATCACTAACTACTGTTTGTTTGCTAGCCTCATCAATCTTAATCGGCACCTGTAACGATTCATGAATAAACGACTTCACAAATCCTTTTACTATCGCATGTTCCCACGTCAATGTATCAACTTCAGCAATAAAACGAAATGGTAAATATATCTAACAGTCCCTGTGCAATTCGTTAATATATTTTTTTTTTTGTTTTTATCCTTTCTCAACATTTGTAATATATGTTCTGTTCTTGTCCCTAAGTATTATCCTTTCTGATAAATTGTTGAATGCATGAGAAAATTTTTCCCATAAAAATATTTCTCATTATTTACGACATCGCCATCATTAGGATGCATCAACAAAAGATGACAACGCCAACCCAACATTAAGTGAAAGTGAGAAAATTGTATAAATTTTGCTCAACAAATGTGTAAAAACATCTCCAATTACACGCACACACACATGCATATGCCACTACTCTCACACGAATAGTGGAATGCACTTGCTGCAGTTTGATACACTCACATGCGTGTGTAAACACTATATCCTTACATATCCTGTTGCATGGTTATTTTTGCTGTTCTTGTAAATGATGTGATTGTTTTCTTTTAGCTACTGACTGCTTTAAGCGGTCGCAAGATTGACTGAATGTATATGACATTTTCTGTTCATTTGTTCCCGTGGTTCTGCAGGTGACATTGCGGCTGCAGTGATTCTCATTTTTTTCTGCTATCCTTTATTTGAAAAAAAAGGATTTTTTTCCACAATATTATTTTTGCCATCATGCATGTGCGTAAGTGTTTTGGAGAAGTTTTTATTATTATGAAATTCAATATTATTTTATTTATTTTGTCATGACTTTGTATAACTTTTGTGTAATTTTCGTTTAAATCTTGCGTGGGAATTTCAAAGTTAAATGGAAAATTCTGTGCAAATATTTTTTTTGTTTTTTGGATATTGGTAGAAATTTTAACACAGACATTAATTGATATTGCGGCTGCTTGTGAGATCAATTAAATAACAAAAAGAGATGAAGTTAATAAAGATGATGATATAAACTGTTCCATCCAAGTTAAGGCTAGACCTATTAAAAAATTAGTGTCCAAGATAAACTAGAGCTGAATTATGTTTAAAAGGCAGCACTAAAAAAACAATACACAGTTGGATATTATCACTTGACATTCACGATTGTACGTTTGTGCTCCTGAAATTTAGGAAAAATAAACTTTTTTCTACTAGCCACTAAAAAAATTGCACAGAATCCTTTGAATATTTATAAATATTTCTATGTGGTCATGATGCGCGATTGCAAGTAAAAAGAAAGGAAATTTAAAATTAAATTTATATACTTGGGAATTGTTGTGCATATCTGCACAAAACTACCTCTTAACACATACATGTTTTATTAAAATTGGTTACCAATACAATACTTAAAAGTACACCACAAAAATATGTGCCCGGTTTTTATATTCATAAGATACATTTCACATATGTATACAGTAATGTCTCTTAATATTATATACGCTTTGTCAATATTGGGTGACGTTAACATTAATTAAACATGAAACTCGTTTCAAAACGTATTCATTACAAATAAACACCTTTTTTGTGAAAATTATGTTTAAAAATAATTTAATAATTGCAAAAAGCTACTCCTTTTCAAAAAAAATTAGCAAACATTTGTTTTACTTTAAAACATGCGATTTAAGCTTTTTTAGAAGCTTCTTCGCCTTTGAAACTCCTTTCATTATGTTTTCATTAGAAATAAACACGTTTTTGTGAAAATAATTATGTTTCAAAAAATATTTTTTTTTTGTGCAAAAAGGTGCCGGCCGCTTTCCAAAAAATTTGCAAAAATTTTTTTTTTGCTTTAAAGCAGATATAGGCAATGTGGGTGAGCACACTTCACATGTATATAAATTCGCTCTTGAGAGTCACACGTATTTGTAGTTACTCACAAATCACAAAAATTGCGATTAACAGTTCAGTCTCGTTTGTTTACAAAATTGTGAGAGACACACACAAACTCAAAATATTGATGTGTTTGTGCCTATGTCTGCTTTAAAGCATGCGATTTAAGCTTTTTTAGAAGCTTCTTCAGCGTGAAACACCTTTCAATACGAATTTTTTTTAGAAATAAACACGTTTTGGTTAAAATTGTGTTTCAACCAAGAAATTGATTTTTGCAAAGAGGTACCCCTTTTCAAAAGAAGTAAAAGTAATTTTTTTTAGTAAATGCAAATGATTTAAGGTTCTACGAAATGATTTAAGGTTCTGGAAATAAATACATTTTTGGGAAAAATTGTGCTACAAAAACAAATTATTTTTGCTAAAAAGGTACCCCTTTACAAGTTAAATTTTTTTTCAAAAGCTTATTAGCTTTTGAAAATAAATACGTTTTGAAAAAAATTCTGTTACAAAAAAAGGAGGTGCCCTTTTCCAAAAAGCAAAGTAATTTTTTTTTTTTTTTTGTAAATGCATGAGTTTCTCCAAGTTCCAGTTCTTTTGAAACTTCTTAAAAACTGATTTATAAATACGTTTCGAAAAAAATTGTCATACTAAAAAATTTGATTTTTGCCCAATACCGTTTTGAAGGGTTTGCCCGAATGGTGGTATTTCAAAAAGTTCTATCACTTAGATTTCCAGGGAATTGAAACCGATTCGGATCGATAGTTTCAGTAAAGTCTTAAATATTTTTTCCAATATTTTGTTTTGTTTTTGGAAATAAATTTTAAAGGTCTTTACTGATAGATGTCATACACCAATCAGCCGATGGCCGCTAATCGGCTCAATTTCGGTTGATGATTTATTAAAAAAATCCGAAATTATATATCTGATTAATTAGTGATCTCGATTGTTTTAAAAAACTCGAAAAACTACATCATTCACCGATTGATTCATTCATTCATTCACCGGTTGATTCATTCAAAAGTTAAAATTTAAATTTTAGTGTTTTATCAAAATCTTAATAGACTTTTGAGCTCGAAGGTTCTAAAAGCAGAACAAACCACGTTGCGAAAGTCTTGCGTTGTAGGGGTGGCCTTTATGGTCAATTGTTTTCCATTTTTATACCCTTCACAAAAAAGTGAAAGGGTATATATAGGTTTGTCATTCCGTGTGTAATTTCTTCGGTATTCATATGGAACCCCATAAAGAATACATATTCTGGATCCTTATGAATAGCGATGACGATTGAGCGATGTCCATCTGTCCGTCTGTCTGTACGTGAAATCGGGTTTCCCAAGCCCCCAGAAGAGCTACAGACTTCGTTCTTGGACCGTATGATTGGAAATGAGCTTAAATAGAGTGCTATTAAAATTCAGAAAGATCAGAAGAATGGTTCCAGAGCTGGGAAGCTTACACCTATTTCTCTACGCAAAATTTATACCAAAAATCAATTATTTTTTTTAATGTTTGTAAATTAAACCTATTTCTTGCTTTGGGAAGCCTCAATGGTCTATTAAAAACTAAAAATTTTCCAGGGATGGGAAATTAAATTTTTTTTCGGCCCATTCCGTATTTTGTAGTACATATAGTAACTAAAATTGTTAAAAATGTCAAGTTTTTCCTTAACAAAACCACTTTATACGTCATGAAGATTTGCATTGGCAAAAAAAAAAATTTTTTTAAATTAAAATTTTGCTTCCAGGGTTGGGAAATTAAATTTTTTTATACATGAAAGTAATCAAACAGGCAACTGATGTTGTTTTTTTTTTGCTAACTAAAACTGTCTTATAATTTAGAAAGAACAAAATTGGTATCAAAAATTCGAAACTAAAAAATAAAATTTCGAATCCAGGGATGGACAAGTGCAATAATTTATGGTACATTAAAGTTACTAAAATGGTAAAAAATTTGCAATTTTTCTTAAATAAAACTACTTTATACCTCAAAAAGCGTTGCGCTAATAAAAAAAAATTAAACAAATTAAAATTTCGTTTCCAGGGTTGGAAAAATTAAATATTTTTTTGGTACATGCAATATTTTGTAGTACATGTAATAACCAAAATGTTTGCAAAATTCGAATTTTTCTTAAACAAAACTACTTTATACCTCATGAAGATTTGCATTGATAAAGAAAATTTTAAAAATTTAAATTTCGCTTCCAGGGTTGGGAAATTGAAATTTTTTTATACATAAAAGTAACCAAAAAGGCAATTGTCGTTGTTTCTTTTTGCTAATTAAAGCTGTATTATAATTCAGGAAGAACAAAATTTGTATTGAAGTCTTAAAAAATCAAAATTTCTACTCCAGGGTTGGACAAATGAAATATTTTATGGTACATGAAGGTGACCAAAAAGTTTAAAAATATTAATTTTTTTGTCAAGTAAAACTATGTTACACCTCACTAAGAATTGCATTGGTAAAAAAATAAAAATTTGCTTCCAGAGTTGGAAAATCGAAATATTTTTCGTACATAAAAGTACATACATAAATCCAAATTTTGTGCTTTTAGTGAATTAAACCTATTAGATATTTCAGAAAAAATTAAATTAGTATTAAAAAATTAAAAATTCGGCTCCAGGGTTGGAAAATCTACATTTTCTGATTCATAAAAGCAGCCATTTTGTTTGTTATTTTTGATTTTTATTATGAATTATACCTACTTTATATATCAACAACACAGACCAACAAAATCTAAAAGACGATTCTACGGTTGGACAATGAGAACTTTTTGGGGAATATGAAACGGATTTTTTGTTTTGTTTGTAAATTAAATATATATAATATTTTTGGAAGACGTTCATAGGTATTAGATATAAGAAACGCCAGACACTTAGCTTCCTAGCTTAAACGTTTTCTTAAATATAAAAGTAACCGATAACGTCATATTAGTTTTTTAATTAAACCTACTTTCTGTTTTGGACAGAAAGAAAGAAGAATTACATCTGTGAAGGGTATTTAAGATTCGGCATAGCCGAATATTGCACTTTTACTTGTTTTTATATATTATTTAAAGAAATGATAATTTAAAATATTATTTCTTTAAATAAAATTATTTTTTTTGAATAAAATGCAGCAAGCAGCTGTTGTCCTTTAAAATTGTTATTCTGGGAAGTAGAAAATTCATTGAAATATTGAAGGCTTCAAGTCCATCAATTTTTTGGAAAATAAAATTCATTTCAACGGCTTTATTTAGCCAGTCCGCCTAATGTTTTTTTTTATTATTATGTCTAATGACTTTTGTGCGACTATGAAATTAATAATAAGTTTATTATAATCTAGTTTTAGATAAATTCGTATTCATATTAGTTTCTAAAATGAATTTTTTTAAAGCGTCCAATTTATTTTATTTTCAGATTTTTCAGCACCATGTGTTTTGAAATGTTTAAATTTGTTACATTTTACTTTTCCACTTCCCTATTGATTTTGGAGGGACTTAAGTACCCTTTTGTTTGATTTAAAAACCTAGAGTTCTATCCTTTAATGATGTATTTTTTTTTTGTACGAACATGATTTGTTAACAATGCAATATTGCATTTTTTTTAACAAACCAAATTTTCCCACATTATTTGATTACGCTCATTTGTAAATTATTACCCATTACAATTTCATGTATTTTACAAGTATTTTCTATTAAATCACCTTTTTTGTAATTAATCTTTTTTATGAAATTTTCATGCTGGCCTAATTTCTATGAAATACACGCACTTGCTGCAAAAATAGGCGTTGAAGTTTTAGCGCATCAGTTGGTCAATTTAGCGTAATTCTTTTTGTTGTTGAAAAGGAGATGAATAGTTTTTAAATTAGTTTTGTGTAGGTTTATAATATGTTGGTCAAGCGTAAATCCTTTAGAAATAAAAAATACAAAAAATAGTTATTAACCAAAAATATTTGGCATAATAAATAAAGCGCATTAACAGGCATAAAACAAACTGGTGAAGTGGTGGGAATTTCAAACCGGAAATGAACAAATGATTTTCGAAACCAAGTGGTTCAAAGTAAAGTAAAATATGTTTCGAACAAATATTTATTATTGATTTCAATGAGGATGCTAGCATTTTGTTAACACCAAATCAATAGCTTTTATAAAAGTCAAATGTGCTTGTTTAGGTGCATAAAAATGTCAAACTGTCAAACTGTGTAGACATTTTGGTTCAGCAAAGTTGGCCAAATCGTCCTGAATTGCTTACCGCCAGAGCAGTGCTTCCAAATTGAAAGAATTTACTTTGAAGAAATAAATAAAATTTTTGCATGCGACACTTTTGGAGCACTTCGTCCATTTTACGGATAACATAATCCGCCTAAAGAACAATTTGTGCCTTTCGTACTGTTATTGATCATTTGCCTACTGATTGTATCGGACTTATGCCAGTAACACAACTGCGACGAACGACGAATTTTTGGTCGCGAATATTCGTCGCCAAAAATTAAACCAATTGGTGTATATGAAAATGCACACAATCGTGGTGTTGGTCGAAATTCGTCATACGCGGTGAAAGTTGAAATAGATTTATTTCGAATTGTTTCGTCAGCGAACGACGAACAAATCAATATAAGGTGACCAGGTTTCATATACTCAAACTGGTTTTTTTGTGGAAAAGCATAGTTCCCTACTGTATTGTTGCATGTAACACTAAAATTTTCAGTGCATATTAAAAATGCATTCACCAATTCACAAACATTTATCATTCAAACGATTTTTTATTAATTTTGAACAATTTTTATAATATAGTATTTCTTCCTATTTCCTAATTTTTCATATGGTCAACCCATCAGCTGTTAAATGAAAAGAATAATTTATGTATAGAAAATAATATTTTAGAAAAAAATTACGAAAAGGAATTTTGGAAAAAATGGACACCACCGTGTCAATTATTGAATGTTTAAACAATCTGGCATCAGAAGATTACGAAGATACAATTTTTTGCTCATTATTTTAATTTATTCGTCGTTAATGTGTTTCATACGACGAATTTATAGAGCGAATTTGTACCAACGAATTCGTCGTACTGAACGAAATTCGTCGTTCGTCCCGGTTGTGTTCCTACCATTATTTGTTTTTCATTTTTAATGTACCTCTGTGCGTACACTGGCAGTTGTATTCTTCAACTAATTGCAGTGAATTACACTGGACACGTGAACAATTTAATTTCAATGAATTCAATTAAAAATTAATTTACTGAGAAACCAAAATACGTATTAAAAGCACTCCTTAATAGTTTAACACATAAAATATTTAGTTCAAATATTTTTCGAAAACTCTCCGCAACCTTTACTTAAATATTTATTTAATTATGATCATTTGAAGGAGAACAAAAACACTCACATTCATACAAACCACTGCCAACGTGCATCCCATTACACCTGCAAATCGTTTATATGGGCCAAGTGCAAACAAATAATTTATATTTTATACCTGACCTAGAAACCTAAAAGCAATACAATAAAATAAAGTGAAAATGAAAATGAAAATTTTTTGGCGCGCGAAAATAAGAAAACGCAGTTGTTTCGATTGTCTGTAATATCAAATGCACACTTTTTTATTGGTTTTTCCCATTTTCTTCTTGTTTTAAACAAAAACTTTCACCTACAATATAAAAAAGAAAAAAAAAAATAATGTGCGAGCACAATCATTATGAAATTCAAAACCTATTTGGAGCATTTTGATTAAACAGGATATGATTTGAAACCAGATAAATAAAAGAATTATATTTCTTTAAAATATTTAACCACATTTTTATGAAATCTGGTGTTTTTTCTTTTTATTTCTATTTTTTTTTAAATCGAAAGATAATAAAAGTGTAAATAGCAGCACAATACACCGGACACCACAATAAACGCGATCTCAAATTGCATTAGATATCATTTATTTTTTTTATTCAAAATTCCTTTAAGACATTTTGGTGTTTCCTTAAAACATAAAAGGGAAAAAATATTAAAATGGATTGTTAGAGATAGATGCAGTTTTTAAAAAGGCAAATTTTTTATATAAATAAAAAAAATTATATAATTTAAAAAAAATTTTATATAAAAGAAATATAACAGAAGTAGGAATATACACAGCATCGATTTTACAGGACAACATCGACAACGTATGACAGAAAAACTCAAAGTAGACATTTCACAACACCGATTCCAAATTTTGTGTCTTAACGATAAATCCGTAAAAATTCATTAAAAGCAGCGATTAGCTATTATCGCCTAGTCCTTCCTAATGTTTCATCATCGTCATGCATCTGTGTCCAGTGTTCCTACTTATCACCATAAATTCACTCCTCAAAAATAATCTCACTCATCTCAGGGCTCTCAGAAACCCAGCCATACAAGGGTGCAGGGTGTCCTCTAAGTAGCACCCACGAAACTTTCTTGAGGATGGATGTCGAAACCCGTGAACATCAAGTCCGGGTCCACGGGTATTGCAGAAACACACACAGATGACGGACAACATCTTATTACACTACCCAGCCTTTGACGGGACCCGACGCACAGAGGGGTATTTGTCCAATTTAAGCGGCCAAAATTAGAATTTTCAAAACTCAGTTTTTCTTTAACTACCCACCGTAAGGTGAAGAGAATAGAATGCTAGACTAGATCCCGTTATTTTTTAATTCCTTTTTGCTTTCGTTCGCTCTCGCCACGCAGTCAAAGTTTCGTGTTGCTAATTGGGCATATGCTTTTTTGCTGTGTTTGAGACAAGTCAACGTGAAAAAAACTTGAGTAAAAGCGTGTTTTCAGTTTATGAATTTTATTAAAATGGATAATCGTAATGCAGGTAAATATGATATAATTCACATAGTTTAATAGGAATATAATATATTCTGGTACCGGCAGCGCTACATTGAAAATGATGGTATTTTTGTTAATTTTAATTGATTAAAAAAATTAACTATAGTCATAAAGTTGTATAACACCACTTAACGCAACTGAGATTCGCGCTCGGGTGTGTTAATTGATATTTCATGGTTTGGAAAAAAAAATTGGCTGCGGATATGTGCGGATGACTATTTTATAGCCCTTTGAAGTATGCTACTGCTGAAAAATGTACCAAAAATTCTGATGCTTTACTGTACATGCTGCTTTATTGCACACTTCTTTTACACATTTCATTTTAAAATTTAGCATTTACAATATTTTTTGTTTCCAAATCTAGGTTCTTCAAAGGTCAAATTCATAGTTCGTGAAGACGTTTTACGAATTTCCGAAATCTGCAATATTTCATCAATAATTGCTAATATAGCTGCTGCCGAAAAACATGAAATACGTACATGTTTTTGCTTGTTTATATAAATTTACAATTTTAAATGCCACAAAATGTCTTTTCTAAATATTTTGCATACAAAATTCAATCAAAATAATTTTGGCCGCCTAGATTGGCCAAATACCCCTCGTCGCGACGAGGGAATCGCGATCGCCACAGCCTCAACTCCAGATCCCGCTCACGGCTAGTCCAGCACCACCACACTTCCCCACCAACGAAGTGGCTCATGTCAGACGCCAAACATCGATTTCAAAATACGCATTCTTCTGGAGTCTGTCAGAGTTCTTGCACTTTAGGCCAAACAACTTGGTACTTGATAACTAAACTCCTCCCCGACGTAAAGCACAAACTCCCTAAAATCATGATAAGACAAAAAAATTGCCATATAACAAAAAACAAAAACGTTAATATTAAATCAATATTGAGCAATTTTATAGCAACACGACTTACATGTTGAATCAATACGAATTTTATTTGCGTCCTTCAATTATTCTTGGGCTTAAGTCAATATTTCTTAAAACAGAAAACTAAACTGATATATGAAAAAAAAATATCGCTCATGAATAGCATCTCTGATCAAATTTAACTTATAAGTAGGTTTAAAAAAGTAAATTAAAGCTGCAGTCCCTTTTGAAGAGAAATTTCATTTTGAAAAAAGTACCTTAAAACTGGTAAGTATTTAAGATTTCCAGCTTTTGAAAAAAGTAGCTTCAGAGAAAAAGTACCTTTCAAAAACTTTTGTTATAATAAAATAGTAAGAAAATGTACCATTAAAAGAATAAATTTTAAGAAAAAGTTAAAAAGGGCTTCTGAACAAGAGGAATATTTTTAATTAATTTCACCTATAATTTTAATTGGTTTTCAAGGCAAAGTGTTTCTTAAGAAAAAGTACCTTCTAAGAAAAGTATATTTTATATAAGAAAAGTATATTTTAAAACTACCCGTTAAGAGTACTATTTAAGAAAAATTATCTCTAAAGAAATAGATTTTAATAGAGGGCACATTAAAAAAGTGATTTTTAATAAGGAGAATTTTTTTTTAAGATAAACATTTTAAGAAAGATAATATTTAAGAAAAAGTAAGTTTAAAAAAAGTACTTTTTAATAAAAAGTAAGTCTTAAGAAAAAATTCCTTTTAAGATAACTAATCTCTTAGAAAAAGCAAATTTTAAAAAAAGTAATTTAAAGAAGTAGTTTTTAAGAAAAAAGCTTTTAAATATAAAGAACTTTCAAAGAAAAAGTACTTTTTAAGAAAAATTGATTTTTTTAAGAAAAAGTACTTTTTAAGAAAAAGTACTTTTTAAGAAAAATTACTTTTTAAGAAAAAGTACTTTTTAAGAAAAAGTACTTTTTAAGAAAAAGTACTTTTTAAGAAAAAGTACTTTTTAAGAAAAGGTACTTTTTAAGAAAAAGTACTTTTTAAGAAAAAGTACTTTTTAAGAAAAAGTACTTTTTAAGAAAAAGTACTTTTTAAGAAAAATTACTTTTTAAGAAAAATTACTTTTTAAGAAAAATTACTTTTTAAGAAAAAGTTCTTTTTAAGAAAAAGTACTTTTTAAGAAAAAATACTTTTTAAGAAAAAGTACTTTTTAAGAAAAAGTACTTTTTAAGAAAAAGTACTTTTTAAGAAAAAATACTTTTTAAGAAAAAGTACTTTTTAAGAAAAACTACTTTTTAAGAAAAAATTTCTTTTTAAGAAAAAGTACCTTTTCAGAAAATCAATTTTTACCAATATGTAGTATTTCTTAAAAGAAAGAAAAGAAAAACTACTCTTTAAGGGATATTACTTTTTTCAAATAGTACTTTTAACAAAACTAAAACTAAATTGACAAATTCATTAATTAGCTTTTCTTGTTAATTAAAATCGTATTTAAGGGCTTATCTATTTTGGCCCACAGCAGCCAAAAATTCCTTCAAAACTTAATCCTATTCGAAAGAAAATTCTTACGAATTTCAATGTTAGAAACACACAATTTCGAACAGTTTTCTTATCGAACCGAATTGCCGAGTAAATATTGAATTTGTCTTAAAAATATTTTAAATTTTCAAAAGCCTGAGACAAATAAAAAAATTCAATTTATTAAAAAAAAATGTGAAGACAGGGAAAAAGAGAACCCATTAAGGAAGAGAAATAGAATTAAAATTTAAGTAGTAAAAATATTTAATTCGGCCTCGTTCAAAAATTGATGTCACTATTTCAGGTAGAAATTGGCAGGGACATGAATTGCCGTGGAAAGGCATTCATCAATTACGGCGCCTTTTGTTGGCATAAAATCTCTCCTAAACAAATTTAAAATTGGCTAAATTAAATTCAGCGCTGGGTTAGTTCCATCTTAAATAAAATATTCTGAATTTGGTTTAATTTATTCCGTACTAATGACACGGCAATAGTTAAATTAAATCAAGTTAAATTTATAAAGATTATTTCGCTATAACTTTATTGAATCATTTTATATCCAAGAGTATCTCACCAACTAATTACATTTGTGATCTTTAAGAACAACAGGCAGTTTTGTAAAATATCACCTTTAGGTTGATGTCTTAAAATCGTGATCAGGTGTTTTCATTTCTCTTCAATTAATTGATGGGAATAACTTATTTTAAAAATCAACAATCAATCATTTATCCTTTATGACAGGTTTCATTTTACCTAAAATGATAAAATCTTATCCAATCCATACAACAACAAGAAAATACAAATACAAAAACAAACACAACGAAAAAGGATACCAAAAATAATAATAATTTGTAAGGGTTGACTGTGAAAGAAAGGATTAACTATAGGGCTGTAGGAAAAAAATGTTCCCATGACAAACACTACCTAAATGACTTTAAAAATATCAAAGTTAAAATCAAGGACGAAATGGAAAAAAATAAAAATATAAAACAATTTCATGGTGTTGGAAAACAAAAGAAACAGATTATTCACTGTCTGGAGGAACCGACTCAAACAGCTATGAAAAAATTGTGAAGGAGTTACAATGAAAAGGATATATTGCACTTGTGTGGGTATTTCGAGACACAAGTAAGAAACTGTTTGACTATTTTAAAGTGTAACCATAACAAATGCTTTAGGGTTTGTTTTTATTACTGCGGCTCATCTTTCTCTGAATGCTATTTTTTAGTCTTGATTTTGTTTTCTACAATTCTAATCCAGCCTTAAAAAGTCTTTAAAAAACGAATTTTTAAATCTGTCTGCCAAGAAATGCAGCGTTTCATTTTTTGTATTTGAAAATTGAATCCTTTTTAAGGGATATAGAATCCTTTTAAGAAATATTTGCTACACTCAACTGTATAAACTTGAAGGTTGTTAAATTTAATCTAGACTATGGCAGCAAGCAAAAAATACGTTATTTTACTGGCTTGAAATTTTAAAAATTATAAATTTATTTGCTCCCTTTTTATCCTTTTTGATTTGAGAACATATTGCAAAATAAGTTTGAACAATTTATTTTATTGATTTGTTTTAGTGTTTTATTTAGCAAATAGTTTCATTCTACATTTTGACTTCTTCCATTTTCAAGCGGTCAAATTTCGACGAGTTTCTTTGTATAAAACCTTCAACGGGCCCTTCTACAGTAACTTTTACTTACTTTATTTTATTGATAACTTTTCGAACAGTTTCCTGCGCACACATTTTCGACGAGTTTAATATTTAAATGCGTTCCACTGGTTTCTTAAAAACTTTTTAACCTCCCGCTAAGAAAATGGAAAATTTTCGCGAAATCGGAAAGTTTCTATTTTTACCTCA
This sequence comes from Linnaemya tessellans, assembly GCA_951800035.1. Classification (NCBI taxonomy): domain Eukaryota; kingdom Metazoa; phylum Arthropoda; class Insecta; order Diptera; family Tachinidae; genus Linnaemya; species Linnaemya tessellans. The sequence goes on along the minus strand of OX637534.1, from coordinate 25,963,203 downwards.
TTTTGAAACATTAGAGGTTTTACCATATCTCTACGTTTCGAGTTCCTAGCAAGCTTTCCTGACTACTCCTGAGAGGGTGTCACTATTGCTGTGTGTGTGTGTAATTATGGGACCCGCTTATAACTTTTGAAGGACTAGACCAAATCAAATCAAACTGATCACATTTGAAAGAGTTTTATCAAATTAAGGTTACCTGGAAAGGAACCGGTTCGGAACGGAAGCTTTCGAAAAATATAAAACAACTAAGAAAGTACCTGTTTTAAAATAACTCGTAAAGGGGTTTTTAACCAGTTCTTAGCATTCAAAAACCACGCCTATCGTCCCAAACCGGGCCAAAAATGAGTGGGGCATCTGTGAGATATCGTGAATGGAATAATTCGAAAAAAGTGGGATTTTGTAAAAACTCAACATTTTTTTTTTCGATTCTTTTATAGGACTCGAAGAACGACATTAATTACCGATTTTCATGTGCCAATCAACTAATTTATTCAAAAGTTGTAGCAGTCTGGAAATTAAAATAAGAACATATTTTAGACGTTAAAAATAGCGGAAGTTGGAAGGCCATATTCTTTTCAATTATTTTATAACTAACTCTTCAACGATTTTTGATAAATTAATTTTTCAACTAGTTTATAGCAACTAAATAATTATCTTTCGACGAGTTTTTTCATTTTTATTTATTTATCTATTTACATTTTTTTTGTTATTTTTTGGAAGAGGCTTTTTAGTCAAAGCTTTTATGAGAATCCCGAAAAAATATTTTTGTCAAATATTTTTATTGAAAAATTTCTGCTTGCAAAATTTTCACATTACAGTATTTATAACTGCAAAAATATATTTACTTATTTTTTCCAAAAAAAAGTCTCAGTAAGTTCTCCATAATTTTTTTATTCATTAACAATTATCCTTTCTTTAATCATAAGATTATTATTCACAACTGAAGATGCACCCTGTTTTTGTACCGGATGGGCAAATGTGAGGTTAGGAAGAAAATTGGGCGTAAAATGATGAATAGTAAATTGAGCTGTCATCCTATGACATTTCTTCAGTAAAAACTTAGGAAATTTTAACTATGGAATGTCGGTCAACCATTGTTTGCGTCGACCGTTTATGAATGGGCTGTTTGAAAAACTGAACGAAAACTACGAATTTTTTTGGAAACAAACATAATTGTGACTTATGGGACTCGAGATATCATTTACGTCCAAAGAAATTAACTTCTTATGACTTAACGCCGTTCGATTATTTTCTCTGGGACCCTTTGAAAGACCGGGTTTACGTGAACAAACCACAAACAACTGATGCTCTGAAACATGAAATGCGGTGCTGCATTGGCGAGATAATCGAAGCCGTGTTACAAAATGTAGTTCGAAATATTGTGAAAATAGCGGACGTCTGGTGACGTACTAGAGGTGGACATTTGCCCGACATTATATTCCATTATTAATTCCCATATTTTTACTTTAGATTGGTGTCAATAAAATTGAATTTGTCAAAAAAACGTGTTTTAAGCCAATCTACTTCCTATTCTCAAATTTGGCCACCCTTTATGTTGAGAAAATCGAACTCGCATTGTGTCTTTATTTTGTTCAAAATTGCTTACATTTAAACATTTTTCGTTCTCTGCATGTTAGGGATTTTTCTCCAACTTTATTAATTTAAATGTTTAAAAACCCTCTTATAGGTATATTTTGATTAGCAATTTGCTCTGTACTTTGGAGATTTCCCATCGAAGAGAAGTCTATTAAAGTGCAAATAATATATATTTTCATAGTACAAAATCTATACCAAAAGAATACATACATACATACATTGCAATAAAACCAGTTAAAACATACAATTGTATTTAAGCGCTTATGTTATCACCGTTAACATTTTTATTCTCTCGCCGTCATTTAAAAAACGTTCAATCAAACTTAAACTTGAATAAAAATCTATTAAAAAACAGCAACAAAAAACTTAAAATAACAAACTAAACACGTGCAGAAAAATCTATACAAACACTCCCGCACAAACACTTTATAATGGAAACAAACTAAAACACAAACAAAATCCTTTACAACGCAACAACAAAACAACGAAGAAAAACTAATTTGAAGCTCTTGTGTTTGCGAGTTGTTTTACTCTTTCAGCTGTTTGTTACATATACACACACACACCCATACACGCACACCCATTCTTGCTCCCAGTCGTCTACAAATTTAACCCTTTTAATGGCGTCTCGTCGTATTAAATACGAATGAACCACCCACAACGAGCTGCCTTACATACTTACGCACACATCTAAAGCCAAACTAAGAATACTCCATTAATTTTGTTGGCAGTGATAAAAATAATTTAACAACAACACCAACAATTATTACCATGTACGAGTTGTGTGCTGTCTATAAGGCGGCCATTGACTCTAGCAGTCGCATGCAGTGTAGCCAGAGGAGCTGATTTATCCCATATTAGACAGGGATTTGGGTATACAGTACAACATCTCTAATCCGGACAGATATAGGTTCAGCTACTGTCTGGATTAGTGGATCGTTCGAACTACAGTTAAAACAAAATTTTAAACGCAATACATATGTATATGTATAATCATATGTATATACATATAATTTATTTTTATTACCGAAAAGAAAAATACGTACAAATAAGAATTCATTTGTATTTAATTAATTTACAGAAAACAAAGAAACACTAAAGTAACCAAAAATATTCATTTTGAAATATATGAATTTATTTTTGTTTGAATACACATATCTTTATGTAATTTTTCAGCCCTATCTTTAAATTCTTTAAAAATAAACACATAAAAATAGACACATATTTTCTTATTTTTTTGTTCATCCAATTGTCGGATTGATTTTCCACTATCAATTGTATCCAATATTTTGCACTTTTCTGCCAACGTTAACGTTTTATGTAATAAGAATTTTAACGAACATTTATATTGCTATATTAAATTGAATTGAGATTCATAGGCTAATTGTTCGAAGTTTTAATTTAAATCTCAGAAAGACATGATAAATATTCCAAGGCACATAGGCAAGTCAACATCAGTTTTTGTTATTCAACTTACACAGCAGAGCAGAACAGCTGTTTTCGAAAGACGCAACCCTTTCATCATCAGTGCTCATGTGTATTGTGTTTGTCACCACTTATTAGGTGGCTTAGTTGAATTTGATAACAGTTCCTATTTACACAAATTTTATTGTGAAAAAGGATACGAGAACTGTATCAACCTGATGTTAACATGTTATTGTTATAATACCCGTGTTACCGTTTGATTATTTTTCTTCATGTCCCATTTTTCTGAATTTTTTGTTCCATCATACCTAAGTCAAACTTTTTTGGTTTGAATTTTATACTTAAGTACATGTGAACGTTTTTCCAATATTTTATTATTGGTAGCTCAAGCCATAGCTTAAATTTGTATGTAGTAAGAATTTTAACGAACATTTATATTGTTATATTAAATTGAATTAAGATTCATAGGCTAATTGTTCGAAATTTTAATTTAAATCTCAAACGTTTTATGTTTTATGTTGTCGTTTATTTACAGGTGCCATATTTACGTCTTAACTTCACGCAAAGTCCAGTAAACTAAAATATTTTACACATTCTTTAATTCTTGATCATACACAAATACATACATATTTTGTCTAGCGGTAAAATAACGAAAAAAATTTACTGAGTAAAAAGACCGCTTGACCGGACTATAGAGGAAAAATTTCTAAACTGTCCGAAAAATTTAAATGTCCGGATTACTGGATAGTCCGAATTATCGAGTGTCCTGATTGGGTAGATTGTACTGTATATATTTTAATTATTGTTCTTCGAGTTACTTTGGCTTCAATTATATAAATTTGTTCTATAGAAAATATTTTATGTACTATAATTACACTTCAAGAACTTAGAGTGGAAAATGTATCAAAACTAACGTTGGGTGAGCTGCAGCATCTTATTCCATGAATATATTTATAGTGTTTGTTTGGAGATTTTTTTCATTTATGTCGATCCAAATATTTTCTGAACAGGGCTAGGCATTCATTGTCTGGACAATCAAGGTGATTTTTTTTTCAAATTTATTTTTGATTAGCCTACATGTCAATGTTTTGGCTGGTGACGTTTTCATGCCACTTTTGTAAAGAAACTCAAATATAAATGATTTTTACAGTTTAAACTATAAATATCGGGTTGGCCATCCATTTGAACCTCCGGTTATTTCTAATCTGGCAATACTTATGTCATTCTATTCTGTCACGAAATTCAGTATATTATCTCCGCTGAACGTTCCTTGAGCAACGCTGGGATTTATTGATAATTTATTTCCAAAAACAACGAGAATTGGTAGCAAATTGCACTAAAATGTCGTACAAGATTTGGTCGCAGAGAAGGACCAACAGCGCCCGGTAGACGCAAGTTTATTGTTGATGTGCCAAGACCTGAGTGTGCCCATACAGTCCGTACAATCGAAAATATCGAGCTGTGGCTGAAGGTGAGCGTGAGAATCCATCAACATCAACTCGTCATCGTTCTCAAAAATTGGACATTTCACGCACCTGTTTAAGTTAAATTTTAAGGCGGTATGGCACCTTTCAAAGTTCAATTGGTTCAACAGTTGAGGCCCGGCCCCATGGCCATCCATTTCTAACCGGAACAATTGTAGTTCACAATAAAAAATTAATTTGCAAAATTTCGAACCGTTTTTGTTTTATTGCATTTTCAAATTTAAACTGTTAAACGGCCCACCCTATATAATTATAAATATTTTAGGGCCAAAAACTGTTATATAGGGTATTTATAAACTGATATTTTAGGCACTTTATTGTTTGAATTCTGGCAGCATTGATCTCTTCCTATTACTATGGAATACCATTTCTTCAATAATATGTAATTTTTTTCTTCATTCTTCACTTTTGCTTTAATATATATTTCACACTTGTTACGTATATGAAGTACAAGAGCAAAACAGTTTAATAATCAACATACACACATTTAAGTGTATATGTTCAGCTTGTATGCATGCAATTGCTTTTCATGTTTCCCACTCAATTTTTCAAGAGAGAAAGAGTTGCATAAATATATGGATTATGTATCAGTTATACTTGATTACAAAAAAGGGGAAATTTTATTTATACAACCCCTTTACTGATTGAGCGTATTCTACTGGCAAAGGCACTCTTTTATATCCCATATGCAATACTTTCTATTTAAGAGCCGATTAAAAGAGTCTTACTCTTTACTTATAAGAGTTCAGTACAAAACTGTTCATTTTATTTTATATTAGAAATTCTCGCTCACTCTCTCTATATATGAAGTATAAAAAAAATATAAAAACAGTTATATACATATTTTGTTTTTCTTTTTTTTTGTGAAAAAAAATCCTTTTAGAAAGTGAAAGTAACTGTGACGTTTCACATAAAAAGGGTAAAGTTATTAAAGCTGTACAAGTTTAATGTGAGTGTGTGCGTGTGTGTGTGTGCGTCAGTACGTGTGTGGATATGTGTAGTAGATTTTGTATGTTGTGTAATAATCACTTTTGCCTCTTCCTCTTTGTTGCCTTTATTGTGATTTTTATTGATTATTATAGTTGTTGTGTTGTGTCTTATGGTTCTTTAATATGAATTTGTAAGGAAACAGCAAGTAAGAAGGGATATAATCTCTCTTGTGTAGGCAATTTTAAGTGTGTATTTAATTTTGTGTATGTATTCAACTCTTTTAACTCTTTGCTGATAGGCTTATATTAGTTTTTTTTATTCTTCTTTATGTTTTGACAGTGACCGTCATTTTATATACATACATATAGATTTCTTGTTGTTTTTATATTTATTATAATGGCTCATTTTGGGGGAAGGCGGAGTTTGATCGATAATTTGTGTACACAAAAACAATTGGAAAATAGATTCATATGGGTTAGAACTTACATATGTGCGGTTTGTGAAAGAGTTAAGTTATAAAATTATTTTGAAAAGAATTGAAATGGCGCTATTTTTTTTGTGCATGCAAAAAGTTTCTACTTATTACTACTAAATTTTTGAAGTACTAAATAATTTTAGTAACTGAAATTAGTGGGTACAGCATTGTTGAAGACGCCGTAATTAAAGGGTAGAGTATATACGAGGTCTGATCAAAAAAGTACCGTTATTTTCAAATTTCGTGAGTTACGTATGTTCGTTTATCGCATTTTTTTTCTGTTATGTTGGTACACATGTCTGTTATATATGTTGCTAGTATCAGCCATTTTGGATTGACAGTTTGTTTTTGACAGATAAAAAGGTTAGTCGTGTTTTGGTGTGCTCTTCGATTTTTTACTATTCGAATAAATGGCTCAAGAAAAGTTTTGTGTAAAAAATGAAATTAAATGCGCAAGGACATTTGAAATGGTGACTGTGGCGTTTGGCGAGTCTACTATGAGCAGAACACAATTTCTGTGGTTTAAGGAAGGCCGAGAAGATGTAAATGACGACGCTCGTCCTGCTCGCTCGAGCACGTCAACAACCGATGAAAACATTGAAGCATGATTTTGGGAAATCTTCGAATCACTATCAGAGAGGTTGCTGATGATGTTGGCATATCGTTCGGATCATGCCAAGCAATTTTTACGCATGTTTTAGGCATGAAACGTGTGGCAGCGAATATTGTTCCGAAATTGCTAAATTTTGGAACACACATCGATGCTGGTGCGTGACTTTTTGGTCAAAAACAAAACCGTTATCATGCCTCAACCACCGTATTCACCGGACTTGGTCCCCGCTGACTTTTTCCTCTTCCCAAAACTGAAGACACCGATGAAAAGAAAGCGTTTTGCTACGATTGAGGAGATAAAAGAAAAATCGAAACAGCAGCTGTTGGCGATACCAAAAAGCGCGTTTTAGAAGTGTTTCGAGGATTGGAAAAAACGCTGGCATAAGTGTATTAGATCTGATTGCGGACAAGCGGTCAAGATAGTTATTGATGAATATATAAATACTTTTTGAAAAAATTTAAAATAACGGTTCTATTTTGAGCAGACCTCGTATGTATGTAGGTATTAACTAAATTTTGTTATTGTAGCGAAAAATATATTGTTAAAGTTAGACCCTTAAGTGAGTTATGCTGTTATCCCAGTTAGTGAAAGTAATATCACTACAACTATAAATAGGAGTTATAACAAAATAATAAGTACATATAAATATATTGTAAAATTTATGGTAGGTATTTCCTAATAAGGGCTAATTATATCGATTTTGTAAATGTAAATGCTCTTTCGATACTTTTTGATAAAATTGCTTTAAGAAATATATTTTTTATTCAATCTTCTTGTGCGGTTTCATAAAATATTTCTTAAATTTGAAGAAATATATCTTAAAACACAACAAATAATTTTTTTTTTGATATGAATGAATTAGGATGATCAATAGGACATGATAAATATCCCGAGGCATACGAGAAAGACAAAATAAATTTAATTATCCAACTTACACAGCGGAGCAGAATAGATGTTTTCGAATACCTCTACATTTTCATCATCACTGCTCAAATGGATTTTGCTCGTCAGCACTTATTATGTGATTTTGTTGAATGGGAAAACAGTTTCTATTTATAAAAATTTTATTAGGACATTGCATACGAGAAGTGTATCAAACCGATTGTAACACACTTTTAATCTATGTGTTGCCGTTTAATTATTTTCTTCATGTCTGATATTCTGAAGTTTTTGTTCCATTTATTGAACGTTTTATATTTTTATTCATAGCTCAAGCCAAAATCGTACCATCTTCATACAGTTAGTTGCCCATTGGTCACCATTAAAAATAGCACATGAAAGCACAGCGCTTCGCGATTATTGAGTAAATAAAGTTCGATTCGTTGAGAAAGCTCAAGACCTTGCCAAAAATTGCATGCCAGTACTATTTTGGAAAAAAACGCTGAAAATAGAATTCAATTAATAAATTAGTAGAAATTGATGAAAAAATTAATATCTTTGAGTACAAGTTAAATTCAAGTTATTTTTTGAACATACCTCCTACAAGCATAGTATGATGAATGCTTTTAGACATTCAAATATAATATAAATGGTTCCTACTTGACAGACGTCCCCACGGATCGGTGACATCCAGTGATTGATACGAGATCTAAGGCGTGACCTTAAGATGTCGCACCAAATCACTTAGAACGATTTCTGAGAACTCAAAAAGGCTATCTCGTACTTGTGTCTCGTTAGTAACAGAGCTGTGAATTCACAAAGATATTGCAACTTGGTCTTGTTCACGACAGCTATGAGCTAACTCGTTACAGGACAGACTTATCGTTATAGGACAGACTACAACAGGTCTTGAGTCATATTTTCATTTAAAATGAATAGTATTTTATTTTTGTTACAAGAAAAATTTATTGGGAAAAATGTTGTGCTAAATATAAAATGATTTTTCAATAAAAACCATTATTTTATTTAACTTTTACTTAGAGCATGTTTTGTGTTTTCTTTTATATACGAGGTCTGTTCAAAAAAGGTACATTTTAAAAATTTCGCGGTCTGCATACATTCGATTACTCGTACCGCGATAAAATTTTTTGAAAAAAATTAAAATTGGAATCGTACATACTTTTATCAAGAATTATAAACATATAAAATAAAAGGATCGTTATATACAATTTTTTTTGTTACCACGATGGAGGCCAAACTGTGTAAAGGATTACGTCTAAAAGTTTGGCTATAACTAAATAAAACTGTACCAAATTAAAATACATAAGAGCAGCACCGACTTTTGAATAAATATCCTTCTGTGAATAAATGTGCACACACACACACAAATGGAAATTCTGTACACACGTCCTGTACATAAACCATGCTCGTACAATACGTATGCATGTGTTGTATGTGTATAAATTTTCTCCGCAAGGCTGTTAAGTTGTAACATAGTGGATATCAGGATGCTGCCTAAAGTTCACACAAACGACTGAAAGTAAAGAAGGAATATTTTTTTTATTAAAAACAAAAACTACATCAAATCAAGGCAAATACGAGAATATATGTAATGATGAAATAAACAAGTAAAGGATATAAAATAAATGTGAATACAATCATTCTGAAATATTTTCGGATAAGATTTTTATGTCCCTACGAAAATAAAAGTAATGAAAAAGGATTTCTAGATTGATTGGATTCATTTTGCATGATTTGTTTGTTGGTTACGAGCATTTATTAACTGCATAGGAGTATGTATTTGTATGCTTTATTTTTGTTTTGTTTTTTTTTATGTCCCCCTCATATTAAACAGCTTGAAAGTGAGGGTGGTCATTTATAGTGTTTTTTTTTCAATAAACATTTAAGATCGTGTTTGTTGTTAATGAGAGTGTTAGAGATCAATATCATTTATTATTTCTTTATTAAAGAGTATAAACATAATTCTTAACTGACCATTACTAATGTTTTTGGGAAATATCGTTGTTTGTACGATCAGTGATCAAATAATATGAAATAGTTGTTAATATTCTACGCTTAATTGAAGCCCATTAATGGTAAATAATAAGCGTGAGAAAATGTTAGTAAATAATATTTTAAGCATATAAAATAGTATATTATAACACTACAAAAATATATTTTCATTCTTCAGTTGCCAGAATATGTTCAGGCCTTCCAATATCCATTACCGACATTAACATGTACAAAATAGCGCTACATAAAAAATTCGCCGGCGAAGTAAAAATAAAACTCCCTACAACTAATTCTATTTCTTCTCGAAATTTCCATATAAATAGTATTGAAATTTCAATCGACATCGAATGCTGTAATTTTACCCCAGTTCCCCCTCTGAGTGCCACTGGCAGTAACAAGTAAAACTGCTATATTCGGCAATGCAAAACATTATATACCCTTCACCGACGTACATCTGGAGTATATACATACATGCATTGATTCCTATTCTGGAACCATCGTATTGATCTTTCTTCAATCCAATTCTAATTTATTTCTTTCTAAAATATTTTTTTTATTTAATAAAAAATGTTTTTATTTTGTATGTAGTAAGAATTTTAACGAACATTTTATATTGCTATATTAAATTGAATGCCTATAGAATGGCTAATTGTTCGAAATTTTTAATTTAAATCTCAGAAAGACATGATAAATATTCCAAGGCACAAAGGCAAGTCAACATCAGTTTTTTGTTATTCAACTTACACAGCAGAGCAGATTTTTTCACAATAAAAAATAGGAGCTGTTATCACATTCAACTAAGCCACCTAATAAGTGGTGACAAACACAATACACATGAGCACTTATGATGAAATCGTTGCGTCTTTCTAAAACAGCTGTTCTGCTCTGTTGTGTAAGTTGAATAACAAAAAACTGATGTTGACTTGCCTTTGTGCCTTGGAATATTTATCATGTCTTTCTGAGATTTAAATTAAAAATTTCGAACAATTAGCCTATAGAATCTTAATTCAATTTAATATGTTTTTATTTTGTTTTTATATATTTTTTTTAATTCTGAATAATAAAAATACATAAAAAAAGTAAAAACAAGTAGCTGCGTTATATTCGACCGGGTCGAATCTTAAATACCCTCCATAAAGTAAGTAGTAAGTTAGTAAGTAAATTTAAAATATTTAACTTGGTGGGACAGAGTTCCTTTTTTTTATTTTTTAGGAGTTGGATCAGCACTCAGGGGATGACCCCTACCTATGCAATGCATTACTGGCTAATTTTTTTGCTACAGGGCCGACGATGGATGGTGTTGTTACTCTGCTTTTAGTACATGATAGCGTCAGTCGCTGCCAATTATGTTCAATGACCAGTGACTATGCCTTCATCATTGAAACAGGCTGGCAACAACTAACACAACCACGCACTAATGCTGATCAGAAGAATTCAACACAATATTTCATGACTCAGCGCGGGCTCGAACTCACGACCCTCCACTTCATAGTCTCGTGTTCTACTACTTCAGCCAACAGCACCCACTTTCAATTCCCTTTGGAGGGTATTAAAGCTGTATTTTGGCGGGGTCGCTCTGGCAAAGGCTGTGGGGGAGACATTTCATCTTTGTTATAAAACTCTAAAAATAAATGTTTGGGATAATAATATACAAAATTTAAAAAAAATATTTTTTTTGATAGGGTTATTTAGAGGGCAAAGGTGAAGGAGGGGTTAGGGCAGAGTAGTACCAGGTGACGTCTCAGCTTCGTCATTAAAGCTTAAAAATTTTATTTTTAAGGAATGTAGGCTTAAGTAAAACAATTTGATAAATTTTTATGAAATTTTTGCATATAAAAACGCCCACTAAAGTGGGCGCGGTCCAAAAATAATCTTTTTTTATCTATGGCTGCAAGTTTAACGCATTGGACCCTCTTTAATATAAAAATATATCATCTGCTTAACAAAATTACAAAAAAACTTTAAAAATTATGTTGTTTTTTAGAAGTTGGTTTAGTTTTTCTTAGGGGAACTTTTTTCCCTTTTGCCCGATTCAGCCCATCTCTGAACTTAACCTGTGCTATCCTTCAAGATATATTTATACCAAATTTCAAGAGTCTAGCTCTTTTCGTTTGTAGTGAATCGTGATTTCCACACACAGACGGATGGACATGCTCAGATCGTTTTAGATTTCATCACTGATCAAGAATACATATATATATATATATATATATATATATATATATATATATATATACTTTATGGGGTCTCAGATGAATATTTCTCTGCGTTACAAACGGAATGACAAAGTGAACATACTCTCCATATTTTTTTTTAGGGTATAAAAATAAATATTTTAGAAAGAAATAAATTAGAATTGAAAATGAGAAAAAAATAAATATAAAATATGTTGGATTAACGAAGAACAACAGAATTAGTTTTACGTCAGTATTTTGCATTAAATTAAATTTCATTAAAATTGATAGGCTACTTATACGAAAATTTGTTTTAAAGACATGCCAAATTCTCCAAGGCTTAAAGGAAAACCAACATCAATTTTAATTATCCAACTTACATAGCAGAGCAGAAGAGGTGTTTTCGAAACCCACTACACCTTCATCATCAGTACTCATTTGGTTTAGTTGAATATGATAACAGGGGGCAAATTACAGCACCCGATATCGAACGAAATTTGTATTTAAATTGTATGGAAATTTCGCTCGATATCGAATGCGGTAATTTGGCCCCAGGTTTTATTTACCCAAATTTTATTGAGAAATCGCATACGAAAGCTGTAATAAAGCGATGGTAACACAATTTCAATTCCTGTGTTGCCGTTTAATTATTTTCACATGAAATTTGATGAAAATTCATTGATCCATATTTTTTGGGTCGCGAGAAAGCTCCGAACATGCAAAACTCTTTCGATTTGTTTTTTAAGTAGCTGAAAGTGTGAATTAATTTCCTTTATTCTGTAAATATTTGTCAACGCCACGCCAAGACAATATTAAAACAGGACACTTCTATATTCCTTTTCTTCAGACTATTGTTATATTGAGAGGGATAAATTGAATATTGCTGACGTCCTTAGACTTCTCTGTAAGGGCTAGAAAGTAGCAAGAGGCTGTTAAGAATACACAGTTGATGAAGAAAAAGTTCAAATAATTGTTCTATTTTAAATATATAATATTGACGTTAACGTCGACAAATAGTTACGGAGTAAAGGAAATTGTCTTGACGTGACGTTGGCACATATTTACAGAATATAGGGGAATGTTCGAGACGTACCAACATTTACAACAGAAGGTAAAGAAATAAGGAAAATAAATGTCATCAGATTTTTTGAACACACCTCGTACATCTTTCCTAGTGATTTAGAGCTTTAGGCATTTTTAGTGACCACATTTAGTTTTCACGGCATTTGAACTTCTTTTGTTTTTTGTTTTTAATTAATCCCTGCAATGGCAACCTTCGGCACCTGGGTGCGTTATTTATTTTTTTAATATCAGGCCACTTCTCAAGACTATAAATAACAAAGGATAGGTATTTTTATTTGTAGATTTGAAACTGATAGCTCTCAACCACTCCCCGCGCTCGAGAGAGTATCCGTAACTATGCCTAAGATATTTTTTCGAGCACGTGCAGTTAAAAGGGTTCTTGCGGAACTCAGCACAAGGAAGTCTCCTGGGCCGGATGGAATCCCTGCCAGTACACTATACCACTCCGGTAAATTTCCAATGTGCTGGAAGGTTGCTAATGTAACGCCAATCCCCAAAAAGAGAGTGGCTAATAACCCTGAAAATTACCGCCCGATTGCAATATGTTCTGCTATATCGAAGGTGATGGAAACTATGCTTAACTTCCATCTTGTGAAATATTTGGAGTCCAACAGTTTACTAAACGACCGCCAGTATTGTTTCCGCAGAGGCCGCTCTACGGGTGACCTTTTGGCCCTTCTTTCGGAAAACTGGTGGAGTTCCATACACCGTTTTGGCGAAAGTAAAGTGGTGGCTCTAGATATTTCTAAGGCGTTCGATAGAGTGTGGCATGGAGCACTCCTGTCGAAACTTATTGCATTTGGTGTCGGAGACACCTTCTCTCGGTTTATATAGAGCTTCCTCAGGGACCGCTCTATACGAGTTGTTATGGATGGGGTCTCATCATCCGATGAGTTCAGAGTCAACTCAGGGGTACCGCAGGGCTCCGTTCTTTCTCCTACTCTTTTTCTAATTTTTCTTAACGATCTACTTTCCCAAACTTCCTGTTCTATTTACTCTTTCGCAGATGATAGCAGCCTTTCGCATTCCTATTCATTTAACTGCAGGCCGTCAACGTCTGAAATCGAGACGAGGAGGCAGTTAATGAATGACGTTCTGGATAGTGACCTCGCGAAGATTTCCGAATGGGGTCAGGCGAACAAGGTCGATTTTAATGCCCGTAAGACCCAGTGTTGTATGCTTACGCATCGACGTACGTATGAGCAGGCTGCTTCATCTGTTTCTATGGGTGGCGTAAGTATTATGGAGTCAGGGGTTCTTGATGTTCTGGGCATGAAAGTGCAGTGTGATGTCAGATGGACGGAACATGTCTTTCAGGTCGCAAAAGAAGCATTCAAGTGCCTTGGCTTCTTAAGACGGTGCAAGAGATACTTCACCCCTTCTGATCTTCTTAATATTTACACCACTTACATCCGACCGAAGATGGAATAGATACTACTCTCATGTTTGGGCCGCTGCTTCAAAGTCTATTTTGAAGTTACTCGACCGCGTACAGGAGAGGGCGATAAAACTCATCGGAGACAGTAGGGTAGCTAACTCTATTGACTCTCTTGAGCATCGTTGCAATGTGGGGTGCGTATCGTTACTATAATGGCAGGTGCTCTGGTGAAATTAGGGAACTTGTTCCTGAAATCCATTCTTTCTTACGCTCAAGGTGTTTTTCATCAAGAGCGCATGCGTTTGTGGTCGATATTCCAACGAATCGCACTACGCATTACAGAGAAAATTCGTTTTTTGGCCGTATGTGGAACAAACTACCTGCAGATGTCTTCCCCGGCACTTACAATTTGAGGGGGTTCAAGTCGAATATCCACAGACACTACTCCCTTTATCCTCCTTCCCAAAATCTATTTTCCTAGTTCCAGCGCAATGCACTGCATATGTAGGGATTATCCCCTGAGTGCTGGTCCTACTCCTAAAAAAAATAAAATAGGCCACAGATTTTTCCTTAAAACATGGGGAACTTTAAAACTGTTGAGTTATAAGCAGGTATGGGCACCACTACATTGAAAGTTTTGCATGTGTGGCATTGCATTGGTGTTTTATGCTTTTTTTTTTGCTAGACTAAGCACAATTTCGTTACTCTGCTCGCTCATCAATTTTGTATATGTACACATCGTTCGCTCTTTTTGCATTTTCATTTTCCATTTGCCCATACTGGATTATAAGCTATGATTCCAAGTCGGTTACAATAAAGATTAAAAAAAAATTTTTTTATTTGACACCTTAATTTTTTACTAGACTCGCATGCCACTTCCTACACTGAGTTGTAAAATCTATTAATAAACCTGGAACCTTTTAAAATTAGATATATTTTTCAGTTCATTGCTTCTCGTTAATATTAAAAATAGCACGAAAGAAACTATAATTAAAAAACTCCATTGATCCAGCTAATCCAAAATAAACACGCAGAAACTTAAGCATCCTCCCCAAAAGCAACCCCATGTGTAAGTTGATAAACATTTCAAATTGGCTGAATGCTACACTGACTGACACACGTCAAAATCATTTATAAAGATCAAACTGAAGCCATATGGTGGCAAATGTCTAATAAAAATCCCCCAATTCTTTGTTGTTTTTTTTTGTTTGTTAATTTTTTATATAAAACACAAAGCAAAAACGCTGTGTTGTACTTCTAAACTTACACACGCGAGACCGATTATGAAAATTACGCCTACAATTCGTGTCGATACATTTGATACAGAATAAACCTCAAATAAAACTTTTCATGATCAATTATGTTCTGTGGCAGTGTTTATGATCCACAAGAAGAGGTGTTGTCTTACAGTTGCTTTAATGTGCTTCATTTAAGTGAGTGATCAAATAAACTGGGAGCTCAAGTTGCCCGCTACGAGGATGGTATTGAAAGTCATGGGAAAGTGCTGATTTGCCATTACGAAAATTGATTCGTTTTATTAGCATTTTTTATAGCTTATTCAGAGCATATAATGATGGCAGGCCAGCTTGCCGGATTGATTGCTAATTTTTTCGACCCTCACATTTTCAATTACATCCTTTAATAATGAGCTTGAGGGTTAAGGCCCATTTAGCCGAACGCTGAAATCGTAAAGGCTGCGCAAACGCATCAGCTGATCAAATCTGTTATAAGGGAAATTGTGAAAATGCTTATTTGAGCGTTATAAAACGCAGAGCAGCGCAACCAACCTGCAGAAAATAGAATTTCACCCAGAGGTTACGCAGAGAGTGATGCCATGTATGTATGTTGAATGAGAATGTGGCACAAACGGTTTTTTTGGGTACTTGTTTGGTTTGATATTTGAACATTTAATTAATACATTTGTAGACGTTCAAAGCATATTTAATAAATTAATATGCTATATAACTTATTTTTCTTTATAAAATCTCACAAAAGGCTGTAAATATATGTGAATATATTTTGTAGAATAATAAGTTAATGTTATACATATGTACGTATGTATGTATATGTACATATATGAATGCATGAATTTATGTAGTACCATTACTACATATGTAATTTATGTACGTCGATAATGTTTAGCGACCAGTGCTGTGCCATTGAGACAACCCGACAACAATTAATACAATCTTGCACTAATGCAGGTCAGAAAAATTGGAAACCTTATTCATGAATGAGAGCGAAGTCGAACTCGGGATCTAAGGCATCGTAGTCTTGTGATCACTACTGCAGCCAACAGTAAAATAAATGTATAAAATAAATATATAAATAAAAGTATAATTTAGCCAAACATATTATGAAGATTACATCGATCGCAAGCTTAAAATGACATATTGTACTATTTATATAATTTCGTACGTTTTCTGTACAAACGCAAAATAGGAAAGTGTCATCAATGTTGAATGTTGTATGTATGTATTTATACACAATTTTATTTCCTGTACAAACATATGGTGCGTTTTTAAGCATTCTATAAGCGGAGCTGCGTTAGCATTTGCGTTACGTCAGCAGTTACGATTTCAGCGTTCGGCTAAATGGGCCTTTAGGGTTATTATTTTTTATAAGAAACCGCATAATTAAGGATATACAATTTTTAACAGTTTTTTTTCGATTCACTGTCCAGAATTAGTTCCCCAGGGGGTGCCGTTGGGGAGCTTGGCTATGATGTCGGGCCTCGTTCCAGCACAGATCCGGGGAAAATAAGAATGGAGGTCTAAGGACGCCTCGAACTAATTAAGAGTTCAAAAGTCAATAGAAAGTTAAAACCTATTATGGTTGGCTTTCGAGGGGTTATTCTGTTTTCCAGGCATAACTTTTGCAGGTAGCCCCGTAAAACTTATATGTTACTGCCCAATCTCTAAAACAGTGGAACGGATCTGCATATAAGAATCTAAAAGAAGTAGGTTCGCCTACGAGCCTGAGTAAGAATTGGCAGGTGAGGCGACACCTGAGTTTGGGTAGAAATAAAACCGAAGTCGATAGAAAGTTTATCGAACCTCCATTGGTTTGGCTTTCGAAACTTTACCAGTAGTTACAACTGGTGCCACGGGATCCAGTACAAGCCCCGCAGTTTACTGCGGCTGGATATTGGTGAGGTCTCCCTCGGGAGTACACGTGGTGGCTGTGGTAACCAACTTGGCGGAAGGTTTGTCAGATAAGGATTGATGTTTCAACCCTAGGGTTGGACTTCGGTCTGGCTGATAGTAGCAAAACCTATGTATTGTTGTGAGTCAACAAATAAAATTCTATTGGGCGACTTTTTGTAGTTCATAGAATTAAGATCATCTAGATAGGATCGGCACTTCGGCAAGGTGTTAGATCATGGGACTTACCAAATCATGTCTAGAAATTGCCACTTGGGCGACCCGAGATCGCCTTCGTGTGGATCTTGGGTTCTAAGAGGGGTAACACTTATTTTTTCACCCGGTGTTAAGAGCACCGTCAGTTTAAGCCATATGGCAGGTACTGACGTAAAATCATTGGCGTATTGTCCAGAATTAGTTTAAAATGTTGCTAAAGGGTCCGCCATCTAACGTTTTTTTTTCAACAAGTGCTTATTTCGTGAATGGTAACACTTAGCTCATGTTTGATTTGACAGATAATTAGTTTTATCCTTCCGCTGAACGCATATGGTTGTGTATACGCTTGAACAATGCTGGGAAATATGGGCCTGCGATCGACTTACAGAAGATGCCGATTTAGCCAAAAAATCATCTTTTCAGATGAAGCTCATTTTGATCTTGGCGGGTATGTAAACAAGCAAAATTGTCGCATTTGGGGCACAGAAAACCCGCACGCATACATTGAAAAGCCGACGTACCCAAAACGTGTCACTGTTTGGTGCGGATTTTGGTCCAGAGTAATAATTGGGCCATTTTTCTTCGAAAATGAGCAAGGAGTGGCCGTTACAGTCAATGGCGATCGTTATCGGGCCATGTTGAACGAATTTTTGTTCACAAAAATTGAAGAGGAGGATATTGGCAACATTTGGTCTAAACAGGACGGCGCTACGTGCCACACAGCCGAAGCTACACTTGATGTTTTGCGCCCTGTCTTTGAAGATCGCATTATCAGCCGCAAAGCTGATGTCGTTTGGCCACCTCGGAGCTGCGATTTGACACCGTTGGACTATTATTTGTGAGGTGCCGTCAAAGATAAGTGTTACGCCGACAAGTCAGAGACAATTGACGCTTTAAAGGACAATATTCGTGAAGCCAGTGTTGAAATTCAGCTGCACACAATCGATAATGTGCTTAAAAATTGGACCGATCGTGTAGGCTTCTGCATGGCCCGCCGAGTCAGCCATTTGAATGAAATTATTTTCCATTATTAACCGGAAGGATTGTACTTTCAAATAAAAAAGAAACTTGAGAAAATATTCAGTAGTTTTTTTATAAGGCGATAACAAGAAAACATACACACGAGGTCTGTTCAAAAACAAAAAGATAATATTATTAATAAAATAATAAAAAATCATTTGCAGTCATGCAGATTCGAACTTAAGAACGTTGGAAAAATTAACAATTTACATAATAATAAAAATTCATACATAATTTTAAAAAAAGAAATTAAATAATAATAAAAGAAATCAATGAGTGTTCGAACTCACGGGCGATGTGTTAACACCTTTTTGTTTATTTATTTTATATTAAACCCACAAAAAACAAAGAGAATGCAAAGCAACAGACAAATGTACATACATACGTTGTTATGTTTGTACATAAGCTACATACGTTGCTGTCTTGCTATCTCATTTTTATATATGTACGTATAACCACGTCACTATTCTCTTTAATATGCATAAGACAAAACCGAAGATCAACATAAAACACTTTTTTAATATTACTCCAAATTAATACTCCGAATTAAAACACTTAAATCTCCGCTCGCCGATATCGGATCGCTTTAAATTTTTGGCCAAAACTCTTCGTCGAAACCCGCACTAGCGTTTTAATCCAAAAATTAATAAAATCGGCTATGAATTTCCGGAGAAAATCGCGTGGGAAAATTATATGAAAATCGCCCAATAATCACTTTCAATACCGACTGCCAAACAAAATAAACTCTTACACTTACACTTGTGTATGTATTGAAACTGATAGTTTACTGCCCTAGAGGCGCGCGTATAGATTTTAACACATCAAAAATTGTAATAATAAAATAAAGTGAATTTTAAAATTTTGTTGGTCACGTACATCCAGTTTGCAGTTAATTTTAATTAATACACTCACCTCGAAAATATAATCACAGTTTCTGGCATTTTAATTAAGTTGGCTTGTGAGATCGTAACAGTTTTGCGTGTTAGGCAATTTTCTGCTGTCGAAAAGAATTTACATAAAATTTTGTATAAAAACTGGAATTAGATGAAATGTTTACTGTGGCATACGGTGATTGTACTCGGAGTCAGAAAACTATTTACAAATGCTACAAGTTTTTCTAAAAAGGTCGAGAAAATGTGAATGATAACACAAGTCATGAACGCTCCTGCCCATCAATAAGCGATGAAAATGTTCTGGAAGTGAAAAAATTCATTACAGAGAATATACGAGTCACCATTAGGCAAGTTTGCTAAGGATATCGGCAAATCGATTGGCTCATGACATGGATTTTTTTTAAATATTTGGAAAATTTTGAAAAAATAATTCATGATTCTGCTCGCTCGCCATTGCCAAAATAACACCGTAATTATGGCGAACAACACCGCATCAAGCCTCGGTCACTGTATTCACCATTTTCGTCCTCCTGGTACTTTTTGCATTTCCCAGCATTGAAAGATAAAAGTCGAATAGTTGGCAGAGATAAAGGACATTCCAAAAAGTGTATATTAGATCTGTTTCTAGGATCGGAAAGAAAT
Organism: Linnaemya tessellans; assembly: GCA_951800035.1. Classification (NCBI taxonomy): domain Eukaryota; kingdom Metazoa; phylum Arthropoda; class Insecta; order Diptera; family Tachinidae; genus Linnaemya; species Linnaemya tessellans. The sequence continues at coordinate 25,943,242 of OX637534.1, read as the reverse complement.
CGACCGCATAAGTGTGTTTCATCTGAGGCGGACTACTTTGAAGAGGATAAAATAGAAATAGTTGCTTAAATAAATATTCTTTGGAAATAATCAAGATTCATCGGGTATTAAATTAAAATGTGTTACCATCGCGATGGTGAATTGCATTGGTTTGATACAGTTCTCGTATGCGATTTCCTAATAAAATTTTTATAAATATATATTGTTTTCATATTCAATTGAGTCACCTAAAAAGTGGCGACAAGCACAATTACACACGAGTACTGATGATGAAAGTGTAGCGGCTTTCGAAAATAGTTGTTCTGCTCTGCTGTGTAAGTTGAATAATTAAAAACTTTTATTGACTTTCCTTCGAACCTTTTGAATATTCATCATGTCTTTCTGAATTTAAACAAATTTTCGAACAACAAATCTTAATTGAATTTGAGATTGATCTTATTTTTTTAACAAACCTTGTACATTAATATGGGCTGATACATAATCATGAAGACGTGCTTGAGCCTACACATTCTGCCTTATTCTGTAACTAATTGTCGACATCAACGTCAAGACAATTTCAAATATATGTAGCTTAGATATTCGTTGTGGTAAACAGTTCAATTCTGCTGATGGCCTCAGACTATTCTTTAGGGTATAGAAATTAACAAGAGGCTGTTAAAAGCAGATAATTAATGAATAAACTGTCTAAATAATTGTCCTATTTTTGATATTGTCTTGACGTTGACGTCGACAAATAGTTACAGAATAAGGGGGATTATTAGGTCTTTTGCACAGACTTCCCAAAATGGAAAATGTATGGCGTCCCAAAAAAACAAGTTGCCAAAGTTGCCGAATTTCGAGCATAGAGTGCAGCCGCAAAAACAAAGAGGAAGTCAATAGTTGCCCTTTTTACTTTTCCATACTATTTACCTTCTACAGTCTGTTACTTCGTTGCCATAAAGATTAACACTTTAATGGAAGTTAGCGATTGCCAATTTGCCCTCGCCATGTTCTATTCTACTTCGAAGAATTATATAACACTCCTCGTTAAACAAATCAATCAATTCATAATATGAGGTTAAATGAAGGATAAACAAGACCCCATGAAAGGGGGAATTAAGTCGTTTAATAAGAAACGCAAACAACCGCATGTAGAAAAAAAATGAAAAGAAATAAAGCCGAAGAGTAAACAAATAAATTAAGGGTTACATAAAAACACACAAGCGCACAATAAACTCTAATAATTTTTTAAGATCATTAAAGATCATTTCAAAAGATTAATAAAACGTACAAATAAATATACTACGAGTAGCAGTAGCAAACGTTTGCCAGTTTTTTTCTTTCTACATTCCCAAAAACACAGGAAAACAAAGTGATTAAAGACTTGATAAGCATCCAGAATGTGCACACGATTATTATAATAAAAAAATATACCAGCAATAAAAAACCAAAAGAAATTTGTTTTAATGAAAGGATCGTTGAAAGGGTCACAACATTAAAGAGTAAAAAACGAGCTGCATGTGTAAAGGTGTTGAAGCATTTTGCCCTTTAAGGCAACACTTAAAGATCATGCCACATTTCAAAGTATTCCAAGAGGTGTTGCTGCTCATTCTGATAATGTCTATATTATTTGGGGGGCTTTTTCTACTCGTTTGTTACCCTTCTTTTTCAGTTTAATCGTACTCGTCTTGTTACTTATTCCCAATGTGTATGAGGCTCTTTGGTTTTTTTTTTTGGAGTTTTCCATGTTCAACTTTATTTATTCTCGTATGTTCAGCATAATTAATTTGTTGCCCAACATGAGATCATTTAGATTTTCTTTTAAGTATTTAAAATTCTTGGAGTGCTTAACATTTTAATGGCGTGTTTTAAAGGCGTTTAATTTGGATGGGGTTAATTTATAACTTCAGTCATGTGTTTGTCGCATTTTATATTATGCCTTAAGGTGCTAGTGAGTATTTATTAATGTCACTCACGTGTCAAATGAATCATTTGTTAATATATTCCAAACAATCTGATCTTGCACTTGCCCTCGCCTGCTCTTTAAATATTTTGTCATTTAAGTTAAATTATCGTGATTTAGTAGTGCATCGTCATTTTAATAAAATGCACATAAAATTGATTTACAATTTATTTTCTTAGATGTGCAGAGAATTTCTATGAGAAGACTTTTTCAATTTATTTAAATGCTCTTTTTTCACTTTGCGGTAGGTAGTGTTTGGTAATTTCGGAATCTGATCATGTTTGCCAAGGGGTATAGTGAAACGGACCCTTTGCCTATTGCAGAGTTTGAAGAATGATTAAATATATTTTATTGTTTCAGAGCCGCATAGTATTTGAGTGAGACGACTAAAAATGTTAAATCATAAACTCGAATTATTATACCCTACAAAAAAGAATAGGAGGATATATTCACTTTGTCATTCCGTGTGTAACGCAGTGAAATATCCCTCCAAGACCCCAGAAAGTATATACATATATTCTTAATCAGTAATGAAATCCAAGACGATCTAGCCACGTCCGTCCGTGGACGAAAATCACGGTACAGTACAAAAGAAACAAGTAAAAACGTTGTATTCGACCGGGTCGAATCTTAAATACCCTTTAAAACGTTTAACTTGGTGGAACAGAGTTCCTTTATATAATATTGCACGTTAACCCCCACTAAAGAGGGCGGGGTTCAAAAATAGACAATATCATGTTTTCCACGGACGAACGTATGGGCATTGCTAGACCGTCTTAAACTTCATCACTAATCAAGAATATAAATATTTACTTTATAGGGTCCAATTCTCTTTGGAGGGTATAAAAACTGTATTTTGGCGGGGTCGCTCTGGCAAGGGCTGTGGGGGAAACATTTCACCTTTGTCATAAAACTCTAAAAATAAATGCTTGGGATAATTATATACAAAATAAAATTTTATATATTTTTTGATAGGGTCATTTAGGGGGCAAAAGAGGAGGAGAGGGTAGGGCAGAAACAGGTAATCATAAAACTCTAAAAATAAATGCTTGGGATGATTATATACAAAATTTTAAATTTTTTTTTGTAGGGTCATTTAGCGGGCAAAGGGGGAGGAGGGGGTAGGGCAGAAACAGGCAGTCATAAAATTCTAAAAATAAATGCTTGGGATGATTATATACAAAATTAAAATTTCATTTTTTTGATAGGGTCATATAGGGGGCAAAGCGGAGGAAGGGGTAGGGCAGATACAGGTAGTCATAAAACTCTAAAAATAAATTCTTGGGATGATTATATACAAAATTTAAAATTTTTTTTTTTATAGGGTCATATAAAGGGCAAAGGGGGAGGAGGGGGTGCTGCAGAAATCGGCAGTCCAAAAATTTTGGGCGGGGTCCACAATTTTATTTTTTCTATTTTATGGCTCCAAGTTTAAGGCGTTGGACCGTATTTGACATAAAAATATATCATTTGCTTAACAAAATAACCAAAAAACTTTAAAATTTTTTTGTTTTTTCTGGGTTGGTTTACTACTTCTTAGAGGAACTTTTTTCCCTCTTGCCCGATTTAGCCCATCTTCGAACTTAACCTGCTCTAAGCTTCAAAATATATTTATACCAAATTCTAAGGGTCTAGCTTTTTTAAGTTTTTACGAATAAGACGGCCGTTCCCGTGGTTGGCTGTTTAAAAATGGAATTTTAAAAGTGGGCACAGAAATGTCTTAGAGGTACTCTAATCCACCAACATTTTTATTAAGAGATTATTAAAATATTCAAATGATAATAAAAGTAGAGTTTTTATTTATTAAATTTTTGCAGGGCATTTAACATGCGAACCTTTCGAAGTAACGACGTCCCTTACATATTTTACATATAGTAACATTACAAAAAGAGGTTTCTAGTTGACAATCTTAAATACTGCTAGAAGGCATTTGGCTTCAGACTTACTGGAATCAGCCGATGGTTCAAATTCGACCATTTAAAAATTCTTACATAAAAACTCTATTCAGTGTAATAGCCTAAGGATCCTAGTGTTATATTCGGAAAGACATGATAAATATTTTAAGGAATAAGACAAAATTAATATCAATTTAAAAGCCTTAACTTACACACCAGAACATAACAATGTTGTTTTCGGCAGTCTCTACATTTTCATCCTCAGTACTCACGTGTATCCAGGTGATTTGTTTTACTTTTTCAAAATTTTACAACAGAATTGTGTACAATAATAATAAAATGAGCTCAACAGAAATTATATCCCAGTGTTGCCATTGTCGTCATGTGGATTTTTTTGAACTTTGTTATTTGTATTTCTGATTAATTATTTTTACTCAAATTTGTAAGGACATACTTATTAACACTTGTAATACTGAAGTTTAAAATTTTATTTATTTATTTGTTAATTTTTTAAAAATTTTTTTTCAATTAAAATTTTTTTTTTACTTGAAAAAAACTTTTTTTTATTAAAATAATTTGTTTGTTATAAAATTATTACCCTCAGAAAAATTGTTAAGTACGCTTCTCATATATTTAAAGTTTTTTGCATGGAATATAACACCCTTTTAGATTTAAAAAAAAAACCACAAGAATGCAACTCTTTTCCAAAATGGAACACAAGACTTCAACGAAACATCTCACTCAAATACTAAAATCTGAAACTGAATAATTTCATAAGAAAGTAAACATTGAATCCTTTTTGTTTTCAAACAAATGTTTATGTACATATATTTTTTGGTTTGTTGGCGGTAATGAATCCTTTGTGCAAGGCGCGCTACTCAATAAACGCGCACGCGTACACAACACAATTAGCAGGCGGCTGTTAAAGGCCAAACAAAAGTGCGGTGTGAAATAAAAGAGAACGAATGAATGAGAGACAATTTCGTTGATAATTAGTAAAGTTAAATATTTAAGAAAGACAAACAAGAAAACACAGAATTTTTTTGTGTAAACTAAAAGAGTAAATAAAACGAAAGGATTTCACAAAAGGATGTGACTTATGCGGTTGTGGTGGTTTTGTGTAACAACAATTCAAGCATTTCGTATAAAAATGATTCAGCTGATAAGAAATCATGTAAATGAGGTTATTTATATTAAACGCGATAGTTTTTATTTTAATGTTTATTTAAAAATACACTTATCTGTTGTAGCAGATTTAAAAGATTTAAACAAAAAAGTGAAAACCTTTTACAAAGAAATATTGTTTTAGAAAGAAAAGTATATGCTGCACAATGCAGCTAGAAGAAAAGTAAAGGATGTTTGTTATTTAAATTTTATTTATTTTTTGCATGTAAATTATTTTATTAGAGATCACAACTCCGACTATCAAGTTTACTGACACTTAAAATTCATTAAAATCCATGTAGACATTATTTGATGTGGCAGGCAATTGCTTTGGTAAAGAAAAAAATCTCAAATTGTTTCAAAAACAACATCGTTATCGCCACACACACACACACATACGCACACACATCACCTCCAACTGCAAGTAATACTTTCAACATGAGCGTTATTGATAACAACATTCAACTTTAAGTGGAAATTTATTTAGGATTTCAGTTGTTTTTTTCTCTTAGGCAGATAATTTTTCCTTTAGTAAAATACTGATACAATTATTTATTTAAATTTTGATAAATTCTGCTTTTGCTCATGTTGCGTCTGTCGTCGGCCTCCTCGCCTTTGATTTACCTGGACAATTGATGTGTCAATACTGTTCTTTCCTCCACAACTGATTTGGCAGATAAACTCATTTAGTTACTTTATTTATTTTGTTTTCTTTTTTAATTTTATTATTACATATTTTTTGTTACAATTGTTACTGGAGAAGGTGTTGCCATAAAAAATTAACATTTCCCGGAAATACGTTCGTTGGCATTTACATTTTCCTCTTTGTGCTGATTTGCTTTGTTTTTCGTTTTTTGTATACGTTGCGGCAATTCGTGTTGATAATATTGTTCTATTTATTTGCATAAATTATTGCTGCTATGAAATTGATTAAAATTTCAATCAATTTCTAATATGTATCATATAATGGATGAGGGATTCTGAAATAAAATTGATTATTTGCTCTATAATACAAGAAATATTCTTGACAAAAGTTCAGGTTTTGAATAAATTAACATTTTCGTTTGTAGCAATAGATCAAGAATAATTGCCAATAAATTTATAAAATTTTCTGACACAACCGTTATTTGCTACGGGTTCTTTTATTAAGACTCAAGTTCAAATCTGCAATTTTCAAATTATTTTTTTTGTTAATTTTTGAACGGGCTTAAGTTCGAATCTGCATGACTGCAAATGATTTTTTATTATTTTATTAATAAATGAATTTGTTCAAATTCTATTTATTATTTTATATTAAGATTGGAATATTAAGAATATTTTCAATAATCATCAAACCAGCAGAACGGATCAGTACTGATTTCGAGGCCGCTACGCCACACAGTGGGATTTCGCTGGCAAAAAATACATTTTTCGAGTATGAAATATCGAAAATCTAATTATGCAGTTTTGTAGAGGACTGTTTAGTTAAGAGAAATGCATCATTAGTTTTTTTATTTTTTTATTTTTTCTTTTCAAAATAATGCGGCAAAGTCACCTAAATGAAACTCTGCAGAAACTGTTTAAAATTTTAATGAATTTCAATTGCTCGGCAACATAATTTCTTTTTGCGATATATATTTACTGTAAGTATATTTTGAAAATATAGTACCTCCACATAAATTAAGAAAAAAATTATGTTGGAAAACTATAACAGTTTATAAGATATTAAGGTTTAAATGATGGCACTTCAAAATGCAGTGTTTTAAATTTTTGTTGGAAAAAAAAGGTTAGCTTTGTCTAGCTTTGTGCTCTAGTTATAATCAAGTGAAAGGTGGGAGTGTCTTTCGATTTAATAAATAAAATTTCCATAATATTCCATACTGTTGAACAAAGTTATAAATTTTATAAAAAAAGTCACATGAAATTTCACTTTAATATTTCGAAGAAACATCGTAGAAAAAAGTAGTGCATGCTTTTAGTCTTAATTAATTTTATGTTATGAATAATAGCAACAAATGGTTAAATATTATTTAACGGGTATTTAAAAGAAGTGATGAATAAGAAAACCAAAACAAAATTTACAAATCGGACTGCAATATTCGGATACGTCGAATCTTAAATACCCTTCACCATAAATTATAAACAATTTCTTAACGATTATTTGTCTGGTACTTAAAAGAAGTGGCCAAGAAGAAAAAAGGAAAAAATTAAAAAAAATTTGGAGTGGAACACACGGTTATGCCGAATACCGCATACCCTTCACCACATGTCAGTAACTATTTCATCACTTCCAATGTACTTTTTCTTTGTTATGTAAAGTTTTGTATAGAAAATTTTAACATACGGAATAATAAATTTATAATACCTTTATCACCCACGATGAACGGTATAATAAACATCAAAATGAGAAGTTTTAATTATTTTTAAGACGTGTAAAAGTGTGAAAGAAGTTAAATCGCGACTTTATATTAAAAAAATTATAAAATGTGTACTTTTGAAGTTACTTATTTCGATCTAGCTACGGAGCTTTTTCGTTGCCGTAATAATACTGATCTGCTAAGCGATTTCATTAAATCAAAAAATGAGCTTTTAAAAACAAACACAGATGTTTTCCATCGCCTTCTTGTATCGTCGGATCCTTATATTACCAGCATAAGACGTCAACCCCATAAACATGTTTTAGAAGTTGATGATGTCGTTAAAGATGAATAAAAGTCTATGTTTGTTACTAATTTTGATATTTATTCATTCCGATGTTTTGAAGAACAATAGGGGGTGGTGGGCGTGGAAGGTTCTCTTGAAACTTTGTATATTTGAGATAAAATATATTTCCCAATTACATGTGTGGTGGGCGTTGGGCGTGGCAGATTTTCATGAAACTTTTCAGATATTTCATAATACTGATAACTTGCACTAAGTTTCTTTATGATCGGTTAAGAAACAAAACTTTGGAGCGGAAAAATATTTTCGTTTTATGTAGGCGGGGGTGGGGGGCGGTAGGCGTGGCAGATTTTCTCAAAACTTTGTATTTTCAGCTTTATAACACTGATGATTTGTGTAAAGTTTCATGAATTTTGGTGAAGAAATATAAATTTTTGGGAAAAAATATTTCCAGCTTACATGTGCGGCGGGCGTTGGGCGTGGCAGATTTCCATGAAACTTTCTATATATTTAAACTTTGTAATACTGATGATCTGTGCCGAGTTAAGAAATAAACATTTGGGGTGAAAAAATATTTTTGGATTATATGGGCGGGGGGCGATGGGCGTGGTCAATTTTGATGAAACTTTAAAATTTTCTTAACTGAGTTGATAGAAGCATATGTACCAAATTTCAATGTTCTACGAGCTCTCCTTATATTTTTTGCCAAGAAATGTATATAGAAATCCCACTGTGCGCCATCTCATCAGCGTTCTTTGTTCAATTTTTCCACTTTTGCAAGTTCGTGAATGTGGGAACTTCTCATATTCAATTTTCGTTAAAAACATTGGTTAAATAGTTGATATTCCTGCTAACTAGCACCACTTGCAAAAGTGAACAAATTGAACAAAGAACGCTGATGAGATGGCGTAGCGGCCTCGAAATTAGTACTGATCCGTTCTGCTGGTTTGATGATTATTGAAAATATTCTTAATATTCCAATCTTAATATAAAAAATAACAAATAGAATTTGAACAAATTCATTTATTAATAAAATAATAAAAAATCATTTGCAGTCATGCTGATTCGAACTTAAGCCCGTTGAAAAAATTAAAAATTTACATAAGAAAGTTCGACTAATAAAAATTCATACATAATTTAATTATTTTTTTTACAAATTTTTATTAAATTCGAGTTTTTATATTAAGAGTGAAACATGAGAATATTTTCAAACTTTCTTCTTTTTAAGCCGAGACCACACTGCGGCATTTCGTGCCATCGCAAACAAATTCTGGATGGTGCTAATGGCAACAGCAGAACTTCGCCCCGGCCTAGAACGGTATAATTTGAAGGGCGGGAAAGTTTGCAGAACTCCAACAATTTAGAATCCAAAATATGTAATAAAACAGCAAGACGAAAAAACTTTTCAGTTAATAAATGTGACTATTAAATCAATTCAAAGTAAGAGGACATATTTGGAAGGAATTCAATTTCCCTATAATGGAAATTTCTTAGGAGTATTTCAGTTTCTTGATGAATTTGATGTGACAATAAAATTTCTATTATGAAATTTTTATTTAACATATTGTTGCCACAATATTTAAATTTTATTTAAAATAGTAAAATTTCTAGATTTTGATGATCATTTTTTTGTAATTATTTAACTGCAAACAACATTATAATCATGCCTAAGCCACTGTGTTCGATAAATTGGATCTCCGGCGACTTTTTCCCGTTCCAAAGAATAGACGACGACGTTTTGGCACTATTGAGCAGATAAAAACGAAATTGCTGGGAGATTCTTGAACATGCCCAAAAGTGTATCTATACCACAGCTATTTCGAGGATTGAAAAAAAATGTTGGCCTTATTATAGCTGAAGGGGGACTACTGTGAAGTGTACAAAATAAAAATGTATGAGTAAATAAATATTTTTGGAGAAACATTTGAATTCACCTGATTTATTGAACAGGCCTCATACAAGACAATCCCCCTTATTCTGTAACTACTTGTCAACGTCACGTTAAGACAATATCAAAATCAAAACATTTATTTACTTTTAACAGTCTCTTATTATTTTCTTGTTCTAAATAAATAATCAGAGGCCGTCAGCAGTAGCCAACTGTTGCCTACAACCACAATGTAATTGTCTTATTTTTGGTATTGTCTTGACGTGACACCGAGAAATAGTTATAGAATAAGGGGGAATATTCAATAAAAATGTAAAACATTTTAAAGCGACTGCAGGTGCGCTGTCTAGCTCAAACCACACATCGTGCCGCCTAGTTGAGGTCACAGGATCTCCTATAACGAATGTCGTACAAAGGGAAAGCAATTTCGGCGACGGCAATTCATTCAACGAGCAATGCAACGAAGTGAAATCAATGACAATTTTTTTCGAAAAAAATCATCCTCCGCGATGAAGCGCATTTCTATATGATTAACTTCGTGAGGGCACAAAATTGTCGGATTCGAGGCTCAGAAAATCCTCATGCAAATCATGAACAACAAATGCACCCTCCACCACGAGCAACTGTCTGATGGGCATTTTGGCCTAGGGGTGTGATTGGGCCTTACTTTTTCTGCAGAGGGATCCGAAATTGCAGCAACGTGATAATACGAGGCGGATCAATAACCCTGTGACTTTTGGAATTTACCGCCTCTTAATTGAAATGGCAACACTGGTCCTGTCAACAGGCAAGTACCAATTGAGTCCTGTCAAAATTTAATTAAGTTGCATCATTTATCTAGTGTTTAGCAGCTCTTAACAGCAGACTAAAGTGCGTTTTGGGAAGAAAATGTAAAAAATTTTATTTCGTGTGCTCATTAAGCACTGAGTCACTCTATTTCTGGTCCTCAAACTTGCGGAAATGGCTCGGCGGAGAGTGACTAGACAGCAACGATGATATCATCACACAAACAAGTGCCTACTTTGATGACCTTGACAAATCATATTTGTCGAAAGGGATAACAAAATTTTATGAAACATTGGACTACGTGTATGGAAGTGAGAGAAGAATATTTTGAAAAATAAAATAACTTTTTATATAAAAACCTATGTTTCATTTATTAAGAGTGAAACATGAGTCATGGACTTATTGACCCACCCTCGTACAACACACTTATTCCAGCAATAACTTTCAAAAATTACCTAAAGCAATTCTAATTTTGGGTTTCTGTGAAATCTCGAGTTTATGTGAGTAAATCAGAAACAATTCCTGGGGCCAAATTACTTCAATCCAATTAAATTGAGTTTAAATTTCAATCGATATCGAATGCCGTAATTTTCCCCTGATCTCAAGTCCGAACTTTAACGCGTCATCGGTTAAACGCAGCCACATTTCTGTGAAAAAGTAATGGAAAATTTCAGCAAAATTTTAATGACCTGCCATCAGAGTGGATGCTGTTGGCTGAAGTAGTAGAACTCGAGACTATGAAGCGGAGGGTCCTAAATTCAACCCCGCGCTGAGTCATGAAATATTGTGTTGAATTCTTCTGATCAGCATTAGTTCCCCCCGGGTGTGCCGTTGGGGAGCTTGGTTATGATGTCAGACCTTGCTTCAGCACAGATCCGGGGAAAGGGTTATGCAGTTTTTACAGACGCTGCTTTTGCTGATAACCCATAGGGAAACAAAGCTGGCTACTGTAAGAAGAATTAAAGTAGTAGGGGATTGCCTTGACCCCTACGTAAGTTTGAAATAAAAAAGGTGGTCCAAGGACGCCTCGATCTAATTAAGAGTTCAAAAGTCAATAGAAAGTTGAAACCTATAATGGTTGGCTTTCGAGGGGTTACGATGTTTTCAGGCAGTACTTTTGCATGTACCTCCGTAAAACTTATATGTTACTGCCCAACCTCTGTTACAGTGTAACGGCTGTGCATATAAGAGTATAAAAGTAGTAGGTTCGCCTACGTGCCTGAGTAAGAACCAATAGGTGAAGCGACACCTAGGTTTGGGTAAAAAAGAAACCGAAGTCGATAGAAAGTTTATAGAACCTCCACTGGTTTAACTTTCGATTCTTTACCAGTAGTTGGAACTGGTACCACGGGATCCAGTACAAGCGTCGCAGTTTATTGCGGCTTGGTAAGGTCTCCCTCGGGAGTACACGTGCTGGTTGTGGTCACCAATTTGGTGGAAGATTTGTCAGATAAGGATTGATGTTCAATCCTTCTGGTTGAACTTCGGTCCGGTTGATAGTAGCAAAATCTATATGTTGTTGTTGTCAAAAAATAAAAGATCATCTAGATAGGATCGGCACTTAAGCAAGGTGTTAGATCATGGGGCTTACCAAATCATGTTCCAGAAATTGCCACCTGGGCGACCCGAGCTCGCCTTCGTGTGGTTCTTGGGCGCTAACAGGGGTGCTTGTAACACTCAATTTCACCCGATGTTAAGAGCATCGTCAGGTTAGGCCGCGAGGCAGGAACTGACGTAAATCAAAGACATATTTGATCAGCATTAGTGCGTGGTTGTGTTAGTTGTTGCCAGCCTGTTTCAATGATGAAGGCATAGTCACTGTTCACTGAACATAATTTGCAGGGACTGACACTATCGTGTACTAAAAGCAGAGTAACAACACCCACCTTCGTCGGCCCTGTAGCAAAAATTAGCCGGCGAAGTAAAAGGTTGAAATAGCTACAAAAAAACCGTCTATCTTCTCATCTCTCCTAATCTGACCCCTCAATATTATCCCCTCGTTTTCAGTTCCAGCGCAATGCATTGCAAAAAAATAAAAAAATAGTCGTGTAGGCCATTTGAATGACATTTTGTAGCAGAATTAAGAGGAACATGTCTCCTTTACAATAACAATAAAAAAACTCAACTTTAAAAAAAGTATGTGTTTTTATTTTAAACTGGAAAAGTGCTTTCTCACTGTAATTAACTTTATATAGAGATATAGTCTAGGGCCGCTGCCTGCATCTGTGTGGCATTGAAAGTGTTAGACGCATAAAATATCATCAACAAATATTTGCAATAAATATTAATTAACTGAACTTTGAAATTAACAAAATTCAACAGGCGTAGTTCTGAATAAAATTCCCTGAAACTATTAAATTTTATGAGAGTTTTCATTAAAAAAAAATAATAAAGAAAAGATATGAAACAACAAAATTATGACTTTATTAATAAAAATTTCATTTAAAAAAATCAAACTAAGAAACATAAAGATCATCAGCATGTGTTTAAAATTGTGGCAGTACTGCAACCAGTCAAAAAGATACAAGTTCAACAATTAAAAAATTTGGGGCGTTCCAATTCATATCAGCTGTTAAGGACAAAAATAATTAACTAGAGGGCACAAGACCATCAACCATTCACTCGGCCTTTTCCTTAACGTTTAACGCACAAGAAGTGATAATCATGGAAACAACAATACGAATTTGGACAAGAAATATATTGACGATTAGAAACATTTTTTTTTTTTAAAGAGTGCAGTGAGTGGCAAAAGCGACATGTGCTTGAGTTGTGTCAAAAAAAATTATGATTAAGTCAAACAAGGAATATTTTTTTTGTGTTTTATATCCTTTAGGGCCACTGCAAGATTGCGTTTAATGTTTCACGTTTTTTTTTTTAACTCATTTAGAAAGTAAAAGTGTGTCTGGCACAAGTATTTGCCCCGTTACTCTTTCCCTGTTTTGTTTTCCAACCTGAAACTTTTTAGTTATTTTATTTATGCAGCAAGAAAGAAAAAAATTGTTAAGGGTTTAAATAAAATTGTTGGAAACAATTCTTTTTGGTTTTCCAAAGTCACAAAATAGTACATACGAAAGCAAATTATTGTTGTAAAATATTACAGTAATAACGGCTATTCTGCCATGACTAATTAAAAAATTATGATGATGTGTCTTTGTTAGTTTTCGTAAGTAATTTAAGGAAAACTACACCATTTGTTTTTTAAGGGTGGGCAAAAAGAGTTTAAAATATATAAAATGTTTTTACTGCAAAAACCAAAATTTTTTTTTTTTTGCTAGAAGTTTGTTCGTTATTTTGTGTAATTAATTTAAAACGCAGGAGATTTTTAATAAAAATTTATTGTTTAGTTGCACTTTGTCAAGCTATAAATCTAATCGATTACAAGGAGCCATAAAATTATCTTAGAAAAACCACTTTCAACACACTATTTCCGAGGACAAAAACACACATTAAAAAATAAAATAAAATAAAAAAGCTTGAAATAATTCTACAGAAAAAAAAATTTTTTATGTGTTTTTACTCACAATTTTCGCAGTTAAGAACACGAAGTAAATTTAATTAAGCAACATTGACAAAATATTTTTAGCTGCACTAAAAATAACAAAAGCAAAGCGAAATATAAAGATTGGTGTTGCCTGTGCATACGAGGTTTGTTAAGAGAAATATATGGTGATTTTTAATTTTTATCAAAAACGTTAGTTATTCACCAAATTTTTGGTTGGCTCCCTCCAAAGTTTGTCCTGCCTCGAAACAGTTGTAATAATTATTTTCTGGCATGTCCTTGAATTTCTTAGTAATTAATCCAAAAAAGGATTGGGGCGTATATTCACTTTGTCATTCCGTCTGTAACAACGAAAATCCCCATAAAGCATATATATAATCGATCAGTGAAGGAATAAAATAGCCACGTCCGTCCGTCCGTCTGTAAAAATCACCATTCAGTCTAAACGAAAAAAGCCAGACTCTTGAAATTCGGTACAAATAAATTTTGAAGCACTGGTCAAGTTCATAAATGGGCTAAATCAGGCCAGATGAAACAAAGTTCCTCTAAGAAGAACCAGCCTCTGAAAAACAGACAATATTTTTAAAGTTTTTATACACTCCAAAAAAGAATTTGGAGGGTATATTCACTTTGTCATTCCGTTTGTAACGCATCGAAATATATATCTCAGACGCCATAAAGTATATGTATATATTCTTGATCAGTGATGAAATCTAAGACGAACTGAGCATGTCCGTCCATCCGTCCGTCTGTGGAAATCACGATTCAGTCCAAACGAAAAGAGTTAGAATCTTGAAATTCGGTATAAATATATTTTGAAGCTTAGAGCAGGTTAAGTTCAAAGATGGGCTAAATCGGGCAAGAGGGCTAAATCGGGCAAAAGTTCCCCTAAGAAGAACAAAACAAACCCAGAAAAAACAACATAATTTTTAAAGTTTTTTGGTTATTTTGTTAAGCATAATATGATATATTTTTATGTCAAACACGGTTGAACGCCTTAAACTTGGAGCTATAAAATAAAAAAAAATTATTTTTGGACCCCGCCCACTTTAGTGGGCGATATTAAATGCAAAAATAGCATAAAAATTTAACAAATTGTTTTACTTAAGCCTACATTCCTTAAAAATAACATTTTTAAGGTTTAATGACGAACCTGAGACGAAACCTGGTACTACTCTGTCCTACCCCCTCCTCCCTCCTTCACCCCCTAAATGACCCTACCAAAAAAATTTTTTTTTTAATTTTGTATATAATCATCCCAAGCATTTATTTTTAGAGTTTTATGACTACCTGTATCTGTCCTACCCCCTCCTCCCCCTTTGCCCCTAAATGACCCTATCAAAAAAAAAAATTTTTTTTTTATTTTGTATATAATCATCCCAAGCATTTATTTTTAGAGTTTTATGACTACCTGTATCTGTCCTACCCCCTCCTCCCCCTTTGCCCCTAAATGACCCTATCAAAAAAAAATAATTTTATTTTATTTTGTATATAATCATCCCAAGCATTTGTTTTTAGAGTTTTATGACAAAGGTGAAATGGGTCCCCCACAGCCCTTGCCAGAGTGACCCCGCCAAAATACAATTTTAATACCCTCCAAAGAGAATTGGGCCCCATAAAGTATATATATTCTTGATCATTGATGAAGTCTAAGACGGTCTAGCAATGCCCATACGTTAGTCTGTGGAAGACATGATATTGTCTATTTTTGAACACCGCCCCTTTAGTGGGCGTTGACGTACGATATTAAAGGAACTCTGTCCCACCAAGTTAAAAATTTTAAATTCACTTACTAAATATTTGGAGGGTATTTAAGATTCGACCCGGTCGAATATAACGTTTTTACTTTTTTTTTGTAGTTTTGTTAAGGAAATTATATATTTTGTCCAAGAAGGTTCAAAGGTTGCACTTGCAGCCAGAAAATCGTATAAATCCATTTTGGACTACGCCCCCTGTAGTGGGCGCTGAAGTAACATTTGGACACCGCCCCCTTTAGTGGTTGTTGAAGTAATATATTGCATCGAAAAATATTGTAAATATTTAATAAATTGTATTCCTTAAGCACAAATCCTTAAAAATGTTTTTTTAGCTTTTATAACAAAGCCTCCCCTCTTTTCCCCTAAATGATCACATCAAAAACAAAATAATAATAAAATAAAATTTACACTTGATTACCCAAAAAATGTACTTTTTAAGTTTTTACGACAAAGATGAGATGTTTCCCTTATGTCGCTGCCGGAGTGACCTGTCAAAATAAAGTTTTACAATTGGGCACAGAAATGTCTTAAAGGAACTCTCATCCAGCATCTAAGCAATGCTGCTCCTATTTGGAGGGCATTTGAGATTCGACACGGTCGAATACAACGTTCTTACTTGTTAACTTCGTGGCCATGCACGTGTTCAGTCTTAGGTAGAGAAAAGAGTCGCAGGGCCCCAAATCTGGTAATTGGCGTGATTACGGTGTTTTGCAACGAACTTCGTTGTCATACTCTTCTTCGTCAAATTAAGGGGAAAGATTTGCATGGCCAACCAGATATGACGACCTTCTCAACAACTTCTCTAATAGTGATTCGACGGTTCTTCTAAACAATTGATTTTTACTTTTTCATCGATTGATGGTTGATGTGTGGGTATGGAGCTTCCAGAACGAACGCTATCATTAACATCGTTCACATTATTCACATTTGAAAACCTAAACCACCACTGACGCCATGTGGTCAGATTTATAACAAAAATTAGTCAAAAATTGGATTGATGGAACGGACCATGAAACTCGTAACCGCGGCGGATATCCAATTTAAAAAATAAATTATAATTAAAAAAGTTCATTCCAACAATACTATGTCACAATTTTAATATCTCATGCACCTAAGAAGAACTAACGATAAATTTAAAAAATTTGTTTTAATTAAAAAAGAAAGTGAGTGTATGCACTTTTTTACAACATAATTTTTATTGGAGTTAAAACGCATATAAAAACATACATATTTCCCCATAAATTTTATTTTTACCACAATGATAAGAACCATATCTGGGGTTTTGGCAACGACTCCTGCAAACTCTCGCAGGCATATCCTTTTAATATAAAAGGGATGTTTAAATACTAATAAATAATGTTTTAACATTTAATTGGCTAAAAGCAAAACATTTTATATGTAATTTTGTAGCAAACCACGAAGACACAACAGGCTCGCATATTCCTATGAGACTTTAATGTCAGAGTGTGGAAACAAAATCAAATATGTATAATTTTGCAACATCATTATGTGCATGTAACCCCATACAAAGCCATCTCTGCCTGAAATGTATTAAAATTATGTATTTATTTGCTAAAATGGCTATTTCTTTTCGCATGTTTGTTTTTTTTTCTTTTCTCACATATTTCTTCAAAATGATGATGAATCGATCATCACTTGCAGTTTCTACAGAAAGTATTTAAACTTTTCCTTGTACTTTTTGATGGAAATTCAACCACTTTTTTCTTGTGAGCAAATCATACATCAATTTATGATGAAAACTACACATGAGATGATATTAATTGCTAATGGATTTGTGTAGTAATTGTTATGCATTTTATTTGTTTTATACAACGATATTTTTATATAACAAAATTTGGATAATTCATTTTAATAACACAATTTTAATTAGATTTATTTTGATTATATGTGGTCAAAATTCGGCCACCAGGCATTAAACGATATAACAAACAACCTTTAATATTTCCCTTTAACTTTTGTACACAAACTTTTAAGAGAACAACCAAAGGCATTTGTTCTCTTTCTAGCAGCCTTATAAAATTACATAGAGCTTTTTTTTTGAAGTTTTGTTTCTAGTCAAACATAGAAAGAAAATAATAATTATTTTTCGAAAAACTATATTTTCTAAAAAGTGCCTTTAAAAAAAATTATGTTCGATAAGTACGTTTCTTTAAAAGAAAATTACTTTTAAGCAAAAAAAAATTTTTTTTAATTTACTTTAGAGAAAAGGTACTTTTTCGAAAATATACTTTTTTGAAAAGGTGCGTTTTTGAATAGGTACTTTTTTTAAAAGGTACTTTTTCCAAAAAGTACCTTTTCAAGAAAGTACCATTTGAAAAAAGTTCCTTTTCGAAAAAGTACCTTTTCAAAAATGTACCTATTCAAAAACGTATCTTTTCAAAAAAGTATATTTTCGAAAAAGTACCTTTTCTCCAAAGTATTTTTTTTTTAAACTTTTATTTTTTTTTTTGTTTAAAAGGAATTTTCTTAAAAAAGTACTTTTCTCAAAAAGAATCTTTGAAAAAATATATTCTTCCAAGAAGCAATTTTTTAAGTATAAACCTTTTTATTAAAGTACTTTGCATGAACTACCACTTTGAAAAAGAACCTTCTATAAAGATTTTCGTATCTTAAAAGTGCATTTGAAAAATTTATTTCCACCTGTTTTTTCGAAAAGTTTTGTTTTTACTTACAAGTAATTAAGAAAACACAACAAAAAGGAACACTTGTTTTTGTTTAAAAAGTACTTTCTGAAAAGTACTTTTTCCAAAGTTAGTTTTCTAATCAAACACCTTTTCTAAAAAGTAGTTTTTTCGAACAACTACACTTACCGTAAGGTGTCCTTTTCTAAAACTTTTCGTATCCCAAAAGTACGTTAAAAAAAAGATTTTTCAAAATACTTTTTTACAAAAACATTTCTTTTTTGGAAAATGTTCTTTTTAAAAAAGTTTTTTCGCTTGAAAGTAATATTCTTAAAAAAGTGTTTTCCCCGAAAAGCACCTTTTGAAGAATGCCTCTTTCCCAAAAAACATATTTAGAGTGAATACATTTTCTTAAAAGTACTTTTTTTTTATATAATAGCTCTTTTCATAAAGTACTATTATCAAAAATAACCTTCTCCAAAAGTTTTCTTATTCCAAAAATACAAGAAGAAAATGTTTTAAAGTACTTTCTACAAAAAGCGCATGCAACGGAAAGTGTTTTGTCAAAGTGCCAACATAGTTAATCATTAAAGTGCCTCCTGAAAGCCATTTTTTAAGGTTACACCATATTTCACTCAGATTATATATGGTTCACTTCTATGATTTATTATTATTTTTTATTTAAACTGAACGGTAGGAAGCCCAAATTATTTTTACATGCACGCGCAAATGTACTTTATCGGTAACAGACATGTAGCGAAAACGGGTACGATTTTACCCCTTACAATTGGGAATATTCAAAAAGTACCAAAACATATTCGATATTATTTTCAAAAGAATTGAACACGCACAAAAGCTTGCTAGTATGTTTAGCAGATGTACGGGGCGCAAAATATGTATCAAAATTCCGTTTTAATGGCTTTCTAACCTAAAAAAAGTCCCCAAATACTTGTCAAGTTGCTTCGTATACTTTTGGAATTTCGAGTCTAAAAATTAAAAATGTTTCCGTGATTAAAAATGCCACTTTTTATCCCCTTCGCATTCGAATTATCAAATATCCTCTTTTAGTGAGTCAGTTGGTTTGCTTTTCAGATATTTGCATTTTTGATTTATAAATTCACTATATATAAAACCTATTTTTATACCCTCCAAAAAAGAATTTGGAGGGTATATTCACTTTGTCACTCCGTTTGTAACGCATCGAAATATCCATCTCAGACCCCATAAAGTATATATATTCTTGGTCAGTGATGAAATCTAAGACGATCTGAGCATGTCCGTCCGTCCGTCTGTGGAAATCACGATTCAGTCCAAACGAAAAGAGCTAGACCCTTAAAATTTAGTATAAATATATTTTGAAGCTCAGAGGGAAAAAAGTTCCCCTAAGAAGAACTAAACCAACCCAGAAAAAACATCATAATTTTTAAAGTTTTTTGGTTATTTTGCCAAGCAAATGATATATTTTTATGTCAAATACGGTTCAACGCCTTAAACTTGGAGCCATTAAATAAAATAAAAATATTTTTTGATCCCGCCCACTTTAGTGGGCGTTATTATAGGCAAAAATAACATAAAAATTTAACAAATTGTTTTACTTAAGCCAACATTCCTTAAAAATAACACTTTTAAGCTTTAATGACAAAGCTGAGACGAAACCTGGTACTTCTCTGCCCTCCCCCTCCTTCCCCTTCGCCCCTTAAATGACCCTACCAAAAAAATTTTTTTTTTAAATTTTGTATATAATCATCCCAAGCATTTATCTTTAGAGTTTTATGACTGCCGATTTCTGCCCTACCCCCACCCTCCTCTTCCTTTGCCCCCTAAATGACCCTACCAAAAAAAAAATTTTTTAAATTTTGTATATAATCATCCTAAGCATTTATCTTTAGAGTTTTATGTCTACCTGTTTCTGCCCTACCCCCTCTCCCCCTTTGCCTTTTAAATGACCCTATCGAAAAAAAGAAATTTTAATATTGTATATAATTATCCCAAGCATTTATTTTTAGAGTTTTATGACAAAGGTGAAATGTTTCCCCCACAGCCCTTGCCACAGCGACCCCGCCAAAATACAGTTTTTATACCCTTGAAAGAGACTTGTACTCCATAAAGTAAATATATTCTTGATCAGTGATGAAGTCTAAGACGGTCTAGCAATGCCCATACGTTCGTCTGTGGGAAACATGATATTGTCTATTTTTGAACACCGCCCCCTTTAGTGGGCATTGACGTACGATATTATATAAAGGAACTCTGTTCCACCAAGTTAAACATTTTAAATTCACTTACTAAATGTTTGGAAGGTCGAATATAACGTTTTTAGTTGTTTAATATAAATTTTAAAAAGTTTCTTTTAGACTTTTTCAATTTTTTTTTTGTAGATTTTACAATTCTTGCACTTTTTGCTTACACCAACAATTTGTGATTAACTTCGACATATTATTTCAATTTAACAATTGTGTGGTGGCAATTTTTAAAGTGCAGCCATAGGAAATATGCCCTCGTTAAGGCTGCTTGCTGCCCAAATACATTTACACTTAATTTAATTTTAATACAAACGGCTTAAACAGAATCACTAAAAACTTTTTCTTGTTCTATTGTTCACAAAATTTCATTTAAAATCCAAAGATCTTGTGTTCCATGCAACCACAAGGCGATCAGCATAATAAAACCCACCGAAAACAGCAACAATTTGACAATTTAATTCAATGAACTTTGTGGTCGTTGGCCGCCATTGTTGAAGACTTCCGTTTAAAAACCATTTTACATACATGCGAGTACATAAGAATTGAAAAGACCCCCTTTTTACATGATTAACAACTTTGGATTTTTAGTTTTATTTTATTTATTTTTTTGTTTGATTGTTTGTGTATTGTCATGTTGATCGCTGTTGTTGCATGTTGCTCGAATGATTAAACACATAAATAAGCCCGCCTCTTTCTTAAAAACTCTTAAACGGGAATGAATGAAAGTAAAACTGAACTTCATATTCTGATAACGAACAATGAATAAATAATGTTGTTCCTATTTGAATTGTATTTAATTCAATAGCTATTATTGTTGGATTAAAAAGAGCTTGTGATTAATTCGAGTTTAGTTTCTTCTCACGATCAGTTTCAATTCTTGAAAAGTCAACAATTCTTATGAGTATTTTGTTTCTTTTTTTTTTTTAATTTTCCTTGTTTATTTGCATGAGTTGAGGAAGGAGTGATTTCTATTATTTGTTAATAAATATTTTATTTAAGAAAATGTTTTCACTTTCAATTAAAGGCCTTTAGTACGTTCCAGCTTAGTTGGTTTGTATTGTGAGAAATTATTTTAATGTGCAGTTTAACTGATTGTGTTGCTTGGTGTAACAGTCGGTTGCTAAGTAGCATATTAATTCTTGGAAGTGTGAGTTTTTAAGTTATTTATTAATTCTTTTTTAAATACATTTTCCAGTTAAAAAATATGTTTTCTTAAAAATAATCATTTAATCTTGCTTGCCGAGAGATAATATTATAATTTTCTAAGGATTTTATTGGTTTTGACGTACTAAAAGCAGACATGACTTTTAAACTAAAATTAAATGGAAAAACATATTGACCTCTAAGCCAACATGGGGACCGGTGAACAATACCACCTCTGAAAATAAATTTATGGCCAAACTTCTCTAGCAATAAATCGATAGCTAAACGTTCTATATGGCAAGATGCGCTGTCTTTTCGGAACCAAATTTTGTTGACGTTCAGCAGGACGGGTCGAACAAAAAGTTGTGCCAGTCCCTCTCTAGAATGAAACATTAGTCAATAAAGTTTCTAAAAGTGGGAAACTTTTTTGCCACGCCCCCAAGTACATTTCTTTCTTTTATATAGGGCCGCCATTTAAAATCCGTTGTCAATATATCATATGCCGTAGTTCATGGCTAGACTCTGGCTTCATTTTATTATTAGGTGAATTTTTGATCCGACGTCAAATTAAAAATTTCATATGTGATACGTCGGATCCTTCCCCATTTTTTTTTTAATTTTTGGCACGTTAAAATCCAGGCATATTAGCATTTAGGGAGACATTCTTGCAACTTGCAAACAAATTTTACAAAAGAGGGGAAGGATCCTATGTATCATATATGAAATCTTTAAATTGAAGTCATATCAAAAATTCACCTAAGGCTAAGACGAAGCTGGAGTCTAGCTATGTACAACGATACACGATAAAAAATGAAGCCATAGTCTAGCCATGATCATATGCTGAGAACGGACTTCAAATAGCGGCGCTATATAAAAATAATAAAAAGTTGTGTTTTTGGGGGCGTAGATAACAACATTTGTCTCACACTTTTGGAAACTTTATGGACTCATTTTTCATTCTAGGGATGACTGGCACAATTTGTTTTTTGTATAGAGACCGACCCGGTCTAACGTTTAGCCGACACATTTTTGGAATAAAAAAAATTCAGTCAGCATGGCTGCCCCGCCATTCATCGTAATGGCAGCTCGTTGCTCTCCGATAGGAACATTTCTTTGTCTGCTATTCATTCCAGCAGGTTAAAATTACTGCGA
Organism: Linnaemya tessellans; assembly: GCA_951800035.1. Taxonomy (NCBI): domain Eukaryota; kingdom Metazoa; phylum Arthropoda; class Insecta; order Diptera; family Tachinidae; genus Linnaemya; species Linnaemya tessellans. The sequence goes on along the minus strand of OX637534.1, from coordinate 25,920,491 downwards.
AAATAATCAATAACTTCAGAAGTTTCTTGCTCACTTAGGAAGACTACATTGACCGTAAAGAAACATCGCTGACGAATTTATATTTTTCAAAGTAAATTTCCACACTTTGGAATTTTTGTTCTGGCATCAAACGATTCACGATGACTTGCCAAATATTATACAATAGGAATGCCAATACATTTTAAAGTTCTCAGCTATCAAACCATAGTTATCGGCACCGATCGTTCTCATGGAAAGAAAAAAAAAACACTGGCGTTAAAAAATAAACAAGTTTGAATTAAACTTATCTGTTTTATTTTGTCGCAAAAGTCGTTTTAAAACTATCAACAAATAGTCAAACATATTTAGAATTAACAACGTTTATACGGATCATTCAGTGTTATAAAAAATTCTTAGTGTAGCACAGTGTTTTTAAATGCAACATGTTTATTTATTTGAGTTGATGTTTAATTACATCTTCATAAATAACAAATTTAAAACGCCACTTTTTGCTGATAAATAAATGAATTTATGTGGGAATTATTAATAATTCTCAAGACATGATCGCATGTGTAACATCTCATTTAAGTTGATGTGTTACTTTAAGTTTTCCTAAACAATTAGAATTAATTATAATCAAATAGTTGTTAGAATTTTCTTTAAGTTTTTTATTAAATACCGAGTCTTAATTTAAGATTTATGTGAGAATTCTTATTTATAAGAATTAATTTAGGCACATTCACGTCAGGAAGTAAATTAAAGAAATAATTCACACTATTTTACAAAACGGGTTTTCGCATCGAAAAAATATTTATTATAATTATACATCTCATGCTAAATGTTTTTTTTTTGCATGATGATCTTTAGAATAATTTATGCCTCATCCTAAATATATTAATAATAATACATACAGCAAAAATACATATTTTGATTTTCAACATCAAGCCTCCTCGGTGGCAATTATTTTTTAAGTGCAACCAGACCACTGATCGTTCACTTTCCTTCCATAGTTTTGCGCCTCACTCGCACTAGTTAATTTCAACACTTAAGATAACTGTATAGATTAACGGTGCTTCAGAAGAATTTTCGGTGGTTGCTACTTCTTATGCGAGGGCATAAGCCGTGTACAGTCAGTCACAGTAACGGATAAAATATGGGTTAACAACATCGTCGGCACATCGTTTCAGCCACCACTCCGGCATCTGTTCACAGATATTTTGCAAAATTACTTTGCAAATTATTTTTAATACACATATTATTCATACTTTTGAAAAACGAATTGGCGAAATACCCCTCTAAGACCCCATAAAGTATGTATCGTTGGTCACATGTAGAAAGACCGTAACTCAAATAGTTGTAACTTTACAGAAGGCAAAAACATAGCAGAAACTGTGCAGATTACAATAGAAACTGTATTAAAAATTTTATACTACTGCACTAAATTTTTCTGACGCGATGTATTTGAAATCTATTACAATGGCGGTAAAAATAAATTTAGTAAGCATATGAGTTAGGGTTTTCTACTTGTGAACATCGATAAGTATATTCTTGATCACTGTTGAGATCTAAGACGATCTCTCCATCTCCGTCCGCCCGTCCGTCCATCTGTGGAAATCACGATTCAGTTCAAACGAAAAGAGCCAGAGCCTTAAAAGTTCATAAATGGGTTTGAGTGGGCCCGGGAAAAGAAAGTTTTCCTAAGAACAATTAAACCAACCTCTAAAAAGCAACATCATTTTTAAAGTTTTTTTTTGTAATTCTTTAAAACCTTCTTTGACATAAAAATATGTTATATATTTTTATGTCAAAGAAGGTCCAAAGCGTTGAACTTGGAGCCTGGAAATCAGAAAAACAATTTTTTTAAACCCTGCCCCCTTTAGTGGGCGTTGTTTTAACATTTAACAAATTGTATTCCTTAAAAATTAAATCTTTTTTTTTTGTTAAGGAGTAGAACTCAGGGGATGACCCCTATATATGCAATGCATTGCGCCGGAACTGAAAACGAGGGGATAGTATTGAGGGGACAGATTAGGAAAGATGAGAAGATAGACAGTTGTTTTTGTAGCTATATCAACCTTTTACTTCGCCGGCTAATTTTTGCTACAGGGCCGACGAAGGTGGATGCTGTTACTCTGCTTTTAGCACATGCTAGTTTCAGTCGGTGCCATTTTATGTTCAGTGACCAGTGCTATGCCTTCATCATTGAAACAGGCTGGCAACAACTAACACAACCACGAACTAATGCTGATCAGAAAAATTCAACACAATATTTCATGACTCAGCGCGGGCTCGAACTCAGGACCCTCCGCTTCATAGTCTCGTGTTCTACTACTTCAGCCAACAGCATCCTTCTCTGATCTCCACCCATTTTTGCCTCTAAACGACCCTCTCCAAAAATGTTTTTCTACACTTAATTATCCCAAAAACGTGCTTTTCAAGCTTTTACGACAAAGGTGAGAGATCTCCCATACGGTCCATGCCGGAGTGAGACTATCAAGATGGAGTTTTGAAATTGGGTACAGAAATATTTTAAAGGATAACAGCAGCTTGTATATGCATTTCATAATAGGCCGACATTATTCGAAATCGGGGCGATGAGGCATAATATAACTGTTGAATGGGGTCACAAGAATAGGGTAAATTTCAATGCCTGTTAAATACAATCCTGCATGCCTGGGTGGGTGGTATAAGTATAGAAGAATCAGAAGCTCTTGATGTTCTTGACATGAAAATCCACTTTTAATGTTTCAAAAGAAGCATTCAAGTGCCTGGAGTCTCTAAGGCATACTTCACTCCATCTGATCTCCCTACAACTTATGCCAATTACATCCGACCGAAAATTGGATACAACTCTAACGTATGGGCTTCAAAGTCTATTTTGACGTTACTCGACCGTGTACAGAAGAAGGGTAACGAAACTCATTGGGAACGATGGGTTAGCTAACTCTATCGAAGCAACGTGAGGTTTGTATCACTGTTTTATCTTTACCATAATGGTTTCTGTTCCAATGAAATCAAGGATCTCTTTCCCCAAAAGCGCACCCTCTTGATTGCGATCTCACCCACATGTCGTGGATTTACCAGTGAACAGCACCACGCATTACATGGAAAATTCGTTGTTTGCCCGAACTGTCCGTATGCGGAGTAAACTTCATGCAGAGGTATTCCCTGTGGTAAATAGCATGCAGAAATTTAAAACGAATACCTTTTATCCTCCTTCCCGCATACAAGTTTCTTCTGATCAGCATTAGTGCGTGGTTGTGTTAGTTGTTGCCAGCCTGTTTCAATGATGAAGGCATAGTCACTGATCACTGAACATAATTGGCAGCGACTGACACTATCATGTAGTAAAAGCAGAGTAACAACACCCACCTTCGTCGGCCCTGTAGCAAAAATTAGCCTACGAAGTAAAAAAAAAGGTTGAAATAGCTACAAAAAAACTGTCTACCCTCTCATCTTTCCTAGTCTGTCCCCTCAATACTATCCCCTCGTTTTCAGTTCCGGCGCAATGCACTGCAAATATAGGGGTCATCCCCTGAGTGCTGGTCCAAGATAAAAAAAGAAAAAAAACACAATTCACGCATGAGTACGGGTCGTCCCCTAACTGCCGGTCCCAATTAAAAAAAAAAAGAAAGGACCCAGCAGGTTAAACATTTTTTATTTATATCCGTCCCTTTTCGTGGCCGTTGATATTAAATATTAATTGCTCCTGGAAAGGTTTCATTTAAAAAATATTTGGAGGGTATTTAAGATTCGACCCGGTCGAATACAACGTTCTTTTTATATTAATTTTTAAAACTTTTAATTTTTTATTGTCACTTAACACACTGCATCCTTGAATGTGGCTCAATATATGAGGCAATTAATTCATAAATGCCCAATTTGTAGCCAAAGTAACCTCAATTAAGGACTTAAATTGCGTTTTCGGGTGCATATCTGAGTGCGTTGTTTGGCCTCATATTTTCTGAACAAAACACCCACTATTTATAAAATCAAATATAAAATACAATATCTTCAGCATTTTCCAGTGAATACGATAATAAAGTCGATTTGCTTATGTGACAGCATTTACTAAAAGAAATCCTTTAGGTAATTTAAATATTTTGCTGAAAATAATTTCCTTATTTAATAAAATTTTTGTTAGGGCTGCAAAAAAAATTTATAATTTAAAGGCTCCATTCAAGTTAAAACGTGCGTTAAAAATTGTTTCCTTTTCGGCTTAAAATCCTTTATGCAAAATCCTTATAAATAAAAGCAGAAAAAGGCAAAAAGAACAGTAATATTTATAAAGGATTTTAGAAAGTCCTTTTTTAATAAAACAAAAATTCACATCTTTTAGTTTCTTGTTTAAATAAATGGCATGTGCTTGTCTTATGTGCTCATAAATGGCCTTTTAAATGACCTCTTCTATTTTTTTGATTCCTGTCTTTCGTTTTGTTTAAAGAAAAACATACATACAATATTTTTTATTTTAAATAAGAAACATCAGCCTACATGTAAGTTATTTTCAGGATATGTGCACGCACAGATGTACTGATTTCAAAGTCTTGCAAGGGGAAATATTCCTAAAGGATTTCAAAAGGACTTAAATCTATGTGCCATTTATTATAGTAAATTTTTGCCATTTTCTTTTTGTTTTTTTTTTATAATATAGTTTTGCATACAAATACTTGCTTCAATTTTTTATTTTTCTTTCATTATTTGAATTGTTGGGGCTCATACCCGAATATACACATCCACAATTAGATTTGCTTTTTTTTGCAGTACACGTTTTCTTGCTTCTTGAAAATATGTATATCTAATTCAATGGAATAGTAATTCTGTCCGAAAACAAAATTCCGGTTCATTAAATATACCCGAAAATAAACGACATACGAGGTCTGTTCAAAAAAAAAATGTTGTTATGTTGGCACACTCATCTCGAATATTGGCTTACAGTTTCAGCTGGTTGGGATGTTTAGTTTGTTTGTAAGAGCCATAAAAGTTACAAGTTTCCGCGAGTTTGGCGCTTTTTTATTTTGTTTTTTATAAAAAATTACAAAAATCTTTTTAGTTTTTTTTTAAATTTCTCAAAATCTAGAGGTCGTAATCGGTTCATAATTCACAGGAAATCAAAGTTTAGAGAATCCTTTGAAACGTCTACTGTATCGATTCGTTAAGAGCAGTTCACATACTACCACACACGCATACATACAGGCGTAATCTCAGTAGTAGTAGTAGTCAAGAAAACTTCCAAGGAACTTAGAACGTCGTAATTTGTTGAAAACATGATTTTTGCAAAACGGGGTTTAATCAATAACACTGCGATTTTTTGAAATTTTTTATTTTCTTAGCGCGAAGTTAAAAAATTTAATTTTACTAAATAACTTTTACGAATCTATGCAAATTACTAGCACAAATTAAATCATAATTACAAATTAAAAAAAAAAAAAAAATTGCTACTAATTTCCCCTTTCTCGAATTTACTAACAATTGGACTACAATAAGAATTGTTTTATTGGACTCAAGTTCAAATCTGCAATCTGCAAATTATTTTTTATGAATTTTTATAAAATTCAAGGTATTTTTATTAAGAGTGGGATATTAGCATATTTTATAATCATCAAAATAGCAAAACGGATCAGTACTGACTTCGAGCCGCTACGCCATCATAAAATAAATGCGAAAATACTTTTATTTCATTAACTTGTTAACTAACGAAACGCTTGTTATACGGTGTTCAGACGTAAACGTTAATCGCAATTAATGCCATTATCATGACAACTTGAATTAAGTGATTGCTCAATTAACACTTAATTGCTATAATATGGAGTAAAATTACAAATGCTAAAAAGTGTGTTTAGTGAGTAAAACACAACTCACTGAACAAAGTTAGTCGAGACATAGCACCTAAAATGTGGAATAAGTAAAAACCCACAAATAAAATATTCCGAGCCATGTTGAAGATAAAAGAAGATACGGACAACATAAGCACTAATTATAAGTTAGCTATTGAGTAAAGCTGTGAAAAAGCTTTAAGCTGTAATTTGTGTTTATATAAAATGGAAAACCATAGCATTGTTAATTAAATTTTTAAAAAATTAATATGTAAATTAAAACAAGCAAATTATTGTAAGTTACCATTATAATAAGCGAAAATGTGCAATATAATTATTTTATGTTTTTAATTATTAAATAGATTTTCCAAAAACCCTAGAAAAAGTCAACAAGTAATTGACGAAACGTCGGGAAAATGAAATAAAATAAATTTTTTTATTTATATAAGAACGTAGCCTCACTAGCTCATAACATTAATATATATAAAAAAATTTGGAAGTGGCTATAACAAATCAACAAGATAAATCCTTGACATTAAATTTTTTATTAAATAGAAAATAAAACAAGTAAAAACGTTATATTCGACCGGGTCGAATCTTAAATACCCTCCAAATATTAGTAACTGAATTTGAAATGTTTAACTTGGTGGGACAGAGTTCCTTTAAATAATATCGTACGTCAACGCCCACTAAAGAAGGCTGGGACCAAGAATAGACTATATCATGCTTTCCACAGACGAACGTATGGGCATTGCTAGACCGTCTTAAACTTCACTACTAATCAAGAATATACATATTTACTTTATAGGGTCCAATTCTCTTTGGAGGGTATAAAAACTGTATTTTGGCGGGGTCGCTCTGGCAAGGCCTGTGGGGGAAACATTTCACCTTTGTCATAAAACTCTTAAAATAAATGCTTGGGATAATTATATACAAAATAAAATTTTTTATATTATTTTTTAGGGTCATTTACGGGGCAAAGGGGGAGGAAGGGGTAGGGCAGAAACAGGCAGTCATAAAACTCTAAATATAAATGCTTGGGATGATTATATACAAAATTAAAAAATTTTTTTTTATAGGGTCATTAAGGGGCAAAGGGGGAGGAGAGGGTAGGGCAGAAACAGGCAGGCATAAAATCTCTAAAAAAAATAAATGCTTCGGATGATTATATAAAAAATTAATGTACCTTTTTTTTTATAGGGTCATTTAGGGGGCAAAGGGGGAGGAGGGCTTCGTCAGCTTCGTCATTAAAGCTTAAAAATGTTATTTTTAAGGAATGTAGGCTTAAGTAAAACAATTTATTAAATTTTTATACTATTTTTGCATATAATAACGCCTACTAAAGTGGGCGGGGTCCACAAATAATTTATTTCTATTTTATGGCTACAGTTTAAGGCGTTGGACCGTATTTGACATAAAAATATATCATTTGCTTAACAAAATAACCAAAAAACTTTAAAAATTATGTTGTTTTTTCTGGGTTGGTTTAGTTCTTCTTAGGGGAACTTTTTTCCCCCTTGCCCGATTTAGCCCATCTCCGAACTTAACCTGCTCTAAGCCTTAAAATATATTTATGCCAAATTTCAAGATTCTAGCTCTTTTCGTTTGGACTGAATCGTGATTTCCACAGACGGACGGACGGACGGACATGCTCAGATCGTCTTAGATTTCATCACTGACCAAGAATATATATACTTTATGGGGTCTGAGATGGATATTTCGATGCGTTACAAACGGAATGACAAAGTGAATATACCCTCCAAATTCTTTTTTGGAGGCTATAAAAAACAAGTAAGGACATAAGGAATCCTTATTAAGGATAAGGACAAGTAAAAATATTCGACTCGGTCGAATCTTAAATACCCTTCAAATATTTAGTAAATAAATTCAAAATGTTAACCAGATCAGAGATCCTTTAACCCATTTTCTGTCCAATTTTAAGACTCTATTTTGACAGGGTCTTTCCGGGAAGGACCGAGGCGGACACATCTATCCTCTTTCGTAAACTCTTAAAAAGTAAATTTTTCTGTTAATTACCTAACTTTAGAAAAAAAATGTTTTCTGATAGGGTCATTTATGACTTCTTTGGCGTAAAAATTTATCATATCCTTAACAAGATTACAAAATGGCTTTACAATTTATGAAATTATGGTGTTTTTTTAGAGGTTGGTTTAGTTTTTCTTAGATGAACTTCTTTCTCTCTGGCCCGAGTCGGTCCATTTACAAACTTTAGCTATACTTCAGCATTTATTCATACCAAATTTCAAGGGTCTGGGCCTTTCCGTTTAGACTGTATCGTAATTCTATATATTCTAGGCGGTTTTAAGGGATCTTTTGGTGAGGTACACACCAATTGACAAAATGACAAAGTGAATATACCCTCCAATTCTTTTTTGGAGGGTATAAAAAGTTACCAGATTTGAACTTAAAGTCCTCATGAATATGAAAAATATTGACCTTCAGTTGTCGCACGTTAATTGAATTGATTAAATTTTTTATATGTGAACAGGAAGATAATTATGGCAATAAAGTGAATATTGACTCAATTAAAAATGCATGTCTGAATACCGTTTTATTATTGTATAATTACATTTAAAACAAAAGCAATTTATAAAATTTTGACTTTTAGACATGAATGTAATTTTTTCTTTACTTTATTATTAAGATAAGAATTCCTTCATTGGACTCAAGTTCAAATCTGCAATCTGCAAATTATTTTACGAATTTTTATTAAATTCAAGTTATTTTTATTAAGACTGGAGTACTAAAACTTATTTCATCAATCAAACTAGTTTAGATTAGAAATAGTTAATTTGACTTTGTAAAATAGGGAGTAAATAAATTAAACAAAAACTGCTGTAAGTTCAACTTTAATTTCCTGAAATCTAGTAGGTAATATTTAACTTCAGTTTTCTAATTACTGCCAGTCACAATCACATTCGGGCCGAAATTAACCCTTGACTAATATAAATTAAATGCATTATAAAACGAAAGATGAAATCAGAGTAAGAGGACACGCCTTTCAGCTTTTACTACACGGAAAACCGGACAACAAGCAGGCATGTCGGGCAGCGCTTAACACTTGCCAACCTTTGCGTGTCTCCAAATATAAAACCAAAAAAAAAACAAAAAACAAAAATTTAAGGAAAAACAAGCAGCTGTGGGGGTTACAATTAAAATTGAACTGTAATAAAGAAAATAAGTATGAAACACGCGAAGCGTAAAATACTAGCAGTCGTATTAAACTTTAAGTTAAACTGAAGGGGTTTTTTTAAATGAAAGCATTTTTCTCTTCAACAAACCGCATATTTAACCTCTTTATACTGGAATTTTTCTTTTTATTGTTAATAAAAAGCAACTACAATAAAAAACGTAAAAGTAATTTAGTGAAAAGCAAACAAACACGAAAAAGGGTAGCCGCTGCTGAATGGTGTGAGCAACTATTATTAGTACTCGTGTAAAAGGACATTTTACTGCTAATGACAGGGAGTGGGGGGGAGTGGATGAAATGAGTTCAAGGGCCCAGCGATTTGTTATCAAATGTATATGCGGAACAACATAACTTGCAAGGACTTGTCGTTGGCCAGCAAAATTACAAGAAGCATTCAATTTCGTAGTTGAGGGGTTGGGGAATGATTTCCCTATAGGCAGGAATATAAAAATGGAAATTATTGAGCGTTTAATTGTAAGCGTTTAACTCTTGAATTGACATTTTATGTGTTTATTGAACGGTGGTAGCACAAAGAATTATTTTAGTGGAGTTGGAATTCTAGTGTCGTTTGTTAGTACAAAAATGTTAAACTGACGAAAGTATGGAGATTAACTATTTGACTAAAAAGCTTAGAAATAACACAGTTTAAAAAAAAACAAGTAAAAACGTTATATTTGACCGGGTCGAATCTTAAATACCCTCCAAATATTTAGTAAGTAAATTTAAAATGTTTAACTTGGTTGGACAGAGTTCCTTTATATAATATCGTACGTCAACGCCCACTAAAGGGGGCGGGGTTCAAAAATAGACAATATCATGTTTTCCACAGACGAATGTATGGGCATTGCCAGACCGTCTTAGACCTCATCACTGATCAAGAATATATATATATATATATATATATATATATATATATATATATATATATATATATATATACTTTATGAGGTCCAATTCTCTTTGGAGGGTATTAAAACTGTATTTTGGCGGGGTCGCTCTGGCAAGGGCTGTGGGGGAGACATTTCATCTTTGTTATAAAACTCTAAAAATAAATGTTTGGGATAATTATATACAAAATTAAAAAAAAAATATTTTTTTTATAGGATCATTTAGAGGGCAAAGGGGGGGGGGGGGGCGGGTAGGGCAGAAAAGTACCAGGTTATGTCTCAGCTTCGTCATTAATGCTTAAAAATGTTATTTTTAAGGAATGTAGGCTTAAGTAAAACAATTTGTTAAATTTTTACACTATTTTTCCATATAATAACGCCCATTAAACGGGGCGGGGTACAAAAATTATTATTGTTTATTTTATGGCTCTAAGTTTAACGTGTTGGACCTTCTTTAATATAAAAATTTATCATTTTCTTAACGAAATTACAAAAAAAACTTTAAAAATTATGTTGTTTTTTAGAGGTTGGTTTAGTTCTTCTTAGGGGAACTTTTTTCCCTCTTGCCCGATTAAGCCCATCTCTAAAGTGTACTACCCTTCCGGATGTATTTATACCAAATTTCAAGAGTCTAGCTCTTTCCGTTTGGACTGAATAGTAATTTCCACAGACTGACGGACATGCTCAGATCGTCTTAGATTTCATCACTGATCAAGAATATATATATATATATATATATATATATATATATATATACTTTATGGGGTCTAATTCTCTTTGGAGGGTATTAAAACTGTATTTTGGCGGGGTCGCTCTGGCAAGGGCTGTGGGGGAGATATTTCATCTTTGTTATAAAACTCTAAAAAAAAATGTTTGGGATAATTATATACAAAATTAAAAAAAAATATTTTTTTTATAGGATCATTTAGAGGGCAAATGGGGGAAGGGGTAGGGCAGAAAAGTACCAGGTTACGTCTCAGCTTCGTCATAAGGAATGTAGGCTTAAGTAAAACAATTTGTTAAATTTTTACACTATTTTTCAATATAATAACGCCCACTAAACGGGGCGGGGTCCACAAATTATTATTTTTTATTTTATGGCTCCAAGTTTAACGTGTTGGACCTTCTTTAATATAAAAATTTATCATTTTCCTAACGAAATTTTAAAAAACTTTAAATATTATGTTGTTTTTTAGAGGTTGGTTTAGTTCTTTCTAGGGGAACTTTTTTCCCTCTTGCCCGATTTAGCTCACTTCCGAATTTAGCCTGTGCTATCCTTTAATATATGTTTGTACAAAATTTCAAAAGTCTAGCTTTCGTTTGGACTGAATAGTGATTTCCACAGACGGACGGACGGGCATGGTCAGATCGTCTTAGATTTCATCACTGATCAAGAATATATATATATATATATATATATATATATTTATATATCTATATATATATATATATATATATATATATATATTTATATATATATATATATATATATATATATATATATATATATATATATATATATATATATATATATATATTTTATGGGGTCTCAGATTGATATTTCGCTGTGTTACAAACGGAATGACAAAGTGAATATACCTTCCATAGTCTTTTTTGGAGGGCATAAAAATGAAGTCTGCATAGGGAGGTGACACATAATATTCCCCTGTATGTATTATAAATGACGACGTCGACATCACGTCCCTACTAGTTGTCACCAACAACTACTTACAATTGAAAATATCTTAGTATACGTTAAGGCGTATAATATTGATAGAGCGTAGTTATAGTAGTCAATTGTTGTCGACGAAGAGACGAAAAAAGACATTTGTTGCTGTCGTTGATGTCGTCACTCGTAATAAGGCAGATTATGTTCTGCAGGCTGAAGCTCCAAATCTGCAAACCGATTCATTTTAATTATTACAGTTATCACTTAAAAAAAATTAATATATTGAAGTTAGAATTCTCCCGGGGGCCTGTAAAAGGTGTTTAGTGGCATGAGTGCACGACGTCTGTTCAACAAATAAGATGAATTTCGCATTAAATTCAGCCTAATTGTAAATATTTCAGCTCACAAAGGAAAGTCAGCATAAGTTTTAATTACCCAATTTCCACAGAAAAGCAGGACAGCTGTTTTCGAAAGTCGCTACACTTTCATCATCAGTACTCGTGTATCTTTTTGTTTTTCACCACTTATTAGGTGGCTTAATTGAATATCATAATAGTTTCCATTGACACGAATTTTATGAGGAAATCGCATACGAGAACTGTTACAAACCGCACGGTAAAACTCTATTAATCCTCCTATTGCCGTTTTATTATTTTCTTCATATTCTATTTTCTGAATTTTTTAAATTCTTTAATATAAAAAATAAATATAAAAAGTAAATAAAAAATATGTAAATTTTTCTCATTTTATATTAAAATTCAATTTCCTTTTAATTATTCCTGGGGCCAAATTACCGCATTAGATATCGATCGAAATTTCAATGGAAATTTAAATACGAATTTCGATCGATATCGAATGCCGTAATTTGCCCCCTGATGACGAAATATTGAATAATAAAAGAAAACTGAAATAATTTTAAACAAAAAAAGGGCTTAATAAATAATAAAATAAATTAACGTCATATAATATAAATTAACAGAAAATTAAAAGAAAAAGAAAATATTTGTTTTAGTTGATTACTTTTATTCTGAAAATTCTCTTAAATTTCTCTACATTTTCATCGGTTGTTGGTTAATTTGCCGGGGCATATAGGACAAGCGTCGCCTCTTACATCTTTGAAGAACTTGTTTCACTTGGAAAACATTTTTCGGGCCCACAGTACAATCAGCTTGTCTCACTGTCAACATATCAAGTGCCTGCGCCCAAAAGGCACAGAATATTTCATGCAAATTTTTTGAATAATTTTCTTCGAGCCGTTCACGCAAAATACTTTTAACTTTTGGGATTTTCACAACAACAACATTTTCATGTAAAACAGCTAAAACTGAGAAAATATCTTAGTAAAGCTCTAAGCGAATTTATATTCCCCGCGAAATTTTTAAATTCACCACATTTTCTTGAACAGACCTCGCGGAACCATTGACCACAAATAAGAGGGCTTCCCATAATTTTTATACCCTCCAAAAAAGAATTTGGAGGGTATATTCACTTTGTCATTCCGTTTGTAACGCACCGAAATATTCATCTGAGACCCCATAAAGTATACATATATATTCTTGATCAGTGATGAAATCTAAGACGAACTGAGCATGTCCGTCCGTCTGTGGAAATCACGATTCAGTCCAAACGAAAAGAGCTAGACTCTTGAAATTTGGCATAAATATATTTTAAAACTTAGAGCAGGTTAAGTTCGAAGATGGGCTAAATCGGACAAGAGGGAAAAAAGTTCCCCTAAGAAGAACTAAACCAACCCAGAAAAAACAACATAATTTTTAAAGTTTTTTGGTTATTTTGTTAAGCAAATGATATATTTTTATGTCAAATACGATCCAACGCCTTAAACTTGGAGCCATTAAATAAAATATTTTTTGGCCCCGCCCACTTTAGTGGGCGTTATTATAGGCAAAAATAGCATAAAAATTTAACAAATTGTTTTACTTAAGCCTACATTCTTTAAAAATAACACTTTTAAGCTTTAATGACGAAGCTGAGAAGAAACCTGGTACTACTCTGCCCTACCCCCTCCTTCCCCTTCGCCCCCTAAATGACCCTACCAAAAAAAAATGTTTTTTTAAATTTTGTATATAATCATCCCAAGCATTTATCTTTAGAGTTTTATGACTGCCGATTTCTGCCCTACCCCCTCCTCCCCCTTTGCCCGCTAAATGACCCTATTAAAAATAAATATAAATTTTTTTTTATTTTGTGTATAATCATCCCAAGCATTTATTTTTACAGTTTTATGTGTATCTGTTTCTGCCCTACCCCCTCTCCCCCTTTGCCCTTTAGATGACCCTATCAAAAAAAAGAAATTTTAATTTTGTATATAATTATCCCAAGCATTTATTTATAGAGTTTTATGACAAAGGTGAAATGTTTCCCCCACAGCCCTTGCCAGAGCGACCCCGCCAAAATACAGTTTTTATAGAGAATTGTGATGAAGTCTAAGACGGTCTATACGTTCGTCTGTGGAAAACATGATATTGTATATTTTTGATCCCCGCCCCCTTTAGTGGGCGTTGACGTACGATATTATATAAAGGAACTCTGTCCCACCAAGTTAAACATATCAAATTCACTTACTAAATATTTGGAGGGTATTTAAGATTCGACCCGGTCGAATATAACGTTTTTACTTGTTTTTTATAAATTAGTCCATTAATTTTTATAAAATTAGTTAACATACAATATTCGAACGCAATAGTCGCTTTTGCCGAGTGTCATGGCTTTTCCCCAAGCAATTCTGGGTTCTGTTGGAGCCGTATTCAACAATTTTTTATATTAATTTTGTGTTAAAGAAGGAGCAACGGAGGGAGAAATCAGCCTCATTGCTAAAGAAAATTTTGTTTAGAAAATAAGCAATGAAATCGTCTTGACTAAAGCACTCAAGCAGCACATCAACAGCGTTATGCATCCTCAACGGACTTTAAAATGGATGGGAGCGCAAGTAAAAGCGCAAAATATGCCACAATGAGCGATATAGTACATATCTATGCCCTACCGTGTAATCGATAAATTCCGATTATTCGCCACTCTTTTAGTAACTGAAGCCACATATGGAGCGCAGTGCAGTCCTGATGGCTGCAAATCAATCGAATGAAGAGCATTTAACACCAGAACTACAATGTTGGCAAATTTGACGTGAGGAAGTAAATTGACTGTGAAATAATGAAATGTCAAGAGTTGAGCTGTCCTCCTTTGACATTTCTTTAGTAAAAGGTTGGGAAATTTTACATATGGAAAGCTACACACTTCAACAAAGAATTTTAGTTGTGTAAATTTACTCTCAAAATGATAAAAAAATTTCGTAAAATTCGAGCAACTTTTCCTCGTAATCAGGCTCCTTCTGAGACCGCAGTGCATAATTGAATCGCCAACTTCGAGGTTCACGGTACTGTTTGCTGACAACAAATCTAAAAAATACCCTCGTAGCGGCTATTGTGCTGCAAACATATCGGCTGCACACCGAAGAGTTGGGACTGAGCCTGGAACATCAACTCGCCCAAGTCCACAGCAATTGGGCATCACCAGAGCCACTTTGCGCAACATTTTGGATAAAATTCAACTCGTTCAAGACTTATAGCCGGCCGGCCACTGTTCGAACGTCTGTGAATTGAACGGGAGCAACGCCACGTAACATCTCCATTTGGCGATGTCAATTGGCGGCCTCGTTCTTGTAATTTAACGCCGCTGTCTTAATTTCTCTGGAGCCATTTGAAAGACTGGGTTTACGTGAATAAACCACAAATAAATGACGCTCAGAAAGATGAAATTCGACGCTGCATTGACTAGATAAGCAAAGCTTTTTTTAAAAATGTGGTTAACATTTTTTTGAAAAGTTCGGGTGTCTGCCATCACCTTCCATCATTAATTCCCATATTTCTATTTTACATTGTTATCAATAAAATTGAATTTGTCAAAAAGAAATGTGTGTTTTAAGTGAATTTACAAATTGTGTTTCTGTTTTAAATGTGATTCATTTGATCGAACGATAGCTTGCGATATCGCTAAAGGGACAGTTGAGCAAATATTTAAAAGAAAATTTTTTTTAGATATATTTTTTCGGCCAATATTTATGTACGTGTATAAAAATCATCTAAAGAAAATATATCGAACTAGTTTTTCAATTTTATGTCATGAAACTCGTTTATTTAATTAGAAAGCGGCCGGCCGTTGGCTATAAAAATATGGCAAACAACTTTTTTTGCCATTAAACCATATGGGTATTAAATTTCATCTAAACTAAACAAATCAGCACATACATACAAGCATAAAATTCGTACACACACATGCACACATTTAAAGTCTTAGCAAGGACCACCAAAATCCACCCTCACAATTTACCCTTTGATTGCCTATGAGCCAACAATAAATACATAAACGCAAAAATACATAAACTAACGTATATGTACATTCATATACATATGTGTACATATACGCACGAGACCATACACATATGTATGTATTTTCATGTGGGTTAGCAAGCACACACTCTCGCACATAAGTAAGCTAAAAATTATTGTTAGCAAATGTGTTGTGCCAGTAAGGGTTTATCAAAATTAAGGATATTGTGTATTTTTATGAAATCCTTTTAGTTTTTATATACAAACTCGCAAGTAGATACAAATGTGTGCTAGTGTTCTTATGTATTATTAATAAATAAATTTATATGTTTAAATATGTATGTGACACATGCACACACACACATACACACACAGATACACAGTCATGCAGTGATACACACATTTTGTGGATATAAAATAACTTATCAAACAAATTTGAAAGTCATTTATAAAATTATATTTGGTAACCGTAAAAATGTTAAAAATATCACCAACACATATGCAAGTATTTTAACTCTCATTTCTTCGATTATGCTTACAAACGGCTTGAGTTTTTATGGCTCACGAATGTATTTTGTGTGTGTGTGTGTGTATGCTTTCTTACAGACAAAACTTTTGTATGTTGGAAAGCATTCACATATACACTTGCTTACATACAAGTCATCTATCAAAATCCGAAAAGATTTTTTTTCATGCTGCTGTCAAAGGATAATAAAATGTATTTGCTGTGGGTAAGCAACGAACACAGAGAGTGTTACAGATGGAGAAACGCGTATGTGCGTAAGTAAAGTAAGCAAGAAAGCTTCATTTCAAAAATATCTGTTTGTGTTACAAGACATTTTTTTTATAAAAATTTAAGCGGGTTTTTGTTTTAATCGATTAACCACGCTATTAATTAATCGATTAATTTTGAAATTGATCAATTGATCGAAAGAATGCTAATCGAATGTCCGTAGCTTCCGAAAAATTTTAATATATACTAGGATATTCATTTGCTTTAATCGATTAATCGGTTAATTTTGCTATTGATCGATTGATAAAAAGATCGCTGATCGAATCTCCGCAGTCTGCGAAAAATTTTATTATTTACCAGGGTATTCATTTAATCGGGCTATTGGTTTAATCGATTAATCACTCGATTAATTAGTCGGTTAATTTTGCTATTGATCGAATGTCCGTAGCTTCCGAAAAATTTGAATATTTGCTAGGATATTCATATGCTTTAATCGATTAATCACTCGATTAATTAATCGGTTAATTTTGCTATTGATCGATTGATAGAAAGAACGCTGCTCGAATGTCCGCAGTCTGCGAAAAGTTTTATTATTTACCAGGGTATTCATTTAATCGTCCCATTGTTTTAATCGATTAAACACTCGCATAATTAATCGTTCAATTTTGCTATTGATCGTAAGAAGGCTAATCGAGTGCCGGGTAGCCTCCAAACATTCGTTCTCTTGTTCCCTTCTTACATCCTTACGCATGATTGTAATTTCTACTGTTTCCCATTTGACTCATTAAAAAGAACATCTTTCTTTGTACGAAAAAATATTTTCTAAAAGCATACATTTCGTATATGAGACAAAACAAATAATTAAAAACTCACAAAAAATATGTTTTAATACCACAAAGAATTAAAAATTTTGCTACATCGGATAACCGGCTAAAATTAACCGTTAATCGAAAATAGCCAATTTTAAATTAACCGACCAGTTAATCGCAAAATATCGTTAGAACCGATTAACGTTTAATTGAATTGAAACCTTAGTTCATTCTCGAGAGCCGGTTTTTTTACATCGGTTAATCGATTAATCGGCTAAAATTAATCGTTAAAGAAAGTACATAGTTAATTTTAAATTGAACGACCAGTTAATCGGGAAGAAACTAAACTTTCAACCGTTTGACGATTAACTGAATGCATACCCTGGTTCATACTCTAGTGCCGATTTTGTTATCGATTAACGGTTATGACTACGGTTAACTGAATAAAACGGAGTTAAAATTAATAATTTTTAGTTTTTATACTTTACTTAATTTCGTGCTAGAAAAAGAGAACCCCCAAAATTGTTAAGTTCTGGACTTGTTTAGAATCTTCTGCAAATTTATAGTCAGTCCTATAGTGACATCGTCATGTATATTTAAATGCTTTTCTCTGATTTATAATAGGTGGATATGCCTTTGTAGTTTATAAAAAGTATTAAGGACTAAAGTTTCTAAAATCAATGAAATGTTATGAGACAGTTAACGAACAATTTTTCCAGCCACTGGCTCTCAAATGTTTGCTTTGCACAAATCATGTCTATATTTTTATTGTAGCTGATATAAAATAAAATCAAATTTCTAGCAAAAAAAAAGAAAAGGATAAAGTTTCTTTTTACTCTTGTTTTAAGTTTATGTGTGGACAACAACAAAAATGAATTACATACAAATAAAAAAGGGTCGTAAGACCCTGTTGTAGACATTAAAAAGAAGAGCCAACATGCAAGTCAGAGACACTGCCAGAAATATTATTGTTTGTTATGGCACACGATTTTGACAAGTTTTCAAAGGTTGTGCTTAAAAACCTGCACACGAGTTGGTTTTATCACAAAAATATGCAGACATAAATATAAAGGGTGTGCCAGCATGAATGCAGTTTGTAAATTTGGATAAACACTTGCACCCAGAAAGAAACACTGTCTGGTGCGAATTGTTTTCAGGCGGCATGTTCGCCTCACCTTTTTTATTTATTGCAGCAACAATTTACGGATGAAATTATCTGAAGAAATTCTGATGTCAAAGGGCCTGCAAGATCATGCATGATCAGGTCGATTAATATCACATGTATCTCCAAAGGAGTGTGTTTTTATTTTAAAATGAAAAAGTTCATTGTTACTGAGACACCCATTGCATATCGTCCCCTAAATTCCAACGAGACGTAACTACATGGTATTTACTGTTAACTTGCATCATAATAAATCAGTGAAAGTTCATTTATATACCTAAAATCCAAAAAGACTTAATTGACAAAACCAAAAAAAAAACATTTTTTTATTGATCACCGGGTATTTATTGTTAATTTACATTATAATAAATCAGAAAAAAAAAATAAATTTACATATTGTCCCCTAAAAGTTAAAAAGACTTACCTGACAAAATCTTCAAAAAAAAAAATTTTTTTTTTTGATTGACCATGAGGTATTTATTGTTAATTTACATCATAATAAATCAGAAAAAAATCCATTTACATATTGTCCCCTAAAATCCAAAAAGACTTAACTGACAAAAACCTCCAAAAAATTTTTGTTTTGATTGACCACGTGTTATTTATTGTTAATTTACAACATAATAAAAAAAATCCCTTGCGTTATTGTTCCCTAAAAGCCAAAAAGACTAACTGACGAAAAATCCAAAAAAAAATTGTTTATTGACCAAGAAATATTTATTGTTAATTTACATCATTATAGATTCAAAAATCTGTTTTAATTTTTATCAATTACGTTGTTTTGTATTAAAGATGACGATATGTAGATTCGCTTAACTCACAAAATACTTTGAGTACTACTTTTACATTCAAATTTCTGATATACAAATTTCTGAGCATAAAACGAATAAATTTAATCATTTTGAAAAATTAATAAAACATAATTTTTACAAGAAAAATACAAATTCTGATACTTGTGTATTAATTACGGTGTTCCAGCTAAATTTACCAGTGAAACAAGATTAAAAAAAGGCTACAAGAGATTATTTCTCTCTCTCTTCTCATCTTTCTCCATCTGTGCTCTCAACATTATCACCTTCTTTTCTAAGCTCCACCACCATGCACCGCATGAGTAGAGTTAATCCTCTGAATGCCGATCCAAGAATAAAAGAAATTCAAATTCCTGTTGTTAGACTCGTTTTTAAACAGTTTCGCTTTACGTTTTCTCTAAGTGCACACGCACAAATACTCTTACTTTACTTCTTCATAAAGGCTAACGTATGGGAAAGAAAACATGTTTGACCAAATAAATATAAAACAATAAGGAAGACAAGTTTTATTTTACACGACAGCCAGCCAGCCAGCCAGCCATTCAATTGAAAACTAAATTTTCTACTATGAAGCCAAAGCAAAAGCAGTGAAATAATAAACCCCAAAATAGAATTGTCCACATGATGGAATAGATCAACTGCGGCACTAGACGAAGGAGGGAGATATCACAAGAGAAAATAACTGTACTCAGCATTTAAGGTTAAGCAATCGTTAAGATTTTGGCACGTCTGTTTAGATTGTACTTCCGGCTTTGACTATAAAATATTAACTGCCGAATTCAGTAGAAAACACACAACTAAAAATCTCTCACTAAGACCATCAAGGGTTTGTTGCTTGGCCGCCAATAATTTGAGCCAAAATCATAAAGAAATTTCTTTCCTTTTTCGATTTTTCAGTTGATGACTAAGCCTCCAAGCAAAACCTCTTCGGCCTAGGGAGTGATTTAATTTACCTCTCCAATTTCTTCCAGCCATCTATTCCACGACACTAACCACTCAGTCAGCCGATTGCCATTATAAATTGATATCGAGCCCAGACTTTCAAACACCCGCTTTGCATTATACTCAGACCTAAGACTCCTGATATGCCTAAGCATTTTCGGATCAGAGGTAAGTCTCCTATGAGACGTCATCCGATTGCATACTTCTCCTCTCTGAAATTTTCCCTTAAGAAAAATGACCAATATGACATCTGTCTAAGGACTTTCAGATCAGCGGCAAGTCTCCAATGAAACGTTGTAGCCGAAACGATTACGTGTTGAATACCATTTGCCTCAGGAATAGCGACCCATATTCACTAGTATACAAAAGACATCAGGATGAGTTGGTGATAATAGCACTCACACATCCATAACCATTAATTGCCATTTGCAAATTCTAAACTTTGTTTTTTTTATCTTGGTCCAGCACTCAGGGGATGACCCCTATATATGCAATGCATTGTAAACGAGGGTATAGTATTGAGGGGACAGATTAGGAAAGATGAGAAGATAGACAGTTTTTTTGTAGCTATTTCAACCTTTTACTTCCCCGGCTAATTTTTGCTACAGGGCCGACGAAGGTGGGTGCTGTTACTCTGCTTTTAGTACATGATAGTGTCAGTCGCTGCCAATTATGTTCAGTGACCAGTGCCTATGCCTTTATCATTGAAACAGGCTGGCAACAACTAACACAACCACGCACTAATGCTGATCAGAAGAATTCAACACAATATTTCATGACTCAGCGCGGGCTCGAACTCAAGACCCTCCGCTTCATAGTCTCGTGTTCTACTACTTCAGCCAACAGCACACAAATAAATGGCATAAATGGCGGACACAAAAAACGGCAAGGACATCAAAGTACCCAGTTATACTTGCGGTAAAACTCAACTTACACATGAAGCAGTAAATGCAGTAAAAAGAACGATTCAGTGGACGTTTAATTCTAACTCCACAACTAGTCCCATCTAAGACCGATGGCTGCTATTAGAGTTGGCCCCTATCAAATACTTCCCCAAGAACTCACTAATGAATTCTATAAATTAAATTTTCACTGTACGAGTACTTAGGGCTTCCATGTGTCGTTACAAAGCGTAGCCGACGAATCTTTTCAAGCTGGTTTGTATGTGAGTGGAATTCTATTTAATGAAAAACATTAAACTTTCGCTTTCCTTAATTTTAACAATTACGTGCAAAACTTGGAAGCACAGGCATTTTGACAATAAAAAGGGGTGAATAATAATTAAAATTTTTTTTAGTATTTTTTCTTTTACGAGTATCTCACTCACTTGTGTGTAAATAAGTTAACATACACAAGCACAAAAATGCAAGTACCCAGCAAACATTCATATGTGGTAAACATTCATATGTGATTTGAATTTCGTGTTGAATTAGTTTCAAAAATCGGTCGGAAAATAAATAAAAAATCAAATGAATGGTAGCCAGGAAAATATAATTCTTTATTTGACAACATTCAGATATTATTCGATTGAATCTGTGTCGGAGTACCAGGGCTGTTTGGTAACTCCGTGAGAAAGTAAATTAACGACAGTTTGTCTTCACCAGAGGCCCTTTTTTATTTATTTATTTATTTATTCAGAGAAGAATGCAACATTAAACTCATAATAATCGGGGGTTTGTTTCAATCGTTTAACAGCTCAGTTTATTAATCGATATTATCATTTAATTGTCTAATAATAGGTTAATTTTCCATCAATCGATTAATATTGGATTAATCGGCTATTTTTCAATTAATCGGTTAACTGATTAAAAAAATGTTTAATAAGTGAATTAAATTCATGAAATTAAAATTTATATATTATTTATTACTTTGAGATTTTTTTTACAGCATGGGCAAATTTGAGGTTAGGAAGTAAATCGGCTGTCGAATGATGAAATGTTAAGAATTTTTCTGGCATCCTTACACATTTACTTAGTAAAAATGCCGGCCAATTATTGCTTGCGTCAAACGCTTGTGAATTGACTGTTTGAAAAACTGAAGGAAAACAACGTATTTTTCGACGAAATCATTTTTAGTGATGAGGGGCATTTTCAATTAGGCGCTTATGTAAACACACAAAAATGTCACATACGGGACTTAAAAAATTGTCACAAACGATCCTCGAAAAACCATTACACCCGAGGAAATTACACCGAAAGAAATTACCGTATGGTGCGCTACAAAACCATGATAAGCGATTTTTTGTGGCCATAATTATTTTTTTTTTTTTAGGAGTAGGACCAGCACTCAGGGGATGTCCCCTATATATGCAATGCATTGCGCTGGAACTGAAAACGAGGGGATAGTATTGAGGGGACAGATTAGGAAAGATGAGAAGATAGACAGATGTTTTTTTTTTTTTTTTTTTTTTTTTTTTTGTATGTGGACATCAGTGATCTTTGGTTTCAACAAGAAGGCGCCACACAGCCAACCAAACAATTCAGTTATTGTATGAGACATTTTTTCGGTCGTTTTACTTCTCAATTTGGCAATGTCAATTGGCCGCCTCGTTTTTGTGATTTAATGAAGCTGGATTATTTCCTATGGGGCCATTTGAAAGGCAGGATTTACTTTAACAAACGCTTTGACGCTTTCAAAGATAAAATTCGGCGTTGCAGTGACAAGATAAGACAAGCGAATTGCAAAATGTGGTTCATGTGAAAAGAGCGGACATCTGCCGACGTGCTAGAGACGGACATCATATTCCATTATTAATTCCCATATTTCTACGTTACAATAAAACTGAATTTAAAAAAAGTGAGTTTTAAGTCAATTTACTTCCTAACCTCGACTTTAGATTGCTTATGAAAACCGGTAAAATTACGGTGGCAGAGCTGGAAAATTTATACTTGTTTTTGTTATATAAAAATAACCAGCTACAACTACTTTTTCTCTTTTTAAAGTAAACACATGCGATGTTTTTGATGGAAATTCATTGGCATGAGATATCAGAAAATCAAAAAAGTCAGCCCCAGTGCTGGGAAATTTAAACCTTTTATAGTAAATAAAAATTTCATAACAGTTTAATTTAGATTTTATTTTTCATTTTGCCTTATAAATACTTTTCTTGTTATCCAATGGATTTCTGATTGTACAGGGTGTTTTTTATTGAGGTATAGAACTTCGAATTGAAATAAAACACAAGAAAATCGTTTTAATGTCCATCAATTTGGCTTTATTGGAAGGATAATTTTATGCCATTAATGTTTAAATATGATTTCGGGCATGTGGCCGCCGCGGCTGGCTCGAATAAAGCCAATTCTACAGGTCCAATTTTCAACCACTTTTTCGAGCATATGGGGCCGTATGTTGGCTTCCAAGTCCCCTAACTTTTCTGGTTTGTTGGCGTAGACGAGCGACTTCACATATCCCCAAAGAAAATAATCCAATGGTGTCAAATCACACGATCTTGGTGGCCAATTGACAGGTCCATTCCGCGAAATTATGCGCTCATCGAATGTTTCCTTCAATAAATCGATTGTGACGTGCGCTGTGTGGCATGTAGCGCCGTCTTGTTGGAACCAAACCATCCAATTCGGGAACAAAATAGTCGGTTATCATGGCTCTATACCGGTCTCCATTAATGGTAACTGACTCTCCAGCATTATTTCGGAAGAAGTATGGCCCAATGACTCCACCAGCCCATAGAGCACACCAAACAGTCGGTTTTTGTGGATGTAATGGCGTCTCAAGGGTCTCATGTGGATTCTCTTCACTCCAAATGCGGCAATTTTGCTTGTTGACGTAGCCATTCAACCAAAAATGAGCCTCATCACTGAACAAAATTTTGCGGTAAACTTCGCGAACTGAACCATTACTTTCGAAATAAATTTGCACGATTTGCAAGCGTTGTTCTTTTGTCAACTTGTTCATGATGAAATGGCAAACCAAACTAAATACTAATCACTTGACAGCTGACAAAATGGCCGCCAGTTAAAAAAGTGATGCCAACTTAAAGTTCTATACCTCAATAAAAAACACCCAATATAAAGGTGTAGAAAAATAAAATAGATTCATACCGAATATAATTTATTTGTTGGGTTAGTTTTGTATGAGTTTCAAGGCCTACTGTGCTTATTCTGTTGTGATTTTTGAAAACAGTTTGTAATTTACAAATTGTGAATTCTCAGATGGTTTTCGGAAGTATGTGCATAAGATAAGGGGTTTTTAACTTTTCAAAACTGTGGTTAAAGTCTACTGATGATTTGGTAAAGCACCAATGAAATGCATATAGACATTGCTTGACCACCAACAAATAAATTTCCTTTAAAATCGTATTGTGACAACAATGTGTCAAATATAAATTTCATAATTAAGTAAGTAAATAAAAATAATTTGATTCTGCGATAATCCAACATATTTCATATTTTAGAAATCCAGAAGAAATGATGCTCGCAGGATTGAAATAAATACAGGCATGTGTACATTCCGGCCGTAGATCGGTGAAGAGTACGAGTATATGCGGTTCTGAAACTTTTACTTGTTTCATATCGAATCCAAATTTTCTAAATAAATTTTGTTTTTGTAGTGGCTCTATTAAACGGGAGGAATCAAATTACGGCATTCTATATTGACCGAAATTTATATTTAAATTGTATTGAAATTTCGTACGATATCGAAAACGATAATTTGGATTCCGGTTTTGAAACATTAGGACAATTATAAGTTTTAACAATATCCAGTTATTTTTTTAAGCAGTTCTGATAAAAGTAAATGTAATTGGGTTTGGTGCCGAAATTGTTTTGCACTATTGCAAAAAAAATATATATAATGAGTGGGCCATACTTTTTATGCTCTACTCGACTGTGCTACACCATTTTTCCTATTTGCGAAAACTGCAAAAAGTAATTTTTTAGTAGTCGAATAAAATGAAACGTCAAAAACTTTTTAAAAGCTTAAAAACGACCAAAAATTGTGTACGTTTTATTTTACTCAATCATTTGTCTCTTATCCTTTTGTTAACCCTCATGGGTCTTCACATTTCCAAATGTTTGTACGAATCCAAGTACTACAAAGCAAGAGCGTTTATGTATCTGAGTTTGTTACAAAACTTTTATATTTTTTCAATACTTGCATGGAAAAAAAATTACCACTCGTAAATATACAGCAACAATTCGAATATAAGGGCCACCACACATGTCATTCCCTGTTGTTGTCGAACTTTTTTTTTATTTTTATTTTATTTATTTATTTATTTTTTTTTGCTTAGAAATGGGTGAATAAAGTGGTAAAAGGACATGTAGCCTGTATTGTTGTGTATAGCAGAGTATAACTTTGATATGTGAATTTAACAAGACGTTAAGCATGGACGTTGCCTACAATAAGGCAATAAGGGTTAGAAAATTGTCCAGATGACGGCACAGAAACATTGTGTGTATGTTTGCATGTTTGTGTAACGTGTAAGTATGTATGTGTACACATCTTAAAAAAAACAGATAGAAATTGGAAAATATCTATAAAAGTTCGTGTATTTTAATTAAACAAAACCGAATTTGTGGCACACTTCCATCCATCAGTCGCTGGCTTCAATGATTTATGAACAATTCGTTGCCAAGGGTGGGCAAATTTGAGGTTGAAAAGCAAATTGGCTCAAAACTCACACTTTTTGTTGACACAAATTTGGATTTCAGAATTCAGAACGTTACGTGTTTGTGGGTTGTTCACGTAAACTTGTTCTTTCAAATGGCCCTAGAGAAAATAATACTACGGTGTTAAGCCCCAAAACATAATTGACATCGAGAAATTACGCGACTGGAAAATTTCTCTTGAGATAAATAAATTGTCACAATTGGGTCACTTTACCCAATTGTGGTACCAAAAAATTGGCTATAATGGCGGCACACAGAATTCACGGTGAGGCGATAATGCCACCTAACCACAAATCCCACCATACGGTAATTTTATTTTTTTGATGTAATGGTTTTTTGAGGACTGTTTGTGGATTTTGTGAACCCCATATGTAACGATCTTGTTTGTTTACGTGACCACCTAATTAAAAATGGGTCTCATTAGTAAAAAGGATTTTGTTGAAAAGTGCATTGTTTTCGTTCAGTCAGCCAAAGGATGCCAGCTCAATTCTTGACATTTCATCATACGACAGACAAGTTACTTCCTAACCTCAAATTTGCCTATCCTGCAAAAATAAAATGTCAAAGTAATATATAATATATAAATTTTAATTTCATGAATTTAATTCACTTATTAAAAATTTGTATTAATCAGTTAAACGATTAATTCAAAAATAACCGATTAATCCAATATTAAACGATTAATCCAAAATTAAACAATTATTAGCCAATTAAATGATAACCTTAATTAATTGGTTAACATTTTTCAACTTTTTACTAAATAAATGTCAAAGGATGACAGCACAATTTTTGACATTTCATTATTTTACAGCCAATTTACTTCCTAACCTCAAATTTGCTCACAATGTATATACTCGGGAAAGAGTAATTGTACCTACTTTAATGAGAACTATAAAGAAAAATTGTATTTCAGAAATAAGTTTTTCTAAAAAAAATTATCACAAGTCGCAAACCAAATTTAATATAACTTCTTTACTTGTAGTGTAACATATGAAAAATTCAACTGTTTGTGCTTCTGCTTTTTTCTTGAACATGTTTTCCTTTTTTAAGGATAACAGCCAGTTTATCTTTAAATAGTAATGGCTCGTTAAAGCTAAAAAAAGGGTGCTTCATATGTATCGATTTTTTTTATTTCCACACACGTGCCTACAAGAAAAAAAGTTCAAAATATTCCTTGAATTTAAAATAAATTGGCAAAACACAAAAAAAGTAAACGAAAAGCATTTGCGAATATAACAAGAAGGAAAAGGGGAATCAATACTACTGCGCCATTTTTAAATTTAGAAAACAACCCTTTTAATAAAATATCTACAAAAATTTTATACCCATAAATACCAGGAATTCTTTTTAACCAATTTTTGCATCAGCTTCATAATTTCGATTGGCTGTTCATTAAGTTTAGCAACCCTTTTTTCAAAGGACGACAAATTTTAATAATGAAATGGTAGAATTTCAACCTTTTTTGTTTAACTCTTTTATTTAACCCTTTTTTTGTGATAAAGGGTTTTAGACTTTGAATTATGTCAGCCACCCTTTTATTACAGGGACATATTCCAGCGAAATGATTGGCTGCTAAAATTTTTATCGTATGACAACTATCGAGGTGTATAGGTAGTACGATTGTCGAACTGCATTGACGTTTCTCTTCAGTCAAATCAATTTTGTCAAGTCATCAACAGTTGTTTAATGCCAGAACAACTAAAAAAATTAATAGTGGGTGCTGTTGGCTGAAGTAGTAGAACACAAGACTATGAAACGGAGGGTCGTAAGTTCGAGCCCGCTCTGAGTCCTGAAATATTGTGTTGAATTCTTCTGATCAGCATTAGTGCGTGGTTGTGTTAGTTGTTGCCAGTCTGTTTCAATGATGAAGGCATAGTCACTGGTCACTGAACATAATTGGCAGCGACTGACACTATCATGTACTAAAAGCAGAGTAACAACACCCACCTTCGTCGGCCCTGTAGCAAAAATTAGCCGGCGAAGTAAAAGGTTGAAATAGCTACAAAACAACTGTCTATGTTCTCATCTTTCCTAATCTGTCCCCTCAATACAATCCCCTCGTTTTCAGTTCCGGCGCAATACATTGCATATATAGGGGTCATCCCCTGAGTGCTGGTCCGAGATAAAAAAAAATATATATATCCAACCATCTCATGGAGATTTGCTAGAGAGTTGCTGCACCATTTTAGTATTCAAACAGTTCTCATAAGCAATTTCCTCATAAAGGTTCTTATGAGTGCGATTTGTTTTTACATTCAAATAAACCGCCTTATAAGTGGCATACAAGAAAGAGGCATGAACACCGATTATGAGAGTACAGCGGCTTAGTGCTGTTCCACTCTGCTGTGCGCGTTGGCTCTCACCAACCAATTAAACCTGCTAAATAGCTGAAACTATGCGATAGTACCCAACAGAAAGCAACGCTCTCGAAAAATTATAATATTTACAAGGGTATTCATATAATCAGACGATTGTTTTAATCGATTAATCACTCGATTAATTAATCGGTTAATTTTGCTATTGATTGATTGATCGAAAGAATGTTAATCCTATATCCGTAGCCTCCAAAAATTTCTACGTTTACTAGGGTATTTATTTAATCGGGCATTTGCTTTAATCGATTAATAGCTCGATTAATTAGTCGTTTAATTTTGCCAATCGAATATTCGTAGCCTCCGAAAAATTTTAATATTTAATCTGACATCTGCTTTCTTCAGTTATTCACTCAATTAATTGACCGAGTTTTTTTTTCAGTTCATAATCTGTAAATTTCGTTATTATCGGTTAAACGATTAATAAAGTTTTCTTATAAATTAAAAAATTAATAAAGTATTTATTATTTGTAAATTATTGGTAAAAAACAATAACAAAAACTTTTGTACAGAAACGACACACAAAAAAGAATTCATATAAATATATATATACATATATATATATATATATATATATATATATATATATATATATATATATATATATATATACTTTAATATAAATACTAACATATATACGAGAATATACTCGTATATACTAACTGCCTTATTCATAAAAAAATATTTCTGTTTCATAAAAAGTTTATAAAACAAATTTTGTATGAAAATCTGCTTCAAAAACCTTTTATAAATCAGAAATATTTTTTATGAATAAAGCCTTAAGAATATATGGGAAACATATTACAAATTACGTATTACATAATTACAAAATAAAGTGTGAGCTCATTTTATTAGCTATTTCAATAGTTTAAGTAGATCTTATAAAATAATCGCTTAGAAAAATAATTTGACCCAAATGCTTACTGCCTTATTCATAAAAAATATTCCTGTTTTATAACGGGTTTATAAAACAAATTTTATGTGGAAATCTGTTTTATAAACCTCTTATAAATCTAAAATATATTTTATGAATAAGACCTATAGGATTTAAGCTACTCTTTCCTTTAGATTTTATAAAACTTGACTTGGAAAAAATTCCTTCACTTGTAGATGTGGGAGAAATCGAAAGCAACCCATTAATAAACAAAATCTAGTTTCTCAGTACTATTTCTCTTTCTATGCCGCCAGAGTTTTGTGTTAGTTTTTTAACATTGACCCTTTTAAGTCTTTCCGTTAATTCTGTTAAAAAATTGTTTTTGTTACTATAGAAAGTTTGTTCTGTTGTCAGGTCACCTAATCCCTTAGTTTCAGTTTTTATTTTGCATTTTACGAATTTGCATTCGTTTCTCATTAAATATTATTCTTAAATTTGTAACTAAATCGTTGGCAATAGTGTTGATAGTTTTTATTAAATTATTAATCAAAAATTAATCATTCCCTCAAACTCAATTGCCAGAGTCTTCACTATGCGTCTTTTATACCCCCGTCCAAAGGCCAGAATATGGCTCATACATCTATATACATATACGAAGAAAATTATGCACTATTTTGAACAACGCTCCGAAAATATTTTATATCATGTAGACTATGAAACCCGTTCCCTTCTTACACCTTTACGTATGATTGTAGTTTTTACTGTTGCTCATTTGACTCACTAAAAAGAACACCTTCTTTGTTTGTATGGAAAAAGAATTTGTAAACGCATACATTTTGTATATGAGAGGATACAAATAATTAAAAAAACACAAACAAAAATATGTTTTAATACAACAAAAATATTAACAATTTTGCTGCAGCGGTTAATTGATTAACATTCATCGTTAATCGAAAATAGACAACTTTAAATTAAACGATCAATTAATCGGAAAGTAATTAATCGCTTAAACTATTAACGGTTAACTGAATGTATACCCTAGTTCAGACTCTAGTGTCGATTTTGTTACATCGTCTAATCGACTAAAATTAATCGTTAATCGAAAATAGCCAACTTTAAATTAACCGATCAGTTAATCGGAAAATAATTAATAGCTTAACCGATTAACGGTTAACTGGATGTATACCCTAGTTCAGACTGTATGTGTCGATTTTGTTACATCGGTTCATCGATTAGTCGACTAAAATAAAATAGCTAATTTTAAATCAGTTAACCGGAAAGTAATTATTCGTTAAAACCGATTAACATAATAATCTTTAAAATACCCAATTTTAAATTAAGCAATTAGTTAGTTATCGTTTAAGCGATTAACTGTTAACTGAATGAATGCACTAGTTCATACTTAATTGTCGGTTCTGTTACATCGCTTAATCGATTAAAAATAATTCTTCATTGAAAATAGTCAATTTAAAAGTAACCCATCAGTTAATCGTGAAGTTAGTCGATTAACCGATTGGTTAATCAAGTAATTAATCGATTAATCGATTAGTTAATCTGGTAATTAATCGATTAATCATCTAATGGTCATTATAATTTGAACAGACTTCGTATGGAAAAATTTTGCAACAATTCTTAACTCGAATAATTTGACAACATAAATATCGCATATTTACAATATCAATTAAAAAAATCCTTCGAAATAGCAATTGAACATTTGGAACAGCACAACGGCAACAATTTCTTTATTAAAATTATGAACACATGAAAAATATTATTGCAAGTTTCGGGCACCCCGGAAATACTTAATTATTTATGAGAATACAAAAACAAATCAATGTAATAAAATGCTAAAGATACAGTTTCTCACCATATGAAATCGTCAGCAGCATAAAGGAAAATAAAAATTAAAGTGCTGAAAATTAGAAATAATAAAAAAAACATTTATTCGCAAAGAACATATTAACAATTTGTACACAAAAACACACGCGCTGTTAGAGGCCACAATAAACTTTTACAATAATGGCTTTTTTGCTAGCAAAACTAACAGTGATGTATTGCATTTTAATTTTAATTGTCAATAAATAAACATGGAAACTACAAAAACGATGCTATTGCAATAATTGAACTATAAACAGGAGAGTGAATAAAAGTATCATTTCAATTAGAAGGAAACAACCAACATTTTTATGCGAATGCTACACTTATTACACGATGAAATGATGGGGAATGAACAATAAAAAAATACTTTTCAAGAAATCCTGTTGTTTTTAACCATTTAAAATGATGCCTTTTATTACAAACCGTATGATGTAAAAGAGGACGAAATACATTTTTTAAATGCCCTGAAAGCGCAAAGCTTTGAGTAGGAAAACAATTCATAATTTAATGAACTCATTTTATTTAGTTGATCCAGAAAATTGAATCATGCGACAAGACTGAAGTGTATAAGAAATAAAGAAGGCAGAAATTTCAAACAGATAAAAATTTAAATAAAAGAATATGAGATTCTTATTACACTTAAAGAAAAAAACGGGTTGAAACTGCAACAGCCTATGTACGTAAAATCAAATGTGCTAAAAGTTTTAAAAAATAGTTGACTAATTTTTTTTAAAAATAATTATGACCTAATAAACTTAAAAAAAACATCAGAAAGTCATTATCGAACTTAGTTTAAGAGTTAGGTCAAGGCGAATTCACTACTAGGTGAACTCGATTTGCAACCCTGCAGAAAAATATCACGAGCTGTCAAATAGAAAGAAATAAGAAATATGGCGATTGTGATGGCGATACTGAAGAGTTTGACAGCCCGTAAGTTTTGCCTTGGTATCAGCTGATCGACATTTTCTGAAATAAGGCCACCTAGTTGTGAATTCGCCTTGATTTAGGTGAGAAAAGGTGAAGAGAGCCTCAGGGCGCTGTTGGCGGTTCCGGTGTAAGAAAAACAAATATTAGTTATGAAAAGACTTTATTAAAAATTGGATGAATTTTATAAAAAATATGAATGTATGGTTTACTTTCTACGATGATATTCGTAAAAGTAATTTTTAGCGTTTGAGAAGCACAAATGAAGGTCGTACTTTGAACAAACACACTGTGTTTGTGATTTTTTGCATAATTTGCAATAAAGCCACCATTAGATGATGGCACATTTACTGGACCACAACGTTCCATCAATGGTAACGAAGAACGGGGTCTTTTCTATGGTTTTCTTTCAGTTGTTGATGGGACTGGTTCTTTGGCTGCAGAACATGACTCAACATTTTCGACAAATGATGATGAAGGTTCGTCATCATCACCAGTCAAAGAGGATAATTTAATACGTCTGCGGTTTCTATCTGTCATTTCTATCACTTTTTGACATAAATTTTAAAATAATATAACAAAGAGATAAAAAGTAATGGAATAAAAGTGATCGATAAATTTAGCCGGAACGCGCAAGAGTGCCCTGAGGCACTCTTTAGTTTTTGAGTTCTCAGTACATGTTCTTTGTTTTGTTTTGCATTTACAAACATATAAATTCAAAGAACGATATCATACCTTTCCAACAAAAATTATTTCGAATAAATCGGACGACTAGAAGTGAATACAAATTATTTAAAAAAAGAAATTACAGACAGAATTTCAGTTGCAGTAATTTTGATTTGTCTTACTAACCAGCTGACACAATCGAAGCTTAATGTCGAAATGTATTTGAACTTTCGAGAGAAATGTAAATAGATATGTAACTAAATGCTCCGTTAAAATTAAAACAAAATATGGTAATTGGTTTCTGAGTAAATTAAATTTTTGTTATGAGTGCCTTGAGGCACTCTTGCGGGTTAGAGGGTTAAGATTCGACCCGGTCGAATATACCGATTTTACTTGTTTTTTACTTTTTCCACATTTTAGGTGCTAAGTCTCGATTGACTTTGTTGAGTGAGTTGTATTGTGATCACTAAACACACTTTTTAGCAGTGCTGCATTTGTAATTTTACTCCATATTATAGCAATTAAGTGTTAATTGAGGAATTATTTTATTAAAATTAAAATGATATCTTGCAGTAAATTGATTTCGAGAACTAATTCCAAAAATAGACCAGTAATGTCGTGCAATTTGACACTTCTTGATTATTCTCTCTAGGGCAACGCAAAGTTGCTAATTTATGCTGGTGCACCTGCAATAATTGATGACTCTTAGTCCAAAATGATTAAATTTAAAAATTTTATCAGGCCCGAGAAAAAGCACTATATTTATTAAATTGATAGTCATACTGAGATCAGCGATACCAGTGAGTGTTCCCATAAGTGAGTGTAACTCTTAACTAACGGCTGTCCAGTTCCCGCAGCCATTCAAGTAGACTACTACACTCGCCTGTATCATAGGCAGTGCCATAGCCAAACTGCCGCATTCAGATATCTCATCAGGTCACTTTAGATCGATGTCTGGTAACCCCGAGAGTTCAGCCCCACCTAAAAGCTTGTGTTTCTAGAGATGCAAAGCTGGAAATTCACCAAGAATGTCGATGTCTGCGATAGAACTCTCCTACTGGCACGACTGTTGATCGTTCAGTGTCCTTTTACGACTGCAACAAATCTACCTAATCTCTTATTATAAAATTCTTTGCATTTTCCTAACACAAAAATGCATTTTGTTAACTTCATCTGGGCAAATGAAATCAAAACATATTTTATCATTAAAACACAATCGCACATCATCTTCAAACAAAAGTTATTGAGCAACAACTCCACCTTCAATAGTTTATGCGCCCCCCTTTAGCAGCATCGCTTTGCTCGTTGTGTATATATGTTTCATACGTTTTTAGCAAGTATTTAAAGAAAATTAAGTACAACTTTAATGAAAATACATGTTAGAGACAAAATGTTTTTATTTACTTTCTTTCTACTCCAAATATGCTTTTAGGCTAAAAATGTGTCCTCCTGCGTCTATGCGTTTCTAAAGATGTTGTTAATGTTGTTAGGACATACTCAAACGGATAACAATATAAAAACTTAATGTTGTTGCTAGGAAGAGAGCGTATTTTAAAGTTTTTTTTCTATTTTAATTTAAGTATGACAACACAAAAACAACATTAACAGTGAAAGCATAAAAGGGAAACAAACATCTTTGAAAAAGGAAGTTTGCTTAACTTGTTCTCAACAAGAATTTTAATTAATTCTTTTCTTTTTTGTTGTTGTCTGTATAATTGTATCAATTACAAAGCAACAATTCAAAAGAGCCTTCAACAACTTTGAAAAAAGATGCTTTAAGAACAATAACAAAAGTTGTTAAATTAAAATGAAATGAATTTTCAAATTTGGCTCACAAAAATTAGGATTTTATTTTGCGTTGCCTCAAACATAATATGTTCATAGTTTCACTTATTTATTATGTTTAGTTTGATAAAATACTATTATTTTTTTGATGCGTTAACATCTATACGCGCGCCTCTAGGGCAGTAAATAATCAGTTTTAATCCATACGGAAGTGTAAGTGTAAGAGTTTGTTTGTTTGTTGTTGTTGCTTGGCAGTCGGTATTGAAAGTGATTATTGGGCGATCTTCATATAATTTTCCCACGCGATTTTCTCCGGAAATTCATAGCCGATTTTATTAATTTTTGGATTAAAACGCTAGTGCGGGTTTCGACGAAGAGTTTAGGCCAAAAATTAAGGCGATCCGATATCGGCGAGCAGAGATTTAAGTGTTTTAATTCGGAGTATTAATTTGGAGTAATATTAAAAAAGTGTTTTATGTTGATCTTCGGTTTTGTCTTATGCATATTAAAGAGAATAGTGACGTGGTTATACGTACATATATAAAAATGAGATAGCAAGACAGCAACGTATGTAGCTTATGTACAAACATAACAATGTATGTATGTACATTTGTCTGTTGCTTTGCATTCTCTTTGTTTTTTGTGGGTTTAATATAAAATAAATAAACAAAAAGGTGTTAACACATCGCCCGTGAGTTCGAACACTCATTGATTTTTTTTTTAATTCAATTAAAATTGAAAAGCTTATTGTTGGAAAATTTGTGTTTTTTTTATTCAGCAGGACATGATAAATATACCAAGTCACAAAGGAGAGTTAGCAAGCTACTTTAATTATCCAACTTACACTGCAGAGCAGAACAGCTGTTTTCGAAAGCATCTACACTTTCATCAGCAGTAGTGTTGAGTAGTTTTGTTTGTCACAGTTTTTGTTTATACAATCTTTTTCTCAGGAAATTGCATAAGAGAACTCTATCAAACTATTATTTTATTGGATAAATCAACCGATTCCCATGTGATGAACTGGTGATTAACTTTTTCGACTACTGTAAAAGCATTGAGAGCACAAATTGATCAGAAAAAGCAAAGACTTTATTCGAACTTCTTTGTTCACGATATTTCACGAATGCTTCAACCGATTTTAAACCGATTAACGTGGGTTTTCAATGTTAAGCTTTTTACAAGTTATTAAAAAAAACAAGTAAAAACGTTATATTCGACCGGGTCGAATCTTAAATACCCACCAAATATTTAGCAAATAAATTTTAAGTGTTTAACATGGTGGGACAGAGTTCTTTT
Source organism: Linnaemya tessellans (assembly GCA_951800035.1). Taxonomy (NCBI): domain Eukaryota; kingdom Metazoa; phylum Arthropoda; class Insecta; order Diptera; family Tachinidae; genus Linnaemya; species Linnaemya tessellans. Next base: position 25,884,709 of record OX637534.1, on the reverse strand, counting down.
ATATAATATCGTACGTCAACGCCCACTAAAGGGGGTGGGGTTAAAAAATAGAAATATCATGTTTTCCACAGACGAACGTATGGGCAGTGCTAGACCGTCTTAGACTTCATCACTGATCAAGAATATACATATTTACCTTATAGGGTTAAATTCTCTTTGCAGGGTATAAAAACTGTATTTTGGCGGGGTCGTTCTGGCAAGGGCTGTGGGGGAGACATTTCACCTTTGTCATGGAACTCTAAAAATAAATGTTTGGGATAATTAAATACAAAATTTAAAAAAAAAAAAATTTTATAGGGTCATTTAGGGGGCAAAGGGGGAGGAATTTTACGAAGTAATGCAGTAAAATGAGTTCACCGTTTTTATAGTAATTATTCACATTTAAAATTTTTTCTTCAAGAGTGTTGCGTTCGATGGTTGAAATTTTCCAACTTTTTGCTAAAGAAATGTCAAAGGGCGACAGCTCAGTTCTTTGACATTTCATCATTTGACAGCCAATTTACTTTCTAACCTCAAACTTGCCCACCTTGTAAACTACACATTTATGTACTCGTATATACACTCGTATATGTATGTATGAATATATGTGTGTATGTATGTGTGTATGTCTATATGTATATGTATCTTCAGAGTTTTAATAGTTGCAAAACCAGGAGTTTTAGAACTTGTCACTTTAAATTATTTCGTTTCATAATTATGATGGATTTGGTTGCCCAAAAGCAGCTGCTTTCACAAAATTTACTTGATAGAAAATGTCCATTCCAAATCGTATTTAATAAGAAACAGGTGAATTGATAAGATAAATATTTGACTATTTTTTCAAATATCATTCCATCATCTACATTTATTCACAAAAGAACACGCAAACAAACAACTAAAAAATACTTAAAATTGTTTTTTATACATTTTAATTCTTCGAATGATGCACAATTTGTATGACTTCTGTGGATTCAACAAAACAGCAAAAATAACAAATCGAAAAAGAAAAAAATAGAGCACGAGCAGAAGAAAGTGTTTTGTGTGTTATCTGCTAGACAGGAAAAATGAAACAATAAATAACGCCACATGCAGCAACTGCAACAGAATGCAGCAGAATGCATCAAACATTGCAATAATCTGTTGTGCTGCAGGCCCTCAAATAAAAACCAGTGGAAGCGTCTTTTGTAGCTGCACTTGCCAATTGATTATTTCTTGATGGTCATTTTTGTCTAATCAATTTTCGCCAATTGTTCTTTTGTTGTTGCTGTTGTTGGGACTATTCAAATGTCCTGCTGGTTTTGCATTTGTTTTAGTAAAAAAAATGTTCTAACCGGCCGCTTATTTGTTATTTTTCTTTTCTTCCCAATTTTATTTGCTACAATTTAAATTTTTGATTGTTTTCTTACGAAATGATTAATTGCTTTTTCTTCTCCAATTGTAATTTTTTATGTTCTTCCTACGCAGTTCGTGTTCGCTACTTAATGTGTTTAAAGCCTTTTGGCCATGTTTTTTGTTTCCTTTGCTTTCGCTGTCCAAGGTGTTGTTTTATTTGTCTTGAAAATGTTTTACTTTTGTTTTCTTATCTTTCAAATAATTTAATTTATGTTTTGTTTATTATGTTACTTTAGCAATTAATTAACTCACAATAGAAATGATTAATGTTTCAGTTTGGCGGCTGTAAGAAAAGGAGTTAAACTGAAATTTCTTAATTTACAAAATGATCTTTATCCTTTTGATTGTATTGAGTTTAAATTCGAAATTATTATTTTTTCCTTATAGTAAAATTTTTTAGAACCTATAGAAACGATAATTTTTGTAAAGGTTCTTCCACACAATTTATAACAAAATAACATGAAAATTGAGATCAACCAAATAAAATAAAATATGTGTTTAATGCTTTAGTTTCATTTGACTACAACCAGAAAAGCAGCATGGACAACAACCTGCCATGTTGCCGTAAAAATAATCATTGCCATGTACCCACCTGTATTCTAAAGGGTCTTGCGAACCTTGGCTATTGATAACGGCCCTATAGCTGAAACTATATCTGTGCAAGTAATAAAATGTTTCTTAGCCAAATAGGACTTTTGTTCGGGCAACGTAGTCAATTTTTTATCGACAAACCATCTACAGCGATTATTCCAATTTCTGGATGAATGAGAACAATCAAATTTGCTGAATTTATTTGGATGCCAAGTCCAATGAATCCCGAAAAATTCACAGGTCCATATTTTTTGTTGAGAACAACGTTGAACGGGCTTTCATTGTTTACCAGCATCTTTTGGTCTGAATTGGATAACCTGGATACCAGCAACTTGTTATTTGAGAAGATGGTCATCCCACGTGGAGATGATATGCACTGGAAGTGTTTTCTTAAGTCGCAGGTGTATACGAATAGTCCACAAAAACCCAAACCCAACTTAACCCCTGCCAACGGCCAAATTCGGCCTGATTTGTACGCCAGAATTATGGAATATTGGACGAATGCGCTGCACCCAGAGAAGCCGTGCCAGACATTTGAACGATGTTGTATTCCACACATCAAAGGCTCTTTAAAACGAATAAAACAACTTTTCTTTTAATTCCAACCAGCACTCAGGGGATGGTGCTTACTGTTTTGCACCCCGGAATTAAAAAAGAAGGGATTGAGAAGATAGATGAGAACTTTTCAACTTTTCACCTGGCCGACAAATTTTTTGCTGCAGAACCGACGAATGAGGGTGCTGTTCCTCTGCTCTTCAGTACGCGATAGTGTTAGTCGCTGCCAAATGTTTAGTGACCAGTTCTATGCCTTCATCACTGAAACAGGCTGACAACAACTAACACAACCCTACCCGGAATGCTGATCAGAAGAATACGTCACAATATTCATGCCTGAACGCGGGGTTGAACTCAGGACTCTTCGCTTCACAGACTCGTCTTAACTACTTTAGCCAGTATTCATATAAAGCTAAAGTCGTCAAAATATTTAGAGCTTTAGTGCCCAGCTGCGTTTAACTATAGCAAATACATAAATAACGAAATAAGCGTAAACGTTATTTGCAACCGTTTCTTTAATATTTCGCGTGTATAGCCACCCGGCAAATGAAACGGTAAAAAGGAATACTGACTGTGTAATGAATTTTTCTAAAATTTCCCAAAAATTATAAAAGAATGCACCAGCAATTATTGCTTAATGTTTTTTAAATTATTTTAAGAAAAAATTAAATAAAAACAAGTAAAAGTGCTATACTCGGCTGTGCCGAATCTTAAATACCCTTCACAGATGTAATTCTTCTTTCTTGCTAAAACAGAAAGTATAATTCATCATAAAAATCAAAAATAACAAATAATATGTATGTAGTAAGAATTTTAACGAACATTTATATTGCTATATTAAATTGAATTAAGATTCATAGGCTAATTGTTCGAAATTTGTTTTTAAATCTCAGAAAGACATGATAAATATTCCAAGGCACAAAGGAAAGTCAACATCAGTTTTATTCAACTTACACAGCAGAGCAGAACAGCTGTTTTCGTTTCGCTGATTTTATTTCTGAAAAACTCAAAATTTGTAACCAATTTGGTTATTACATGTACTACAAAAAATTGCATGTACCGAAAAAAACTTTAATTTTCCCAACCCTGGAAGCGAAATTTAATATTTTTATTTTTTATTAGTGCAAGTCTTCTTGAGATATAAAGTAGTTTTATTTAAGAAAAGTTTTAAATTTTTAACCATTTTGGTCACTTTCATGTACTACAAAATATTGCACTTGCCCAACCCTGGATTCGAAATTTTGAATTTTTTTAATTTTGTATACCAATTTTGTTCTTCCTAAATTATAAGACAGTTTAGCAAAAAAAAAACAACAACAACAACACAGTTGCCTATTTGATTAATTTCACTTATAAAAAAATTCAATTTCCCACCCCTGGAAGCAAAATTTTAATTTAAAATTTTTTCTTTTTGGTCAATGCAAATTTTTATGACGTATAAAGAGGTTTTGTTAAAGAAAAACTTTAAACTTTTAATAATCTTAGTTACTACATGTACTACAAAAAAACATTTTTAATTTCCCATCCCTGGAAAAAAATTTTTTATTTGTTTAGTTTTGAAAGGACCAGGCTTCCAAAAAACGAAATAGGTTTAATTTACAAACATTAAAAAAAAATTAATTTTTGGTATAAATTTTGCGTCGAGAAATAGGTGTAAGCTTCCCAACCGTACTTCGGATCTTTCTGAATTTCTATTTAAGCTCATTTCCAATCCAACGGTCCAAGAACGAAGTCTCTAGCTCTTCTGGGGGCTTGGGAAAACCCAAGTCTGTCACGTACAGACAGACGGACATCGCTCAATCGTCATCGTTATTCATAAGGATCCAGAATATATGTATATACTTTATGGGGTCCCATATTGATATCGAAGAAATTACACACGGAATGACAAACGTATATATACCCATTCACTTTTTTGTGAAGGGTATAATTATTATAAACAATGGATTAGAAAGTCAAATCTGAGTTTAGAAAGTATATCGGCTGTCATATGATGAAATGCCAACAATTGGCCTGTCATTTTTTGACATTGACTTAGCAAAAAGATGGGTAATTTTAAACATGGAATGCTACACTGCTGAACAAAGAATTTCAATTGTGAAAATTTACTATTGAAATGGTGAAAATTTTACCGTAAAATTTCAGCAGCTTTTCCTCGCCATCAGGCTGCTTCTGAGACCGCTGTGGGTAATTTAATCGCCAACTTCGGGAGCTCACGGAAATGTTGCTGACAATAGACCAAATCAATGCACTCGTAGTGGCCCGGTGATGGAAACAACGCCGCTATACACCAAAGAGCTGAGAATGAGCATCACTACAGCCACTTTGCGCAGCATTTTCCATAAAGATGTTCATCTTCACGTTTTTTTTAGAAAAAAATACGACATTAAGCTGATACTAATCTGTGGTTTGCTTTAATCGTTTAACAGCTCGTTTAATTAATCAAAGTACCCATTTAATAGACTAATAATTGGTTAATTTTACATTAACCGATTAATATTGGATTAAACGTTTATTTTTAGATTAATCGGTTAACTGATTAATAAAAATGTTTAAGAAGTGAATGAAATACCTGAAATTATAATTTTGAATGAAATTTATTTGTTGGTGGTCAAGCAATGTCTATATGCATTTCATTGGTGCTTTACCAAATCATCAGTACCACAGTTTTGAAAAGTTAAAAACCTCTTATCTTATGCAAATACTTCTGAAAATCATCTGAGAATTCATAACAGTGAGATTATAATTTATATATTATTTATTATCTGTTTACAAGTTGGGCAAATTTGAGGTTATGAAGTAAACTGGCTGTCAAATGATGAAATGTCAAGAACAGACTGCCATCCTTTGACATTTATTTGGTAAATAGGTGGGACATTTTAGCCATAAAACGCCGGCCAATCGTGAATTGACTGTTTGAAAAACTGAACGAAAACATGTAATTTTTCAACAAAACCGTTTGTAGTGATGAGGCCCATTTTCAATTAAACGGTCATGCAAACAAACAAAAATGCCATATAAGGGGCGGTTTGTGGTTAGGCGGCACCATCGGCATGTATTTGTTCGAAAATGAGCAGAGAAACGCCGTCCCCGTGGAGTCTCCGCGCTACCAGATCATGATGAAAGATTTTTTGTGGCCACAATTGGTTAATGTTGTCATCAGTGACACCTTGGGTTTCGGCAAGACGGCGCAACAAGCCATACACCCGACTAAAAAATTCAGTTATTGCATGAGCAATTTCCCGGTAACGTAATTTGTCGATCTGGCGATGTCAATTGGCTGCCTCGTTTTATGATTTGACGCCGCTGGATTATTTTTTTTCCTCTGAGGCTATTTGAAAGACCAGATTTACGTGAACAAACGACAAACAACTGACTCTCTGAAAAATGAAATTCGGCGCTGCTATGTCGAGATAAGCGGAACTTTTTTTTTGCAAAATTTTGTTCAAAATTTTATAAAAAGAGTGGACGTCTGACGACTTGCTACAAGTGGACATTTGCTCGACATCATATTCCGTTATTAATTCCCATATTTCTATTTTACTTTGGTAGAAATAAACAGAATTTTGCCAAAAAAAATAGTGTTTTTAAGCCAATTTACTTCCTAACCTCAAATGTGCCCGCCCCTCATTAACATAATGATGAACGAAAGCAATCATAATTATTATTAAAATTACAAAATAAGGAGCTAAGAAGAGGAGTATTAAATTTTAGTGGATCACACGCGAGCAGCGTTGCCATAACTTTTTCAAAAAAAACTGCAACTTTAGAAAAAAAACTGGGTTTCACGTAAAAAAAACTGCACATAAAAAATTCAGAAAAATATATAGTTTTTTTTCATATTTTTTTATTAAAACAAAAACATAACACAACAAATTAAATATGAAATACATCTCCATATAACAAAGCAATTCATTTTAATAAAAAATATATAGGTACATAGAGTTTAAATAAACAAAAAGAGTTCATTATTATTCAGATATAATACAGCCTGTTCCAGAATCTCGACAAGTCGATGTCGTTCTCATATTTATATTGAAACCAATAATTAAAAATTTAAATTTGTTTGAATGTACATAGAAAAACACAAGGCATATCTATCTAACAGGTATAACCATTTCTACAAAAATAGAACACTTATTGTAGAAACTACCTTAACAGTTGCAAAAATCGTTAAACGACACTACCAAGTTTGACGTTTTATCAGGTTAGGCAAGTGAGCTCGTGCTCCCACCTGCAATAAATGTACACCTTGGTAAAATTCAACTTGCTTTGTGGTCAGGGGTGCAAAAAGATGTATGTGATAATTACATACTCGTATAAAAAAGTATAGTTAAACCTTGCCACTGTTATATTAAGCAAATGGGGTAAAATTATGGTTTCAGAAATTGGAATTCAAATAACAAAATTAAGAGTAAAAAAGTAAAATGTAAAAACTGCAAAATCTGCACAATTTACAGAAAAACTGGTTTTCAAAGAAAAAACTGCAAAACTGCTCAATGCTTAGAAAAACTGTCAAATGCAGATAAATCTGCACATTTGGCAACGCTGCACGCGAGTGATTGAAATATGACAATTCGGCAAACCAATTGGAAGAACGTATTAAATTATTCCATTTTATACTGGAAACATGTTATTATTGTCCATCAAGTATCACAGTTTTTAAAAATATTAAATATATTTCTATTAAATTCCGATTTAGTTTTTAAACTGTGAACTAAAAATTAACAGAAAATTAACGATTATTAAAATATGACGCTACACCTGCCAACTGACACCCATAATTTACGAGTACAAGTGAAAACCCCATCATTAAACGTGAACAACTTTTCAAATGAAATCTTCAAGTTATAAATAATTAACGAAATACTTTTAATAACCAGGTTAAAATTAATAAAAACACCGCTAGACTATAAAACCACAAATTGAGAGCACAAAACAAAAAAAAAAACAGGTAACCAATACAATCAAACAAACAAACGACCACACAATTGAAAATAGAACAGTTAAGAGAAAGAAGCCAAGGACGACGACACAAGCTGCAAACGACGCTCAGGACCGTGCGTTGTATTTATTTACCTATTTATATTTTATTTCATTTTATAATTTTTTTCTTTTTTTTTCACCTTAAGGATTACGACATTTGTAGCATATAATTGGATCATTTTTGAGGGAAATTTATGGGTTTAATTCGTTGTTGGACATGGTTATGAAAGAGATAAAAACACGAAAGAAAAAAGTATTTCAACTATTTCGAACAGGTGAACCCATCCAGTTGCTGGTTCGTTGTGTTCGGTTGTGTGTTTGTAATTTTCTTGTAGTGCTGCCTGCTTAACTTTGCACCATGGGCCGTTAATATAATGATGCGCACGCAATTGATGGGTTTGTTATAAAATTGTGCCACACACACACACACTCATCCGCATACACACTTTCGAATTTTAGTTTGTTAAGTACGAGTATGTTTGGGACAAAATCAAAGCCTTTAGAATGATTATAATCATTGTTAGTAGCAGTACTTATGGCTCTATTACATTCACTGTTTATGGCGTATTCCCTATTGACCCTTAAATAAAATGCGTTTCATCTTTTATTTGTTGGCTCCAGTTTGGTGGGAGAGTTTTTTATGGCCACCAAAAGCCCCTTACAAAAGAAACAAGTTTGAGGACATTATTTGCTTTTGTTTGTACAAAAGAATGTGTAGCAATTTCTATCAGACTGCTTTTTGGCCAAACATATTTTCTGGTATTGCCTATGAAAGAGGTAACAAAACGGCACGCACACAATTTGAAGTTATTTTATTTTCTTTTTTTGTGGTCGAGTTTGAAACAAATTCTTATTTTTCTTGGTTAGATTGCAGTGGATTCATTGGAAATCAGGCCCTTCACAAGAAACTCTAGTTGCACAAGCAGGAGGCCTTCAATGAAGGCCATGGAAAAATCTAAGCAATTGTTTGCTATCCTTTTGCTAAAATATCCTTTATACTAAAATAAAATGACAAGTCAATTTTTTTTGCCCGTAACTACTTGTTTTTATCTGCAGCTTTTAATCATTGGAGATTTTTGTGTGTGGATGGGTGCATGGAAGCACAATTGCAAATACCCTTTAGTTTCCTGCCGCTACTTTGAACCTTGAAACTCTTTTAATTTCGTTAATAATAATAATTATTTCATTTAAATTTTTGTTTGTACTTCCAGCAATTACCTTATCTTTTATATTAAAATAAACTGATTACTAATCAATGAGCCCTCACCTACCAGAACAACTTTTTAGCCCGCAATTTCTCCACGGTTCGTAGCACATCGAATTATTTTAGTCGGTTATATTTTTTTATATCCCCCAAAAAAGATTCGGAGGGTACATTCACTACGTCATTCAGTGTGTAACGCACAGATAGATTCCTCTAAGAGCCCATAAAGTATATATATTCTTGATCAGTGATGAAATCTAAAACGATCTGGGCACGACCGTCCTGTATTGGTGTATTAAAAATAGTCCGAAATAGAAAACAGCAAAATTCAAAATACGGTACCAGAGCTGGAAAATATTAACTTAAATTTGGTGTATAAAACTGAGCAGCTAAAATAAAAAAAAATTTCGTTAATTAAAGCTATTTTATGCTTCAGGAAGAATTAAATTGGTGTTAAAAATCAAAGAAAATCAAAAGGACAAGTCCAGAGATGGACATTCAATTTTTGTTTTAGTACATGAAAGTAGTTAAGTTAAATAATTATTTTCCTTAATTACAAAACGTTTTTGTAGATTTTGTTTTTCATTGTGCCTTTTTTATATACTTTTATTGTTTGCCAACGGCAGACTAATTGTATGAGGGTTTAAAAACAAAATAGATTTATATCGAATAAAATTTGTTTGTTGTGTTTTCTTGAATCTCAAATCCTATGGTTTGGCTTGTGTAATTCTCAATTCATTTTTGGGAGTTTATGTATAAGCTAAGAGGTTTTGTTATTTTGGAATTAGGTTAAAGTCTACTGACGATTTGGCAAAAGAACCAATGAAATGCAGGCATATAGACATACTTGACTACATAACAAACAAAAAGCACTTTTTTCCTTTACTTTATATATTAAATGTATTTGATCTGCCTGGCCCACGATGTCACTCGATATCATTTTCTCATATACATAAATATATTTAAAACAAAAACAAAATTTTTAAATTTGTTTTTGTTTTAAATATATTTATATGAGAAAATGATATCGAGTGACATCGTGGGCCAGGCAGGATGTTTTTGAAGGCAATTCATTGGTTTTAGAAATCTGAAAATTCGAAGAGACAGCTCCGGAGCTGGAAACTTTGTACTTATATTCAAATAATACAGTAAGTAAATAAATAAAACTATAATTTTTTCCTCTGATAATCAAACATATTTTATATGTTAGAAAGAATGGCACCAGTATTTATGAAAAGCTCAAAAATATGATGCCAGGGTTAAAAAAAATTTGAAAAGCCAAAGAGACAATTCCAAAACTGGAAAATTTGAACGTATTTTTAAATAATAGAATAGATAAATAAAACTGTAATTTTTTTCTCTGATAACACTAGAGAACAGTTTTTTGACCAAACCCATTTGACACCTAATCTATATGTAAAATTGTCCGCTGAATCCAAATATGAAGTCAGAATGGTCAAAAGTAGAACAGTTTTCGAGATATTGCAAAATAACCGTTTTTTGTGTTTTCAAAAAAGATGAAGGCACTTAAAATAAAATATTTTCAAAAATTTCCGTCGGTTCGGACATTTCTTTCTTTCCGATGAAAGACAATAAAATTACTAAAATAACCATTGGTTGTTTGTTAAGATCGGTCATGAAATGACAGAGTAATGGTGGAAAAAACTTCAGATTCCATGAAAAATTTGTTAATTTTTAGCAATTTCGCCCTTTTCAATCAATCTTTTTTAAACCGAACAATTAAAAATTTGTATGTATTTTTACATAGCGTATTAGTATATTTAAGTGGGAATATTTTGCGTCCAACATGATCCAGATTGGTGCAGAAGTGACAAAGCTACAGAAGATTAAGTGAATTTAGCCACTTTTCGCTATTTTTAAATCAAGTGCCCAAAGGAAAAACAAACATTTTAAATATTAAAAAATTTTAATTTTGCGAAAAAAAAATTAAGAAAGCGTGAAATTTGTTAACAAGAACGAAATGCATAAGGCAAAACGAGCATTTATTTGCAAGAACAATCCAAACAAGTTTTGCTATGCTTGTGGAGTGTACAGTTTTGCACAGCCGTCAAATTTTTGCTTTTTGGGCAATTTCAGGGATCCAAACTATGAAGACATCATTCGTGATTTGCTAAAAAACTATGAGAAAATTGGTAAGGTTTTTAAATCGTTTTTTCATTGAAGAATTTTACTTAACACTCATTTTTATATCTTACTTAAAAAGGAGTTAATATGTCTTTAAAAATACACCTTCTGCATTCGCACTTAAATTTCTTCCCAAATAACCTCGGCGATGAAAGTGACGAACATGGTGAGCGTTTTCACCAACAAATACAAGAAATGGAACGTCGGTACCAAGGGGTGTATGATGAGGTGATGCTGGGCGACTATTGTTGGTTCCTTGTGCGAGAGGCAGAAAATAATTACAATAGGCAAAGCAATTCAACAGTTCTAAGTCATTTTTAATATTTATTATTAATAATGCAATTTATACCTACAGGCATTTTTTTAATTTTATAAAAATCTAAAAATGGGATAATTTAATTAATCTTCTATAACTCTGTGATTTTTGCACCGATCTGATTCTTATTGGACCCGTAATATTTGTATTCAAATAAATTAATCTCGTAAGTGATGAAACTAAAGAAAAAGTTATTGTTTGGTTTAAAAAAAAGAAGTTGAAAACAGCAAAATTTCAAAATATCATTAAAATTTTCGTGAAGTTCAAGCTTTGGTCAACTGTAAAACTCTAAATTCTTAACCAATTTTTGCAAGCGTCCCGTGATTGTTTTGATAATTTTATTGTCTTTCAACGGCAAAAAAGACTTTCAAAATCCGCCAAGCTGTTTTGAAGGTACGTTCACTATAGTGGCATAACCTTTTTAGAAAACGCAAAAAACGGTTATTACGCAATATCTCGAAAACTGTTCTACTTTTGACCATTTTGATTTCATATTCGGATTCAGTGAGCAATTTTACATACAGATCAAGTGTCAGATTCATTTGGTCACGACTTTGTTGAAATTTTGTGAAGTAGTGTAATCAAACATATTCTATATATTAGAAAGAAAGACACCAGTATTGACACTAGAAAGATCAGAAAGACGATTCCAGGGTTAAAAGGGTTAGGATAAGGGTGTACAAGAGGGACAGCCAAATATAGCATTTTTACTGTTTACTTTTACTTTTTCTTTAAAATTGTCAGACTTTGAGTACGGGAACAGTTTATGATAAAGGGGGGAACCTACGGGTATCAACACTATATTATTATTGCCTATACGGTAATATTCGCTGTCACTCCCTCTCTAATACTGTTTTACTATCTCTTTTTAATATGAACGGAAAGACTTGACATTTTTCTTGCTGCAATTCTTGAGTGTATAGTGAGCCTGTCGGCTCTTCCTGACCAAATTTGTAGCGCACTTCAATAGTAAAATCATTTCATATCGAAGTCATTAATCTTGTTCCGAACTACCGGGTACAATGTGTTTGTGTGTGCATGTGTGTGTAAAAAGTATGTGCTTTATGTGAATAATCGAATCGAAAACTCCTTCACAATTTCTGGTTGTGTCCCCCCAACTCCAACCACAATCCAGCATAATGATTTGATTTCTTCTCCTGCCAGGTTGTAATTTTCTATTTTACTGAAGTCGTAACTGTTTTTATTTTTTTTATTTTTTTCTCGTCGTCCTTAATAAGCAAAATGATAGACTTTATTTTTATACATTGTCTGGCCAAGTTAAAGGATACATTTTTTATATATTTTATACAAGTTGTTGACTCATGCTTTGTATTGTGTAACGATGATTTGGTTTAGCCATTTGCTGGGCTGTGCTGGACTGTGCTGTACTCCATCTCCTCTCGTGCGAGTATGTTTATGGTTATTCTTGTTGGAGCAGTTAAAAAAGCAAGACGATATGCTCATAAGCAGCAGATAAAATTCGATATTTTGTGGCATTGATGTAATTGTGTGACATTGTGTCACACACTCATTGTTGTAGCAGGAAGACATTGAAAATGTCTTGTACATGTAGTACGAGACCGCATAGAAATACTCTTCCGTATTGGCAATAATACATTTTTATACTTTGAATCATAATCGAATTTTCAATGAAATGTTAAATGATAACTTGTCATTGTCATAGATGACCATTTGCTGCTTTATTTTTCTTCTCCTGATTACTGGTTCGGTCGTTTGTTTGTTCGTTTATTCTTTTTTTTTTATTTTTTTTTTTTGGTAGTTATTTGCTTTGTTTCTTTTATACCCTTTTTATCAAGGAGTAGTAGGCCCAAATTTTATGGCGCAATATCGATTATGGCTTATTGCTACAGTTTGACATTTCCTTTCTCATTATCAGAATGATTTTTTTTATAGAAAGACTTTAATTTAGTGAAGTTCTTCATTATACTGCGAAAATTGTGTTTAAGGGCATTCAGATTTGGGCACAGAGGGGATATGTGATGCACAGCTGAAAAATTGCTTATTAATATCTTCCATTGGATAAACGATATTAAATGTGGTCAGACATCTCATAATTAATGAGCTACTTATGGCGGGAAAAGCTACTAGAAAGCAATTTTATTTATTTATTTGCACAGATGGTGACGGGGTGAATATTTATCCGTACCCGGGACTGGCTGCACATGACTTATGCCTTCACATAAGAAATCGCCCAACAGAAAATGCCTGAGAAGAACCGTAAATCTATGCAGTTATCTGAGGTGTTGAAATTAACTAGTGCGATCTTTTGAGAGTAAACGATCAGTGATTTGGCTGTAGCTAAAAGCTAGTTGTCAACAGGGTTGACTGACTCTGAGTCAGTTCCTTCGACTGGCAACGAGGGCGTGATCTTAATGAAGTGAGGAGAAAAATGTAATCTGTGCACATAAGTGGATGCCATTGGCATCATATTAATATTAGAACTTGGTAACAGTTACTTTTTTAGCAACTTTCTTTGCGGCAACAGTCTTTTTGACAAATCAGCTGTTTTCGTGTAACATATGGTACTGCTAAACATGTTCAGTTTGGTCTTTAATTTAATCATGAATCGACTCACAGACGAACAAAGTTTGAAGATTATTGATATTTAGTTTCAAAATTCATGTTCGGCTAAGAAAGTACATCGTGCTCATTTCTGGTTGAATTGATAAGAAAACAAGTAAAAGTGATATATTCGGCTGTGCCGAATCTTAAATATCTTTCACAAATGTAATTCTTTTTTCTTTCCTGCTAAAACAGGAAGTAGGTTTAATTGAAAGATGTAACATAGTTTTACTTGACAAAAAAAAATAAAATTTTTAAACTTTTTGGTCACATTCATGTACCATAAAATATATTATTTGTTCAACCCTGGAGTCGAAATTTTGATTTTATAAGATTTTAATACCAATTTTATTCTTCCTGAATTATAAAATAGTTTTAATTAGCAAAAAGAACAAAGTCAATTGCCTATTTGGTTGCTTTTATATATTTCAATTTCCCAACCCTGGAAACGAAATTTAAATTTTTTTACCAATGCAAGTCTTAATGAGGTAGGAAATAGTATTATTTAAGAAAAACTTAAAATTTGCAACCATTTTGGTCACTTTCATGTACTACAATATATTGCATGTACCAAAAAAACTTTAAACTTCGCAACGCTGGAATTGAAATTTTAATTTTTTTTGTTTTATTTTTATCCATGAGGAATAAAGTAGTATTATTTAAGAAAAATTTACAATTTTCAACCATTATATTTTATAGTTCATGAAGATGACCAAACCTTCATGAACTATAAAATTTTGCACTTGTCCATCCCTGGATTCGAAATTTTTATTTTTTTTTTTGGAAATTTTTGATACCAATTTTGTTCTTCCTAATATATAAAATAGTTTCAGATAGCAAAAAAAAACAAGGTCAATTGCGTTTTTGGTTACTTCTATGTATAAAAAAATTTCAATTTCCCAACCCTGGAAGCGAAATTTTAATTTTTAATTTTTTTTTTATCAATGCAAATCTTCATAAGGTATAAGGTAGTTTAGTTAAAGAAAAACTCAAATTTTGTAACCAGTTTGGTTATTACATGTACTACAAAATATTGCATGTACCAAAAAAACTTTAATTTTCCCAACCCTGGAAGCGAAATTTTAATTTTTTTTATCAGTGCAACGCTTCATGAGGTATAAAGTAGTTTTATTTAAGAAAAATTGCAAATTTTTAACCATTTTGGTCACTTTCATGTACTATTAAATATTGCACTTGTCCAGCCCTGGATTCTAAACTTTATTTTCTATTTTTGAATTTTTGATACCAATTTTGTTCTTCCTAAATTATAAGATAGACTTAGTTCGCAAAAAATAACATCAGTTGCCAGTTTGATTACATTCACGTATAAAATAAATGCAATTTCCCACCCCTGGAAGCAAAATTTGAATTAAAAAAATTTTGTTTAGCCAATTCAAATCTTCATGACGTATAAAGGGGTTTTGTAAAAGAAACACTTAAAATGTTTAACAAATTTAGTTACAAAATACGGAATGGGCAGAAAAAACATTTTTTAATTTTCCATCCCTGGAAAAAATTTATTATTTTTTCAGTTTTTAATAGATCATTGAGGCTTCCTAAAGCACGAAATAGGTTTAATTTACAAACAGTAAAAAAATAATTGATTTTTGGTATAAATTTTGCGTCGCAAATAGGTGTAAGCTTCCCAGCTCTGGAACCATACTTCGGATCTTTCAGAATCAATAGAATTCTATTTAAGTTCATTTCCAATCCAACGGTCCAAGAACGAAGTCTCTAGCTCTTCTGGGGGATTGGGAAAAACGATTTCACGTACAGACTGACAGACTTCGCTCAATCGTCATCGGTATTCATAAGAATCCAGAATATATATACTTTATGGGGTCCCATGTGCATATCGAAGAAATTACACACGGAATTACAAACCTTTCACTTTTTTGGGAAGGGTATAACAAACAAAATTGCTTGATTAAATATGAAGATGAGACAGAATCAAAGACGGCGAAGGCAGGAACGTTACTGTGAATGGCAAGAGCAACTGTGCGATGATTAAAATTTTTTTTGTGTCCAAAATGAAAGAGATGATATTGGCTGATAATTCAACAAGACGGTGCCACATTCCACACAGCACGCGAAACAATGGCCCAGTTGAGAGCCGAGCTCGGTGAACAGTTAATTTTAAGGTTTGGGCCGGTTAATTTGCCGCCTGCCTAGATGGTGCGATTTAACGTCTTTAGACAATTTTTTGTTAATTCTCATGACTATAGGGAAAAGCAAGAAGATCTAACTAAGAATTTCTCACCTTCATCATAAATCTTACAAGTCTATTGTTTGAGGAAGAAAATTATCTCTAAAACTCAAAATTACCAAATTGAAAATTATATTTATGCATTGTGTTATATTTATATAATACGTTTACGTACTTATATATTTTCTAACTGTATTTGAATTTTTCTATTGTCAGATAAAGGTTTTCCTGGTTTCCTTTAAACATTATTATTAATATATAATTAAATAAATTTTAAATTTTTACGTTCATTATTTTATTTGTTGTAATATCTATAGATAAATCTCGCAAAATTGTAAATATGTTAAAGAGTAAATGTAAATAAAGATGAAATTAGAAATGAATGAATGAAAAATTTTTTGAGGAATCTAGGCTTAAAACTTTGTTAAATATTTAGTCTACTTTCCATGTAATAGGTTATTTCAAAGACCAATAAAAGGGACGGAGTCCAAAAATTAATTTTTCTGATTTTCTGGCTTCAAGTTCAACTCTTTGGAATTTCTTTAACATATATCATTTCCTTAACACCATTACAACACAAAAAATTTTAAAAATCATGTTCTTTTTCTTCCAGGTTGATTTAGTTCGCCCCGATTCAGCCTATTTACGAACTTGACGTGGGCTATTCTTCAAAATTTATGTATAACAAATTTTAAAGGTCCGCCTCTTTTGGTTTCGACTGAATCGTGATTTACACAGACGAACGGATGAACGTGGCTAGATCGTCTGAGATTTCATCACTGATCAAAAATACTATATGGAGTCTTGAAGGGATATTTCGCTGCGTTACACATGGAATGACGAAAAATATATACCCTTCAATTCTTTTTTGTAAGGGTATAAAAAAGGAGCCCAACTATTGAACTTGAGGTCCTCATAAATCCGAAAAATTTTTACTTTTAGTTGTCATACGTTAATTGAATTGATTAAATTTTGTATATGTAGACAGGAAGGTAATTATGGCAATAAAGTGAATATTGACTCAATTAAAAATGCATGTCTGAACAGCGTTTTAATGAATGAAAACGATACACAATTGGAAAAGTTTTTGAAAATTAAGTTTGTTAAATTATGATATTTTTGTTGAAGTGGTTAAATGCATAATACTAAAAAGAGTACTAAACTAAAAAATAGTTGGAGAAAATATTGTCAAAATTAAATTATGATTATAAATTATATTGTCTCATTTTATTAGAGCTTTCTGTTTGTTATGAAAGAAGATCCAGTGAGCGTTTGTACGTTTAAGGTTTTACATTCACAAAAAAAAGTAAAATATAAAATCTATTTTAAGAAAATGTTGTATGAAAAAGTTTGATTTAAAATTTTATTAATATGAATGAATGCATTAGGATGTGTATTTTGTTAAAAAATCATATATTACAAAATATCAATAAACCCTAAAAAAAACATTCGCACCACCATTAATAAATGCTAATGGTGGTCCGAAATGTCTTAAATAATTTACTAACAATTCCTCCACGACTGATCGTGTTGACAAACAACCAAAACCCACATGTTCTCATACGAGTATCATTTTATAATTTATTCAAAACTTTACACCACAAATGGCTTCTGTTTTATTGATCTCGTTCTTTTCTTTTCTATCTGCTACATTTTAACAACCAGGTTAGTAAAAGGTCAAAACTAGTTTGACACCAGGGCGGCATGCCCTTTATGTCCACTAACCAGGCCTTTTTCTTTGTGAACAGCATGTGTGAGTGTGTGTTATCTATGGCTTATAAAACGATGTGACAAAAGAGGTACAAAAAGGTTACAAACAAGACTAAAATGGACGACATTTAAGGTAACAAAGGACAGGTGGAACACTAAGCAACTGCAGGCCAACCGCTTCTTGTAGTCATTTTGGGGAAGATTTGAGGGATTGATGTTTTGTTAAGGCATTTCCCAACTCTAAAACGAATAATTGAATCATTGATTAGAAGTCATTAATGTAAATTTCATTAAAAATTTTTATTTAGTTATTTGTTTGAGACAATAGCTTCCTTTAAATATAGAAAACGGAGCATATCTATTTGAGAATTTTGGTTTGTTCTTTTAGCGCGTGTTCGTTCATAGAAATTTATTAGACATTTTTGATACCAATTTTGTTCTTCCTAAAATATAAAATAGTTTTAGCAAAAAAAAAAAACAACGTCAATTGCCTTTTTGGTAGCTTTTTGTATAAAAAAAATTTTAATTTCCCAGCCCTGGAAGCGAAATTTTAATTTTTTTAAATTTTTTATCAATGCAAATCTACATGAGGTATAAAGTAGTTTTGTTTTAGAAAAACTCAAATTTTGCAACCATTTTGGTTTTTACATGTACTACAAAATATTGCATGTAACAAAAAACAACTTTAATTTTCCAAACCCTGGAAGGGAATTTTAAATTTTTTGTTTTTTTTATCAGTGTAACGCTTCATGAGGTATAAAGTAATTTTTTTAAGAAAAATTTCAAAATTTTAACCATTTGGGTCACTTTCATGTACTATTAAATATTGCACTTGTCCATCCCTGTGTTCGAAATTTAATTTTTTATTTTTGAATTTTCGATAACAAATTTTGTTTTTCCTAAATTATAAGACAGTTTTAGTTAGCAAAAAAACAGCAACAACATCAGTTGCCTGTTTGATTACTTTCACGTATAAAAAATATGCAATTTCCCACCCCTGCAGGCAAAATTTGAATTAAAAAATTTTTTTTTGGCCAATGCAAATCTTCATGACGTATAAAGAGGTTTTGTTAAAGAAAAACTTAAATTTTTTTGCAATTTTAGTTACTACATGTACTACAAAATACGGAATAGCCCGAAAAAAGTTTGTTTCCCATCCCTGTAATTTTTTTTTTATATTTTTAGTTTTTAATAGATCATTCCTA
This sequence comes from Linnaemya tessellans, assembly GCA_951800035.1. Lineage (NCBI taxonomy): Eukaryota > Metazoa > Arthropoda > Insecta > Diptera > Tachinidae > Linnaemya > Linnaemya tessellans. The sequence goes on along the minus strand of OX637534.1, from coordinate 25,865,837 downwards.
AAGCACGAAATAGGTTTAATTTACAAACAGTAAAAAAAATAATTGATTTTTGGTACAAATTTTGCGTCGAGAAATAGGCGTAAGCTTCCCAGCTCTGGAACCATACTTCGGATCTTTCTGAATTTCAAGAGCACTCTATTTCTCTAGTTCATTTCCAATCCAACGGTCCAAGAACGAAGAATCTAGCTCTTCTGGGGCTTGGGAAAACCGATTTCACGTACAGATGGACGGACAGACTGACATCGCTCAATCGTCATCGCTATTCATAAGGATCCAGAATATACATATATACAAGTAACTAAAATTTTATTTTTAAATAATAATTTCTTTATTGGACTCAAGTTCAAATCTGCAATCTGCAAATTATTTTTTAATGAATTTTTTATTAAATTCAAGTTATTTTTATTAAGAGTGGAATATTAAAAAATTTTAAATAATCAAAATAGTAAAACGCTTTTTTCCACTTTCCGTGGTGGTACTAGTCATTAGGAATATCAACTGTTATTAATTATGATTCTCATATTCCACTCTTAACAAAAATAACTTGAATTTAATAAAAAAATTTCTTAAAAAAAGAGTTTGCAGATTGCAGATTTGACCTTGGGTCCAATAAAGAAATTCTTATCTCAAAATAAAATTTTAGTTACTTGTATATAACAAAAATAAATTTAAATGTTCCAGCTCTGAAGACGTATTTTGGATTTTGCTGATCACATGTCATACTTTTCGTTTCGAAAGGAAAGTGCCATTAATGTTGTGTGTAAACAAATATTTCAGCCATAACTACTTATTTTTCTTTTTCAAAATTTATTTATTTTTTCAAATTTAAATTCAATTAAGATTTATAGGCCCATCGTTCGTATTGTGTTTTAATTCAGAACGACATGATGGAAGTCCACATCAATATAATGATTCCAGTTACACAGCAGAATAAAAGCAGCTGTTTTTGAAAGCTGCTATACTTTCATTATCAGTACTCATATTTAGTTTTGCTTATTATCACTTATTAGTTGGCTTGTAGAATTTGGCAACAGTTTTCTTTTTTATACCCTCCGAAAAAGATTTGGGGGCTATATTCACGTATTGGGTGTGTAACGCAGCCAAATATCCCTCTAAGTCTTCATAAAGTATATATATTCTTGATCAGTAATGAAATCTAAGATGATCTAGTCACGTCCTTCCGTCTGTCCGTTCGTATGTAAAAATCACTATTCAGTACATACCCGAAGAGCCAGATCCTTGAAATTTGGTACAGAACGATTCTGAAGGAAAGCACAGGCCAAATTCGTAAATGGACTGAATCGGGCCAGAGGGAAAAAACTCCCCTTAAAAAGTATTAAACCAACCTCTAAAAAAAACATCGTTTTTTGTAATTTTGTTAAGCAAATGATATATTTTTATGTCCAAGAATGTCTAAAGCGTTGAATTTGGAGCTAGAAATTAAGGGAAATCCATTGATGGACCCCGCCCCCTTTAGTGGGCGTGAAGGTAACATATTACATGGAAAAATAGTGTAAATATTTAACAAATTGTATAATTTAACCCCACATTCCTAAAAAATTAAAGTTGTAAGCTTTTATGAGGAAGCTAAGATGTTCTCTGAACTTCATCTGCCCTACCCTCCCCCCACATTTGCCACCTAAATGACCATACCAAAAAAAAATTTTGTTTACCCTTAATATCCCCAAAAATTTACTATTTAGTGTTTTATGGCAAAGGTGACATATCCCTCCTCACGGCCCCTCCCGGAGTGACTCCGACAAAATAGAGTTTTTATTTACTAAATATTTGGAGAATATTTAAGATTCTACCCGCTCGAATATAACGCTCTTAATTGTTTATTATGAAATAGCATACGAGAACAATATCAGCACCAAACAAATGTTAACACAAATCAAAACCGTGTGTTACTGTTTGGTTATTTTCTAAATTTTTGTTCTTTTCTAATGTTTAAAATTTTTAAAAATAATTATTATACTTAAACATAAAATATGGAGTCGGGCAGTTTCAGGGATGACCGTACGGGACATGGCATTATCGTACAAAAGGTAGGTGGGCAGGTCCTGGGGCGACGGACTGATTATATGACTCTGGTAATGTGCTTCGACAAATCCTTCTCAGTCGCATTCCCGGAGAGGAAGGACTGGATGGAGAACTCCGCGACTCGTAGTAATGCAACTTTGGTTTTTACGGACGGCTCGAAGATGGACACTGGCACTGGTTCGCGGGTATTTTCCGAGGGTCTCGGTCTTTCGGTATCGCTCAGACTACCCGATACCTCGACAGTTTTCCAAGCAGAGATTTATGCCATTACCGAGGCAGCATTAAGGATTGATGGGCTCAATTTGGAGGCAAGAACTATTGACATCTGTGTAAATCGTCTGGCAGCAATTAGAGCCCTATGCTCGGAGATGATAAAGTCGAGATGTGTACTGGCATGCATTCAATCTCTGGCCAGACTTAGGGGGCATAATGTCCATGTGGTTTGGGTTCCAGGGCATGAAGGCATTCAGGGGAATGAGATGGCGGACGAATGCGAGAGAGCGGGTTCGGCCTTGGATGAAGCAGTATCGCGTAGGGACATTGACATTCCCTCAGTTGAGCTGCTGGGCAGATTTCAGGGGTGGGCAAGGAGGGAGGTGACAAACAGGTGGTCAAGTATTAATACCTGTAGGGTCTCCAAAACTCTATGGCCCTCGCTTAGCAGAGCTAGGACTAGGCAACTTCTGTTTTTTGGGAAACAGCCGTTGGCACTCCTGTCAGGAGTCTTGACGTTGCACTGTGCAATTGGGCACATGTCGGAGCGTTTGGGCTTTCCCCATGATGGCCGCTGCAGAAGCTGCTTCGATGAGGAGGAGGAGGAATCTGCAGGAGCGTAGGCTTAAACATCTAGGCTCTCGTTTCCTGCCATATCTTGACTGCCTCAGGAATGTACCGCTGGCTGCCCTGGCGCGCTTTGTGAGAAGTTCTGGGTGGTTCTCAGGAAGCACCACTTCGTCTTGAGAGGAGTGTGTAGGGTATAGTCCTCTGGGCATCACAATGGGCCTTTTGATGGCCTCCGAGTGTTTCTCTCTCTTTACTAGGGGCAGCCCTTTTAACCTAACCTAACCTAAACATAAAATACCCAGGACATCAGGGGCTACCTGGAAATGTTGAGGCAGATAGGCTAGCAAAGATGGGAGCATTAATGGCGAACATCACACTGGATAATCCGAAGCCATTTCAGGTTTTTAAGAACCAACCCAAAGCGATGGGCTATAGAATTGCATACAAGAGATTGGCAGCACTCTACCGTAGGTAGGGTGACTAGAATTCTATGGGGGGACCCAGATGGTAGGAAGACAAAGGAGGTCCTAACATTGAGTAGGCCAGCACTAAGGAAGTTGGTTTATTTAATAACAGGACATACAGAGTTAAGGACTCACCTGGCACGAATGGGTATCGTTGGCGATATAACATGCAGGGCCTGCCAGGAAGAGGACGAGACACTGGAGCACTACTTGTGCTACTGTCCAGCTTTTAGCCAAGTCAGAAGACAAACATTTAATCAGGATATTATACAGGAGATGGAATTTCTTAGGGGCTCTAATTGGAAAGACTTAAGGAAGTACATTGAAGAAACTAGGTTCTTGACGTAATCGAACTCAGAGGTTTCCAGGGTATCGGTGGAGGCTCCCTACAGTAGAATGGGAACTCCTTATTATAGAGCGCACAACAGGCCTATGAGGCCTAAGTGTAATCCAGGACAGATTGGGATGCTTATGCCCCTCTTTTCAACCCAACCTAACCTAAACATAAAATATATATGTGAAAATTTTATAAATTGAATTTTATGATTATTTGTCACATCTTAGAGAATAAACTAAAAAAAATACTTGTAGAAAATTTATTTTTTGCAAACAATGCCGTCTTATTGCAGTCATGCTGCTAAAAAAGAATTCAAAATCGTTTGCTTATTATAAAATGTCTCAAGCAACACATTTCGATGACAGTTTAACGGCGGCTAGTATTAAAAGATGCCCTCTGGATTTTATAAGACCCATGAGAGTTTCAAAAGAAATTTGTACTGAAGCGGATAATCTAAAATTAAAATGATACTATTTACCCCTTTATATACTTAGGCCTATAATCAAACCATTTAAAACTCTCAAAGAGCATTGAAAAAATTGTTATTTAGCAAAAAAAAAAATATTAACCCTTTTCCAAATAATTCATGAACCACTCACTGTCAGCTTCATAATATCCTATTGTGACAGTTTAAAGGGTTGTAAATTTATTAATTCCTTAATTGCTGGATATATAAAAATGTAGTCATTGTCTTTTAAAAGGGTTGTTGCAGTGAATGCCTTGTTATGGCAACCGCTAATTAGCTGCCGAGTTATTAATGATGACGTCGGCCACACCAGAGATAAAAGAGCTAAACAAAAGGGTTGTTAATCATTTAGATGATATGAGCAATTATTGCTCAATTACAAGTTAATGGGTTGTGAAAAGTAATTTTTGATGGCTCAATAAATGCCTATAAATAATTACAAAATTATTGGAAGTAAAAAATGTAAAAAAATATATATACTATATATGGAAAACGGTTTACCTTAAAGGCCATTCCACAATCTTTAACCATTAAAAATGATATTATTTTAAATTAAATTGAATTAAGATTTATGGCTAATTGTTCGAAATTTTTTGTTCTTATTATTTTAATTTTAAAACTGCTTTTCGAAAGGATGAGCAAATTTTCATGTGGCAAGCGGTGATTGATGTAGTTCTTCTCTACCTACAAACGAATCGAGAACACTTTTGGAGTATTCTGAAAAATTCACTTTTCTCGAAAGTTTTTTTCACCATATCTCACGAACGCGTTAACCGATTTTGAACCAATTACTAGTGCTCCATGTGGTTTTCAATTAACAAGATCTGATTAGTTTTTGGAACGGATCAGTAAAGCCGCTTAAAAGTTATTCTAAACAAAATTATTTTGAAACAAATTTTTCAGTTTGTGTGATATTTCTTGAAATCTGCCGGTCCGAACCGGTTCCAATTCACAGAAAATCGTAGTTTGGAAAAAAACCTTTGAAACTCAATTAGCATGGTTCGAACGTTAATTGAATCAAATATCAGAGTTTTCTTTAAAAAATCACTGTTTTCGTTCACGAAATCTAACGAACACAGCAACCGATTTTTTTTGTAGGAGTAGGACCAGCGCTCAGGGGATAACCCCTACATATACAGTGCATTGCGCTGGAACTAGGAAAATAGATTTTTGGTTGAGCGTAAGAAAGAATGGGTTTCAGGAACAAGTTCCCTAATTTCACCAGAGCACCTGCCATTATAGTAACGATAGAACAACGATACGCACCCCACATTGCGACGATGCTCAAGAGAGTCAATAGAGTTGACTACCCTACTGTCTCCGATGAGTTTTATCGCCCTCTTCTGTACGCGGTCGAGTAACTTCACAATAGACTTTGAAGCACCGGCCGAAACATGAGAGTTGTATTCCTTTTTCGGTCGGATGTAAGTGGTGTAAATATTAAGAAGATCAGAAGGGGTGAAGTATCTCTTGCACTGTCTTAAGAAGCTTCTTTTGCGACCTGAAAGACATGTTCCGTCCATCTGACATCACACTGCACTTTCATGACCAGAACATCAAGAGCCCCTGACTCCATAATACATACACCACCCATAGAAACAGATGAAGCAGCATGGTCATACGTACGTCGATGCGTAAGCATACAACGCTGGGTCTTACGGGCATTAAAAACGACCCTGTTCGCCTGGCCCCATTCGGAAATCTTCGCGAGGTCACTATCCAGAACGTCATTCATAAACTGCCTCCTCGTCTCGATTTCAGACGTTGACGGCCTGCAGTTAAATGAATAGGAATGCGAAAGGCTGCTATCATCTGCGAAAGAGTAAATAGGACAGGAAGTTTGGGAAAGTAGATCGTTAAGAAAAATTAGAAAAAGAGTAGGAGAAGGAACGGAGCCCTGCGGTACCCCTGAGTTGACTCTGAACTCATCGGATGATGGGACCCCATCCATAACAACTCGTATAGAGCGGTCCCTGAGGAAGCTCGATATAAACCGAGAGAAGGTGTCTCCGACACCAAATGCAATAAGTTTGGACAGGAGTGCTCCATGCCACACTCTATCGAACGCCTTAGAAATATCTAGAGCCACCACTTTACTTTCGCCAAAACGGTGTATGGAACTACACCAGTTTTCCGAAAGAAGGGCCAATAGGTCACCGTAGAGCGGCCTCTGCGGAAACCATACTGGCGGTCGTTTAGTAAACTGTTGGACTCCAGATATTTCACAAGATGGAAGTTAAGCATAGTTTCCATCACCTTCGATATAGCAGAACATATTGCAATCGGGCGGTAATTTTCAGGGTTATTAGCCACTCCCTTTTTGGGGATTGGCGTTACATTAGCAACCTTCCAGCACATTGCAAATCTACCGGAGTGGTATAGTGTACTGGCAGGGATTCCATCCGGCCCAGGAGACTTCCTTGTGCTGAGTTCCGCAAGAACCCTTTTAACTGCACGCGCCCGAAAAAATATCTAAGGCATAGTTACGGATACTCCCTCGAGCGCGGGGAGTGGTTGAGAGCTATCAGGCAAGTGAGAGTTACTTGCAAATATTTCAGCCAATATATTAGCTTTATCAACCGGGTCAGTAAATATTTGGTCATTCCTCAAAAGAGTTGGAATTGAAGAACTAGCACTTTCCTTAACACTTTTGACGAATGACCAAAAACTCTTACTACCCGCTTGGTAGCGCTCGACGCGGTTTTCGATTGTCAAGAGCTGATTAGTTTTTGGAAAAGCCGTTTAAAAGTTTTTGTAAAAAAAAAACACTTGAAAAAATGTAGTTTTTTTGAAACCTTTGAAACACGACTAGCTTATTTCGAACACTAATTGACCAGATAGATGATTTCAGAGATTTTTTTTGAAATCAATTTTTTTCGTTCACGCCATCTAACGAACACATCAACCGATTTTGGCCCGCTTGGTAGCGCTCGACGCGGTTTTCGATTTGCAAGAGCTGATTAGTTTTTGGAAAAGCCGTTTATAAGTTTTTGTAAAAAAAACACTTTTGAAAAAAAAAATTTAGTTTTTTTTGATATTTCTCGAAATCTATCGATCCGAACCGGTTCGACAGAAACCTTTGAAACACGACTAGCTTATTTCGAGCCACCACTTTACTTTCGCCAAAGCGGTGTATGGAACTACACTAGTTTTCCGAAAGAAGGGCCAATAGGTCACCCGTAGAGCGGCCTCTGCGGAAACAATACTGGCGGTCGTTTAGTAAACTGTTGGACTCCAAATATTTCACAAGATGGAAGTTAAGCATAGTTTCCATAACCTTCGATATAGCAGAACATATTGCAATCGGGCGGTAATTTTCAGGGTTATTAGCCACTCCCTTTTTGGGGATTGGCATTACATTAGCAACCTTCCAGCACATTGCAAATCTACCGGAGTGGTATAGTGTACTGGCAGGGATTCCATCCGGCCCAGGAGACTTCCTTGTGCTGAGTTCCGCAAGAACCCTTTTAACTGCACGCGCCCGAAAAAATATCTAAGGCATAGTTACGGATACTCCCTCGAGCGCGGGGAGTGGTTGAGAGCTATCAGGCAAGTGAGAGTTACTTGCAAATATTTCAGCCAATATATTAGCTTTATCAACCGGGTCAGTAAATATTTGGTCATTCCTCAAAAGAGTTCGAATTGAAGAACTAGCACTTTCCTTAACACTTTTGACGAATGACCAAAAACTCTTACTACCCGCTTGGTAGCGCTCGACGCGGTTTTCGATTGTCAAGAGCTGATTAGTTTTTGGAAAAGCCGTTTAAAAGTTTTTGTAAAAAAAAACACTTGAAAAAATGTAGTTTTTTTGAAACCTTTGAAACACGACTAGCTTATTTCGAATACTAATTGACCAGATAGATGATTTCAGAGATTTTTTTTGAAATCAATTTTTTTCGTTCACGCCATCTAACGAACACATCAACCGATTTTGGCCCGCTTGGTAGCGCTCGACGCGGTTTTCGATTTGCAAGAGCTGATTAGTTTTTGGAAAAGCCGTTTATAAGTTTTTGTAAAAAAAACACTTTTGAAAAAAAAAATTTAGTTTTTTTTGATATTTCTCGAAATCTATCGATCCGAACCGGTTCGACAGAAACCTTTGAAACACGACTAGCTTATTTCGAACACTAATTGATCAGATATATGATTTCAGAGATATTTTTGAAATCAATTTTTTCTAATTTTTTTCGTTCACGCCATCTAACGAACACATCAACCGATTTTAAACCGGTTGGTATCGCTCGACGTGGTTGTTGATCGTCAAGAGCTGATTAGTTTTGGTTTCCTGAAAAAAAAACTTTTGAAAAAAAAATATTTCCAATTTTTTGTATATTTCCGTAAACATACCGCTCCGAACCGGTTTTAATTCATAGGAAATCTAAGTTTGAAGGAACGCCAGCAGTTTGGTTTATTTGGCTCAGCCGTCACATACTTACACACACACATACACACAGGCACACATACATTCTGACATAGTGACGACTTGTCAGGAGTAGTCAGCAAAGTTTCCTAGGAACTGAAAACGTCAAGATCTGGTGAAAACTCGATTTTTTTTCAAAACGGTGTAAAACCAGTCACTTCCCATATTTTTGAAAATTTTGAATTTTTTTGGCGGAATGTTAAAAATGATACATATGAGATATAGTATGTATATAATCTAAGCAATAAAATCAATATTAATCTTAATTATTTCCACAATCTGTGAGGCAAAACATAACAATACAGTTTTCGTAAACCACCACGAGTCACGTGTGCTCAATATATTTCACCATTATTAATTTGATTTATTTTTATGTAAATTTATATATTATCTAACAATTTCAATTTTTATTTGCTATTCTCTTGCACGGCATTTTTCAATGCTACACTTTTATTCATTTCACCTGTTGCATGGGCTAGAGGCAACAATTTCACTAAATAATTCTCTGTTGTGTGGACAGTTACAATTATAAAATTAATAAAAATGCCAACTCTTCAAAACTTTCCCAGCCATAAATCAAGCAACAATAGAAGTATAATTTTAATTTTAAATAAACATTTGAATGAAGAAACCCTGCAAGAAAATTTAGTTGAAATAAAGAAAGGAAGACAAACAGCACAACCACTAATTATCCTTTTTAAGTATAAGTAAATTTTCTCAACTATTATTAGACTAATAAAATATTAGCTTAAGACATTTGAATATATTAAAAGTACTTTAAAGAAAAAACGTTCAGCTAAGGACACTTGCAATAGAAACCCAGCAACCCCCAAGCAGCTACACCTACACAGGAATTTTACTTACATTCGAGAATCCTTAAAGGAAAACGTTCTGCTTAAATGAATTCATGTGAAAATATAAATAATATTTGCCAAGAAAAAGAAAAGTTACATATTTTCACACAATAATTAAAACAAGATAATGTTGGCAGAAACGCCGAGGGATGGGGAAAGAAAAACAAAAGCCAACAACGTTTATCATGCAAATGACAGTCCAATGTCCGGTCATCATTTACGCCATCTTCGGAGGGAAATTTTTAAAGAAAAAAACATGAAAAAGGAATAATAAAAAACATAAAAAAGGCAAGAACCTGGAAGCAAATTGAAAGAACAAAAAACTAAAAAAAAGGACTAAAAGAACTTTCCAACTCCAGTCACTTGTACTCGTCATATTAATGACAACAAAGGCTAATTAAAAATAAAAATAAAATAAAAAATCTACAAACACACTCTACCACCAAGACTCACTACCCCATGCAGTTATTTTTTTCCTTTTAATTTTATTCATTTTTTATTTTATTTTTTTTTGTAGTTGACTTGAAAAAAATTTCGCTGATTTCGTATTTGAGTTCAGTGTGTTGGAAAAATGTTGTCACTATTTAGAAAATCATTGAGATTTTAATAATTGCCCCACCAGCTTTCAATTATCCTGGCCAGTTGTAGCCATAGAAAAAAATAAGACAAGCACTCGCTAAAATACTGAAATGAAAACAAATGCAAACAGGCAAAAATTAATGAAAAAGAGAATGGAAACTTTCAAATTCACAAACATTTCAAGCACGTTGCAGGAGGTGGCGGGATAAGGTTAATACATCTTTTTTCTTCTTCTTGTTCTTCTGATGCTTCCTTTGATGGTGATAAATTAAAAATATATTTTATTTCAATTTTTTTTTTTACTAAGATATTTTTGTTTGTCTCTATTATTTCAGTTTTAATTTTCTTTCAATTTATTTTTCGTTTTTTTTTCACTTGTCAGCAGCAAATTGTGGAAAAATGTTTGCAGTAAGAAAAGCCTCCTTTTGTTATTGTCGTCCTTAGATAAGGATTCTTATTTAAAATTTTAGTTCTTCTCCTTTAAAAAATACTTGATGTTTTTGGGAATATTTTTGCTGGGCTTTTTCCCAATTTAAGTTGAGTTTTTCTTTTTCATTTATTTAATTTTGGCATGAAAGCCCAGGCAAAGATAATATTGTGCTGCAATTATTCTTTAGACTACAGGAAAATATTATAGCACTAAAATGTGCTACAGGAAACGTTTACTTTGTGGCATGTCCAAGAAAATTCCAGCATCAAAATGTGAATTGAAAACATAATCGGCTTTTAAAAATTTTTCATCTATAATTTTTTTTTTTAATTTTTAAAACGGTTTTTTATTTTTCCTTTCGCCGAATAGTTTTAATAGAGTTAATTAATATTTTTTTATTGGCCACACAATAAGGCACTTTTCTTATTCAAAGCCCAACATACTTTATTTGTTTGATATGAAATTTTTATGTTAAAAATTTATTCAGACACTTCTAGGGGGGCCTAAGCCGCCCCCACAGAAACATACTACTCCATCCCCACTTCTCTCTAAAAACAAAATATGTGAATAATGCTGTTTTGACTTACATGAAAAATCTTAAACTTTTGTATGTTCCCGGTCCCGATGGTATTCGTAGTAGTATTTTAAAATACTGTCCTCATTTACTAAGCACTCCATTGACCTATTTATTCAACAAATCACTCAAATTGAGTTATTTTCCTTCAATTTGAAAGAAATCGTTCATCATTCCGCTGTTCAAATCTGGATCTATAGCTGATATATCAAATAATAGAGGTATAGCTAAAATGAACGCTATACCAAAGTGGTTTAAGCAACTCTTATGCGATACATTGTCTTATCAAGCAACGTCTATCCTTTCTTCTGCGCAGCATGGTTTCTGTAAAAGTCGATCAACTATTACGAATCTCTTAGAATTAACAATCTTAGTTAACGATGAATTTGTCACTGGCAAACAAACAGATGTCATCTATTTTGATTTTGGTAAGGCCTTTGATAAGGTGAATCACAACTTACTCATTCATAAGCTTGATCGAATTGGATTTGGAACGTCTCTAATAAAATGGGTTGAATCTTATTTGAAGAACAGAATGCAGTGTGTCAAGTTCCGCAATATGCTCTCTACTGTAGTAAATGTTATATCAGGTGTGCCTCAGGGTAGTCATCTCGGCCCACTTTTATTTACGTTATTTATTAATGATCTTCCCTCCGTTGTTGAAAACTCAAATATACTAATGTATGCAAATGACGTAAAGTTATTCTTATCGTTTGACTCTATTGACCAACAGTTGCGTCTCCAAGCTGACATTATACACTTAACCGCTTGGTGCGCTAATAATTTAATGGACCTAAATGTGAAAAAGTGCAAATATATGATTTTCTCAAGAACAATTCGAATCAATGGACTCTATAAAATGAATTATGCTGTTCTTGACCTAGTGGATTAATTTAATGACTTGGGAGTTATTTTAGATAAAAAACTGGACTTCAGGTGCCATATAACTTCGACGATTAACAAAGCTACTAATGTTCTGGGTTTTATTAAACGCTGGGCTAAGGAGTTCTCCGACCCTGACACAACCAAGATCTTATTTACTACTTTAGTTCGCCCAATACTTGAATACGGATCTGTTGTATGGGACCCACAATATCTTTCACATTCAAATAAAATAGAGTCAAGTGCAATTCTTATTATTTTGCCTTCGTGGTCTTCCTTGGAACTCTAATATAAGATTATCATCTTACGAGAGACGCCTAGGACTTATTAAGCTCCCAACCTTAAGGAGCCGTCGGCAAATGCTAAATGTTACCTTTCTGCTGAAATTAATAAACGGCTGCGTCACATCTCAATTTCTCCTGAGCAAAATAAACTTGAATATACCCAATCGTCCAACATGGTATTATAGCTTCTTGAGAATTAAGTTTTACACTACAAACTATAGTAACTTCGATCCCTTTCGGAGAATTTGCAGTGATTTTAATAGACTTTACCCTTGTATCGATTTCAACAAAAGTATTGATGTCGTAAAAATTAATATAATTTTACATCTTAACTCATTACAAAATTGATTGTAAATAAATGTTTAATTTGTTAAATCGACATTTGTTAAAGCCATATTTTTTGTTTTTGCTGTAATTTGTCTTGTTACTATTAAAACAAAGCTTTATAGATTCCATTTATATATGTATGTACTTATCATTTCTGAAACATTGTTATATTTTAATTGTATCAGTCTGTCAGTCTGTAAGGATTAATCCATAGACTAAAAAAAAAACATAAGCGAAGTGTAGGATCTGATATGGACTTCACCCCGCGGGAAAATTTTCTGGCTACGACAATGTATTTATTTATTATTTAGTATTAGTTTTACAATATTATTTTTAAAAGTAACAATTAACGTCATTTTAATCAATAACACAGATAGCCAAGGAACTCATTCATACAAAACAATACAAGGAGATTTTATAGCCTTTTTTTCTTTGAGAAAATTAAGGAGTAAAAAGTAAAAAGATATTTTATAATAGGAACAGCTCTAAAAAAGACAGGAAAAAAATCTCCTACGTACTATTTTTTTATTTAATAACTTTTAGGCAATATATTTTTTTTTTTACGTTTACAAATTAGCAAAAAAAAAATATTAATTTCATTACTCAGGGTGGGCAGAATTGAGGTTAGGAAGTAAATGGTCTGTCAAATAATGAAATGCCAAGAATTGCAGTATCATTCTTTGACATTTATTTTAAAAAAACTAAGGAAATGTTAACCATGGAACGCTACACTCATGAACAAAAAGTTTTAATTGTGAAAATTATGAAATATATTACAAATTTTTAATGAATGAATTAAATTTATGAAATTAAAATTTGTTTATTATTTATTACCTTTCGATTTTTTTACAACCTAGGCAAATTTGAGGTTAGGAGGTAACTGGCTGTCGAATGATGAAATGTTAACAATTTTGACATTTATTTAGTAAAAAGTTGGAAAATGTTAACCATGAAACGCCGGCCTGTCATTACTTTCATCGAACGTTTGTGAATTGGCTATTTGAAACACTAACAAAAATCATCTTCAGGGGTAAAGCCCATTTCCAAATAGGCGATTATGTAAACAAACAAAATTGTCGCATATGGGGTACACAAAATCTACAATCAGTCCTCGAAAAACCAATACAGCCAGGAAAAGGGACCACATCGCATGGTGCGGTTTGTGTTCAGGCAGCATCATTGGCCCGTATTCTTTCGAATATGAAACACCGGAGACGCCATCACCGTGAATTCTCTGCGCCAATTTTTTATGGCCACAATTAACTTATGTTGACATCAGTGACCTCTGATTTCAGCAAGGCGGCACCATAAGCCACACATTCGGCCAAACAATTCAGTTGTTGCATGACAAATTTACCGGTCGTGTATTTGGCCGCCTTGTTCTTGTGAATTAACGCCACTAGAAAAATGTGCATAAAAATTTGGGGAAAAGAGCAGAGTTCAGTCGATGCGCTATAGGTGGGCATTTGCTCGACATCATGTTCAGATATTAATTTCAATACGTTTACTTTACATTGGCATCAATAAAACTGAGTTTGCCAAAACACAAATGCGTTTTTAAGCCAATTTACTTTCTAACCTCCAATTTGCCCACCATTTACTAAACGTATTCATTTAGAAAATATTTCTTTTTTCCATACAAACAAGAAGTTTTTATTTTTAATAATTCAAATGAGGAACAGTAAAAACTATCATTATACGTAAAGGTGTAAGAAAGGGACGGGTTCACAGTGGACATGGTGTAAAATATTGTTGGTCATCGTTATTCAAAATAGCGGGCACTTTCCTTCGTATATGTAAATGTGTGGGACTTGTTCTGGCCTTTGCACGTGCGTATAGAAGACGGAAAAAAACTTATTTGCAGAATGTTCGGTGTTGAGCTTTACAGAGTGAGACTGATGATGACCTGACAACAGCAGAAAGTCTCGATAGTAACAAAAACAAGTTTTTAACAAAATTAACATTAACAAGTAAAAACGTAATATTCGACCGGGTCGTATCTTAAATACCCTCCAAATATTTAGTAAGTGAATTTAAAATGTTTAACTTGGTGGGACAGAGTTGCTTTATATAATATGGTACGTCAACGCCCACTAAAGGGGGCGGGGTTCAAAAATATACAATATCATGTTTCCCACATCCGAACGTATAGGCATTGCTAGACCGTCTTAGACTTCATCACTGATCAAGAATATTTACTTTATGGCGTCCAATTCTCTTTGGAGGGTATTAAAACGTTTTATGCTATTTTTGCATATAATAACGCCCACTAAAGTGTGTGTGGACCAAAAATATTTTCTATTTTCTTTTATGGGTCCAAGTTTAAGGCGTTGGACCGTATTTGACATAAAAATATATAATTTGCTTAACAAAAATAACTAAAAAATTTAAAAATGATGTTGTTTTTTCTGGGTTGGTTTAGTTCTTCTTAGGGGAACTTTTTCCCCTCTTGCCCGATTTAGCCCATCTTCGAACTTAACCTGCTCTAAGCTTCAAAATATATATATGCCAAATTTCAAGAGTCTAGCTCTTTTCGTTTGGACTGAATCGTGCTTTCCACAGACGGACGGACGGACGGACATGCTGCATTACAAAAGGAATGACAAAGTGAATATACCCTCCATATTCTTTTTTGGAGGGTATAAAAAAAAGTGAAGACAGGAATCTAATAGCGTAATGGACGATTTTATATGTTTAGGGAAATAAGGCTGAGAAATTAGATTTTGCCTATTAATGGTTTGCTTTCGATTTCTCCCCCATCTACGATAAGTGAAAGAATTTTTTCCAAGTCAAGCTTTGTCAAAATTAAAGTAAAGAGGAGCTTAAATCCTTATAGGTCATATTCATAAAAAATATTTTAGATTTATAAGAGGTTTATAAAACAAATTTCCGCATGAAATTTGTCTTATAAACCCTTTATAAAACAGATATATTTCTTACGAACGAGACAGTAAACATTTGGGCCAAATTATTTTTCTAAAAGATTATTTTATAAGACCTCCTTGAACTATTGAAATAACTAATAAAATGATGTGACAGTTAAGTTTTTAATTAATAATATGTGATACTTATTTACGAAATCTTTTTTGTTTGCTGGTTCTAGTTCAACAATTATTGTTATTGTGTCTTTTACTAATAAATCAAAAACAATAAATAATTTATACACTTTTACTTGTTGAAATTTTTTACTTTATACGAAATTTTATTATACGAAATTTTATTAAAATTAATAATTTTATTAATTAATACAAAATCTCGTTTCAGTAATCGAGTGATTAAATGAATACCCTACTTAATAATTAATAATATACCCTACTTAAAAATTAAGACTGAATACCTAAAACTGTCTTATATTATTTAAATTTTTATTTCAAATTCAAAAAAAAAAATTCACTTTTAAGGACTCGTTTTTATACCCTCCAAAAAAGAATGAGGAGAGTATATTCACTTTGTCATTCCGTTTGTAACAAAGCGAAATATCCATTTAAGACCCCATAAAGTCTATATATTCTTGATCAGTGATAAAATCTAAGACGATCTGAGCATGTCCGTCCGTCCGTCAGCCGTCAGTGGAAATCACGATTCACTCCAAACGAAAAGAGCTAGACTCTTGATATTATAAATATATCTTGAAGGATAGCACAAGTTAAGTTCGGAGATGGGCTAAATCGGGCAAGAGGGGAAAAAGTTCCCCTAAGAAGAACTAAACCAACCTCTAAAAAACAACATAATATTTAAAGTTTTTTTTTGTAATTTTGTTAAGCAAATGATATATTTTTATGTCAAAGACGGTCCAACGCGTTTAACTTGAAGCCATAAAATAAAACATAATAATTGTTGGACCCCTCCCCCTTTAGTGGGCGTTATTATATGCAAAAATAGTATACAAATTTAAAAAATTGTTTTACTTAAGTCTACATTCCTTAAAAATAACATTGAAGTAACCTGGTACTACTCAGCCCTACCCCCTCCTCCCCCTTTGCCCCCTAAATGACCCTATAAATTTTTTATTTATTTTTGTTAATTTTGAATTTAATTATCCCAAACATTTATTTTTAAAGAGAAAGTGTATATAATATTGAACAGAGATGAAGTCTAGGGCGATCTAGCTATACCTATACGTCAGTCTGTGGAAAACATGATATATTCCATTTTTGACCCCGCCTCCTTTAGTGGGCGTTGACGTACGATATTATATGCAAAAATCGTGTAAATATTGAAAAATTTTTGTTTCTTAAGCCTATAAGAAGCTGAGATGTTCTCTGATATTCCAAAGGTGGCCCTACGGCCCTTCCCGCAATTACTCTGTCAAAATATTGTAGAGATTTAAAATTGGGTACAGCGATGTCTTAAAGGAACTCTGTCCCACCAAGTCAAACCGTTTTAAATTTACTTAATAATTTGGAGGGTATTTAAGATTCGACCCGGTCGAATATAACGTTTTTACTTGTTTATTTTCAAAATAAAGTGAGGCGTTAGTGGCTTCTGGAAAATATGGCTTGTAAAGGAATAAAAGTGTTTTAAATCTAACAAAGCAAAAAAGATTGTGTGCCTGGTCATTATTCATCAGCAAAATAATAATTTAAGTGAGAAATATAAAAAAAATTTGAAAAGTTTTTTTTTCATACAATCATGGCCTGAATGTTAATATACAAGTGCCAGGAGACTAACTAGGCTAAAATAATAACAGTAGCAAAACTAAAAGTAATGAGCTGCTGAAAAAAGCTTAGCCTCTATCTAAGCAACTCATCTCTTTCGTGCTGTTGTTATTCATTTTCCCATTTACATCTTTTGTTGGGCTGAAAAATAATCAAGCTTAACAACTCACCCACACCTTTTTGTTGAAAATCGCCCAGTCACGGGATAAATATTTGCTAGATGAGCTGATTTTGTTTTTTGCTGTTGAGTTTTTCCTTTTCTTTTTTTTTTTGGGAAAAAATTAAAATTAGCCGCGATTTTTCTTAAGGTTACTGACAAATTCCGTTTCGCCAAAAGTCCATTGTTTCGGTATTATGCCGTCTCTGTCTCTGGCGTTGTTCCTCTCTTTGTGCTGGGCAATTTTTCATTAGAACTGCCAACATTTTATTTTTTTCAATTGCTTAAAAGTAGGAGGCCATATTTTACAATGCGTGTTGTTGTTGCTGTTAGTCCTGACGACTTTGCATTTGTTGTATTCAATTTACGCGTTTTATTCTTTACCCGTAAGCATTACTCGTGTTTATTAATTTTTTTTTTTACATTGTGTTATTTATCAAACAGGGTGAGATATAATTATTGTAGCAAGAAAATAACAAATAATAATATGAATGTAAGTTTTACAGTGAACAAAGAACGCTGATGAAATGATTTGAAATGATCAATTGAAATCATAAAATGCTTATGGAATTGTCAACAAAAACAGTTGAATAAATATTATTTTTGTGAATATTATAATTTCTGTATGTAATGTATACATAGTTTCTTATAGGTTGGGTTAAAAGCAGTCCACGAGATCCACCCAGAATTTCTCAGAAAGCTCACGATTCTGCGTACTGCGTGTTATTTCTTCCGATCACATCCACATGTCATAGACTTAACAAAGAATTGCATCACGAATTACAGAGCAAATGGTTCGTTTTATCGAACTGTCCGCATGTGGAAGAAACTGCTACGAAATGTTCAAATCCAATTTCCACAAACACTACTTCCTTTATCCTCCTTCCTTCAACCAATTTTCCTATTTACAAAACAATGCTCTGATTGGCAGTGCTACTAAAAAAATTTTAATAAAAGCCAAGCTTTCTTGAGATACAATTTATTTTCAAAAGACACATTTTTTAAAAATAGGTATTACAAAGGATTAAAAAATATAAAAATAAACTTTTGCTAGAAATCACTATATCTTATAAAGTACTTTTTTCTAAAAAGTACTTTATTTTTAAAACACATTTTCTTAAAAATTCATGTACTTTTAAATCATTATTTCTTTAAAGTACTGTTTCTTAAAAAGTACTGTTTCTTAAAAAGTACGTTTTCTTAAAAAATACATTTCCTAAACAATTTATGTACTTATTTCCAAAAAGTGCTTTTAATTAAAAAGTCCTTTTTGTATATTTTTTATAAAAGTACCTTTTCCTAAAAAGTAATTTTATAAAGTACTTCTTCCTTAAAAGTACTTTTATAAAGTATCTTTTCCTTAAACGTATTTTTATAAAGTACCTTTTCCTAAAAAGTAATTTTTTAAAGTATAATACTTTTTCCTAAAACGTACTTTTATAAAGTAATTTTCCCTAAACTACTTTTATAAAGTACTTTTTCCTAAAAAGTTTTTTTTGAAGTGCTTTTTCTAAAAAGTACTTTTACTTTTACTTCTCTTGAAAGTATTTTTTTTCTTCGAAAAGTTTTTTTCTTTAAAAATTCTTCTCTTAAAGGCTACTTTTAATAAAAAATTATTTTACTTAATAAGTACTTCTTAATAAAAAAATGCACTTAGTCTCGGTTCGCACTATGAAATTTTCATTAATGAAATTTCTGAAATTCCCTTTTAAAATTTCACTCGTGTCTGCACACTGAAAGTTAATTTCATGAAACTTAATATTTTTGTTTGTTTACTTTTACATAAAGAATATAAAAATAAAGTAAAATCAATTACGAAT
This sequence comes from Linnaemya tessellans, assembly GCA_951800035.1. Classification (NCBI taxonomy): domain Eukaryota; kingdom Metazoa; phylum Arthropoda; class Insecta; order Diptera; family Tachinidae; genus Linnaemya; species Linnaemya tessellans. The sequence continues at coordinate 25,846,759 of OX637534.1, read as the reverse complement.
TACAATACAAAACAGAATTTCAGTGAACATGAAAGTGTGTACCCGACACCATTCTTCTCTCCCCTCTCACCAACAAACTGCCACTTTCATGAAATAAAATTTCATAGTGCGAACCGAGACTTAATAAATTTTTTTGAAAGGTGCTTTTTCTTAACAAGTATTTTTTCGAAAAGAAATTTTTTGTTGGTTCTATTTTTTAATAAGTTCTTTTCTTAGCTAGTACTTTTTCTTAACAAGCACTTTATTTCAGTACGAACTTTTCTTAATCCTGGAATATCATTCTTCGTCGTTTCGGCGACTCATCTGTACGTTTTGTATATCTCACAAATATATAAATGATATTTTCGGGTTAATAACTACTTTCTCACAATTAGCTTTTATAAAAAAGTACTTTTTCTTAGAAAGTATTCTTCGTATGGCCGGTTTATTTTTAGAAGCACTTTTCTTAATAGGACCGTTTTCTTAAAAAACACTTTTTGCAATAGCTTTAAAGAAAAAAAAAACTTGATAAAGTGTACTTCTTGTTAAAAAGCGCTTTTTGAATTTTTTTTCTCTTAAAATATATTTTCTTGAGTGTACTTTTTTAATTAGTAAATTTTAAAAGACATATTTTAAAATATACTTTTTCTTAGAGGGACTTTTTTCTTAAAGGTTTTTTTTAGTAAAGTTACTACCTTTTATAGTACTTTTTTCAAGGTACTTTTGGTTAAAATGAACTTTTTCTTAAAAGGTACTTCATCTCCATTTATCTTTTTTATATTAATTTTCTACTTGATATTTTTATACCCTCCAAAGGAAAATTAGAGGTCACTTTGTCAGTCCGTGTGTAGCGCAGTGAAACATCTCTCCAAGACCAAGTGATGACACCTAAGACCATCTAGCCATATCCGTCTGTCTGACTGTTTGCAGAAACCACGATAGAGTCCAAACGAAAAGAGAAGGACCCTTGAAATTTTGTGTAATAGTTCCTAAAGGATAGGACAGGTCAAGTTCCCAAATGGGCTAAATCGGGCCAGGGTTAAAAAATTTCCCCTAACAACAACTAAGCCCACCTCTAAAAAACATCATCATTTTTTAATTTTTTTTTTGTAATTTTGTTAAGCAACTGATATATTTTTATGGCAAAGAAGGTCCAAAGTGTTGAACTTGGAGCCAGAAAATTAGAAAAAAATATGTTTTCAAAACCTGAATAAAACAACAGTCCACTAAATTCCGTATCGCTCTGTCCACCAAATAGCCACAATAGCAGCTAAATCAGCATTCACATTACCAGCTCCTCTCGTCCTTATATCCTTTATAGTTACAAAACAAAACCTTTAAAAAATATATAATTTTTTGGCAGCAAAAGAAGAGAAAAAAAAACGTTAAAGCCGAACATTTGTTAAGGCTTTTTTTCTTTTTGTAGGCATTTTCCATTAAAATTCCTACATTATTTTATGAATTAGAACACTCTTAACTCACATTTCAATAAAAACCTACGAAAAAAAAATCATTTTAAAATTTCCAAGGAAATTTAACAATGAAAACGCAAAAAAAAACATCCATAATGAATTAAAGAAGGAGTATAAATGCAAATGGTTTTGAGCTTTTATTCCTGTACACAGGACATTAACAACAATTTCAAAATTAAATGGAAAAATTTTTTTCAATTAAGCCCAGTAGTAAAATTTAAAGCCTATTCAAAGTTAAACCTCCGTTTTGTTAATTTTTATAGACATTTCAAAAGTCAAAAGGCTAAAGTAAAAATATAATAATAAAAATAATTAATATTGCACAAGAAGCTTCAAAACTGTGTGACCTGAAGACTCAGCCGAGGGTAATTGGGAAACCTTTTAAGTTACAATGTAATTTCGTGGATGGTGGTTTTAAGGCGTTTATAAGGATGAAGTCTTAAGAAAATTTTTTCGATGAAATTCTCAACAATATCGATTGCACTTTGAAAAGTTAATGTGAGGCAGGATTATATTTCTTCTATAATGCAGGAGATTGCAGAAAAAGAATATAAATTTTTTAATCAGAATCATGCAATATCCGGTTGGGAAATTCTTTAAATTCAACCTGGAAAGGGAATTTCGACAGAAAGTGATTATTTAGATTTATTTTTAAGGAAAACTGTAATTTTATTAACGCGACTGACTGCTGCAAACAATTTAAGAAAAACAACTGAAAGAACAGAAAACAGTTCTGGTCTATCTGCATAAAGTACTCCGAATAGTTTTTCGCTGTTGAGTTCTATTAAGAAAAATTGCCCAGCTCCTTCAAATTCATTTATCGAGTGAGATGATCATTTAAAAAAAAAGTTTGCTATGAAACGTAATAACGGGTGCGGTTGGCTGAAGTAGTTAATGCTTTAATTACGAAGCCAAAGGTCGTGGGTTTGATGCCCTTCTCAACCACGAATATGACATTGAATTTTTCTGATCTGTTTTAGTATTTAAAATGCAAGTTTGGCAAGCAAAGCTGCTATACTCGGATATGCCGAACCGTACATGCCCTTCAACGATATAGTACATCTGGAGCATATTTCTACAAGAATTCCTTCCAACCCTGAAAACATATTTTTGATCTTTCTGATTTTTAATACGGATGTATTTCTAAAATATCATATATGTCTGCTTAAACAAACAAATTAGTTTTATTTGGTTACTCAGAATTTAAAAAAAATAATATATATATATATATATATATATATATATATATATATATATATATATATATATATATATATATATAAATTTCCAGCTCTGGAGTTGCCTTTTTTTCTGATTTATAATACCAATAAATTTTTTTTAAAAACATCAAATATGTTTAATATATAAAGAAAATGAAAAACTTTGTTTTCGTTGGTTACTTCTATGTACCAAAAAAAGTTTCACTTGTCCAACCCTGAAATCGTCTTTCTGATTTTGTTTAATTTTCAACATCCATTTAATTTTTGCTGAAATATAAAATTGGGTTAAGAACAAAAAAAAAACAAAAATTAATTAAGAAAAAGAAAATCTTTGTTCTGGTTGGTTACTTTTATGTACGAAAAAAAAGGGTTTCACTTGTCCAACCCTGAAATCGTCTTTTTTATTTTGTTTAATTTTTAACACCAATTTAACTTTTGCTGCAGAATAAAATGGGTTTAATTAAAAACAATAATAATTAATTTTAATAAGTTAAAATTTTCCAGCTCTGGAAGCGTAATTTGGATTTTGCAGATTTTCAAAGCAATCTGCAGGGTGGGTAAATTTGAGGTTAGGAAATAAATTGGCTATTAAATGATGAAATGTCAAGAATTTAGCTGTCATTCTTTGACAGTAATTTAATAAAACGTTGGAAAAATTTCCAAGAATCAAAGCCGGCCGACAATTTGATTGACGGTTTGCAAAACGAAAACTACGTATTTTTCAACAAAATTGTTTTTTGTATCAAGGCCCCTATTCCAGTAGGCGGTTCTGTAAACAAACAAAATTGTCACATATGGGGCTCCCAAAGTTCACAAACAGTCCTCGAAAAACTATTACATTCAAAGAAAGTGACTGTATGGTGCTGTTTGTGGTCGAGCGGCATTATCGGCCCATACTTTTTTTCAAATTGAGGAGGGAGACACCATCACCCTGCGCCGATATTTGTGGCCCTGTTTGGCTAATCTAATCGTTTGGATATCAGTGGCCTTTAGTTTCAGCAAGACGGCGCCACAAGGCACACTTCCGGCCAAATAATTCAGTTATTGCATGAGAAATTTCCGGCCGCGTAATTTCTCGATTTGCCGATGTCAATTGGCCGCCTCGTTCTTGTGATTTAACGCCGCTGGATTATTTTCTCCAAGGCCATTTGAAAGACCAACTGACGCCCTGAGAAATGAAATTCGGCGCTGAATTGACAAGATTGCTTGACATCATACTCCATTATTAATTCCCATATTTCTGCTTTAAATCGATATCAGTAAAACTAAATTTGTCAGAAAAAGGTGTATTTTTAAGCCAATTTATTTTCTAACCTCAAATTTGTCCACCCTTTATGACTGATATGAATAACCCGTAAAAGTTTCGTACTCCATTTCAGAATTTTTTTCAGCTGATAAGAAAATATGTAATACATTTTTGATTATTTGCTATTAAAGAACAGAAAAAAATTTGTAAAATCTTCGAAATGATCCATTTTTGTTTAAAACCATAAAATTTCTCTATTAAATTGAATTAAGATTCATAGGCTAATTGTTCGAAATTTGTTTTTAAATCTCAGAAAGACATGATAAATATTCCAAGGCACAAAGGAAAGTCAACATCAGTTTTATTCAACTTACACAGCAGAGCAGAACAGCTGTTTTCGAAAGACGCAACCCTTTCATCATCAGTGCTCATGTGTATTGTGTTTGTCACCACTTATTAGGTGGCTTAGTTGAATTTGATAACAGTTCCTATTTACACAAATTTTATTGCGAAAAAGAATACGAGAACTGTATCAACCTGATGTTAACATGTTATTGTTATAATACCCGTGTTACCGTTTGATTATTTTTCTTCATGTCCCATTTTTCTGAATTTTTTGTTCCATCATACCTAAGTCAAACTTATTTGGTTTGAATTTTATACTTAAGAACATGTGAACGTTTTTCCAATATTTTATTATTGGTAGCTCAAGCCATAGCTTAAATTTGTATGTAGTAAGAATTTTAACGAACATTTATATTGCTATATTAAATTGAATTAAGATTCATAGGCTAATTGTTCGAAATTAGTTTTTAAACAAATGTCTTTCTGAGATTTAAAAACAAATTTCGAACAATTAGCCTATGAATCTTAATTCAATTTAATATAGCAATATAAATGTTCGTTAAAATTCTTACTACATAAAATTTCTCTTTTGCCTCACAAGATTTTCAAAATGAATTTCTATCTCCAAAAAAAGAGCTGCTGCCAAAGATTTAATGTTTAGGCGGCGCCAAGTGAAAACATTCAGTGACTGCCATTTACACAAGTTTAGCAAGCCAAATTTTTCATTTGTATAGTATTGAGCTCTGTGGTTTAATTTTTATTGGCTTATTTTTATGTCATAAAGACGAGAGTTATTTGAACGGATTTGAACAGTTTTTCATTCTTTTATTACAAGACTAACGAGTTGCAAAAAAAAGTCTTATTATTTTATAACTTTCTTGTCAGCATTTTTTTTAACTGTTGTAATATATGGTGACAGTATGACAACGTGACGAAATAGTACTCCGTGTGAACACCCCAGTTATTTTTAAGTATATTTATACTGTTCTATTCCATCTTCACGATAGCAGAAAACTTTTGTATTCTAAATTAGCAATAAAACAGCACAAGCGCACAATAAATAATTACTTAAATATAAAAATTTATTTTAAATACTTTTTTTTCCTCATCATCAAATTTAGCAATTAAAATGCCACCCACTTCTTGCAGATATAAAAGGAGAACCCTCGCCAAATATTTGTTGCCCGCTGCTGTTTTAAGCAGAAACAAATACAAAAACATGCCTTAATATCAAAAAGTTTGTAAAGTTGTTAATATTTAGAAAAACAACCTTTATATTAAAAAAAACTTTTTTTTGTTGCCTGCCTAATGTAACCATGGAGGAATAAAAAACAGAAGGAAAAGGTTGTTGGCTGGAATGGGACTTTTTTTGTTTGCTGTCAGAGAAACAAAAAAAAAATACAACAGAAAATATGTGTAAGGAAAATTAAAAAACTGACCCCATGGCAAAGTGTTTTAGCCAGCAGTTTGGCGGGGAGAAAGAAAATTCTTCATTAATGCCTTTCAATTCCTTTCATATTTACAGCCTGCTGGAAGGATGAGTCCTGTATTTTTCAGTGGCATGACAAACACAAAGAAATGCTTAAATAGAATTTCATCATGATTAATAACTGGAAACATACAAATTTAAGCCAGCAGTCAAACATCGTAAGAGAATTTTTATTTAAATTCGTATATTTTCTTAAATGCAAAATAATATCGATCATATAAATCAACTTCATGGTATTCATTAACTTCATGCTCGAAAAATACTTGACGATATAATTAGAAACTATGTGTTATTAAAGGTTAAGAGATTGTGAATTATAGTAAATCAGTTCGTAGAAGTAGAGCTCTCACAAGGTCCTTTTGATGTTTGATCATATTATTTTAATTTCCCACATGCTGCAATTGATAAAATTCTTTGCATAAAATAAATTTTCAGCTAAAATTATGTTACAGGAATAGCCAACATAAAAATTTCTTTAAAGATACAATAATTTTAAATTTTTTTTTTGTTTTGCATCCATAACAATATTTCTCGTGAGAAAAATTTGTTATCGATAACATATTTTTTTCGAATTCTCTTTTTTGTATTTCATTAATTCATTAACAAATAATTTTTATATCCTTAAAAAAAGATTTGGGGATTATATTCATTTTGTAATTCCGTGTATAACGCAGCGAAATATCCCTATATGACCTCATTAAATATATATAATCTTGATCTAGTGATAAAATCTAAGACGATCTAACCACGTCCGTTCCTCCGTACATCTGTAGAAATCACGATGCAGCCTAAACGAAAAAAGGCAGACCCTATAAATTTGTTACGGATAAATAATATAAGATGGCATAGGTCAAGTTCGTAAATGGGCTGAATCGGGTCAGAGGAAAAAAAGTTTCCCTAAGAGGAACAGCTGGGCTGTCAAAAACAGTGTTGCCGTAAAGAAAGTTATTAAAACGTCTTTCTTTTCCTTCCAATATTTCGCCCTTCCCTTGTATGGCTTCTTTAGGAAAATATTTTAATTTGATTGGATAAACTTTTTATAACACAATAATATTATAATAAAGTCCACTAATAAAATGGAAATTCATACATTATAAAAAATTATTTGCGAATGAAATTCAAAAAGAAAATTAAACAACTAAAAACGTTATATTCGACCGGGTCGAATCTTAAATACCCTCCAAATATTTAGTAAGTAAATTTAAAATGTTTAACTTGGTGGGACAGAGTTCCTTTATATAATATCGTACGTCAACGCCCACTAAAAGGGGCGGGGTTCAAAAATAGACAATATCATGTTTTCCACAGACGAATGTATGGGCATTGCTAGATCGTTTTAGACTTCATCACTGATCAAGAATATAAATATATATATATATATATATATATATATATATATATATATATATACTTCATGGGGTCCAATTCTCTTTGGAAGGTATTAAAACTGTATTTTGGCGGGATCTCTCTGGCAAGGGCCGTGAAGAAGACATTTCACCTTTGCCATAAAACTTCAAAAATAAATGTTTGGGATAATTAAATACAAAATATAAAAAAAATTTTTTTTGATAGGGTCATTTAGAGGGCAAAGAGGGAGGAGGGAGTAGGGCAGAGGTTTACCAGGTTACGTCTCAGCTTCGTCATTAAAGCTTAAAAGTGTTATTTTTAAGGAATGTGGGCTTAAGTAAAACAATTTGTTAAATTTTTACACTATTTTTGCATATAATAACGCCCATTAAGGGGGCGGGGTCCAAAAACTATTTTATTTTTATTTTATGACTCCCAGTTTAACGCGTTGGACCTTCTTTAATATAAAAATATATCATTTGCTTAACAAAATTGAAAAGAAAGAGGTGGGTTAGTTCTTCTTAGGGGAACTGTTTCCCCACTGGTCCGATTCAGCCCATTTACGAAGTTGACCTGCGCTGTCCTTTAGAATGTATCCTGATGGCCAGATGGACGGACGTATCGAACATGGCTAGATCGTTTTAGATTTCATCACTGATCAAGAATATATACGAGCCCTAACCACTATTAATTCGTACACCAGTTATTTTTTCGCTCTTTAGCACTAAACGCCAGAATAAAGATTCAATTATGTTAATTACACCAACAAGCTTATACTTTTCTGAAAGGTCGTTTTATTTCTTATAAACGGATTTGGAAATATTCTTAAGTTCTGCATCAAAATGTTAAAAAAATTAACTTAACTGAAAGGCCTTTATTATTTATTAAAAATTATTTGACCACTATTAATTCGTTCAGTGTATTAATTGCGCTCAAGCTAAATAAAAAATCAAAATGCAAACAAAAATTTTAAATGTATAAGAGAATAGGAATGTAAAGGAGACAAAAAAAATTGATAGTTAAAATAATTTTCATAATTTAAAAAAAATGGCACGTGGTAAACCTGTTTGTGAGGAAATTCGAATTTTAATCGTCGATAAATTCAAATCGGGAATGACATATGGGCAGATATCGACCGACCTTAAAATCCCAAGATCTACAATACAAAGTATTGTTAGAAAATATAAAATAAGTGGAAATTTCAGCAATAATGTTTCAAACAGAGGCCGGACTTCCAGAATAAGTCATCGCGATACAAGAGCTTTAGTAAATATCATTAAACTAAATCGTCGAAGCACAGTTCGGGATATAGCCTTAAAATGGTCTGAAGCAATTGGAAGGCCCGTAAAACGTGAGTGGACCCGACTGCAAATGAAAATCATAGGTTATAATTTTTATAAAGTAAGTTAAAGATTAACCCGGTATTTCGAAATCAACTTGATAATTTATATAATTTTTTTAGGCCAAGGAAAAGCCATTGCTTACCGCACTTCAAATGAAAAAGCGTCTAGTATGGACTAAGGAGAGACGCTCTTGGGTACAACGGCAATGGGACAGCATTATCTTTAGCGACGAATCCGAGTTTGATGTAAGTGTTGGTGATGCAAGAAAAAGGGTAATACGTAAAAGTACCGAGACATACAACAAAGACTGCTTAAAGCGTACAGTCAAGTTTCCAGCTAGCGTTATGGTATGGGGATGTATGTCCTCAAAAGGTGTCGGTCGGCTCCATTTCATAGATGGAATCGTAAATGCAGATAAATATATAAAAATCCTGGAGGAAAATCAGATACCATCGGCATCGAAATTAACAGACTGCGGGTAATACATATTCCAACCGGATGGTGCTTCTTCCCATAGTGCAAAAGAAAACGAAGTGGCTTGAGGAAAATGGAATCGCGGCCCTGGATTGGCCATCTTCTAGTCCAGACCTTAATCCGATAGCAAATTTGTGGGCTATTATGAAAAGAAAACTTCGAAATGAACCCCAACGGATTGTTGACAGGTTAAAGTCCAAAATTCAGGATATTTGGAACTCGATAACCCCAGAAGACTGCCAAAAACTAGTCAGTTCCATGCCAAAGCGGGTCGAGACCGTTTTAAAAAACAAAGGTGGCGTAACAAAATTCTAAGTATGAAAATTGGCGACTGTACGAATTAATAGTGGTCACAATATTTTTGTGTAAAATAATGAACTTTCGTTTTTGTTTGTTTTTTAAAAAGTCCTTTTTTTAATATGTAACTTTTATAATGTATGTCTAGAGAGAATGAAATGATCTTTAAGAAAAGTATAAACTTTTTTGTGTAGTCATTATAGTTCCGAAAATATACATATATTAATAGCACATTCATGAACAATTCTCAGTGTACGAATTAATAGTGGTTAGGGCTCGTATACATTATGGGGTCTTTCGCTGAGTTACACACGGAATGACAAAACTTGACGCCAGCTAACGGAAAATCGCTCCCAATTTAAAAACTATTTTACTGAATAAATTGTTTTCTCTTAGAAATTGTGTGCCGCTTCCCGCTAGAAAGTTTTACTATATTCAATATTAAATCCTTGAACGGTAACATGATTAATATTTTTCAGCGATGAAAATTGTTTAAATAAAATTTCTTATGAAACAGCAGTAAACACTTAGACGACTCTGGGCCAGAAATGGTTATTTTTGCAACAACAAGGCTGGTTGTTGTCCGTACTGACTTTTTGCTTCTAGTCAATATTTTTTTGCCTGAACTTTCCTTGAAGAATATATTTTTTCCATCAATAACCAATTTTATTTTTAAGGAAAAAAAACTTTTTTAAAGCGATCGCAACATTTTGCTAACTTAACGAATTTTTATTTGAAAAGCACTTAGATGAATTCAAACCACCACCTATTTCAAAGAAAATAAATAATAAAATTTTCAAGGTAAAAAACTGGCAAAAATAACCGAAATATGCACACACATGCGCGTCAAATTAAAGCATCAATTGAAATCAATGTACAACGTTAATCAGGCAGGACCAAATCAAAGGATAATCACTAACTTGCAATAACAATAAAAAATCCCTACACACAACAAATAATAACAATAATAATGATGACAACGATAATAACAGTGATGATGATGATGATGACGATAAAAAATTATAACGAAGCCATTACGCACGCCACACTCGTGCTCACACACACACACAGAGAGATAAAACCCCCTTTACGGCCCATTGTAATTGTAAGCAAAAGGATAAAAGAAAAATTCCAAAAAAAAACCTAAAAAATGGGTTTAATTTTTGCAATGACAGAGCAATAAACACTTTTCATTTTTATACAAAATTGGAAAAACTTTAAAATTAAATGCACACAAACACACACACATTCAGATAAAACCAGGAATGCACGAAAGGCTGGCAATATAAGTGAAATGTGTAAGTACTCGTATGTGTGTGTGTGTTAAAAAACTGATATCATTTTTGTGACGAAAACAACAAAATAGAAATTGATTTACCAAGAGTTTTTGAAAATTGAGCCACTGACAGGGCAACAAAAGGATACAACAAAAAAATTAAACACAATGAACAAAAAAAGAAACTCAAATTCGCAACTCGTGCGTAGTTAATTGTTGCTTTTGGTGCAAAAATATATTTCACAAAAAAAAATTACTGAAGTTGCATTGATTACAGGGTTGAGCCTCAACAGCCGAAAGGATGCTGCAAAAGGATAAAAGTGTCCTACTTGCACAGCACACAAACCAGCCGCCCAGCCAGCGCACTTACAGCATGTGCCTCAATTGCAAAGAAAAGGATTTAAAATTTTTGCAATTTAGCAAAATTTTTGTAACATTTTTTAAGGCAGAATCTTAAATTTTTAACGCACTTTTTTTTTTGAAGTTCACAAAAACAGCCCTTTTTAATGATGACGTTGCAAGGCGAGATAAGAGAGCACACATTCACATAAGTGCAGCTCTGAAGTGCAAAAGGGTGTTGTTTATCCTCTAAAATTAATAAATATTTTAGCAAGAAAAAAGGGGTTGGCCCCTGCAGGATTAAAAATATTACACAACATATTCCTGCATGCACGCAGTGGACAATGAATTTAAAGCCAGTGTTTTTTTGCAAAAAAAAAAAATTATAGTTGCGGGTGCTTAAACGGGTGGTTTTCGGCATTCGGTGGTGGCAGTTGAACCCGTGCTTTCTCGGATTTCGATTTTGACTGGTGTCATTTAACTCTTATGGATGAAAGTGTTTTCATATCCGTTTTTCATTTTTAGAAAATATTGAGGGTGTTTGTTTTCTGCCTATTGTTTCTGTATTAAATCCTTGGAAAAAAGTGGTGGATTTTTTTGAAACTTTTTACAGAATTTTTTGTTACGTTTTATTTTCTCGTTCGAATTTATTTAACATTTGAAATTTGACGTTCAGGTTTTAAAGCACACGTGTGTTTGTTTATTTGCACGATTCTGGATTTCTTTATCTGTGGGGAATAATAGTTTCGCAATTTGTAATCTTCTTAGGACTTCATTCCTTAGAAGATAGAAGCAACTAGATAACAGAAGGATAATGCTTTTATTTGCTATTAATTTAATTGCCATTTTTAATCAAAAGTCTACAGTTGCAAACAATTATTGGCATTGTAAGAAAAACATGTTGCCCAAAAGTGTTTAACACAAATATTTGTTGACTTTTTTAACAGATTTAGGATTCAATTAAACAAACAAAAATACATAAAATATAATAAATGTTTAAAAAATCTTTATTAGAGCCGAAAGTAGGATTTACTAGATACGATTCAATGTTTAAAGATGATTTCATGTAAATGGTTAATACGTTGAGTATTCTCTCCAACATATCGGCTGGTATCTCAAATATAAATTATTCAATATTGACCTTCAGTGCCTCAACTGTTGCAAGCTTGACGCTTTACACATAGGCCTTAATATAGACCCACAAATGTAGTGGAAAAGCATTAATGTTGCTTTTTTTTCTAAAAAAGAATGCTACATATTTTGCACTTTTCAATAAAAAATGGCAATATTATGGCATTTGGAAATAGTAAATTTATTAAAAAATTAATCTACCATCTCTAACGAAAAATTACTTGTATTTTAAAAATGCGCCAAATTGTAGTTTTTTAGGAAAACAGTTATAAAATGTTACATTTTTTTCAGAGAAGAAATCGCCATAGGTCGCCCCATAAATGATGCGAAAATGTGTGGTTAGGAACGTAAATTGGCTTAAAACACACAATTTTTTTAACAAAATCAGTTTCAGGGCAAATGTCCACCTCTAGCACGTCGGGCGACGTCCGGTCTTTTCACAAAATTTTGAACCACATTTTGCAAAATAACTTCGCTTATCTCGTCAATGCAGCGACGAATTTCATCTTTCACAGCGTCAGTTGGTCTTTCAAATTGTCCCAGAGAAAATAATGCAGCGGCATTAAATCAACAAAACGAGGCGACCAAAGGACATCACCAAATCGAGAAATTACGCGACCTGTAAATTTCTCATGCAATAACTGAATTGTTTGGCCGGATGTGTGACTTGTGGCGCCATCTTGCTGAAACCAAAGGTCAGTGATGTCAACATTAGAAAATTGTGGTGATAAAAATTCGGTTATCGGTGATTTGGAGCGCAAAGAATTCACGGTGACGGCGTTTCTTGCTCATTTTCGAAAATATACGGGCCAATGATGCCACCTGACCACAAAGCGCACCATGCGGTCACTTTCTTTGAATGTAATGATTTTTCGAGGACTGATTGTGGATTTTGTGATCCCCATATGCGAAAAATTTTTTTTTGTTTACATAATCGCCTAATTGAAAAACAGATTTTTCTAAAAATGCGTTGCTTTCGCTAAGTTTTTCCAACAGCCAATTCATTCAGGTTCGCCACCAACAATCGTCGGCCGGCCGGCTTTAATTCTTGAACGAGTTGAACTTTACAAGAGTGAAGATGAAGATCTTTATGCAAAATATTGCGCAAAGTGCCTCTGGTGATGCCCAATTGCTGCGAACGTCGACGAGTTGATGTTCCAAGCTCATTCTCAACACGTGGCTGTTCAGCGGCGTTGTTTGCATCACTGGGGCCACTACGAATGCATTGTTTTGGTCAACAGTTTTGTCAGCAATAGGTCTGTGAGCCTGGAATTTATCAGAGGGAACTTGATTACCAGTAAGAACTGCCCGAAGTTTACGAAGTGATACAGTAAAATTTTCACTACTTTGAGAGTAACTTTTCACAATTAAAATCTTTTCTTCAAGAGTGCAACGTTCCATGGTTAGAATTTCCCATTTTTTACTAAATAAATGCGAAAGAATGACAGCTTAGTTTTTGGCATTTCATTATTTGACAGCCAATTTACTTCCTAACCTCAAATTTTTCCACCTTCAGATGATAGTGCATTTCCGAAATCGGTGTGTCACCGCTACTTTATACATTTTCAAAACTAGCGATTTTGATTTTAGCAAATTGCCTAACTGACTATTTGCAACAGTACCGTGAGCCTGGAATTAAGCGATTAAAATACGCACAGCGGTCTACGAAGGGATGTGGTTACGAGGAAAAGTTGCCCAAAGTTTACGAAATGATAAACTAACATTTTGATAGTAAATTTTCACAATTAAAATTCTTTGTTCAAGACTGTACCGTTCCATGGTTAAAATTTCCCAACTTTTTACTAAATTAATGTCAAAGGATGACAGCTCAGTTCTTGACATTTCATCACTTGACACCGAGTTTAATTCCTAACCTCAAATTTGCCCACCATGTATTAATTCTTTGTAAAAAAAAATATTGCCAATTAAGTTCATGAAATCACCTTGTATATATGTTTGTTTAACGATAAAAAAAAATTGACTGACTCCCTTTCGTATCTCCGAATTTGTAACATAAGTAAGAAAAATTTATTTGATTTGGTGAAAACTTTAATATTTATCCAGTAAAAACACCTTCTTAAAACGTTTCGTGTTTTTACAACAACAAATATTTTTGCAAACTCATTTTTATGAAAACATAATAATTTTTTGTTACATAATGATGTGCCAAATTTCCAGGTCTATAAGCGGCACTAACAAAAACAGCAGAATGGCAGGCGACTAATAGTATCAGACATCAATGTTTGTGGACATGTAAACCATGACAAAAACCTCTCCATTGACAACAACCCAACCCAGAGTACAGAAATACATATCAAATATTTAAACGGCCATCAGGAAATGTGTTCGTATTGAAATTTTGTTTTTTGATAACAAAAACAATATTTCCATTATACTTCTATTTCTACTTACAGTTGATTTAAGAAAAACAAAATCCTTTGCCAACTCATGAAGGAAATATTAAGAAACTTCAATGTTTAACAAATTCTGCGTAATTTTGGGTATTCGTTATTAAATTGTTCATAAATTTGGCGCGAAATTGTAACTTTTTTTGTTATCCCTTCAAAGGAATAGATACAAGTAGCGACCAGCTGTTGTTAATTTCATTGTTAAAATGAACATTTAGCCACTGGCCAGTTAAATCAACACAAACGGAGGCAAATTTTTATGATAAGGAGAAAGAGAGAGGGAGGGGAAGAGAGACAGTTAGGGGTTGTGTGGCCGAACAACCAGCCAGATGATGTTGATGAATTGAAAAGGTAAACATTAATACGATATGATTATAAAAAGTGTAAACAATATTTTTTTTGACGTTAAATATTTTCTTTAAAACTGCTTATTTGCTGCTCGAGTACTTGAATTTCCATAAAATTCAGTTAAATTTTATGACTCATGAAATCGGTTTTTACAAACCCATAATTTAAACTTTATTAACTTTAATATTAACAATTTATCAGTTATTTAATTTTCTTTTTTATAAAACTTAAAAAATAACGTTTTTAATAAATTTTTGCAGTAGCACAAAAACTCTAGAATATTGCTGGCGAAATGCAGCAGCTGCTGGGTTGGTTCATTATTTCCAGTTTTAAATTATTTGTTCACGGCACATTGTGTCACCGTGATAACCTTTGGCCCGAGATTTTTTTCTTTTTATATATTTTTTGTTTTATGTGTAGCACGCAGTAAAACCCGTTGCATAGTGTTTCAATTTTCAAAATACAAAAGGATTTCACTGCAAATATAACACAAAAGAAGAAGTACTTTGTTTCAAAATGATTTATTTTATTATTGATGAATTTTTTGGGGGTTTTAGCTATAAAATAGTTGATTTTTTTTTGGTTTTGTTTAACCAACACACGCGTCTATTTGTGTTTTACAAATCACTGTATGCGGCATTGTAGCAATTAATTTCAGTTTGATTTGTTTTTAAAACAAGATGAAGAAAAAAATTCCCAAGTCCCTACTGATAACTTTTATCTTGATTTCTTAAAATTGTAATTCTAAAAATGAATTTCTTATACGGCGTTCAGGCATGCATTTTTAATTGAGTGAATATTCATTTTATTGCCATAATTATCTTCCTGTTCACATATATAAAATTTAGACAATTGAAATAAATATTTTTCATATTCATGAGAACCCCAAGTTCAAATTTGTTAACTTTTTTTAATTTTTAATTCATAATAAATTTAGTATCAATCACTTAACTTCAACGTGGTTCGACATATGTATTTCGTTTAACATTTTTTTTTACTTTTTCTAAATTTTAGGTACTACACCTTGACTAACTTTGTTCAGTGACTTGTGTTTTGCTCACTGAACGCACTTCTTAGCAGTGCTGCATTTGTAATTTTACTCAATATTATAGCCAATTAAGTGTTAACTGAGCTATCACTTAATTAAACTTTTATATGTGAGTGCTGTTGGCTGAAGTAGTAGAGCATGAGACTATGAAGCGGAGGGTCCTAAGTTCAATCCCGCGCTGAGTCATGAAATATTGTGTTGAATTCTTCTGAACAGCATTAGTGCGTGGTTGTGTTAGTTGTTGCCAGCATGTTTTCAGTGACGAAGGCATAGCACTGGTCACTGAACATAATTGGCAGCGACTGACACCATAATGTACTAAAAATCTGAGTAAGAGCAAACTCCTTCGTCGGTCCTGTAGCAAAAATTAGTCGGCGAAGTGAAAAGGTCGAAATAGCTACAAAAAACTCTCCATCTTCCTTCATCTGTCCCCTCAGTACTATCCCCTCCTTTCCAGTTCCGGCACAATGCACTGCATATGTAGGGATCATCCCCTGAGTGCTGGTCCAAGATAAAACAAGTAAAAGTGCTATATTCGGCTGTGCCGAATCTAAAATACCCTTCACAGATGTCATTCTTTTCATTTAAATTTTTCGGCTAGGAAGCTAAATGTTTAACTTTTCTTATTTCTAATACCTCTGAACGTCTTTCAAAAATATTAAATATGTTTAATATACAGGGTGTTTTTTTTTAAAGGTATAGAACTTCGAATTGAAATAAAACACAAGAAAATCGTTTTAATGTCCATCAATTTAGCTTTATTGGAAGGATAATTTTATGCCATTAATGTTTAAATATGATTTCGGGCATGTGGCCGCCGCGGCTGGCTCGAATAAAGCCAATTCTACAGGTCCAATTTTCAACCACTTTTTCGAGCATATGGGGCCGTATGTTGGCAATAGCGCCGCGAATGTTGGCTTCCAAGTCCCCTAACGTTTCTGGTTTGTTGGCGTAGACGAGCGACTTCACATATCCCCAAAGAAAATAATCCAATGGTGTCAAATCACACGATGTTGGTGGCCAATTGACAGGTCCATTCCGCGAAATTATGCGATCATCGAATGTTTCCTTCAATAAATCGATTGTGACGTGCGTTGTGTGGCATGTAGCGCCGTCTTGTTGGAACCACAACTCATCCACATTCATGCCATCCAATTCGGGAACAAAATAGTCGGTTATCATCTCTATACCGGTCTCCATTAACGGTAACTGACTCTCCAGCATTATTTCGGAAAAAGTATGGCCCAATGACTCCACCAGCCCGCTGCGCACTGTTCGACGTCTCTGCGGTTGCGTATTATCACATAGAGTAAACGTAGTACGAAAACGATCCATGGTTAACCGAATTAATTGCTCTGATGGACGATTATGTCGACCATAAAATGGACGGAGCTTGTGGTAAACTTCGCGAGCTGAACCATTACTTTCGAAATAAATTTGCACGATTTGCAAGCGTTGTTCTTTTGTCAACCTGTTCATTATGAAATGGCAAACCAAACTAAATATTAATCACTTGACAGCTGACAAAATGGCCGCCAGTTAAAAAAGTGATACCAACTTAAAGTTCTATACCTCAATAAAAAACACCCAATATAAACAAAAAGAAAAAATCCGTTTTATGTACCCCAAAAAGTTCTAATTGTCCAACCGTAGAATAGTCTTTTAGTTTTTTTTTTTGGTTTTCAATGCCAATTTATTTCTTCCTGATATATAAAGTAGGTATAATTCATCATAAAAATAAAAAATAGCAAATTATATGGTTACTTTAATGAAACAGAAAATGTCGATTTTCCAACCCTGGAACCGAATTTTTAGTTTTTAAAATGTTTAATACCAATTTATTTCTAAGCGAAACATAAAATATGTTTAATTCACTGAAAAACCCAAAAATTGGGAATTTTTTTTATCAATGCAAATAGTCATGAGGTATAGAGTAGTTTTGTTTAAGAAAAACTAAAATTTTTTAACCATTTTGGTTATTACATGTACTACAATATATTGAAGGACCAAAAAAACTTAAATTTTCCCAACCCTGGAAGCGAAATTTTAATTTTTTTGTTTTTTTGTTTATCAGTGCAACGCTTCATGAGGTATAAAGTAACTTTTTAAGAACAATTTCAAATTTTTAACCATTTTGGTCACTTTCATGTACTATATTATATTGCACTTGTCCAACCCTGGATTCGAAATTTTATTCTTTATTTTGGAATTTTCTATACCAATTTTGTTCTTCCTAAAATATAAAATAGTTTTAGTTAGCAAAAAAATGACAACGTCAATTGCCTCTTGGGATACTTTTACGTATAAAAAAAAAGTTAAATTTCCCACCCCTGGAAGCAAAATTTGAATTTAAAAAATTTTGTTTGGCCAATGCAAATCTTCATGACGTATAAAGAGGTTTTGTTAAAGAAAAACTTGAAACAGCTCTTCTGGGGGCTCAATCGTCATCGCTATTCATAAGGACCCGGAATATATATACTTTATGGGGTCCCATGTGAATATCGAAGAAATTACAAACGGAATGACAAACCTTTATATACCCTTTCACTTTTTTGTGAAGGGTATAAAAATCTTAAAAAAAAAACAAAAATTACTTTTAAGCGATTTTTTTTACTTACAAACACCTTTCGATTCCACAAACTAATGTCGATCCCCACTAACCCGCAGATTTGTTAGTGAAATATCGTGAACAAAGGAATTCGAAAAAACTAATTTTTTTTTTAAACTCCGCACCGTATCTCCACGTTTGACGTGGTTAAAATTAGCGGGAAGTTACGGGGATGACTTTTAGGGTCAACCATATTTTTTTTTATATGTAGATATACAGGCATACCACACGATCACTTGTGTCTTTATAATTTCCATTGGCCACTTCGATTGTACTACACCCGAAAGGATCTCTAGGACCACCTCCCGGTGTCTTCAGCTTTTTTATACCCACCAAAAACGAGTTGCAGGGTATATTCAGTTTATCATTCCGCGTGTAACGCAGCGACATATCCCTCTAAGACCTCATAAACTATATATATTCCTGATCAGTGATGAAATCTAAGACGATCTAGCCATGTCCATCCATCCATTCATCCGTCTAAGGAAACGACTACACAGTCAAAACAAAAAGAACTAGAGCCCTGAAATTTGGTGTAGATAAACTTTAAGGAATGGGCTGAATCGGACCAGGGGTAAAAAAGTTCTTCTAAGAAGAACTAAACCAACATCTAAAAAGCAACATTGTTCTTAAAGTTTTTTGTAAATTTTCTAAACAAATGACATATTTTTTCTTTTGACAAAGAAGATCCAAATCGTTGAACCTGGAGCCAGAAAATCGTAAAAATCCATTTTCGAGATTGAAGTGACATTTTGAAAATATTTAACAAATTGTATTATTTAAGCCTACATTCCTCAAAAATTAAATATTTAAGCTTTTATGATGAATGTGAGAAGTTTTTAGATCTTCCTCTGCCCTACACTCTACCTTTCCTCTTTGCCCCCTAAATGACCCAATCAGAAAAAAAAATTGTTTCTGCATTTAATTAACCAAACAAGTGACTTATTAAGTTTTTACAACAAAGATGAGAATTCTACCCACGGCTCTTCCTGGGGTGGCCGTGTCAAAATAGAGTTTTCAAATTGGCCACAGAAATAACTTAAAGGAACTATGACCCAGCAGGCTAAGCATTTTTAATTTATTTACTAAATATTTAATATTAAATTCTCGCCTCTCAACTAACAGGCGAAAGCTACTCCAGTCAACAAGCCGTTTAACTTTTCTGTTTAGTGGGAACTGCACTCAGAGGATGACCCATACAAATGCAGTGCATTGCAACGGAACTAGAAAGAAGGAGATGATGTGAAGAAGACAGATGATAGAAAGATTAAAAGATAAAATTTTTGCTGCAGGGTTGACGGTTCTATTAATCTGTTCTTTAGTACATGAAAATGTTAATTGCTGTAAATAATTGTTCGGTGACCGGTGGTTATGCCATCAGCATTAAAACAGGGCGATAACAACTAACGCAATTATGCAGATCAGAAAAATAGGTTGCCATATTGATGAGTGTGGGATCGAGCCCACAATCCTCGATTTCGTAGTGGACGCGTTAACTACCTCGGAATATCTTAACAAAAATGAATTTAAGTAAGTGAACAGCCTACATATTGTTAAAACAAAACATATCCTTTCCCAGCATCCCCTTAATGCCAAAGCAAAAAAAAAAAGCCTGATATAAAAACATGTAAATTTTACCTAAAAAAATATAAATAAAAGCGTGTGCTATAAATGCATTTAATGTTTTAAATAAATACCGGCGGCATATGTTGCCAGCGCCTGAAGATCATTAAAAGCGACACGCGTTGATAGTATGGAAAATAAATATATAAAAAGAGAAATCATTAAAAAAGGCAGGCAGGCATCCCTAAAAAATTAAATGATCTTTTCAATTTTTTCATTGGTTTTTTTCTTTCTTATAAATAAATAAGTAGGGAAGATGCTTCTTCCAATATATTATCTTTGCGACTGCATTGTTGGAGGAACATGGTGTTGGCTTGTTAAAGGAACGTGGTGTTGGCTTGTCTTGTCTTGTATTTTCTTATCGAAGAGTCTTGTTGCTTCATTCCTTTTCAAGTTTTTTGTTTTTTTTTCTCTGCTGTTTTTTAATGCTGGCACGCGTTGAACAGCATCTTCTTTTTTGGAGTTTCGATTTAAGGAAAAGTGATCTTTTTTATTACATTGTGTTTGGTTGGTTATTTTTAGTTGCATTTTGTGGATTTATAAATGTGTTTATGTGTTGTTGTATTGTTGTTCTTTAAGGGGAGTCAACTTATTATTTAAAGTGTTCATTAGTCGCACATTTACATATCGCATTCTTAGCATAACTTTATTTTTTTTGTTTGTTTTTATTGTTTTAATTTTTGGTTTTTTGCTTTAAGTAGAAGGGGAGTCTAGGAGGATTTTTTTAAAAGTGACATGTACTATATTGTTTTATAAAATATTGGTGGGATTAAAAAGAGTTTCGTTTGAAGTTAAGATTTTCAAATAACTAAAATTTTTGAGAATATATTTTTGAACATTTTTTTCTTTACAGACTATCTGAGTATGTATCTCAATACCTGCTAAGCTGAGAATACACTGCGGGATCTTTTGGCATCGCAACCATAGACGATATTGTGCACTGGTGGCAACACCATTTCCGTTGATTTCATTGTATGGCATTGCCGTGCAAACTGTGGTGAATTTCTAAATCAGAACAAACGGAATACAAACAAGAAAAAACATTATATTCGACCGGGTCGAATCTTAAATACCCTCCTGTTTACACTACATTGGCATATAATAACGCCCACTATAGGCGGCGGGTTCCAAAAATTAATTTTTTGGATTTTATGGCTCCAAGTTTAATGCGTTGGAACTTCTTTGACATAAAAATATATCATTTGCTTAACAAAATTACAAAAAAACTTGAAAAATGTTTTTTGAAGTTGTTTTAGTTCTTTTTAAGGGAACTATTTGCCCTTTAGCCGATTCACCCCATTCACAAACTTGACCTGTGTTATCCTTCAAAATCTATCTATAACGAATTTTAAGATACAGGCTCTTTTCATTTGGTTTCGCTGCGTTACACACGGAATGACAAAGTGAATTTACTCTCCACCTCTTTTTTTGGTGGATATAAAACTAATGGAATTTTTAAAATCAAGGAATGACCCCGGCTCATACAATCTGTTAGTCTGGGCACTACGAAATTTATAATGTTAAGAACTTGGACGAAGAAAAATAATGGGAGTTCGTATTATAAAACCGGATAGTGAATCATAGCCCTTAGTACGCATTTTGCATTGCAAGAAACTACTTTTTCCCTCACCTTATAAAAAAAAACTCATACCTACAACGATTTGTCTGAACAAAGCCCAACCGAAAACTCCCGCTCTCCACAAATAAAATAATAAAAAATTGTTTGTCATTTCAGTGTTTTAATTGCTGTCACTCGAATTCTGTTTTTTTTTTTTAATATTTTCAAGCACACAAGAGAGGGGGGCAAAATCAGTTGAAATGAGGGGAATTAATGTGTTGCACACTTCATTTGACATTTAAGTGCAGGATTGTGGTACAACTGATAGAAAGCATTTCCCAGCACCCTCTTGTTGCACTTTCCAAATGTAATTTGCATTTCATTGGCATAAGAACATCGACGGTAATGTTTCTTTAAGTTTCATTGTGGGATTTCTTTTGATGACATTTCTTGTGGCGGTTTTATTCTAAATGTTTATTGTTTAAATGCCGTCATTTGATCAAGCCTGCAGTTGTTTTCAAAGATTAAAATATATGTTTTTCACTTAATCGATAAAGTGGTACTATTTTATATGTGTGCACATGTGTATGCACGTACACACATGCGTGCATAGTTTTCCCAAGTCTTTTTATTTAAACATATTTTATAGAGGGAGACAGTTTCACGTTGAATTATTAATATGATATATGGACCCACGTGCCAGTAAAATATACATATATTAATATAAAAACTTTCATCGTATTAAAAAAAAGTTTTCGTGTATTTTTCTTTGTTAAACAAAATAAGTAAAATGTTCATTTATTTGTATGCGGTTTTTAAGCCAGATAAAAAATGATACACTGAAAAATTCTCAAAGCTGGGATTTTTAAGTGAAGACATTCATCCTCATCAGATTTGGCGTTTTTCCGCCTTCAAATTCGACATTTTGTAATAGAATAAGAAAAATTAAGCCTTTTATTTTCAATCCATTACAAATTGTGGAATTTGAAGTCGAAGAATACCAAAAACGATAACGCTCATTGTTTGTGCAAATAAATTGAATGTATTCCATTTTTATACCCTCCAAAAAGGGATTGAAAGGTATATTCAGTTTGTCATTCCGTTTGTACTGCAGCGAAATATCCATCTGACACCGCATAAAGTAAAGGGTGTTTTTATAAGAGCTTGCTGATTTGAAATTTAAATAAAACACATGCCAAATTATGAAATGGCCAAAAAAAATTTTTTATTTGGTAGATAATTTCTTGTCATTTAACATTTAAATATAATTTCGGACATATGGCCACCACGACTATTTTGCACAAAGGTCATTCTGGAGGTCCAATTTTCGACCACCTTTTCAAGCATTTGAGGGCGTATTTTAGCAATGACACGTTGAATACTGGTTTCCAAAGCATCAGTCGTTGCTGGTTTATCCACGTAAACCAATGATTTCAGGTATCCCCACAAAAGATAATCGAGTGGCGTCAAATCACACGAACGCGGAGGCCAATTCACCGGTCCATTTCTCGAAATAATGTTGTCGTTGAAATGTTCTTTCAATAAGTCCATTGTTTCGCCCCCAGTATGACAAGTGGCACCATCCTGTTGAAACCACATTTCGTTTACATCCATATCTTGAAGTTTTGGCACAAAAAATTCATTGATCATGATTCTGTATCGATTTCCATTCACGGTAACGCATCGTCCTTCCTCATTTTTAAAGAAATAAGGACCGATGATTCCACCAGCCCATAGACCGCACCAAACAGTACATTTATCGGGATGCATTGGTAATTCTTGAACGGCGTGTGGATTATCTTTGCTCCAAATACGGCAATTTTGCTTGTTGACATATCGATTCAACCAAAAATGCGCCTCATCACTGAAGAAAATTTTGCGGTAAAAAAGCGGATAAACATTTTTAATTGAACACTGTTTTTGAAATTAAATTTCCACGATTTGGAAGCGTTGTTCAGGAGTTAACCTGTTTATGATGATTTGCCAAACAATACTGAGTAGAGACGTCACTTTAAACTGTCTAAACAGCTGTCAGACAACAGAGTGATTCGTATAAAAAAAAAACGGAGAGTCAACCAAAAAAAATTTTTTCATTTTTATTGTTAAAATTTCATTATTTCATATTAAATAAAATAGTCTATTTCTTGTTATAAGTTGCTACACACTATAAAGTGAGTATTAAGTCTTTTGTTAAGAAATGTGAAGATATTTATGGGAAAATGCATGGTGATAATAATAGTACGTCCGCGACTCGTACGTTCACGACCGGTACTTAAGCCAATTAAACAAAAAGTAATAGAGATATTTTATAGTCCAAATACTGGATAGAGACCTACATTAATACACTTTTAAAATAAATTAATCACTCTTGAATATTCCATTCCATTTTTCAGATTTTTATATTTCCCTACTGGCAGCCAAAGTTGACTTCTATTTTGCGTACCTTCGTGACCACATGTTTATAACTCTTATTTATTATATTATGAAAACTTAAATTCGATGAAATCCATTTTTTACACTAAAGATAAAGCTACCAAAATGCTATCAAATCGCAAAAAAATATTCTAGAAAAAGTTTCGCTTTCTATATTCTTTGTGCATCAAAAACCTACGAACGTACGTTCGTGACCCCCTAAAAATGCTCATATGTATTCTTGATCAGTGATGAAAACTAAGACGATTTGAGCACTGAGTCCGTCCGTCTGTGGAAATCATGATTTAGTCCAAACGAAAAGAGCCAAACTCTTGAAATTTGGTACAAATATACCTTGAAGGATAGCACAGGTCAACTTCGTAGATGGGATAAATCGGTCAAGAGGGGAAAAAGTTCCCATAAAAAGAACTAAACCAACCTATAAAAAACAACATAGAGGTCTTTTCGTAATTTTGTTAAGCAAATGATATATTTTTATGTCAAAGCAGGTCCAACGCGTTAAACTTGGAGCCATAGAATAAAAAATAAAAATAATTTTAGGACTCCGCCCCGTTTAGTGGGCGTTATTATATGCAAAAAAATAGTAAAGTCCTCTGCTCTTCCCCGTCCTCTCCTTTGCCTCCTAAATGACCCTTTCAAATAAAATAAAAATTTTAAATATATGTACAGTGCTGTTCAAAAAAATAGATTCACCTTCCCCCCAAATTGTTTACCATTTCTAAAGTGACGCTTGCAATTTTTGAAATGTAACGGCGTTATATTTATAAGAGATCAGTAAACAAAGAGCAGTTACTTTTTACATATACTTCTTACTATAAGAGATTTAGAAATGGTAAACTTTTTGGAGAGAAGGTGAATCTATTTTTTTGAACAGCACTGTATGTGCATGAAGATAAATATGCTGAGTTAAATATGTTTTGACGTAAGCAGTTACGAAGTGAGGTTACATATGTTATGACGTAACGAAATGTCAATCAGTGAAACTCTTTTTTGTATGAATCCCTTCAAGATCACACACACTCTCATGGCCTGTAAATATTTTCACAAACTCAATTCAGCTAATCCAATTGTTGTGTGTGATAGAAGACACTCCCATAATAATTTTTTATTTACCGGCAATACATGCCAACTCCTTATTTGGCTACTGGGGGCAAAATCCCTCCAAGATCATACACACTCTCAAGGCCGGTAAGTTGACCTTTCATGGCCTGTAAATATTTTCACAAAATGCTGAAAAAACTTATTAAATCTGGATTTTCAGAAAAAAAAACTTCACTGCTTGCCATTTCGTTACGTCATAAGATATTTAATTTCACAGTTAAATACGTTGTTTCGTAACTGCTTACGTCAAAACATGTTTAACTCGGCATATTTATCTTCACTCACTTAATAAATTTTACATTTTATTATCCCAAGTATTTATTTTTAGAGTGTTATTACAAAGGTGAAATGTTTCCCCCACGGCCCTTGCCAGAGAGACCGCAAAAAATTCAGATTCAATGTTCTCCAAAAAGAATTAGACCACATAAACTATATATATTCTTGATCAGTGATGAAGTCTAAGACGGTCTAGCAATGCCCATACGTTCGTCTGTGGAAAACATGATGTAATCTATTTTTGGACCAAGTCCCCTTCAGTGGACGGTGACTTACGTTATTATATAAAGCAACTCTGTCCCACCAAGTTAAACATTTTAAATTTACTTACTAAATATTTGGAGGGTATTTAAGATTCGACCCGGTCGAATATAACGTTTTTACTTGCTTTTATTATTTTTCTATTATTATTTTTTAATAATATCGATTAATGGATCGATTTAGACATGTATTGCAGAAGTTACTTCATTCTCCCCAGAGTGTAAAATATAAACTAGAATTGCTTTGTATTTTTAACTTACCCATCATTGCGTCCGCTTATTTATCTATGCAACTGGCAGAATTATGCTTTAACGATAACACCTTGTTGCTGGTTAGAAAAACTCATTTACATCACTCGCTATGACCTTGGGAGCTAAAACGAGAAACGTTTTAACAAGCCGTTTGTTAGATGCTTAAATGGAAATATGAAAATCTATTTTTGCTTAAATTTCAGTGGCTCTAATTTAAGGAAGCGATTACTCACACTACACTTAAATAACTTTTACGCTTATTTGGCACTAGCTTCAAATCTCCATTTCATTCCTTCAGTTTTTAAACAAAAGTTCAGTTGTAGATCAAAAAACATCTCAGCTTCGTCGCAAAAGCTTAAAAATTTTATTTTGAATACAATCCCTTAAATATTTACACTATTTTTATTTATATAATATCTTACGTCAACGCCCATTAAAGGGGAGCGATGTCCAAAAATCGATTTTTCTGATTTTTGGGCTCCAACTTCAACGCTTCGGATCTTCTCAGGCATAAAAATATATAATTATCATTTGGTTAAATTACAAAAAAGAAAGTTTAAAAATTATGTTATTTTTTAGAAGCTGGTTTCTTTCTTCTTAGAGGAACTTTTTTCCCTCTGGTCCGAACTTGACCTGTACCATCCGTCAGTATTTATTTATACCAAATTTCAAGGGTCTGGCTCTTTTCGCTTGGACTGCATCGTGATTTCCGCAGACGGACGGACATGGCTAGATTGTCTGAGATTTCATCACTAATCAAGACTATATATTTTATGGGGTCTTAGAGGGATATTTCGCTGCGATACACATGGAATGACAAAGTGAATACACCCTTCTACTTTTTTTTTTGAGGGTCTAAAAACTGAAATCATCAGAATAGAAACTGTAGCTTCTAAACGCACGTAAAACTTTTATTTATGATACAATTAAAATATCAATACAAGGTGTGTTTGGATATCTGAAAAAATGGTAGTTAGGGCCTTTCTGCAAGAGAACCACAACATGTTCCAACTTCCCCTTTACGAATGAAAAAAAAGTTAAAATTTTTTTTCCTCATTAATTTTGCATAGAAAACTGTCAATAAAATTGCAGGCCAACAACGGCAAACTAAAATTAATGTCCTGTCCAACAAACGGCCATCATTCATTTTCCTGCTCTTATGTCACACTGATGCAAAAGCACATACACAATGAAAATAACCCAAAAAAGGATAACATAATCCTGTGTACGCATGCAAGAAACTGTTCGCTTGTGATTATGCAAAAATTATTGTGTCTATTGAAAAAAAATTCGTTACACTTTCAATTAACAGCAGTTCGATAAAATTTGAATTTTGATTTGGTTTAAGGGAGAAATGCACCCTTAATGTCCTTTAGCAATAAATCCTTTTATGTACTTATAGTATACAATATACTGGCCAAGATAATTGTAAAATTTTTGTGAGAAGGGAAAAATTGAAATATTATTTACAATATATCAAACTGAAGGTAAAATATCACCCATTACAAAACTCCTGAGAGATATAGCAACTCAAAATGATGATACAAAATAGAAATGATGATGGAATGAATTTTTGATTATCCGCTAAAAGTATTGATTTACACGTATTTACCCCGTTTTGCAATAATCGAGTGTCCACCAAATCTCGACGTTCTAAGAAGCTTCCCTGACTACATCTGAGAGGCTGTCATTATGTTTGTACGTATTACTTTTAAAAGGCTTGACCACATGCTAGATTTCCTGTACATTTTACTGGATTCGTGCTGGTAGTTTTCGAAAAGTCAATAAAAAACTTCGAAAAAATTTCTAACGAAATTTCAATACAATTTATATACAAATTTCGATTGATATCGAATGCCATAATTTGGCCTCTAATCGACTTTCGCCATTACAAAACGATGCCAATCCTCACTACACAAGTCAAAATCGTTTAAAGTTTGCGTGAGATAACGTGAACAAAAAACATCGAAAATATTATGTTTTAAACGCAGATAATGGGCAAATTTGAGGTTAGGAAGTAAGTTTGCTGTGAAATGAATTAAGCTGTCAATCTGTGACATTGATTTAGTAAAAAATTGGGCAATTTTAACTATGGAACGCCACTCATTTGAACAAAAAAATTTTAGTGTGAAAATCTACTATGAAAATGGTAAAATTTTATAGTATCACTGCGAAAAATTCGAGCAGCTTTTCCTCAAAATCAGACTACTTCTAAAGCCGCTGTGCGCAATTTAAAAGCTAAATTCGCGACTAACGGGCCTATAGCTGACAAAACTGTAGACCAGTGATGCAAACGTAGCCGTTGTACAACAAAGTGTTGAGAATAAGCCGGGAACATCAACTCTTCGACGTTTGCAATAATTGGGCATCACCAGATACACTTGGAGCAACATTTTGCATAAAGATCTTCATCTTCACGCTTATAATTTCAACTCGTTCAAGAAGTAAAGCTGGTCAGCCATTGTTTGCGTGAAAGGTTTGTGGATCGGCTGTTTGAAAAATTGAACGAAAACAAGGCATTTTTCAACAAAATCATCTTAAGTGACGAGGCCCATTTTCAATTAGGCGATTGTGTAAACAAACAAAATTGTCGCATTTGGAACTCACAAAATCCACAATCAGAGTCCTCGAAAAGAAAGTGTCATTATAGTGCAGATTGTGATCAGGCGCCATTATCGGCCTTATATTTTCGAAAATAAGCAAGGAGGCGCCATCACCGTGAATTCTCTGCGCCACCAAATAACCACTATAACCAAATTTTTATGACCACAATTTTCTAATGTTGACATCACTGATCTTTGGTTTTAACAAGACGGCGCCACAAGCCACACGACCGGCCAAATCATTCAGTTATTATGAGCAAATCTCCGTTAGTGTAATTTCTCGATTCGGCGATGTCAATTGGCCGTCTCGTCCTTGTGATTTAACGCCGCTGGATTATTTCCTCTGGATCCATTTGAAAGACCAACTGACGCTCTGAAAAATGAAATTCGGAGCTGCATTGACGCTATAAGCGAAGTTTCATTGCAAAATGTGGTTCAAAATTTTGTGAAAAGAGCGGCTGCCGACGTGCTAGCGGTAGACATTTGCACGACATCATTAATTCCCATACTTCAAATTGAGATCGACATTAATATAAATGAATTTGTCAAAAAAGAAGAATTTACTTTCTAACCTCAAATTTGCCCACCCTTTTTATCTGTTCAATTATTCTGTTCTCTACAGTATTTTATAGGACTTTGAAAAACTACATCAATTACCGCTAAACACGTGCGAATCTGTTGAATTATTCAAAAGTTCTAAGAGTTTGAAAGTGTTTTTAGCGGTTAAAACTAGCGGAAACAGTTTTCCAATTTTTATACCCTTCATAAAAAAGTGAAAGGGTATATATAGGTTTGTCATTCCGTGTGTAATTTCTTCGATATTCACATGGGCCCCCCTAAAGTACACATATATATTCTCGATCTTTATGAATAGCGACGACGATTGAGCGATATCCGTCTGTCTTCCCAAGCCCCCAGAAGAGCTAGAAATTTCGTTCTTGCACCGTTGGATTGGAAATGAACTTAAATAAAGTGGTATTGAAATACAGAAAAATCCGAAGTACGGTTCCAGAGCTGGAAAGCTTACACCTATTTCTCGACGCAAAATTAATACCAAAAATCAATTATTTTTTTTAATGTTTGTGAATTAAACCTATTTCCTGCTTTGGGAAGCCTCAATAGTCTATTAAAAACTAAAATAATAAAAACAAGTAAAAACGTTATATTCGACCGGGTCGAATCTTACATACCCTCCAAATATTTAGTAAGTGAATTTGAAATGTTTAACTTGGTGGGACAGAGTTCCTTTATATAATATCGTACGTCAACGCCCACTAAAGGAGGCGGGGTTCAAAAATATGCAATATCATGTTTTCCACAGACGAACGTATGGGCATTGCTAGACCGTCTTCATCGCAATTCTCTTTGGAGGCTATAAAAACTGTATTTTGGCGGGGTCGCTCTGGCAAGGGCTGTGGGGGAAACATTTCACCTTTGTCATTAAACTCTAAAAATAAATGCTTGGGATGATTATATACAAAATTTAAAAAAAAAATTTTTTTTTGGTAGGGTCATTTAGGGGGCGAAGGGGAAGGAGGGGGTAGGGCAGAGTAGTACCAGGTTTAGTCTCAGCTTCGTTATTAAAGCTTAAAAGTGTTATCTTTGAGGAATGTAGGCTTAAGTAAAACAATTTGTTAAATTTTTACGCTATTTTTGCCTATAATAACGCCCACTGAAGTGGGCGGGGTCAAAAAATATTTTTATTTTATTTAATGGCTCCAAGTTTAAGGCGTTGGACCATATTTGACATAAAAATATATCATTTGCTTAACAAAATAACCAAAAAACTTTAAAAATTATGTTGTTTTTTCTGGGTTGGTTTAGTTCTTCTTAGGGGAACTTTTTTCCCTCTTGCCCGATTTAGCCCATCTTCGAACTTAACCTGCTCTAAGTTTTAAGTTTTATATTTATGCCAAATTTCAAGAGTCTAGCTCTTTTCGTTTGGACTGAATCGTGATTTCCACAGACGGACGGACATGCTCAGTTTGTCTTAGATTTCATCACTGATCAAGAATATATGTATATACTTTATGGGGTCTGAGATGGATATTTCGATGCGTTACAAACGGAATGACAAAGTGAATATACCCTCCAAATTCTTTTTTGGAGGGTATAAAAAATTCCAAGGATTGGAATGTAAAAGTTCATTTTTGGAATATGCAGTATTTTGTAGTATAAATAAATAAATAAACTGGTTTAAAATTTGAAGTTTTTCTTAAATAAAACCGCGTTATATATCATTAAGACTTGTATTGGTCAAAAAAACAAAACTTTTTAAATTTAAATTTTGCTTTCAGGTTTGGGAAAATAATTTTTTTTTGTGGTACATGCAATATTTTGTAGTGCATGTCATAACCAAAATGGTTACAAATTTTGAGTTTTTCTAAATAAAACCACTTTATACATCATGAAGATTTGCATTGATAAAAAAAAATTAAAAAATTTAAGTTTCGCTTCCAGGGTTGGGAAATTCGAATTTTTTATACATAAAAGTAACCAAAATGGTTAAAAATTAAAAATTATTCTTCAATAAAACTACCTTATACCCCATGAAGAGCCGCATTGATAAAAAAGCAAAAAAAGATATTTAAATTTCAATTCCAAGGTTGGGAAATTGAAAGTTTTTTTGGTACATGCAATATATTTTAGTACATGAAAGTGACCAAAATTGTTGCAAATTTTAAGTTTTTCTTAAATAAAACGACTTTATAGATAATAAAGATTAGCACTGGTAAAAAAAAGTAAACAAAAATTCAAATTTCGCTTCCAGGGATGGGGAATTAAAATTTTTTTTATACATAAAAGTAACTTTTACTTGTTTTATTATAATCTGATAGATAATTTCATGGCATTTATTTTTAATATAGGTTTTTACTCCCAAATTAACAATTTTTTAGATTAAAATATTTTAAATTCAAACTCAATTTTTTTCAAAACAAATTAACATTTATATCAAACAAATTAAATTATTTTTAAAATAAGTTAAAATGTTTGCATATCAAATTCAAAATTTTTCCTATTAAATTCACTTTTTTATACCCTCCAAAAAAGAATTTGGAGGGTATATTCACTCTGCGATTCTGTTCGTAACGCATCGAAATATCCATCTCAGACCCCATAAAGTATATATATTCTTGATCAGTGATCATATCTAAGACGATCTGAGCATGTCCGTCCGTCCGTCTGTGGAAATCAAGATTCAGTCCAAACGAAAAGAGCAAGACTCTTGAAATTTGGTATAAATATATTTTAAAGCTTAGAGAAGGTCAAGTTCGAAGATGGGCTAAATCGGGAAAGGGGGAAAAAAGTTCCCCTAAGAATAACTAAACCAACCCAGAAAAACGACATGATTTTTAAAGTTTTTTGATTATTGTGTTAAGCAAATGATATATTTTTATGTCAAATACGGTCCAACGCCTTAAACTTGGAGCCATAAAATGAAAAAAAGTTATTTTTGGACCCGGCCCACATTAGTGGGCGTTATTATATGCAAAAATAGCATAAACATTTTTTTTTAATTTTGTATGTAATCATCCCAATCATTTATTTTTAGAGTTTTATGACTGCATGTTTTTGCCCTACCCTCTCCTCCCCCTTTGCCCCCTAAATGACACTATCAAAAATAAATAAAAAATTTTTTTAATTTTGTATATAATCATCCCATGCATTTATTTTTAGAGTTTTATGACTGCCTGTTTCTGCCATACCCCCTTTTCCCCGGAAATGACCCTATAAAAAAAATAAAAAATTTTATTTTTTATATAATTATCCCAAGCTTTTATTTTTAGAGTTTAATGACAAAGGTGAAATGTTTCCCCCACAGCCCTTGCCAGAGCGAACCCGCCAAAATACAGTTTTTATACCCTCCAAAGAGAATTGGACCCTATAAAGTAAATATGTATATTCTTGATTAGTAATGAAGTTTAAGACGGTCTAGCAATGCCCATATGTTTGTCTGTGGAAAACATGATATTGTCTATTATTGACCCCCGCCCCCTTTAGTGGGCGTTTTCGTACGATATTATATAAAGGAACTCTGTCCCACCAAGTTAAACATTTTAAATTCACTTACTAAATATTTGGAAGGTATTTAAGATTCGAACCGGTCGAATATAACGTTTTTACTTGTTTAATTTAAAATTAAGTATTTTCGTTTTCAAATTCAATTGTTGTTAAAGTTTGTTTAATTGTTGTTTAAAACTAAGTTGTTTTATATATGTTTCTTAGTGGTCATATAACGCGGGATACCACTGGAATATATATCTTCCAGTCCTTTACTGTTATACACAGTAAAAAGTTTTGAACTACATTAACTACCAAATCTAAAAAATAAGTTCATTCGAATGTAATGAAATTTAAAAAAAAAGAAGAAACCTTAAAAATTAAGTTAATTTATATTTTTATATTTATTCTATTAAATTTTTAAATTTAACTCAAAGCTAGTTCATAGTAGTACTAACCGAAAAGTTTAAAAATTAAACTACGGCCCATAGAAATACGTCAAATAAAAGCTTAATACACATAAATTCATTTTATAAATAAGGCCTTCATTTTTTAAGCTTTTAATATTGAATTAAAAAACAAATGAATTTGGATTTTAATAATTTGAATTTGAAAAGAAAATCATTGAATTAGAAATGAAAAAAATTTGGTTTAAAAAGGAAAATGTTTAATTTGTGCTGAAAATAATTTAATTTAATTTGAAAAAAGTTGAATTTGTTCCGAAAATGTGTTAATTTGAGAGTAAAAACCTATATATGATTTTCGAATTTTTTACTATTTATTCTAATAAATCGGTGTAAAATAATACTCCTTATTCTGTAACGCTTTGTCAACGTCACGTCAAGACAATACCAAAAAGGGGAGTGTCTGTGACCATTCTATAAGGCCTTGAATATGGCAAGAGGTTGTGAGAAATTATCAATTTCTGAAGAAAATAAGTGCAGATGGGTCTTAGTATTGATATTGTCTTGACGTGACGTTGACAAATAGTTACAGAATAAGGCGTAATGACTTATTACAGCCCGATAATTACTTATTACAGCCAGAGGCATTAAATCGCGGGATAACTGCTAGTAATGAAGTTGCCACCAAATTGGTTTTGCAATAAATCTATTGTTAAGCGCGCTAGTGGCAAGTTGCGCCATCTTTTTGGAACAAGTCCAGCTGATCTTGATCTGATTAATTTTGTAATTTGCTCTTTTTGTCTCGTACCAACAGCACCGTGTATTTCTATATATTCGAAAAAAGTAGTTTTACGTGCTCTGGCACATCGTTTCGAAAAACCTCAATATGGCAAGCAAATTGCTTTAGGCGCAATCCCGTGATATTGACGCGTTGCCAGTGATGCGCTCTTTAAATTTCCATACTAAAATTTATTTTTCCAAGTGCTGCATGCCAAACAAGGAAAAACAAAATAACAGTTGTTTAAGAAAAAAGAAGACAACAAAAGCTAAACAGAACATCCTTTCGTGTGTCATTTGTTTGGGGTTTTGCTTGAAAGGACTTTTAACAGACATGATGTTTATAAAATGTTTGCCTTTTGTTTAGCAGAAAATATTAAAATTTCTTTTCATTTATTTTTTTTCAGAAGTATAATGATGAAAATATTAAAATATTTGATATGGTGGTGATTATTGGTGATGGCGGGAAAAAGTGAATTTAAAAAAAATAAAAAAAAACTGTACATAATGTGAAGAAAACATGCAATAACGTGCATTTCTATGCATATGAGCGCAAACCACTCGTATATAAAAGGCAGGATATGCAATCAGTCACAAAAGAGAGACAGACGGACACATAAAAGGACTCATAGTTTTAATGGAAAACCAACGTAAATACTTTTAGAGTATAAAACTACAACAAAGCGAAACAAAAAGGATGAATGGATGGCAACAGGATTGCCGGTTATTGTGTGCAATATTATAACTGTCAAAAACCCCGTCAGCATAACGGTCTTGGGTTGGGGTCATTCTAAAGGTCATCAACGGGATTTTTTCCCAATTTTAATTTTTTTTTTTCATCTTCTTTCAACATTTTTACATTAAAATCGGTATAAATTTTAAGGCTTTTGTTTAAAATACTGCAGCACGAATATTGCATATGCGCTCGCGTGTGTGCGTGCGTCTGTGTGTTAATTGTTGACAAGGGCAGGGGATGCAAAATTGCATACTCGTATAAATCGCTTTAAAAATGTTACGCAAATAAAAATCCCCTACTTTTTTCAGAAATACTTCAAGCAAAAAAAATTAGGGAGGTTTCTTTTGTCTCTTATTGTTTGTTATTCAAAATGGAAACTAATTTAAATTTTGTTTATTTTTTATGTTGATTTTTTAAGATGACATGTTTGTATCTTTCCATTAAAAAACATCCTTATTTAAAGATACTTTTTAACCTCTTGTTTAAGGCTTTATTTTATAAGCGCTTGAAGATATCTGTGCCGCAAAATGAGATATGGATGCTGGCTGGCTTCTGGTTGTTTGCTTGCGTTTGCCACACTTTCTGCAGTCTGCTTATATAATTTCGGCAATTTTTTAAGATGTTTTTTTTTTTTGTTTTTAACAGGACACGAGTCCTTTTTTAATAGATATGTTTTTTACAAATAAACATTTAAAAATACTCGTATGAGGTATGTGGAGGGTTAGTGTGAGCGTGTGTGTTGCAACATAATCCTTATTTCTTTAAGCGGATTGTTGGGCTACAGCTCCTGTGGCAGGGGTTAATAGTTTCAATATACATATTTTTTTTTCTTTATACATTATTTTTTGCATATGTTGCATGTAAATTGATATGGAATACTGCATACACACATGCGATTATACATGCATGTGTGTTAGTGAAATGTGCGCCATTTTTATCCCCGTCCATATGCAGGCGAGTACATGTTCTTTCATGTTCCTTTAGCCTGATAAAAGCTGTTAGTCAACTAAACACGTGTATTATAATTATTTTTTTTTTTTTTTCATCTTTTACCATGTGGTCGACCAGTCATTGTAAAGGGGGTGGTGTTTGCTGCCATCAAAAAATAATAGCAGAATTTGTTGTTAATGCGCCGTTTAAAACTATCAAGAGCTGATTTGAAAGGGTGCAGCAATTATGTGCACGAGTATGTATTTACTCGTTTGCAAGGAGTATATAAGAAGTACAAGGGTTGTGTTTATTTCAACTGCACACATGATTATATCTACACATGCCTACAAAGCCGCCTAACTTTAGTATCAATTGAAAGGGCGCAGACCGAATAATGCATGGCTCAGTATGACTTGTTTACATATAAAATTATATATAAAATAATTTAGTATTTTGTAGAGTTTTATTTCTGTTATAAATACGACTTCTGTTTTAATTTCTAGGCTTTTTATCATGACATCACTCGCCTACTCTAGAAACTGTATTCAATATTTAAGTCAGTTCCTACCATTTAGGCCCAATCTGACGGTGACTGAGCAAGAGTTAAGTGAAGCTCTCATACTCGAGGAGGACGGGAGGAAACCCTTATTCGCGTCTATATAAAACCTTTTTTACCTCTGTGTTCTGTGCTCATGATCCCGTAACTGCAGAATAAGCAGCAGGACAAACGTATACAATAATTGATGAGAACTATGCTGGCCTTCCCAGCACCAGTTCCGCAGAAGCTGTTGATCTGGCAACAGCATATATAAATTATTAATATCGGTTGGATCGAAGTTCAACAAGTCCCTAAGCCTTGTCAAGCATAAATCAGTATCCAACATTTCCACTAACAACAATTGCTAACAAACTACACATGGACTTCCCAAGGAGATCTCAAACAATATCCTGACACAGAATCATTCAACCGTGGAGAACTTTCAGAGCAAGAGCTTTTGGAGTGAGTTATTGTACACATTTACATGAAAATGAAAATGTAGAATATAGAGATGATGATCGCGTAAGAAATTTTATTAATCCTGCAACGTAAATAACAATAAAATATATTCCATCATTTTGAATATATTTTATTGTTTCTTATTAAATACAATTAACTGTTATTATTTTAAAAATGTTTAGTATTGAGATAATAATTTTTTTGATCTAGACTCAAGTTGAAATCTACAAGTATTTAAAAAAGAGATTTATTAAATAAAATATTAATATCTTAATAATAAAATTAATAGATCTGAAAAATAAAAATGTACCCTCATATTTAAAATCAGCCAGTCATTATTTAAAAAATTTTCAAGTATTGAGATATAATTTTTTTTTAATCAGACTTAAGTTCAAATCT
Source organism: Linnaemya tessellans (assembly GCA_951800035.1). Taxonomy (NCBI): domain Eukaryota; kingdom Metazoa; phylum Arthropoda; class Insecta; order Diptera; family Tachinidae; genus Linnaemya; species Linnaemya tessellans. The sequence goes on along the minus strand of OX637534.1, from coordinate 25,810,038 downwards.
GCAATCGACAAATTATTTTTTAAGGAATTTTATTGAATAAAAAATGTATATCTTTTATATTTTTTTGCCTAGACTCAAGTTGAAATCTACAATTATATAAAAAAATTAATATCTTAAAAGTAAGCAACTTATTATTTAAAAAATTGTCAGTATTGATATATAATCTTTTTTATTAAATAAAAAATTCATATTTAATCACAAAATTAATAAGTTCGAATAATAAACATTTAGATTAATATTTAAAATTAATATTATTTATGATAAGAATTTTTTATTGAGGCTCAAGTTGAAATCTCCAATTATTTAAAAAAATTGTTATTCAATAAAAAATTTATAACTTATTAATAAAATTGACAAGTTCGAAAAATATAAATGCACATTCATTTTCAAAACGAACTATTTATTATTTAAAAACATTTTAGTATTAAAACATAAATTTTTTATTCAGACTCAAGTTCAAATCCGCAATCTACAAATTATTTTTTAAATATTTGTAACAGATAAAAAATTCTTATCTAAATAATAAAATGAATAAGGCCAAAAATCAAAATTTACATAATAATTTAAAATAAATTATTTATTATTTTAAAAAAAACACAACTAAAATATAAATTTTTTATTCAGACTCTAAAGAGTTTAAAGAGTTTTATGGAATAAAAAATTCTTATCTTAATAATAAAATTAAGTTTAAAAAATAAATATTCAAATTTATATTTAAAAATTTTTAGTGTGTGAAATTGATTTGAAACAAAAATCAGATCAAATCAGTTTTTTAATGCCATCATATATATGTATATTGCTTTTATTGAACAATTTAAAACAATTGAATTAATTTAACCGAAACTGATATGTACTTAAAAATAAAAAAGAATTCATACGAGTATGTACTTAAAAATAAAAAAAAATTCCAATCAAAAAAGTTTGGCTTAGCAATAATGGAGCATAAAATTCAGAAAAAATGGGGCCTGAAGAAAATAATCAATCGGCAACACGGGTATAAAATAAAAAGTGTGTTACCATCGGAAACAGTTTTCGTATGCAATTTCATAATGAAAATTGCATAAATAAAAACATTCATCTAAGTGATGCCAAACAAAAAATACACATGAGTACTGATGATGAATGTGTAACGGCTTTCGAAAACAACAGTTATGCTCTGCTGTGTAAACTGGATAATTAAAGCTGATGTTGATTTTCCTTGAAGCCTTGGAGTATTTACCATGTCTTTCTGAATTTAAAAACTAAATTTCGAATACTTCGCCTATCAATCGTAATTGAATTTAATAAATCAATATGAATGTTCAATAAAAATACTTACACACGAAACTGGTTTTATTTACTCGATCTTCCTTTTATTAAAAAACACACCTAAGCGGAACACAGTTTCTGAAATTTTCCATTTTTGCTTAATCGAATTTGACTTTAATTACTAAGGGCGCAGCGTTTTTAGAGATGGAAAACTATCGATAGTGTCACTATCGAAATATTGCGATAGTTTGAAAAAATATATCAATATATCAATTCTAGAGTATCAAAATTTAGAGAAAGTGTTGATTGTTTTTAAATATTAATCGATTGTAGAATAAAACAATAGTCACACAGTCAATAAAAATAACTATCGATAGTATAGAAAGTGCCATCGATAGCTTTTCACTTCTAATCTGCCGACTAGTGTGGAAAACTGTACACTAGTAATAAGTTCCTTATTTTAATGAGCGCAAAACAGATTTCCTTGATCGAAAACGACTAAAACAGATTTAAGAAAATTTTATAAATATCTATAAAGCGACATTCACCTAAAATGTGGAGAAAGTGAAAAAAACAGAAATTAAATATGTCGAGCCATTAAATTTATTATTAATTGCAAGTTAAAAAAAAAAAAAAAAATATATATATATATATATATATATATATATATATATGTATATACATATATATATATATATATATATATATATATATATATATATATATATACATATATATATATATATATATATATATATATATATATATATATATATATATATATATATATACATATATCCCAGATTGTAACTTAAGCTTCTCTTAACTATGAAAAATGCTTACCTCTAGGTGTCATACGTTGATTGAATTGATTAAATTTTCTGTATGAGAACAGGAAGATAATTGTGTCAATAAAGTGAATATTGACTCAATTAAAAATGCATGTCTGAACATCATATGAAATTCGTCTGCTTTTTAGTTTTATATTTCAAATATATTTTTATATATTAATAATATTAATTTAAATTGTCTTTTCATAAAACATTAAAAATACTCGCCACTTATTGACTTCCCAGAACATTTAAAAGCATTCGCATGTTTAAATATAATTTCAATATAAGAGCAATAAAATAAAGAACAAATATCACTAAAACTAAACTTTGGCAATCAAAATTTTGATTTAAAAACTTTAGGCTTTTGGAATCCATTGCAAACACGCAAATACACAATAATGAGCCCAGCAAACAAAAGAACTTAAAATGATTATAAAATAAATAATTTTGGAGTGAAATTTTTTTTTATTGTAATCTAGTAAATAATTTGAAGGCATTTACATGTAAATATTTTTTATGGAACTTTTTTTATTGCTTTATTAAATTCAATTAAGATTGAAAATTTCTTTTTAAATTCAGGAAGACATTGTAAGCATTCTAAAGCTCAAAGGAAAGCCAACACCAGTTTTAATTATCCAACTTAGACAGTAGAGCAGAATAGTTATTTTCGAAAGCCGCTACACTTTCATCATCGGTACTAACTTTTTTTTAATTTTTAGTACCACTTATTTTTCATACATCTAATTTTTTGTTATTTTCAATTAATCCATTTAAATTGAATGTAATTATAAGTTTTTACATTTGCATGTGTATTTTTTATTTGCTATCATTTATTGGGTGGCATAGATGAATGTGATGACAGCTTTTATTTATCCAAATTTCATGGGCAAATTGCATATGAGAACTGTATTAAACCGACGGTAGTACACTTCTATTTAATTCTCGTGTTGCCATTTGATTATTTTCATTGTATCTCATTTTCTGAATCCTTATATATAGTTTTTCAATATAATTTTCAATTCTTAACTGAAATCGTGCTGATTTTTTTTCAAAGTTTTCGATCAGCTCCTATGAGTACCTCATTCAAGAACCTTTACCCAAAATTACTGCAAACTTCCAGTGAAAGGATCACTTGTTATTTTTATTCATCCCCTTGAGTTTTCTCCCTATTACCCCTTCCCCTAATCTAAATAAAGCCTCTCCGGGAATTTTTTTCTCCTCTTCCCTTATTGGAAAAAAAACTTCGAAAATGAGAAACTCTTTCTAATCTAATTGTAGTTGTAAGAGATAACGAAAAGAACAGTAGCTAATAATTGCTTTATGAAAAAACAATATATTAAAGGATTGACAACTTTATTTTCACACGGGCTCTCAAATATTTTATGTTACTAGTAACTAGCTAAAAACCTTCCAAGATCGCTTTAAATTTTTTTCAATATTTTCAGAAGAAAAAAAAAACAAATAAAAGCGTTATATTCGACCGGTTCGAATCTTAAATACCCTCCTAATATTTAGAAAGTAAATTTAAAATAATTAATTTGGTTCCTTTAAGACATTTCTGTACCTAATTTTAAATCTCTATTTTGACAGAATCATTCCGCGAAGGGCCGTGGCGGGGACGTTACACCTCTGCAAGATCAGAGAACATCTCAGCTTCTTATAGGCTTAAGAAATAAACATTGTTCAATATTTGCACTATTTATATAATATCGTACGTCAACGCCCACTAAAGAAAACGGGGTTCAAAAATAGACTATATCATGTTTTCCACAAACGAACGTATGGGCATTGCCAGACCGTCTTAGACTTTATCACTGATCAAAAATATATAAATACTTTATCCAATTCCAGGTGAAATGTCCCCCACGGGACAAAAATCAATGCTCAGATGATTAAATTTATTCAATTTTTTTTATAGGGTCATTTAGGGGGCAAAGGGGTAGGAGGGGATAGGGCAAAGGAGTATGTCTCAGCTTCGTCATTAGAGCTTAAAAATCTTATTTTTAAGGAATGTAGGCTTAAGTAAAACAATTTGTTAAATTTTACACTATATTTGCATATAATAACGCTAACTAAAAGGGGCGGGGTCCAAAAATAATTTTTTTTTATTTTATGGCTCCAAGTTTAACGCGTTGGACCTTCTTTAATATAAAAATATATCATTTGCTTAACAAAATTACAAAAAACAAGTGAAAGTGCTATATTCGGCTGTGCCGAATCTTAAATACCCTTCACAGATGTAATTCTTCTTTCTTTCTTGCTAAAACAGGAAGTATGTTTAATTAAAAGATGTAACATAGTTTTACTTGACAAAAAAATTAAAATTTTTACTCTTTTTGGTCACTTTCATGTACCATAAAATATTTAATTTCTCCAACCCTGGAGTCGAAATTTTGATTTTTTTTAAGATTATAATACCAAGTTTGTTCTTCCCGAATTATAAAATAGTTTTAATTAGCAAAAAAAACATTGTCAATTGCCTTTCTGGTTACTTTAATGCAAAATAAATATTTCAATTTCCAAACCCTGGAAACGAAATTTAAATTTTTTACCAATGCAACTCTTAATGAAGCATGAAATAGTTTTATATAAGAAAAACTTAATATATGTAACCATTTTGGTCACTTTCATATATTACAAAATATTGCAGTTATCCATCTCTGGAATCTAAATTTTGATTTTTTTAATTTTTGATACCAATTTTGTACTTTCTGAACTAAAAAATAGTAATTAGTAAAAAACCGGCGATAGTTGCTTTTTTGGTTACTTTTATGTATAAAAAAGTTTCAATTTCCCATCCCTGAAAGCGAAATTTAATTTTTTTTTACCAATTTTAGCCTTTATTAGGTATAAAGTCGTTTTATTTAAGAAAAACTTAAAATTTGCAACAATTTTGGTCACTTTCATGCAGTACAATATATTGCATGTACCAAAAAAACTTTAAACTTCCCAAACCCTGGATGTGAAATTTTAATATTTTTTGTTTTATTTTTAACCAATGCAACTCTTCATGAAGTATAAAGTAGTATTATTTAAGAAAAATTTACAATTTTTAACCATTTTGGTCACCTTCATGAACTATAAAATATTGCACTTGTCCATCCCTGGATTCGTAATTTTGATTTTTTTGGAAATTTTTTATACCAATTTTGTTCTTCCTAAAATATAAAATAGTTTTAGTTGGCAAAAAAAAAACAACGTCAATTCCCTCTTTGGTTACTTTTTTGTATAAAAAAATTTAATTTCCTAACCCTGGAAGCGAAATTTTAATTTTTAAAATTTTTTTTATCAATGCAAATCTTCATGAGGTATAAAGTAGTTTTATTTTAGAAAGCCTCAAATTTTGCAACCATTTTGTTTATTACATGTACTACAAAATATTGCTTGTACCAAAAAAAAAACTTTCATTTCCCCAACCCTGGAAGCGAAATTTTAATTTTTTGTTTATCAGTGCAACGCTTCATGAGGTATAAAGTAATTTTTTTAAAGAAAAATTTCAAATTTTTAGCCGTTTTGGTCACTTTCATGTACTATTAAATATTGCACTTGTCAATCCCTGTGAAAAAAAAATTTTATTTTTTTAGTTTTTAATAGACTATTGAGGCTTCCCAAAGCAAGAAATAGGTTTAATTTACAAACATTAAAAAAAATATTGATAATTGATTTTTTGTATAAATTTTGCGTCGGATCTTTTTGAATTTCAATAGCACGCCATTCTAGTTCATTTCCAATCCAACGGTCCAAGAACGAAGTCTCTAGCTCTTCTGGGGGCTTGGGAAAACCGATTTCACGTACAGACGGACTGACATACGGATAGACGGACAGACGGACATCGCTCAATCGTCATCGCTATTTATAAGGATCCAGAATATATATACTTTATGGGGTCCCATGTGCATATCGAAGAAATTACACACGGAATGACAAACCTATATATACCCTTTCACTTTTTTGTGAAGGGTATAAGAACTATGAAAATTGTGTTGTATTTTAGAGGTTAGTTTAGTTCCTCTAAGGGGAATTTTTCCTCTCTGTCCCGATTCAGTCCATTTACGAACTTGACCTGTGTTATCCTACAAAATTTATCTATACCCTATTTCAAAGGTCTGGCTATTTTCGTTTGGACTGTATCATGATTTCCACAGACGGACGGACATGGCTAGTTCGTCTTAGATTTCATCATTGATCAAGAATAAATACATACTTCATGGGGTCCTAGAGAAACTTTTCACTGCATTACATACGGAATGACAAAGTGAATATACTCTTCAGTTTTTTTTTTTTTTTTTTTTTTTGAAGGGCATAAGAATACAAATTTATTATTGCCTTGCTTTGTGTTTGCTGGGTTATTGTCGTTTTGGCTCACATGTATAAAAGAGAATTACACGATTCTTAAAATCTGTCAATAGCTAAACAAATAAGTTATTTTAATATATTTCTAAGTTTTTCCTGTTTCAAATAAATGGTTTCAAATCTAAAACAGGCATAAACTCTTGTGCTTTTTTTTAACGAATTTTGTAAATTTGATTTGGGGGTTTCCTTCGGCTACGAGTATGTGTGGCCGGTCATTAATCAAATAACTATCTCACGGGAACATCTCTTAACAAGACATGTTAGTAAATGGTAAGTATTACCATAAAAGTTTCTATAAAATGGCAAGTGATACTAGTGATAAAATGTTGTCACAGTTTTTGCTTTTATTTTTGTTCTTTATTATTTCAAGGTTTTAGGCTAAAAAAAGTTGTTGATTTACTGACAATTTTAATGAAGTTGGAACATTTTTTAACAAAATAAAAAACCTCTAGAGATTTGAGTGGTTTGCAAAGTTTTGTTGTATTGATTAAAGATTTGTTAGAAATAATGGAAAATGTTAAAAACAATTTTATAGAAAAAATAATGTTGCATAATATTAAATAACGCTGTCAATGAAATAATTTTAATGAATTTTGGATTTTTTTTTTCAATTCAAAAAAATTATGAAAATACAAAATAAATAACCCAATGACCTTTAAAAGTTAGAAATATTAATTGTCACTTTGTATTACTTGTCTGTTAAAAAAAGAAAAATATTTCCTGTTTTATTAGAAAATATGAAATGGTAAAAGGACAGGACCTCTTTAAAAAGGAAATCAGAGCATGACGGTTTACAGCAAATATGCAACAATAGCTGGCCAACTGAGATGAACTTCTTTTATGCAATTTGATATGCTCTACAATAAATTATGTACTGCGAAAAAGGAAACAATAAGAAAGATCACAGCATATGCAAAATATGCAAATACACAACAGGGATGTGACAGGAATAGCAACAAAATAAAATCTCTATATGACAGGACATTTCTTTGAAAATAAATTAAAAAGAAATTTCTTTTTTTTCTGCTGGCAAAATTACAAACTTGCACAAAGAAGGACATTTCTCGTTTGCGGGTAGAAGATAAGAGTCTCACTAAAATATGCACAAGCAAACTGTCAAGGATGTAAATAATTTGCAGTGCTGAGTACAAAATATTTGCATGCAAAATTATGCATTTTAAAGATGATGTTCTTTCCTTTGTTTGTGCAAAGTACGTTACGTGTTATAAAACAGAGGCAAAAAAAAAAATATGTTCACACATTTCAAGCAAAAATCTTGCAGGACCTTTTCTCTCTTTTGTATAACAATTCGTTATTTATGTAAAGCAGCAAAATTATGAATATGAATATTTTATGAAAACAATGAATTTGCCGAAAGTTAATAAATTTTTTTGTACAATTTCCTATACCCAAATTATCAGCAACAGCAAGGGATTTATATGAATAAGCAGTTTCTTTAGCTTTAAGGTTTTACAAATTTTAATTGAAGCAGTTTAAGAAAAAGACTCCCTTTTTTACCTCTTCAAAAACATCAAAATTCTTCTAGCCATATTTTGCTTTAAAACCTTTAAGTAAACACGTGGGTGGCTTCCAAAAATAACACAAGTGCACTAACACAAAAAAAAGTACCATTCAATGTCTTGCTGCAGTTTCCTTTGGCAAATCCTTTTAAATGTTCATCATGTACCTCCTTAAATTTTTATTTTCCTTTTTTTATTTTTAATTGCTAAAACAGACAAAAAAAATTATATAAATCATTCAAAAAGGGCGTATTTATTTATTGAAAATCTCCAGAGTGTGGCTGTGGAAAAGGTCATGAAAAGGATAATTGAAAAATTGCAATAGATAAAGGATTAAATTTCTGCTGGTAACGCTGCTTTTCATATGATTCCCAGATGGATTACAGATATTTTCTAAAATGTATTTTCACAATTTACCTTTTTTTCAGTAATTAATGATTTTAGATTTATTTTTAAATATTTTACTGTCTGCACCAGGGCTGTGGAGTCGGAGTCGGAGTCGAAGAGTCGGAGTTGCACTGTTTTTGCCGGAGTCGGAGTCGCTAAAAAAAGTCGCGACTCCGACTCCGACAAAGAATTTTTTAAATATTTTTCATAATAAAAATTCTGCGAATTTTTTTTTTTAAATATTTTCTATTTTCAAATATTTGCCTTTTTACAGAAATTGACTTAATCTTTTTAATGAATTATTATTTATTTTTAATACATATTAATATTTATTCACAAAAACTCCTTTTTTCCACAAAAAAATAAAATTTTTGCAAAAAATTGCAAAATATTATAGTTTGATTATATTTTATGAGAAAGTTTTTAAATTTGCTTAAAACGGCAAAAAAAATCAATGAAAAATATGTTTTTGTGAAAATTCTTTTTTAAAAATGCAATTATGATTCAAAATCGGTGCACTAAAATTTGTTTGTAAATTTTCTTTTAATGACCACTATTTTACCAAACAATACAGACATATTTTGTAAAAAACAAACAACTTTTGATTCAGCTTTATTTTGTTATATTTATTTTTATGTTTTTTCGCGAAATCCCAAACTTCAATCGCGTTTAGAGGTCCATAAGTACCCTCAAAAAAAGTTGTTAAACATTTCTTGATTCAATTATCGGGATACGCTAAGGTCCATATACATTTAGCATTGGAGTTGAAGTCGGAGTCGGAGTCGGAGTCGTACTTTAAAAATTTCGGCGGCTGGAGTCGGAGTCGCAACTATTTTTTCGCGACTCCACAGCCCTGGTCTGCACTAAGAGTGGGAAGTACAGTTCTATGCCATAATCAGTGTAAATAATCCTGGCATGACTCAAGAGTTCCCCACCCTGCATTGCTTATGGGCTTGAAATAAAATTCTGTAAATATAAAAAACTTTTAGCATTAAAAGTCAGAAGTAAAATCTGTTTAAAAGCATGACTGTTGCACAGCAACACAAATTTTGTAATGAAGTCTTTCTTTATCTAGAAACTCGTAAAACTTGTGATGTAAAGCGTGGGCAAATTTGAGGTTAGGAACCAAATTGGCTTAAAAATACAATTTTTTCAAGAAATTCAGTTTTATTGATACCAATGTAACGTAGAAATATGGGAATTAATAATGGAATTTGATGTGGAGCAAACGTTCACCTTTAGCACTTCGCTAGACGTCCGCTCTTTTCACAAAATTTTTAAACACATTTTGCCACACGGCTTCGCTTATCTCGGCAATGCAGTGCTGAATTTCAGTTTTCAGATCGCCAATTGTTTGTGGTTTGTTCACATAATCCCGGTATTTCAAATGGCTCCAAAGAAAATAATCCAGCAGCGTTAAATCACAGGAACGATGCGGCTAATTGCCATCGCCAAATTGAGAAATTACGCGGCCGGGAAATTTCTCATGCAATAACTGAATTGTTTGGCGGGCTGTGTGGCTTGTGGCGCCATCTTGCTGAAACCAAAGATCAGTGATGTCAACTTTAGAAAACTGTGGTCATAAAAATTCGGTTAACGTGATTTGGAGCGCAGAAAATTCACAGTGACGGCGTTAACTTGCTCATTTTTTTAAAAAATACGAGCCGATGATGACGCCTAACCACACCGCAGCATATGGTCAGCTTCTTTAGATGTAATGATATCTCGAGGACTGTTTGTGGATTTTGTGAGCACCATAAGCGACAATTTCGTTTTTTTTGTGGGCCTCATCACTAAAGTTGATTTTGTTGAAAAATACGTTGTTTTCGTTCAGTTTTTCAAATAGCCAATTCACCAACCTTCGACGCAAACAATGGTCGTCCGACTTTAATTCCTAAACGAGTTGAATTTTATAAGCGCGAAGATGAAGATCTTTATGCAAAATGTTGCGCCCAGTTCCAGACTCATTCTCAACACTTTGTTGTACAGCGGCGTTGTTTGCATTTTTTTTTACTACGGCCACTAGACTTGTGTCCAACTAGCTCATTCGCTCAGTTTTGACAAGAACCTATGATCAAACCCATTTAAATTACATTGATTTGAACATAGGTTCTTGTCAAAACTGAGCGAATGAGCTAGTTGGACACAAGTCTAACGGCCACTAATAGCATATTGTTTTGGTATATTGTCAGCAACAGTACTGTGGGCTACGAATTTAGCGATGAAGTTACGCGCGGAGGTCTCAGGAGGAGCCTGATTACGAAGAAAAAGCTGCCCACATTTTACGAAGTCATACAGTAAAATTTTCACCATTTTGTTAGTAAATTTTTACAAATAAATTTCTTTTCAAGAGTGTAGCATTCCGTCGTTAAAATTTCCCAACTTTTAACTAAGTAAAACGCGCAATTGTTGACATTTCATTATTTGACAGCTAATTTAATTCCTAAACTCGAATTTGCCCATCCTTTACAAAACTGATCAAGAGTCAATAAAACCATCAATTTGCGAAAGGGTGCTGTTGGCTGAAGTAGTAGAACACGAGACTATGAAGGGGAGGATCCTGAGTTCGAGCCCGCACTGAGTCATGAAATATTGTGTTGAATTCTTCTGATCAGCATTAGTTCGTGGTTGTGTTAGTTGTTGCCAGCCTGTTTCAATGATGAAGGCATAGAACTGGTCACTGAACATAATTGGCAGCGACTGACACTATCATGTACTAAAATCAGAGTAACAGCATCCACCTTCGTCGGCCCTGTAGTAAAAATTAGCCGGCGAAGTAAAAAAAAAGGTTGAAATAGCTACAAAAACAAAAAAAAACTATCTTCTCATCTTTCCTAATCGGTCCCCTCAATACTATCCCCTCGTTTTCAGTTCCGGCGCAATGCATTGCATATATGTATAGGGGGTCATCCCCTGAGTGCTGGTCCAAGATTAAAAAAAAAATTTATACACTTATTTACAAATGATGTACTCCGAAAATAATTTGATAATTCTGACACTTTTTGGATAAGAGAAACTCTTTTGCCACAAAAACCAATTAACGTCGGTAGTTTTAGGATTTCTATTTTTTTTATACCCTCCCAAAAAGAATATGGAGGGTATATTCACTTTATCATTCCGTTTGTAACGCAGCGAAATAACGATCTGAGCATGCCCGTCCGTCCGTCCATCCTTCTGTGGAAATCACGATTCAGTTCAAACGAAAAGAGCTAGACTCTTGAAATTTGATATAAATATATTTTGTTCGGAGATGTAATGATGCACATGTTAAGTTCGGTGATGGGCTAAATCGGACAAGAGGGGAAAAAATTCCCCTAAGAAGAACTAAACCAACCTCTAAAAAACAACATAATTTTTAAAGTTTTTTTCGAATTTTGTGAAACGAATGATATATTTTTATGTCAAAAAAGGTCCAACGCGTTAAACTTGGAGCCATAAAATATAAGAAAATAGTTTTTGGATCCCGCCCCTTAAGTGGGCGTTATTATATGCAAAAATAGTGTAAAAATTTAAGAAATTGTTTTACTTAAGCCTACATTCCTTAAAAATAAAATGTTTAAGCTTTAATGACGAAACTGAGACTAACCTGGTGCCACTCTGCCCTGCCCTTTCCTCCCCTTAGCCCCTTCAATAACCCTATCAAAAAAAAAATTTTTTTTTTTTTTAATTTTGTATATAATTATCCCAAACATTTATTTTTAGAGTTTTATGGCAAAGGTTAAATGTCTCCCCCACAGCCCTTGCCAGAGCGACCCCGCCAAAATACAGTTTTTATACCCTCCAAAGAGAATTGGACCCCATCAAGTAAATATATTCTTGATCAGTGATGAAGTCTTAGACGATTTAGCAATAGCTGTCTATTTTTGAACCCCGCCCCCTTTATTGGACGTTGATGTACGAACTATGTTCCACCAAGTTAAACATTTTAAATTTACTTACTAAATATTGGGAGGGTATTTAAGATTCGACAAGGTCGAATATAACGTTTTTACTTGCTTTTTTACATACAAAACAAAAATCTTCAAATTGAGAAAATTTCGACCCTAAAAATCGTCACTGTGTCCTCTTAAGCACAAAACGATCGTAACGTGGTTTGTTAAGCTGTTTTCTTCGAGCTCAAAAGATTTTGATAAAACCGTGTTGTTTTCAATTGCCAAACTTTTGGATGAATCAACCGATTTCCAAGTGATTAGCGGTGATTGATGTAGTTTTACAAGTCCTACAAAAGAATTGAGATCACTAACTGATCAGATATATAATTTCGGAGTTTTGTAAAAAATCACTTTTTTCGAATTTTTTTCGTACACGATAATTTACGAACACATCAACTGATTTTGACAAGCTTTATGGCGATCGATGTGGTTTTTTTATGCCAAGAGTTGATAAGTCTGTGGAAACGATCTGTTAAAAAAGTTTTAATTTCATTCAAAAATAAAAAACACATTTGAAAAGAAATGTCTTAGTGTTTTGAGATTTCTCAAAATCTCTCGATTCAAATCGATTCCAATTCTCTAAAGATGTAAATTTGATAGAATTCTTTGAATTGTGGTTCGATTCGTTCAAGCGGTCCAAAAGTTATAATCCATTCACTCAGCCGCACAGCCATACTTAATGACAGCCTCTCCGGAGTAGTCAGAAGCTCAGAAGCTCGAGATCTTAGTTTTCCCTGATTTTTTTTGGAAATTTTAAATTTTTTTACCGTCACTTTAAAGTCTCCAAATATGAACTGATTTGTACTCTTGTGGCCGGGCAGCCAGCAAAGCTATCCTGCTGTCCTTGCTATCTGTATATCAGGTCAGAAAATATTGTGAACAGCAAAATCCTTCGGCTGATGTTAAAAGTTGCATACATCGTGGTAGTGATTATTCTAAAAACAAAAATGCGCCATTTCTTTATTTTACCATCTCTTGAACACACGGATAATGAAAAAAAACTTATCAAATCCATCACGAATGACTTCAAACACTCATTCCAATGTTTTCATTTTTAAGAGCAAATCTTTAGCAACAACTTATTGAAAAGTCCATGATTTATTTCCAACCATGGACGACAACCTTTATCAAATTCATCATTATCTAAAGCATTTTACCCCACTAATCCACCTTAAGGTAACTAAAATTTCCTAAAACCATTTAACTTTTTTTCCTTTTGCTGGCAAATTTCCAAAAGTGATTACTAAATTTGAATGAAAAAAAGACCTCCATTCAAAAGAAGCAAAATTCGCATTGAAACAAATGCGTACGCACTCGTAAGTGTCCATTTTCGCACATTATCATCATGTGTGTTGAGGAAAACATAAATGCCCGTGTTTGTTTTTTGCTTTCTTCTTTTTTTTTAACAAAACCAAAAGTTTTTTAACATTAATATTTATTTTTTATTTACACCCTTATAATGTTATCGGTCAATCCAATTTCACTTTTTTCTCTCATACAGATATTTTGTTTGGAGTTTGCCACATTAAAATATCCAAAATAAATGGATATACGCTGTTTAAGTATTTGAATGTTAATCTGTGCAGGAAGGCATGTGTATGATTGGTTGTATTGATAAAAATCTTTGACACAATTGTCCGTTAGCCTGTTTTTGTGCGAGTGTGGCGAGTTTTTTTTCAAGACATCTTCTGTAGTAAGTCATGTAAAATATTATAACAAACCAAAGTCAAATGGAGTACAGGGATTGACAGTAGACCCTGGTCGGTTATAAAGTGCTGTATAATATTCCTGTTGCCGTATTGAAAAGTTGTGTAAAAAAGCGCCTAAAGTAATCAAAAGTAGCGGGTTCGATTCAGCACTATGAATATGGGTTGGAATTTTTCTGATATCCACTTATGCAGATCGGCCTGTTTGTATGATGAAGGCGTAACACTGTTCGTCGGTACTGTAGCAAAAATTCGATAAAAAAATTATAAAACATAAAACGACTTAACAATTTATGTTTATGCGTTCATTTAACACTAGCCCGCCCTTTTCGTAGTTCTGGCACAATGCATTGCGTGCCAGACTGTTGTGGTTTAGAAAACACTTGGTACTACGATCGTTAGAATTAATTTTATTTTCAAGATGTCAGTCAAGCCTTAGAACTTACGAATTATATTCTACAACACGTATAATGAAACTTTCATAAAACACCAAAGAAAAGCTCCCCTAAGCATGCGTTAGCAGTAGAAAAAAAAATAGTTTAGAAACAGTTAAAATTTCTACGTTTCCTTCATTTGTCTAAGCACACAAACTTAAGAACTATCAAGTCTTTGAGCAAAAACCTTAACAAAATCTTTTATTTATAATGAAATCATCAGTTCCTATATTTCATACAAGAAGAAATGTCTCTAACCAAATTTTGCATATATAAAAACTATATTTAAATCAATTAAATTATTGCATTGAAATAAGGTTTTGTTTCAATTAAACTTTTAATTGAAGAGAAATAAAACGGAATCATTTCTTTCTGTACAAGTTTTTAAATAAAATATTTCATGTTAACAGGTTTTACAAGTAACTACACTTTATCTGAATCAATTAAATTACTTAATAGAAAGAATATTTTGTTTCTATTAAACTTTTAATTGAAGCAAAACACATTGAAATAATTTTTGAGTGAACGCAAGAATGTTTTTGAATACAACATTTCGTATTAACAAATATTACATATAACTAGATTTTATTTGAATCAATTAAATTATTTAATTGAAAGAATATTTTGATTCTCTTTTTGATTCTCTTAAACTTTTAATTAAAGAAAAATATATTATTATGAAATTTTCTATTTGACATATTGTCACAATTCCATTATAAAAATGAATATGTCAAATAGAAAATTTCATAATAGTTTAATTTAGATTTTATTTTTCATTTTGCCTTATAAATACTTTTCTTGTTATCCAATGGATTTCTGATTGCATAAAGGTGTAGAAAAATAAAATAGATTCAATATCGAATATAATTTATTTGTTGGTTTAGTTTTGTATGAGTTTCATGGCCTACTATGCTTATTCTGTTGTGATTTTTGAAAATAATTTGTAATTTACAAATCGTTAATTCTCAGATGGTTTTCGGAAGTAAGATAAGAGGTTTTTAACTTGTCAAAACTGTGGTTGAAGTCTACTGACGATTTGGTAAAACACCAATGAAATGCATATAGACATTGCTTGACCACCAACAAATAAATTTCATTTTTATAAGAAAAATGTATCGAAATAATTTTTTCTGCGCAATTATTTTTATAAAGCATATTATATTATTAAGCAAAATATTTTTATAAATAGCTATAATTTGCTTCAATCTATTAAATTACTTAATTGAAAGAAGTTTTTGTTTATAATAAACTTTTAATTGAATTAAAATATGTTGAAATATTTTTTGAGTGCACGCAAGGAAGTTGTTTGACACAACACTTCGTATTAACAAGTTTTGGATAAAACTAAGTTTAACTTGAATCAATTAATTCACTTAATTGAAAAAAGATTTTGCATCTATTAAACTTTTAATTGAAGCAAATTGCGTATGCAAGGAATTTTTTGTAAGCAACATTTCGTCTTAACAAGTTTTACAATTAATTAAATTTTATTTGGATTAATCGAATTAGTGATTTGAAATTAAAAGATATTGTTAATTGTTAGTTTTTTCAACGGCCTTAAGTTCGAATCTGCAAGACTGCAAATAATTTTTTATTATTTTATTAATAAATGAATTTGTTCAAATTCTATTTATTATTTTTTATATTAAGATTGGAATATTAAGAATATTTTCAATAATCATCAAACCAGCAGAACGGATCAGTACTGATTTCGAGGCCGCTACGCCATCTCATCAGCGTTCTTTGTTACATTTTTCCACTTTTGCAAGTGGTGCTAGTTAGTAGGAATATCAACTATTTAACCAATATTTTAACGAAAATAGAATATGAGAAGTTATCACATTCATATTTTTAAGTTATTACCTTTTTGCTTAGTACGAAATTACCCAACCCTGACGATTAATATTCCCAATATTCCATGTATCTCTTTCGCTTTTTCCAGAGTCATTGGCTGCTGATAGCTAGAGCTTCTTTGTTATTTATGTTCAAGTAATTGAATTTAGTTGTCAATTTACAATGAACAAGTGCGCGTGCCCCCGCACATAATTTAAAAGATTTTGTTTCTATTAAACTTTTAATTGAAAAAAATTATTACTGAAATAATTTTTTCAGCACAAGCTAGGACGTTTTTGAATACAACCTTTCATGTGAATAAGATTCACAAATAATTAGATTTTATTTGAATCAATTAAACTACTTAATTGATAGCAGATTTTATTTCTATTAAACTTTTAATTGACGCAAAATATATTGAATTAATCTTTGCTACGCAAGTAGAAAGCTTTTGAATATAACATTTCGTGTCAAGAAGTTTTACGAATAACTACTCTTTATTTGAATTAATTCAGTTAATCAATTGAAAGAAGAATTTGTTTCTATTAAACTTTTAATTGAAGAAAAATATCTGGAAAGTGTACGCAAGTGTTTTTTTTTCATGCATTCAGAATTCCTTAATATATTACATTATTATTAAAAATTTTATACAAGCAAAGCTAAGTGTAGGGTATAGCGAAGCAAATAAAAGGTCGCTATAAAAAAAGAAAGAAAATATGCCTAAAAAATGATACAAGACTTATTTAGATTCTCTTACAAATAATATGAACATAATGCCTTCATTTCGATATTGAGATGATGTTCGTTCGCAGTGAAATTATGTTAAAAGTGTGGAGGGTGACAAATCTGTGTGGGGGTCTATGAAGTGGTCACTTATATATTCCATTTAATATATGAGTACAACAAGCACAACTTAATATAATGAATGTATTTCTTTTTTTATGTAAAAAGTCTGTTGCCAATATTACAAGAGTGTCCGCTGATAAAGCGAAAATTCCCATTATTGTTGCCTTTCGACTTGAAATGATCATTTATTATTGTTTGTTTTTTTTTAGTTTTGCAATTTTTTCCGCAAAATTGGTACGAAAAATATATCGAAAGACAACAACGTATGTTTCTAATGTGCTTTTTCAAATGTTATTTCAGTTTGTATATTTCTGTTTGTGAAAGTGAGCTTCTGTTGTGATATATGAAGTTAAGTTGTTCTAATATCTGATTATTGAAATGATATAATTTTTTTATCTTTTTTTTTTTGAGAGGAGCGCAGAACATTATAGATGTGCGTTTGATTGACACCGAAGAGGATGTGTCAATTGCCTGAAATTTGTTAGATAAATAAACGATGTATTTGGCCAAAATTTGGCATTCGCAGACATTTTATAATTTTTATAATTTGAATCATTAATCAGAGATGGTGCGAAAAGCTCTATTGGTTCAAAAATGCAGCGCAACATGTGAATATTTATGTTTTAAGTTTAACTATTAAACTATTTGTATTGTTCGCTTCTACCAGCATTTTTCCATTTTATAGTTTTTTACTAAAAATCGTTATTATGCCCACCAAAAAAAATTGGAGTGTACCTTCACTTTGTCATTATGTGTGTAACGCAGCGAAATTTCCCCCTAAAACCCCAAGAAGTATTTACCATCCTTATCAGTGATGAAATCCAAGATGATCCGTCCATTTGTGAAAATCACGGTACACGAAAAATTATATATTTTCATGTCAAAGAAGATCCAAAATGCTGAAGTTGGAGCCAGAAAATCATAAAAATCCATTTTTGAACCGCGCCCTCTTTAGTAGGCATTTAAGTAACATTGTGAAAATATGTAACAAATTGTATTACTTAAGCCTACATTCCTTAAAAATTAAATTTTTAAACTTTTACGACGCAGCTGAGATGTTCTTTGATCTTCCCCTGCCCTATAGCTACACCCACTTAATTAGCCCAAATATTTACTTTTTAAATTTTTACGACAAAGGTAAGATGTCTCCCCAACGGCCATTCCCAGAGTGACCCTGTATTGATCTTTAAAATTAGGCACAGGTTTTAGCAACACAAAATGATTCTGTTGAAAATAGCTTAAAGCCATTTTGGAATAGTTTTTAAATAGGATTTATGAAATGCAGCCTTGTTTTTGTCTGTGCTAAGTTGGGTGCTGCCAAGTTAAATATTGGAAACAGCTGATAATAGACTAGAAATTCCCCCCAAAACTTCATTTTTTCTTTGAGAATTTGAAAGTTATGTGAACGCTAAAAATAGAGTATATGATTTCGTGTGTATAAACTGTTGTGTATTGGCCAGAACTTGGCCTGGCGTAATACCGTGAGCGCAGATAGAATGCGATCATAAAAACAGTAAAAAGTTCTTCAAATCGAAATACAAATTGAAATCAAGAATGATTGAACCTAAAGAACTGAACAAATCTTTTATTTTCATTTCATAGTGCAATAAAAAAAACGTTCACTATTTCGCTATTTTTCTATAAATTCAATACACACTTGGAAATTTTTATGTTGATTTATTTTTATTGACCTTATTCATTCAATATTTCGTTAACAGCTTGTTAACATCTTCAGGAAATAAAAATTATTAAAATTTTTTCAATCATTTTTTTAATAATTTTAATTTCCTGAAGATGTTAACAAGCTGTTAACGAAATATTGAATAAAAATTAGACGAAATAAAATTTTGTAAATTTTTATACCAAAAATATTTATTTTTATACCCTCCAAAAAAGAATTTGGAGGGTATATTCACTTTGTCATTCCGTTTGTAACGCATCGAAATATCCATCTCAGACCCCATAAAGTATATATATTCTTGATCAGTAATGAAATCTAAGACAAACTGAGCATGTCCGTCCGTCCGTCCGTCCGTCTGTGGAAATCACGATTCAGTCCAAACGAAAAGAGCTAGACTCTTGAAATTTGGCATAAATATATTCTAAAGCTCAGAGCAGGTTAAGTTCGAAGATGGGCTAAATCGGTCAAGAGGGAAAGAAGTTCCCCTAACAAGAACTAAACCAACCCAGAAAAAACAACATCATTTTTAAAGTTTTTTGGTTATTTTGTTAAGCAAATGATATATTTTTATGTCAAATATGGTCCAACGCCTTAAACTTGGAGCCATTAAATAAAATAAAAATATTTTTTGACCCCGCCCACTTCAGTGGGCGTTATTATAGGCAAAAATAGCATAAAAATTTAACAAATTGTTTTACTTAAGCCTACATTCCTTAAAAATAACACTTTTAAGCTTTAATGACGAAGCTGAGACGAAACCTGGTACTACTCTGCCCTACCAACTCCTTCCCCTTCGCCCCCTAAATGACCCTACCAAAAAAAAATAAAAATTTTTAAATTTTGTATATAATCGTCCCAAGCCTTTATCTTTATAGTTTTATAACTGCCGATTTCTGCCCTACCCCCGTTCCCCTCTTCCTTTGCTCCCTAAATGGCCCTACCAAAAAAAAAAAATTTTTTTTCAATTTTGTATATAATCATCCCAAGCATTTATCTTTAGAGTTTTATGACTGCCGATTTCTGCCCTACCCCCCCCCCCCCTTTTCCTTTGCCCCTTAAATGACCCTACCAAAAAAAATAATTTTTTTTTTAAATTTTGTATGTAATCATCCCAAGCATTTATCTTTAGAGTTTTATGTCTACCTGTTTCTGTCCTACCCCCTCTCCCCCTTTGCCCTCTAAATGACCCTATCAAAAAAAAGAAATTTTAATTTTGTATATAATTATCCCAAGCATTTATTTTTAGAGTTTTATGACAAAGGTAAAATGTTTCCCCCACAGCCCTTGCCAGAGCGACCCCGCCAAAATACAGTTTTTATACCCTCCAAAGAGAATTGTGATGAAGTCTAAGACGGTCTAGCAATGCCCATACGTTCGTCTGTGGAAAACATGATATTGTATATTTTTGAACCCCGCCCCCTTTAGTGGGCGTTGACGTACCATATTATATAAAGGAACTCTGTCCCACCAATTTAAACATTTCAAATTCACTTACTAAATATTTGGAGGGTATTTAAGATTCGACCCGGTCGAATATAACGTTTTTACTTGTTTGTTATTTTTTTGTCGAAATGCAAATTTATATGCCTTAATGTTAAAAAATATTTAATTGCTGAGACAGAATTTTTACTTGAACCAATTATTTTATAAATAATGACATTTTAATTTATCAAAAATTCTTACGGCCTTGCTTATGCATTAAACATATTCAAGACAGCAGGCTACCGACTACAGAAATAAAATACATGTGTTTATATGGGAACAGTAGCATGGACAGCAACCTGCCGCGTAGCCGTGAAAATAATGTATTCTATTCTGGAGTCGTGTAGTTGGTAGCCTGCAGTCGTAAATGTGTTTAATTCATTATTCATAGGAACAAATTTATTTTTATTGAAAGACAAATTTGCATAGAAATTTATTTAGCGGTTAACAAAAATAAAATATTTTTCATGAATAAGGATATAAACCAAAAACTAAATTCTAACTTAAAATATAAAACTCAAAATCAGGCCGGGTTTTTGAGATCTCAGCTAAACTAGGTTTAGTTAATCTGGAAATAGATTTGTGCCACCGTTGCCGGGATTGTATGCAGAATTTTACCATTTTGCGTAAAATCTTGGTCTTTAATGAAATAATAAAAATCAGAGCTTTAAACTAAGTTAAACTAAGTTTCAACCTAAACCACATCCTCAAAAACATGGCCTCAGAATAAAAACTTCCAATATTCCCTTTCGTAAACCTTTTTGTCGCACACTTATCATTTTTAGTTATAAATAATTTTTTACTGTTTAAAAATGAAAATGTTTCAGCAATATTAAGCAGCAAATGATATATTAAACCCGTGCCAAATGTTACCATACTTTAGATAAGATTATGGTCACTATACCTGCACCAACCAAAAAAAAAAAATATATATGAAAAAATAACCAGAAAATGATGCATAATTATTCCTAAAAATTAACACACTTATACAATATGTGTATACTTGACCACTTAGAAAACCACTAAAGAAGCACATGCCACCTTAAATTACAAAAACAAAAAACTGTCCAATTTATCCTTTCAGAAGATCTACTCGTATAACAAAACAATAGGACACACACATCACAAATACTTGCCATGAATTATCGAAAAAGGATATTCAATACAGCAAAGCAGCAGCATATGGTAAAATATTGCTGCCAGTTAAAGAAACAAAATTAAGTAGAGAGTGAGTTATGCATGGAAAAAATAACAATATATTTATTTTACCTTTTAAATAAGAAAAGAAAATTATACAATTGCAATTGCAACTTGCATAATCATGGCTATTCTAATGCTGCAACTGCTTTTCCAATTCCTTTCATGATCACATGCATTTGCCAGCATTGTTTGATAATTTCAATGCCTGCGCTCATACTTATGGCTGTTATTGTCCTTGACGCTGTGCTCGTTTGCTTAATCTTCATCTTGGAGTTTTTGAAATAAAATACTCTTTATAACCCGATTCACATTTGTGAAGATTTTGATCAAATTTGTTAAAGAAAAATATATTTATTTTCTATTATTGCTCGGGAACAATAGCGAAATCTTACATACGTAATGCTTCATATGTTTACTCAGAGGACCACAAATTGTTTGAAATTGTATTGTTTTCGAAATGGAATGCAGTTTTCGATGACGCATTTTCATAAATTTTGCTATATTGTAATGTCATTCGGTAGTATAAATATTGATATTGTAAAATGCACACCCTGCAAATTTTATTAAAGAACTATTTGAATAAATTAATGTGTTACACCTTAATCGCCATAAACTTGGGACGATCTTTCTGGGGAGGGTACTTAGGACCCCGTTACAGTTCAAGATTATTTATATACATCACAAAAAAATGGTGGAAGGGTATAAATGGGTTTGTCTTTCCGTGTGTAGTTTCCACAATATTATTATATACTCGTATTCTGGGTTCCTAAGAATAAGGAAGTCGGATAAGCGACGTCCGTCTGTGTGTACATGAAATCGGTTTACCGAATGCCCCAAAAAAGCTGGAGACTTTGATCTTAGATTCATGTATTGACAATAGTTCTAAATAGATTGCTATTGAAAAGCAACAAAATCTAACATATTATTCCAGAACTGGAAAATTTAAACTTATTTTCGAGATATAAAAGTAATAAGCTGAAACTTACTTTTTTTTATTTTATTTATTATACCCTTCACAAAAAAGTGAAAGGGTATATATAGGTTTGTCATTCCGTGTGTAATTTCTTCGATATTCACATGGGACCCCATAAAGTGTATATATTCTGGGTCCTTATGAATAGCGATGACGATTGAGCGATGTCCGTCTGTCTGTACGTGAAATCGGGTTTCCCAAGCCCCCAGAAGAGCTAGAGACTTCGTTCTTGAACCGTTGGATTGGAAATGAACTTAAATAGAGTACTATTGAAATTCAGATAGATCCGAAGTATTGGTTCCAGAGCTGCGAAGCTTACACCTATTTCTCGACTCAAAATTTACACCAAAAATCAATTATTTATTTTAATGTTTGTAAATTAAACCTATTTCGTGCTTTGGGAAGCCTCAATGGTCTATTAAAAACTAAACAAATAAAAAAAATTTCCAGGGATGGGAAATTAAAAATTTTTTTTCGGCCCATTCCGTATTTTGTAGTACATGTAGTAACTAAAATTGTTAAAAATTTCAAGTTTTTCTTTAACAAAACCTCTTTATACGTCATGAAGATTTGCATTGACCAAAAAAAAAATTTTTTTAATTCAAATTTTGCTTCCATGTTCCCATCCATGGAAACAAAATTTTTTTTATACGTGAAAGTAATCAAACAGCCAACTGATGTTTTTTTTTGCTACCTAAAACTATTTTATAATTTAGGAAGAACAAAATTGGTATCAAAAATTCAAAAAAAAAATCAAAATTTCAAATCCAGGGTTGGACAAGTGCAATATTTTGTAGTACATGAAAGTGGCTAAAATGGTTAAAATTTTAAAGTTTTTCTTAAATAAAACTACTTTATACCTCAAGAAGACTTGCACTGATAAAAAACAAACAAATAAAATTTCGCTTCCAGGGTTGGGAAATGAAAGTTTTTTTTGGCACATGCAATAGTTTGTAGTACATGTTATAACCAAAATTGTTATAAATTTTTAGTTTAAATAAAAATAAATAAAATCACTTTATACTTTATGAAGATTTGCATTGATAAAAAAAATTTTAGAAATTAAAATTTCGCTTCCAGGGGTGGGAAATTGAAATTTGTTTTATACATGAAAGTAACCAAAAAGCCAACTAACGTCGGTTTTTTACTAATAAAAACTATTTTTTAATTCAGGAAAAACAAAATTGGTATCAAATATTAAAACAAACCAAAATTTCGATTCCAGGGTTGGATAACTGCAATATTTTGTGGAACATGAAAGTGACCAAAATGGTTACAAATTTTAAGTTTTTCTTAAATAAACCTCATTATTAAGAGTTGCATGAACCTCATTATTAAAATATTTATGGTACATGAATGTGACCAAAAGTTCAAAAATTCACTAAGAATTGCATTGGTAAAAAAATAAAAATTCGCTTCCAGAGTTGGAAAATCTAAATATTTCTGGTACAAAAGTACCCACATAAATTCCAAGTTTTGTTTTTTTGGTGAATTAAAATGTATTTTATACTTTTATACTTAATTTGGTATTGAAAATTCGGTTCCAGGATTGGAAAATCGAAAATTATTAGTACATAAAAGTAGCCATATAAGTTCCTTATTTTGGTTGCGTGTGAATGAAATCTTTTTTATAATTCGGGAAGAGTTGAATTGCTATTAAAAACCAAAATAATTAACAATCCAATTTCAGGGTCGGAATATCGACATTTCCTGATACATAAAAGTAGCTATATAATTTATTTTTG
Source organism: Linnaemya tessellans (assembly GCA_951800035.1). Classification (NCBI taxonomy): domain Eukaryota; kingdom Metazoa; phylum Arthropoda; class Insecta; order Diptera; family Tachinidae; genus Linnaemya; species Linnaemya tessellans. The sequence continues at coordinate 25,785,865 of OX637534.1, read as the reverse complement.
ATTTTTATGATGAATTATACCTACTTTATATATCAGGAAGAAATAAATTGGTATTAAAAACCAAAAATATCTAAAAGACGATTCTACGGTTGGACAATTAGAACTTTTTGGGGTACATGAAACGGATTTTTTCTTTTTATTTGTAAATTAAACATATTTAATATTTTTGAAAGACGTTCAGAGGTATTAGAAATAAGAAAAGCCAAACATTTACCTTCCTAGCCGAAAAATTTAAACGAAAAGAATGACATCTGTGAAGGGTATTTAAGATTCGGCACAGCCGAATATAGCACTTTTACTTGTTTTTATTTATATTATTTTTTTTATTTTTTTGTTAATTAAACCTATTTTAAACTTCAGGAAAAACTAAAAATATAAAAAACGATTCCAGGGTTGGACAATTTTGGTACATGAAACTGACCAACTAAAACTTGATGTTTCCGAAAAAAAATTCTTCGGAATTGGAAATCAGAAAAGCCAAAAAGATTGCTCCAGAGTTGGAAAATTTAAACTCTTTTTGCAATGTGAAAGTAATCAAATAAAACTAATTGTTTTCTTTTGTAATTAAAAATATTTTTTTTATTAGATACAAATAAATTAGTATTGAAAATGCGAAAGATCACAAAGTTAATTCCAAGGTTGGAATGAAAAATACTTACGCCAGTGCGGGCTATATAAGATTCGACTCAGACGGGTCGAAAACACTTGTACGTGTTTTTAACTTTCCGCTAAGAAAATTTAAAATTTTCAAATAATCGGGAAGATTGCTGATGTTATTCCGTTTTCGAAATTAAATCGAGTTTTCATCACATCTCGACCTTCTGAATTCCTAGGAAGTTTTCCTGACTGTTTATGTATTTGTGCTGTGTGTGTGTGTGTTTGTGCGTATGTATGTGTGTTTGTGCTTATGTGTGCGTATGTTTGTGTGAAAGTATATAGCTTTTAAAAGGGTCCTTTCAAATTTAAGTTTCCTGTGAATTATAACCAATTCGGATCGGTAGATTTCGAAAAATCTTTAGAAAAACACAGACAATTTTTTTTCAAAACCGGATTTTTTTTTTGGAATAAATCTTAAGCAACTTTATCGATCGAGTCCACAAACTAATCATTTCTTGATATTCAAAAGTCACCTCGATTGCCACTAACCGGCTCAAAATCGGTTGATGAGTTCGTTCAACTTCGTCTATAAATATATTCAAGAAAGTTTATTTGAAAAAGAAAACTCCGCCTCTACATTTACTTTTTTTAAGATTTATATTTTATATTAAATAACAATAATTTTATAATTTATGTGGGATTTAATTGCGCAATAGAAAGTCTGGGCCTTGTCCATAATTAATAATAGACAACATTACCAACACCATCTACAGACCACCAGACACCGCAAAACTGGTAGGTTGCTCTAGTTCTACAAGTTGTTAAAAAGTACTTAATTTTTACTCAAAATATTATTTTGTATATTCAAATAAAGAACGAGAGCTTAATTAAAACTTTCTTGAATTTAACACGCATACCAGAGACCGGCACGAGTACATCGCAACCAAAAGTACTCGTACATCGTATTACACATTTATACCTTAAGCTAGTTGTGCGCTGTTGATTTAACTGGTCCTCAATTTTTTTTCCTTTTTTCTTGGATCTAAGGAAATTCGTCATTCTGATCTTTTAAGATCTAACCAAGACTGATTGTCGACTGTATTTTTATTGTTATCAGCAACCAAATCGTATTAAAAACAACATATTTTCCATCACTTTGATATTCTGCATTTTGCAAATTAAATGGAATTCTTTATTTTCATAACCTTTCATATTTTTATATAAACAACTTTAATTTATGAATACATAAAGACCTACACATAAACAAGCTAGCTCCATATACTCTTTTATATTTGATTATTTGGCTTCCTAAAAATGCCACTAAAATAATGGCAAAGAAATACCACTAGAGAAATCAACCATTTATATTTTATATATAAATATAAAGAAAAAAATTATTCATATACAACCCCAAAAAATATCTATACTTTACATAGAAAATCCCTCTCTACATAAATTTGTATATGAAAGAAAGTAATAAAAATAAAAAATGAAGTATGAAGTATGAAAACAAGCTCACCACATATGCTAATCTGTAGAGTTGAAGTATCCAGCTTCTTTCGTTTATTTATTCATTTTTATATGCACAACCCCATCCAATCATACACACAATAAACATAATGAATTCCCGATACTCTTGCCACATGAGTCAGTGTACAGTGGGCTTGGTGAGCACAAATTAGGAAATTTTATATAAAATCTATAAAATATTTAAAATTTTAATTAACTCAACTGAAGGGATTAAATGTTTAAATTTTCAAAGTTCTGCAATAAATCATCATTTTTACAGAGATCACTTAAACACGTATCCCGGTATTCATAAAATTTAAAATGAGTTTAAAATGTATTTTAATCAAATTTTTTCATACAAAATTTTCTTAAAACAGATTTCAAATACGTTTTATTTTTTTATGAATATGGGGGGTAAAGCTTTAAAAAGTTATTCGAATTATAATATATATATATATATATGTATATATATATATATATATATATACATATATATATATATATATATATATATATATATATATATATATATATTTGTTTAATCATTTTTCAAATTTAATCTAAAGAAAATTTATTTATTTCTAAAGAAATTATTTGAAAAAATTAATCGAATGAAACTAATCAAATAAAATTGTATTTGACCCTAACAAATTATGCAATTTCAGTTTTGCAGTATTCGATTTATTCGAATTATATGATTCTAAAGTAATTTGTTCGAAAATTTACCGAATGCAACCAATCAGCTATTTTAAGGAACAAAAATTATTGAAATAAAATTAATCATATTAAACAAATGAAAAAATGTTGCAATAAAACTTAATCGAACAAATATATTTAAATAAAACTTAAATAAAGAAAATTATTCCCAAGAAGTGTGTGATTTGTAGAGACGTTGCACTATTTGTGCCCAAATAATGGGTTTGGTCTGCAAAAAAGAGTCGTGGTGTTTTCTTTACACCAGACAAATTACATCGAAGTCAGTGTTTTTTAAAAGATTTTATGCAGAATAATTCGATTTAATCGAATAGAGTTTATACAAATCAAATTATGCACGCAAAACTTTTGGAGGAAAAGTTAGTTCAATACAACTAATTGAAAAAAAATATTCGAATAATAATAATCAAATAATATTATTCAAATAATATTATTCGAATAATTTTAATCGAATAATTTTAATCGAATAGTATTATTCGAATAATATTAATGGAATAAAAGTTTTCCGGCTCCATATAAAATAAAGTATACGAACAGACACCAATATCTACACAAACTGTTCTGTGATAATCGAATTAAGTTTACTACAATTATTCAGATAAAAATTGTTAAATAAATTTTACTACAATAATTTCTATGGCGAACAACATTTATGCGAATATATGTAAACAGTTATTTAAAAACAATTTCTGAAGAAGCTGATTTTTGAAGAAGCTTATTTTTGGAGAAGCTGTACCAATTGCGCCGAGATCGGCTCCTGCAATCAAATAAAAATTGAAGTATTGTTACCCAATATCGAATAAAACTTACTTGGCACACTCATTGTAATTTATTTGACAGATATTTTCAATTAATATGTGTACATATTATTTCTTGTGGGTTAAATATACCCGCATTTCATTAACTCTTGTGCCCAATCATCAGTAGACTTTAAGTTAATTCAGACTATAAATTATTCGATTAACAACCCCAAAATGAAATGAAAGCCAAGAAATGAAAGATACTCGTGGCAACTTGCTTTCTGAAAATCGGAAAAAAAAAGTTTTCAAATTATTTTTAGGTATTGTATACAAATTATTCGAATAGTTATATGCAAAAGCTATTACAAATACTAATCGAACAATATTAATCAAATAATATTAATCAAATAATATTATTCAAATAATATTAATCAAAAATATTATTCGAATTATATTAATCGAGTATTATTCGAATAGTATTAATCGAATATTATTCGAATAAGATTAATCGAATAAATATATTTAAACTATTCCACCTGCTCTGTGATAATCACAGATATTTAATATTTTTGTTATATGCAAGAAAACACAATTCTATACCACTATCTACATATAATCGACATCATCATCACCATCATCATATTCTTGATAAAAAAGAAAAACAAACATAAAAGGGGTGGTCTTTTATTTGGGTGTGCGTATGCTTTTATATATGGTGCCTTTTAATTATGCAGACTCCATGCGCGTCTGCTGCCATTGTGTATTTTTTTACCAACTCATTCGCATGTAAAAAAGAAACAACAATAAAATGTATTCCCCTTTGAAAGGTTTAATTTTATCATGTGCATAAATAAATAAAAAACACAGCCTCTAGTATAGAATCCGTACTCGTTCGTATTCTTTGCCATTTTTACGACTTTTTACGTCATCTTTCTTTTTATAAAAAGAAATAAGAGGAAGGAAATTTTGTTTTCTGAAATTTAAGGCATTGCAAATATTCACATGTGGGATGAAACATATAATCTACTGAAGTGATTCGTATAAGTTTCAATGTTTGGCAGGAGTATTCTAAGGGGTTTTCTCAAGTGTATCAGTTCCCATTTTTTAACATCTTTTGACATTTCCATTCATCATTCAATGTGCTGGCCTTCTATGTGTGTTTGGTTTGCAAAAATAAAAATGCTAATGCCTAAAGCTTCTAATATTAAGAATTTACTTGATTATTGGGGTTGGGGCTTTCACTTTTTATTTTATTTATTTTTTTTTGTGGAACATTTTCTATTATATTTAGTATAATTGTTTTTAGGATGTGTTAAATATTGATTTTAGGTTCAGAAAAGCTAGAGACTTCGGTATTGGATTGATGTATTGGAAGTAGTCCTAAACGGAGTGCTATTAAGAATTAGCAAAATTCAATATGCGGTCCCAGAGCTGGAAAATTTAAATTTATTATTGGCGACCAGCTGAATTAAAAAAACTTTTTTTCATTAATAAAACCTATTTTATACTCCAGGAAAAATTTAATTAGTATTAAAAATCAAACAAAATTAAAAAGACGATTCCAGGGTTGGGCAATTGTAATTTTTTGCTACACAATTTGTTTTCTTTTTCTTTACATATTAAATATATTTAATATTTTTCAGAGAAATTCATTTTCCTTAGAAATCAGAATATCATAAAATGCAGCTCCAGAGCTGTAAAATTATATTCAAAAAATAAGTTTTTTCTTTGGTAATGAAATCTATTTTATATTTTAGAACGACATAAATTAGTATTGCGAATCAGTAAGATCAAAGAGATGATTCCAGAGTGGTCCAACCAAAACGCACGTTGCTAATTGCGGTTCGCATCTTAACGTCAAGTGTTTTGCCCCACTTAATTTGACATTTCTTTGTTTTAGTTTTTGACAAATTCAAGCATGAAGAGGTACCTTGTGAGTTTTATACCCTCCAAAAGCGAATAGGAGGATATATTCACTTTGTCATTCCGTGTGCAACGCAGCGAAATATCCCCCTAGATCCTATAAAGTATATATGATCAGTGATGAAATCTAAGACGATCTATTCATGTTCATCCGTCCGTCTGTGGAAATCACGATTCAATACAAACGAAAAGAGCCGGACCCCTTAAATTTGGTATAAATACATTTTGAAGGACAGCACAGGTCAAGTTCGTAAATGGGCTCAATCGGGCCAGAGAGAAAAATGTCCCCTAAGAAGTACTAAATCTACCTTTTTTTGTGATTTTGTTAAGCAAGTGATATATTTTTATGTCAAAGACGGTACAAAGGATTGAACTTGCAGCCAGAAAGTCATGAAAGAAATTTTTGTACCCCGCCCCTTTAGTGGGCGTTGAAATAACATACTACATAGAAAAATAAAGTAAATGTATAACGAATTGTATAATTATAAATAATTAAAAATTAAATTTCAAAGCTTTTATGACGAAGTTGAGATGTGCTTTGATCTTCCTCTGCCCCACCTCCCCCACATTTGCCCCTAAATAGCCTTATAAAAAAAATTTTTTTTTGCCCTTAATAACCGAAACTTACTTTTAAGGGTTTTGTGTCACAGGTGAGATGTCTCATCCATGGCCCCTCCCTGAGTGACCCCTACAAAACAGAATTTTTATTTACTAAATATTTGGAGGGTATTTAAGATTCGACCCGGTAGAATATAACGATCTTACTCGATTTTTTTTCAGCACAATCGACCAAATGTGTCCACCATGGATTCGTTTTACCGCATGTGGGCAAATAAAAATATACGAGTGGTTGTTAAAAAGCCGACTACAAAGAGTAACTGTTTGGGGCGGCTTGTGAGCTAGCGACACCATCTGTCCTTACTTCTTAGAAAATGAGGTCGACCAATAAGTTACCGTGAATGGTTTTCGCCATCGGGAGATGATAACGAACTTCTTGTAGCCTGAAATTGAAGACATGGAACTGGACGATGTGTGGTTCGAAAAGGATGTTGCCATTTGCCACACAGCCAAGGAAACAATGGCTCCTTTGTGTGAGAAATTCAATGGTCGTGTTATCACACGTCGTGGCTCTGTTAATTGGTCGTCACGATTATGTGATTTGGCAACGTGGGAATTCTTCCTTTGGAAATATTAAAAGAAAAAGTGTATGTCAATAAGACAAGAGTAATTCAAGACCTGAAGGATGAGACATTTTTTCACATTAACAGGTCACTGAAAATATGCACCATTGGATAGAAATACGCCACAGAAGGAGATATATTGTTTCATAGTGAAAAATATTAATATGAAAACTTTTTTTTATACCCTCCAAAAAAGAATTTGGAGGGTATATTCACTTTGTCATTCCGTTTGTAACGCATGGAAATATCCATCTCAGACCCCATAAAGTATATATATTGTTGATCAGTGATGAAATCTAAGACGAACTGAGCATGTCTGTCCGTCCGTCCGTCTGTGGAAATCACGATTCAGTCCCAACGCAAAGAGCTAGACTCTTGAAATTTAGCATAAATATATTTTGAAGCTTAGAGCAGGTTAAGTTCGAAGATGGGCTAAATCGGGCAAGAGGGAAAAAAGTTCCCCTAAGAAGAACTAAACCAACCCAGTAAAAACAATATAATTTTTAAAGTTTTTTGGTTATTTTGTTAAGCAAATGATATATTTTTATGTCAAATACGGTCCAACGCCTTAAACTTGGAGCCATTAAATAAAATAAAAATATTTTTTGACCCCGCCCACTTTATTGGCAAAAATAGCATAAAAATTTAACAAATTGTTTTACTTAAGCCTACATTCCTTAAAAATAACATTTTTAAGCTTTAATGACGAAGCTGAGACGAAACCTGGTACTACTCTGCCCTACCCCTTCTTCCTCTTCGTCCCCTAAATGACCCTACCAAAAAAAATAAATTTTTTTAAATTTTGTATATAATCATCCCAAGCATTTATCTTTAGAGTTTTATGTCTACCTGTTTCTGCCCTACCCCCTCTCCCCCTTTGACCTCTAAATGACCCTATCAAAAAAAAGAAATTTTAATTTTGTATATAATTATCCCAAGCATTTATTTTTAGAGTTTTATGACAAAGGTGAAATGTTTCCCCCACAGCCCTTGCCAGAGCGACCCCGCCAAAATACAGTTTTTATACCCTCAAAAGCGAATTGGACCCTATAAAGTAAATATGTTTATTCTTGATTAGTGATGAAGTCTAAGACGGTCTAGCAATGCCCATACGTTCGTCTGTGGAAAACATGATATTGTATATTTTTGAACCCCGCCCCTTTAGTGCGCGTTGACGTACGACATTATATAAAGGAACTCTGTCCCACCAAGTTAAACATTTTAAATTCACTTACTAAATATTTGGAGGGTATTTAAGATTCGACCCAGTCGAATATAACGTTTTTACTTGTTTTATTTACAATTAACATCGTGCGTCTTGTTAGGACCACCCTTTACCACCTTCACTTATTTAATTTCATATCACCCTTAAGCTAAGAGTTTGTGAGGAAAGTGCAGCATAGTTTATTGTTGTTGTTGTTGGAACCTAAGAAATAATTACATATAACATATTGCTAATCTAAACAGCTGTATGAAATTTAAAACACAAGTATTAATAATTATCGCCCACATATTTGTATTTCGTATCATATCCAAAATATAACCTTTGGAAATTAACCCTTAAGTAAATTATTGCACCATGAAAACACTTCCAACGGGCAAACCCTTTTTCCATCAACGAACTCATATCAATTTAGTCTTTTATCAATTAAATTGAAACGAACAATTATGATTATGCTTTTCGGCACGTCATCACATGTGAAAAAAGGATGCGCAATGAAATTATAAAAAGAATTGTTTTAGA